>JANVCC010000021.1:26236589-26442665 GCA_025345505.1 Todiramphus chloris collaris | reverse complement strand
CCCAGAAATAGGACAAGGAACAATGGGTATAAACTTGAGCATAGAAGTTTCCACCTCAACATGAGGAGGAACTTCTTTACTGTGAGGGTGACAGAGCACTGGAACAGGCTGCCCAGAGTGGTTGTGGAGTCTCCTTCTCAAGAGACTTTCGAGACCCAGCTGGATATGTTCCTGTGTGGCCTGCCCTAGGTGATCCTGCTTTGGCAGGGGGGTTGGACTCAATGATATCTTGAGGTCCCTTCCAACCCATAACATCCTATGAAGACATATCATCAGCTGGTGGAATATCTGTAGCCACAAATGGGGAAAGTCGCTTTGAAAGCTTTGTAACATCCTTGCACATTCTGGTGCATGAGATTGCACTCCATCTTTGCAGAGGACAATTTTCACAGCATATTGCAATGAATTTTCTGGTCTAAAATGTGTCTGAACAGTTCAAATGGAGTTGAAGAAATTTCCACTGGTGTTGACCACAGTAACGCTTATCCTCAGATATATATAACCCTCACTAAAAAAGTGAAGAATAAATTCTGCCTGCTGCATACTATGCTTGCCCTCTTGAAGAGTTTATACTCAAGCTTTTGTTTCTCATTTTCAAAGCTTGTAATGCTTTGACTGCAAGTGTTTCACATTTGAACCACAGTATGAAGTTTCTGTTACACTGCTTCACACACTGGGATTGTCTACAAACTTCTGTCTAAAAGCCTAAGATATTTCCATTCCTTGCTTTCAGTTCCACATACAAAGTATTTTTTTAAAATCTTCCTTTCTATAATAAAGTCACACAGTGCATCGTATTTACCTAGGAAGTGATTATATCCTCGTATGTAATCTGCAAAGCAGGAGTAGATATCTTGCTAAAAAATAAGCTACAGCTTAGCTTGTTGGACTTACTGAAGGAATCACTATGTTGTACAGGATGTCACATTAGAAGGTTACATTATCTGATTGTGTACATAAAAATCTACAAAACTAATAATATAGAGATATATCCACATACGTATATAAATAATTTGCAATATTTTTTCCCCTTAGGAACAATGAAATAATTACACATGAGATACTTGTGATGTAGTGTGATAGATTACCAAGATATTGTGGCATTCATAAACCACAGTGAGGATTGTGCTATTTGTTCTCAATGTGCCAGAGTTATAGATGACTACTGTAATTATAAAACAGATAAGAGATCAAAACAAAAGATCTTTAAAATAAATAGCACTTCTCACTTGTGTTAAAAGACAAATTCTGTCTGGAGAAACCATACAGATTTTATTTTTTGTTACAAGTTGACCAGCATTGTGCAGTGAGCTTGGTGCACCTTACAGAAATCTTTGTTGTCACTGTGGGAAAGCCACAGGATACAATAGAACTGTGAACTAATTTAGTATTGCGAATCCTGGGTTCCTGTCTAGTTTAACAGGGAACAGAAAATTAGTTAGAAATAGACCTTGAAATGTAGCTTATCATGCCCTTTTACATGTACTTCTGAAGTTGATTCTTCAGCATTTTCACAGGAGAGATAGTAGTAACAAAAATTATCTTCAGCATTCATTTTCACTTCATGATTTTCATACATGAACACATTCTAGCTAACAAAAAGACCATTCCTGTAAATACAAATACTTTAGTATCATTACATTATCCATAGATGTTAATGGAATACAAGTTACAGTTTTCCAACCAAGTATTTCCAAGAAACAGTTTTCCTTATAAATTCCAGTGCCATGATGTTACTGTTATTAGTGTTCAGTGACCTTGTGCAACAGTGGCTCTGATTTTTGGACAGTGCAATAGATTTTCCTAATTGTGGTATATGAAGCTCCCTTGACACATCGTTTGGTAACCTGATACAGTGTAGAGGCACTGGAGAATGCTGAAGCTGCAGCAACATCAGAAGAACCAGAATAAACAGGTTGCAGGATGTAGAGATGAAAGCTCATCCTATGACCCAAAATGTTTCTTCTCTGCCATTCACAGATGTGGCTGCACTGTGAGACTCAAACCAGAGGAAGGGGCTGAGTGTAAAATCTTGTGATATTTTATTAATAGGTCTTTTTTTTTTTTTTTTTTTTTATCCCCCTGCAATAGGAAGTTTGCCAATGTCTTTAGCCCTCTGCTGCAGCTGAAACTGGACGTTAATATTATTGTATCCATCTCCATTATATTTGAAACTGCTATTATTGTTATTGTTCTCAGAAAGGTTGCTCTGTTTAAATAAAATCTTTTTATCCCTGAATAAAACTTCTCAAACTAAATAGCACAAGTGAAAATAAACTCAAAAAAGAGTATTTTAGAAGTCATTTATGATGATTGTCAATGATATCTCTAAAACTGAAGTAATAAAGCTTTTTCAGAAGTTTCTCAGTGGCTTATTATCTTGGATGATGCCTACAACAGTTAGGAACTGTGGTTCCTGTGCTTGAAGGTGCTCAGAAGCTTCTCACATTTAATGGGAATCAGTCAGTTAATCCTGTGGATTTGAGAAAAAAATCAGTTGTTTTGGAATCTTACACTTGTAATCGTTGGTGATACACCTCTCCAAATCTTTAAATGAAGTATCTAGGATGTGTAATGAAGCTCCTCTGAAAATGGTTGCCTCCTCTTTGTTTTCCTCTGGAAGGGAAACACAGTTCAGCCTAAAATTGGTGTGTTCTGGAGGGCCACATTTAGGTCAAGGGAATACTATCCTGCCAGCACCTGTCCTGACAACCAAAACACTCTGAATCAACATACGCAGTGCCCATGGACTCACCAGGAGTTACTAATGCTTGCCCACAGACAAATATAATAAATGCCTTCCACACTTTGTCTTAGAGAAATGTCCTAGGCTTTCTCCTCAATGCATAATAGATCTAAGTCTCACTTTGAGCCCCCCAGATCCTGCAGAGCTTTCATTTTCGGGTTATGATCTGATGATTTTTCTCACTAAAGGAAGTTCCTTCTGACTTTCAAATTGTTAACAGTTTTTTTGTTGTGGTTTTTTTTTTTTTTTTTGCATGTATATTCACATTTACTGAATTCTCTGAGTGCCTAATTTATAGATTTGCCCTTCTAGTTTAGGGCTCACCATTTTCGAAGTCTCTCTTTCTTGACCATTTGAAGAGTGTGATATTTTATTTCATTTTCCTTTGTTTCATTTCAAGCAATTTTGCTTCAGCAAAGGGAAAGGTTGGATTTTTCAAAAGCACTAGCATGGACCTTAATTACCATTCCTATTTCAAATAATGTATTAGATCAAAGATTGAGGTTCATCTTGTCTATCTTGTCTGTCCCCAAGTTACTCATGAAGGTCCATACTAATTGGATACACTCTTTTTATAGTCAGTGAAGAAAGATATGAACTTTTAGACAATCTAAAGATAGGTGGAATGACTCATAAAACATTAAATGCTATCTATCTTAAACACTTATTTTAGGCTGGGAAGACTAAGAACTCTCCGTTTGTTATAGAGGAAGCCTAGAAACCCCAGATAGGATAACACGAATAGGTTGTGAATACCTGAAGTTACATGATTCATCTGAATCACACAAGATAGTTGTGATCTGTTTGGAACTGTACTAAGGAAAAAAACCCAAACAACAACAGAAATTATTCCTCAATAATTTTGTTTTCATTCTTTTCTCTTTATGATCTAGCTCTGCAAATTGCAGGAATCTTTGGACTTGCTCTGCTACATTAAGATGGTATGCAGAATCACAGAGTCACAGAATTGTAGGTTTGGAAGGGACTTCTGGAGATCAGCTACTCAAACCCCCCCACCAACGTAGGTTCACCTAGACCAGGTCACACAGGAATGTGTCCAGACGGGTCTTGAAAGTCTCTGGAGAAGGAGACTCCACAACCTCTCTGGGCAGCCTATTCCAGTGTTCTGTCACCATTACTTTGAGTAAAATGGATTTTCCTTGTGTATAGGTGGAACTTCCTGTGTTCTGGTTTGTGCCTGTTGCCCCTTGTTCTATCACTGGGTGCCACTGAAAATAGTCTGGCTCCATCCTCTTGACACCCAACCTTTAGATTTTTATAAACATTGAGAACATCCCCCTCAGCCTTCTCTTCTCCAGGTTAAACAGACCTAGATCTCTCAGCCTTTCCTTCTCAGAGAGATGCTCCAATCCTCTAATCATCACTCTGCTGGACTCTCTCCAGTAGTTCCTTGTCCCTCTTGAATGGGGGAGCACAGAACTAGACACAGTACTCCAGATGTGGCCTCACTAGGGCAGAGGGGGATGAGAACCTCCCTCAGTCTGCTGGTCACATTCTTCTTAATGCACCTCAGGATACCAATGGCCTTCTTGGCCACAAGGGCACATTGCTGGCTTGTGGTTAACCTCATGTCAACCAGGACTCCCAGGTCCTTCTCCATGGAGTTACTTTCCAGCAGGTGAACTCCTAACCTGTACTAGTGTGTGGCGTTATTCCTCCACAGGTGCAGGTCTCTATACTTGCTCTTGTTGCACTTCATTAGGTCATGCAGGTCAGTTCTTCTCAGGCAGATTTGTTGACTAAAAGGATGTCTCTGGGAAGTTTCTAGAGGACAGTTATGGAGATTTTTAATTCTTATTTAGAAAAGAGACATCTGGAGAAATAAAGACAAGCAATATTTCAAATGGTGAAAAAACAGCTCTGTGCAACATTGCACTTGAGTTTAGAGTACATAATTCTAAATCATGACTTGAAGAGTAAAGATATTTGGTTATTTTTCATTATGAAAGCTAGTATCTGTGTACATAAAAATTGGTAGGCTTTAGATCAGATAAGTTCCTAGGAGTTTCCACCGAACTCTGTATGAAATGTGGATTTTAATGCCTATCCTGAAACACACAGTTTTAAAATGTTGAATTTAAGTTTCAGAGTTCTTCAATTCAATGCAGCAAATGAGAGGGGTGCATGGGGGGGGGGGGGGGGGGGGGGGGGGGGTACTAATACAAAGAACTTCAACTAGGAGCTGGAGTTCACCATTTGTGGGAGACTGAGAAGAAAGATCCACACTGCTGACTGATCACTCAGTGTCTATGAGTCACCAGCTGGCCTTGGCTGGGGTAAAGCCAAGCAAGTGTGTGGTGGAGATATTCCCCACAGGGGAAGAGAACTAATGGGGTGTCTGTACAAAATACTCATGAGAGAAATTAAATTTTAAATGTAAGTCTGGTTCTCTCAGTTTTAAGAAAGAAGGGCATAACCACATACAGGTACAAAGGAGTCTATTAGTGTAATCAGGCAAATAAAGGAAGGAAATAGGAGCAAAGACTAGGAAGGTGAAAAGGGCAAGCATTATTTTCAGTACATCAGGGGAGCTGGTATGTTGAGTAAGGGAGACCTGTTCAGCACAAAGGACAAAGTGGTTGCTAAAACACTTATGCATTTTGAGTTGCTGAGACTAAACTTAGAAAATCAGGAGAAAGTTCACACATTAAAACAGGATATTGTCACAGCTTTTCATCACAAATACTGGTGGAAAAAGCTTCAGTAATTTAAAAATAGCAATCTGATCCATTTATCAAAACACTCATATCACACAGGTATCTTTGCTGACCCAGGAGGTCTCTTCCTCTCCTGTTTCCTATATCCATCTCAACTGAGCTTACATATGTGTCAGCTGTTTACCCTCCTGACATTTTATAGTGGGTTTTCACACTTTTCTTCTCTGCAATTTTTAATTTATTTTTTTTTAATCTAATCTTGTATTTTCAGAATACTGATCCTGTCCCACTTGGGACATATACATATATTTGAATTATGGAAGTATTTGTGTAGTATTCTTAGTTTTCCTAATTTTCCTTGTAATTTCCTTGCTTGTAATTAGAACAGTATTTTAATTAAAGAGGGTTCTAACAGTTTTAAACACAAGTCTTAAAAATGCTAAGAATGACTTTTCATTCCAGAGAAAAAGCTAAACTATAGCTTATGAAAAAAAGTCTGAATAGTGGGATAAAGATAGAAATCTACAGAAACCATGTCAGCTGGGAGTTGTTAAAAATCTTTATCAGATGCATGCATCCTTGTAGCTGGAAATTATTAGGTCCTGTCCTAACGGAACAAACATTATTTTCTCAGGAATTCACATGAGGTATCAAATAACATGTGTTACATGACTGCCACCTCTAATTTGAATTAGTATAATTTTAGCAGTAATTAAACTGTGATAAATTAATGTAACTTGAAGAACTGAATTAGCTCTCTAGAAAATAGCTAATTTGTCTGTATTGAAGGATTGTCATTGCTTTTGCAATAATGGTTAACCCCCAAGGGATGTCAAAGCTCTAGGGATAAACACTACTTTTAGATCAGTATATGTTACTCAGCAAAGCCTTTTCTCTCACCAAGACAAAAAGGCTATACTGCTCTGTGTACTGTGTGTCTCTGTCTCTCTCACATAATTTTTTAAAGAATGTGAATAATATCAACTGAATGTATTAAATACTTTTTGGCAGACTAACAGCAGGCTGCTTGTTGAACTTTCACCTCTTATTGATTTATCCTTCAGTCATTTTTCGTGGCGATTTCTACTTTTCCTTCATGCCTTTTAGTTAGGCATAGAGAAACTCTCATTCCTGCTGAAAAGCACACGATTTGTACTCAACAGTAATGAATATATCATGTGAGATATTTCATTCCCTTTCAGGACTTTGTTGGTTCAGGATTCTCCTATAGAATGGAAACTTTTGTCTGTTCCCCACAGATACAGATACTCCTCAGTTCCTCCTTCCACTGATAGATAAGTTCCTAAGAGGATATCTCTAACCTAAAGAAACACAAAAACATACTCCCAAGATATTAAATATGCCAGAAAGCTTTTTGACTAGATAGCAAGGATTTCCCTGTCTAATCAGCTGGAAGGGCTCATCATAAAAGAAGCATCTTTCAATATTATCTAAATATCTTAATAGGATTTGTACTTAAATGGGTCTCTGGAGAGGACAGGTTCCTGATGCTTGAGAACAGTGCTTGAAAAGAGTGCCCAGTGCTCACAGGTAGCCTCCTGGTGAGGTGATATGACCAATTTGCTCCAGGTCAATGGAGGTCCTCCAGTTTCCAGTGAGGTGCTGCAGGGTTTCCAGCTAAGGTGGCCTGGGCCTGAGGGTTTTGAACCTATTCCTTGACTGTTCACAGCTGCAGACATTTTGGGGGAAAGAGTACAAAGTCATGCCTTTACTGTTAAGTAAGCAGCCTCTCTGTTTTCCTTCTTGCAGTAAGCTTTATTGAACAGATAAAAATAACAGTTATAATGAAAAAAAGAATTCCTCCCAGTCAGTCTATAAAAGCCCTTGAAAAATTACATTAGTTGTCTGCCTTACTAGTGTGATCTCAGCCTTGCCTTTTAACTGCCAGTACCTGCAGAGTACTTATCTATCAAAGGAGAGTTGTCTTTTAATCATAATTGCTAGATCCAATGTTCTAGTGGTGTTCCACTTTGGACAATTAGTTTCTGACTGATCAAACTTTTCTCTGGTTTAATAACACAAGAAAATCTTCACTCCCTAACACGTCCAGTTGTGTTCTTATCTGCTATTTATTCCTTGATATATTCTGCAAAAACAATTGCCTGTCTAGAATGAGCAGTTAGTTTACATGGTTATCGGGGTGCAGGAAAGTTTTTGATGCATCTCTGAAGGAAGCATTATGTATTGTCCAGTATGGACAAAATAAAATTAGAAGAAGAGAGGTGTTAAACTTTAAGTACGATTGTATGTGAATATCACAAGTCTAAGGTGTATAAAGAAATTCAAACTGCAGTCCATTTTTATTTGAAATGTAGATATTCAAACCTGATCTGTTTTAATTTTTTTAAGCTGTTATAGTTGGGTTTTGTTTGACAAACCCAAACTGTAAACCTACAGTGTATAGAACTTAAGAAATTTCGACAAATGCATTTCTGGAGGTCCTAGTTTATTAGAAAGGAGGAATGCTGGAAACCCCACAGAGTGAATTAGTTCACCTTGCTGGCCATGCTTTCTTTTCACATTGCTGAAGGTCTAAAAGCCCATATCATTTTACAAAATTGTACCAAACAAACTGATTTAATAACAGTGTACTAGCATTTAGCAAATGCCCATCTGAGAGAGTGATTCCAGGTGGCTATTTCGAGATTCATACTGGTATAATCAGAGCGCAGCAGAATCTATGAACAAGCCCTAGGGGGTTTGTTGAGCTGGTGCTACAGCTGATATCTTGGGCCATTTTTTAATTAAGCCTGCTAATTATGCAGAGTAATGATCTCTCCTTCCCATGCTTTTTTTCATAATGCAAACTACACGAGGCCAGTCTGAGACCACTATCTCATGACCTACCATAGATTGTGTCTCAGAGCCTGCTAATGTGTATAAAAATAATTACTTTCAAATTAGTGTTATAGTAATTACAATATTATATTTTTAAAAGCCAAAACAAAAACAAGAGAAAGAAAAATGAAAAAGCAAGCAAAAGATGGTATATTGTGAACATTATTACTTAAGTCAACTGTGTCAAGTGATGCAGGGCACATTAGGCATTTTATTTTGCTTGCCACCTGATTTGCATCTAATTCGTCAAAACATGGAAAATATTGTTTAAGTATTCTGTGGTGCTCACTGAACCCTGTCCTACTGCCCTTCTCTGCTGGAAGACAAAAACCTCTGATTAAGAATGACAGACACTTTCAGTGAAGCTTTTTTTTAAAATAGCTCTCTTTCCTCTGTTAGAGCCGGTATAATTTCAGGGTATTTTATTTCTCCATTCACAGAGTCAGTAAGAACAGGAAGAAATATCAAGTTACTCAGCAACCAAAGGGACAGATATGTTTACTTGACAAAGTTAATTAATTATGCTGAGTTAACTCCAATACAGTGTCATTGAATAGTTCTCTTATTGATGAAATGATACTGTCTAGTGAGGATATTAGCCTTTTTAGTTTTCTGCATTATTGTTGCTGTAAGGTTTTGCTTCAATGCAATATAAATTCCTTGTCTGAAGAGGAATGCAACCAAAAAATGTAATTATCATATATGTGTCTAAACCTTCATACATGAGGATTGATGTACATGTATACATACATATATACGTACATATCTATATCCAGAAAATGCTATTGAACATTAGGAGCTGAGTGACTTGGACTAAATTAAGACTTAATATAGCCTATGGAGATGACATTTCAGTTGTCTTAGTTTTTCCAGATTTTATCAGTGTTTTAGGATTTTTTTTTCCTGTTCCTTAAGCTGGACTTTGAATATTACAATTAGATGAGCATATACGATACTTTCACTGTAAAAGTACTAATTACCCTTCTCTGCACTACTTAAACTTATCAGATAACTAATTTTGTAAATGTCATACAAAGAACTCTTTTCTTTTACGGTATCAGTTTTAAATATTGCCAAGTTTCTGCCTTATATATATCCAATATATTACAGTGTTCATAATGCCAGTCTAAACATTCAGTGTAAGCAAATTATTTAGGTGTCTTCATTTATTGCTACTTAATGTCAGATATAAGCAAGACCAGGTCATTATTTTTCAGGAAATTGCTCTGTTCAAAAATACTGAAATTCATTTAGAAAGTTATTTGCTATTTCAGTATTATGTGTCCTGTAAAAATTTTAAAATAATAAAATACAGTAAAGTTGTGATAAGAAAAAAAAATTATTTTTAATGCCAGTGTTACCTTAATTATTGAGACGCTCATGCGAAGGCTGAAGTTAGTCTTCAAAACAGTTTAACTGTCTTTAATTTTGAAATTGAAATGAAATTGTATTTCAAATAAAAATATGTGAGATAAAAAAAATGGGACAAGAACAAAATGGTCTACCACAGTTGAAATAAAGTATTTCCATTTCTGCACATGGAATCCCAGGTTAAATGTTCTCATCTGACTTCGTTCTTCAAGAATTCCAGTTTAACTTAGTCACTGAGTCTTGTTCTGTAGGGGACAGAAAATCGTGGGCAGCACCAAAGGCAATTCAGGATAATATGTGGGCTGAATTGCCTTCTGGCACATGCAGAAGGAAGTTCATTTCTGCTACTACCTCAGGTGGGATAGATCTCTCTCAGAAGATGCTGGTGTCTCTCAATTTCCTAAAGAAGGATTGCAGATAATTTAGCACTAAGACCCATGAGGTGGATGTGTTCATAACATGGGTTTGTGCAATATAGTCTGAATTCACACCCTCCTGTACCGAGCTTTTTTCCCATGCTGAGATGTTTTGGGCCTGACAAAGACCAATGGACAGATATTCAGGCAGTGGGAATTGTGTGGTTCATCAGGAATACATATTTGGGCTGCTTGGTGTGGTAGTGAAATCCAGAGCAGTGCTATGAATGAGGAAAAAACATTGTATTTTGTTGCTTGTTCCGGTTTTAAAATATTGAACAACTATAGTAATTATGCCTGAAAGTTGCCCCAGAAAATTCCTATGATTTGTGGAATCCCTTCCAGACTCCTGCAAATTGTATTAAGGGCACTGGGTTCACTTTTTTTTTCCAACTGGTTTTAACTGGAGAATTATATAATTCTAGTTCAGTAATTATATATTTAAATTACATAATTTTTTTTATATATTTATTTGTATGTATTTTTCCTGATTTTGCTTATGGACCTTCATCCTTATCCCAACTATACTGAAGGTGTAGTACAGAGGAAAGTTAGAGACGTTTGTTTCTTAGCCCTGTGATGTGGGTGTTAGTTAACTGTGTGCAATCATAGCCAGACTCCAGCTGATACTCTCAGTGATCTAGTTTTACTGTAAAGATCAGGAAAAGAAGAGGAAAAAAGGGAAAAAATGAATGTAATTATAGCATCTGGTTTGCATGGGCTTTGAACTCTTGTTATGTGGTCCATGTGAAACTGGGGACCATTATCATGCCACAGAAGTTAGTAACACAGTATCACGTTTTTGCCAGCCCTGCTGCACATCACGCGCACACTGTATCGTGTTGTGATGATTCTCCCCTCCTTGCAGACAGAGCTGCTCACTGCGGCGTGTTTACCCTTTGTCATGACACCACGTTGTGCGTATTTAATTGGGCACACTTCCATCCTTCATGGGTGCAAGCCATGTCTTTGGTAAAGCAAACTTTTTGCTGTCTGCATTGGAAATTACCTCAGGTCTGGGGCCAAATTCCCTGGGGAGGATGAGCATAAGCATCCCTGTATTCTTCCCCAGAGACTCTAGCTGTGTGACAAGAGCTCTGAGATGTGAGTGAAGACGAAGAGCTGATTTCAGTTGCTTAATCTCCTGAGCCCCAGGCAGGTTTCTCATTGACAATATGCCTTGGAGTTACTTTTGGCTAGTCTGTAAGCAGCTGTTTATATATGGACAGGGAATTTCTTCTTGGCCCAACAGGGGACCATGCTAGAGCAATTGGTGGTGGTGCAAACTGCATAAGAGACAGGCAAGGAGAATGAAGGACTGGAAAAAAATTATGTCTGTTGTCTCTGTACAGGTTTTCTGTCCCCTTTTTCTCATCTTGCAACCTTGGCTTCAAGGATTTTCTCCTTTCCCAGTGTCATGGATGATAAAGGCCAAAATCCAAATTCCTGAGACTGAGGCAGAAAATGTGGTTGCTGAAATTGTCCATGAGAAAATCCACCCATAGCTTGTAGAGGTCAGTGCTATTAATGTACTTTAAACTTTTATTCCATTTGTAAATTATTGTCCAAGCAGAACTAGACTAAATCACTATCTCACATTCAGAACTATGAGGAATATCTTGTGGCAAAACAGCCCCTACAAAGCTCTTGCTAGCTGAACTTGTCCTGGGGAGAGACTAATACACAGTAAATGTTTTGATATACTGTATCTGTCAGACCAATCAAGTTCGTAGGACTTTTCTATGCATGACGAATTTGTTCTCTCTGGTGCTGTGTTGTTCAAACATAAAATTCAGTAACCCCCAGTCTTCTGATTGCGTAGTGTAGATGCAACTGCTTGAAATGGACTTCTGAGTGCAAAATTCTAAAGACATTCTATAGTTGTGTTCACAGGAAAATCAGTGTACTGCATTGCAATAGGGTGCTGTACCCATTTAAATCTAACCAAAAGTACTCATTGGATGGTTGTCGTTTTCCTGTCTTCTGAAACACACCATTAGTGAAATGTCACTTTGTGTTAAGATCATCGGTGGCCTTTGCTATGTACATTCTTCCATGTTTCTGCACAAAGATAGTGAAGCACACTGGAGTCTCAGCTCTAGAGATCGATTTCTCTTCATGTCTGATATTAACTTACATCACTAGGGCCAGGAAGGGTGTGAAAGAGGTGGGCAGAAATGGTGTTTATTCACTGAACCTTGAGGTAGAAATTTAGCAAATGGCTGAGCTGCTTTGAGTTGCTGAAATGACTGCAGTTTTGGTACCTTTTTAGGGTTTGCAATGATAAGAGCAGATCTCTAAGGAGTTGAATGTCTGAGTGATCTAAAACCAGGGCAGTCAAGCTGAAGAGGATGTGTGCACTAACCTGTTTGCACTGAATAGTCTCCATAAATAATTTACAACTATGACTGCTAGCTATTATTACAAAAATACTGGATTGCATTTTGACACATGCAGCCAGCTTGTAAGTCAATAGATACATTTCACCTAGTGTATGCTGACCACAGTTTCAGCCATCATCCATCCATGTGTGTTTTACAACAATGCAATCTACCATTCCAAAACAAGACTGAGAAGACTTTTCAAAATACATTTCAAAAATCAAAACAGTGATCGGACTGTTGGGTCTTTTATTGTATTGGTCCATGTTAGGGTTCTTTCCCCTCCTTGCACACAGCTTTCAGTTTTAAACACTTGTGATGTTTTATTTAAGGGTCCTACTCTATGGACAATGTTGTGGAGTCACTCAGGATCTACTGCAAGATTTCAGGAAAGAAAAAATTAAAAGATATATGCCTGGCATTTCCTTTACTGTATTTTCCTTTGAGACTTGATTCTCTGAGAAACTAATTCATTATAGTCTGATTTAACCAAAAGAGTGTCACTGGATCTTGCCTCAGTCTTAGAGATTAGCAGGGCAGGGGAAATATTGGAAAAGTATTTCCTATAAGAATCAAGTGAAAAGGTGCATAACAGTTTCTTAATTAATCTCAGCAAAGTGGGAACCAGAAAAGTCTTTTTTTTGGTAATCTAATAAAAATCTTCAGTGCCTTAGGTGTTAACCTACTTAACATGTACTTGGGTTTGTAAAGAAAATTATCTTTCCTAGACCTCATATTTTAAGAGAAGTAAAAAAGCCATTTATTATACTTTACTAGTTATGAATAACAAAAGCTAGTGTGTGTTTTAATAGAATACCTTTATATTAAATCAAGGATCACGCATACATACATTTGAAAAGTTTTTAATTATGGAAACTCAGAATAGAAATAAGAAAATTTGAAACAACAACTAAAATGCAAGTATTTGCTGTAGCAATACTGCAATAGAAAACGGACAAGAACTGTGTGGTGGGCTTTTTGAGACAGTTGAGATCATGCATTGATTCAAATATGAGTGGGAATAGTGATTATCCAAAGATTCAGTCTGATTAGCTGTCTGCTCATGTTTGAAACCACAGTCATGAATTCAGTTCCCAGTTCTCACATACCAGAATTTTTCCATTAATGAAAGCCTCTATCAGGTAGATCAGCCTCAACAGGTAGATTTTAAGCAACAGGTCACAACTTCATTAATTCTTTATGACCATCCCCTCTCTCATTTCAAGTGTTTAATACACCCGATGTGGGTTAAGTCTGCCACTTCGGTAGACTGGTTTTGCTTCATTGCTGATTATTTCACTGGATTGTGTTTGAAGAGTTAGGAAACGGGTGCTTGATGGACAGGATCCAGCTCACAGATTAAAATACCTAAAGTAAGGTTTATGTTGTACATGTCTGTGTGTCTGTCTGCCTAAGTTTCCACTGTGGCACTTTAGTCAATACAGTTAATGGAGTAAAAGAAGTTCTTTGGCTCACCCAAAGTAAACTTATGTAAAATCAGCTGAATAGCTGAGTAAGCTATTAAATTGCCAAAATGTCTACTGCCTTTACAGATGTCCTACCACATCTCTCTCTTGGCCTCCATATGGCTTTCCAGACTATGTGTTTCTCCTGCAGGTCCTGTTCTGTATCTGCCAACTGCAGGTGGTTGTTTCGGATACTCAGGTACATCTAAAATAGTAACGTTGCATCTGTATTTGAGCAGCTGAATTGAAATGTCTGCTCACATGCACACCTAGATGTAAACATATACATTATTCTCATTTTGTAAGGTACATTCAATCTTGAGAATCCTTTTTCCAAAATTCACTTCAATTTCTTCTGGAAGTTAGCTTTCTCATAGCCTGCAAACAGCTACAAGCTAATAATCTACTATTAATCTGTGAAAAAAGTTATTGCCATTGACTGGAGTCCTCCTTCATGAAATTGTAAGAAATGTAAGAAACTAGTGGCATTTATTGGTCTATACTTTGACATCATCCTCCTGTATGACAGCCCTTTGCCTTGCTCTGTCTCCCCTCTACTCAGCTGCCAAAGAAATTTGAGACCTACACACTGTTGCCAAAGTGATTAAAAATTTGTGCAAAGTTATCAAAGCCAGATATGGGACAGATGAAAGCACACGGTACATGCACATGAGTTTTGTTTCCTTAGGAACCTAACAGATTTCTTGCTAGTTTAATTCAATAGAAAAATTTCTTCCTAATTAATAATCAAAAATCAATCAGATCCATGGTATCATGAAGGCTACTATTCCCTGGAATAACTATCTGAGGGCAAGAGGTTTCTGAAGACCCTCTTCAGGACACCACAACATTCATGCTGGCTGAAAATTAAGAATTCATTTCACTCTGCCATGTGTATTAAACTGCTGTCTCCAGACTTTCAGTACTACCTCAATTCTTTCATCTGTCTTTTTCTGCATAGGTGTCTAAACCTCACTTCATCTGAAGTCCAAAATCAGGCACTTAGCAATTTGGGGCTGGTTTTCACTTCTACCTACATCCCTTTGCACACTCAAGGTGATGTAAATGACAACCAGACCTATAGTAAAAAAACAGTGTCAATTTATTGGAAGTAAGGTGGCAAATTATGCTTTTATGCCTAGGTGACCATAAGCCCAATATGAAAATAATCTGAAGTCCTTAACCTTGCTTATGTATTTCTAATCTGGTGCACTCCAGTACAAGTCTAAACTATTTCTAAATTCTCCTCAGAATTTCTAAATTCTCCTCTCTCAGAAGAGAGAAGTACAAGAACATTTGCCACAGGAGATTAAAACATAAAGGTAGAATTTGTTCTATCCCTTTGGTCATATTGAAACTTCCCTCCTACACTTTGGCATGTAAATAAATCACAGCAACTTTTTCTTACTCTCACATGTATCTAATTTTTTCTAAAGAATGTATGGTGTTGTAATGAACAGTAAATTAGTACATTCCACTTCTAAATTTGGGTCACAAATATTTCTTTGGTTTTTTTCTTGGGATGAATAACTGTATTTGACTTATTTGAGAAATGCTTGCAAACAATAATGCAAATAATAAGGAACAATAAACTGAGGCAACCAAGGGAAAAAAATCTGTGACTTAAAACTGTACTATTACCACCAACAACCTGGCTAGAGACTTCGGAGTTTTGAAATTTGAATTACATGCATCCTAAAAGTACTGGTTTTCAGGACTGAATAGGGGATTTTATAGAAGAAAAGCTTCAGGAAAAGACACTTTTACAGTATAGCTCTTTCCTTCTCTAAAATTAATTTCTCAAATAGTCTCTGAGTCTCTCAGTTTGCAATCAAAACATTACTTGGTTCTAAGTAAAATTGCACAGTGATATAAAGAATAGATTCTGCAGTACCTCACTTACTTTCGCATTCTGGGTCATCATTTTCAAGTCCAACCTTCAGCATGAGTAGGCTGGAAGGGGTTCAATAATCTATAATAATCAGGAAATCATTCAGGTTCCCTGATTCTTTCTGAGTGGCATAACAAGGCTCTGTAGCTGGCAGAGATCCAAACTTAATTGGTATAAGAACAGATCACAGACAAGGCCGTGGTCATCCATAGGCATATGTGATGGATAACTACTAGTGCAGCATTTTCACTCATCAATCTTTAGAGTAAAAAGACCGTGATAGCTGGATGAAACATGTCTTGCATCAGCAAAAATGACTACATGGTAAGGATGGAGAGAATGATTCAGTCTAAACTGAGAGATTGTTTCTGATTTCTGAATAACTTTACCTTAGTTTTAAACTCAGTACATGTATAATAAAATTAGTAAAACTGTAAAGAATGCTTTTATTGAGATATTATGTGTAGGGAAAAATATACCCTACTCTTTTTTTATTAAAAATGATGCATAACAGAGAGAACCTAAACTTTTATTCTATTTCAGAGAGAATATCCCAGATATTATTAACTTTCTTAATAAAATAATTTCTCTCCCAAAAGGTCTTTTATTTTTATTTCTGATTATTTGTACCTACAGTCAACATTATTACTTCAACGTGTGTGATTACTTAGACTGAAAATCAAAGGGTTTTTTTTTTTTTTCTTTAAAGAGAGTTTCCATTTTCATTCATCAAAAAATACCAAATGATTGACACATGTTCCGTGGTTGACTTTGGAGAAGCAAAGTAGACACACCAAATTCCAGTGCTGTGTCAGTGAGGCATGACTGCTGAAAGTTATAAGGATCAAGCCCATATTTTAAAATAGATGTCTTCTAATATACTGTTTTCATTGCTATTGCACAATCAACATTTACACTTAAGTCTGGTTTGGATACAAAAGAAATGCAGGAATAGATCGTTTGCTGTTTTAGGACAGACATTCAGACAGTTTTCACTCCTGCCGGGACGCAAACATATACATACACTGGTGACCTGAATGGTTTTCCTTTATTATATCATCATTACTACTATTATTCTTCAGTGAACTGACAACATCTCTTGGGAGATGTTCTAGTCTGCTTGTCAGGAAGTGGCAGGAGATGAAGATAATTTTCAGGTTATTACTGTCATGAGATACCAAAACTGAGGAAGACACATAATAAAAAATGTCAGCTAGAGAAGCTTTTTGTCTGGGTTAGGGTCAGAGTCACTTTTACTCTGCCACTACAAAAGATCTGGGATATGGAACATCTGTGTAATTGCCTTTTTGACATTATAGTGCCTTTTTAAACCAAGTGGCTATAACTTCTTGATCAGATATAGGTTTTTCTTTGTTGTTGTTTTTTTTTTCTTTTTTTTTAATTATACATACAGGGACCTGTTTGTGCACTACTTCTAATATCAGGACTCCCATTCAAATAAATGGTGCCAACTCTAAAGACTGTTTGTGGAGCAGACATGATTTCATAGAGGACAATGTTTCTGGAGCTGAAAAATACAGTGTGTGACAATTGATCTGATCATCATTATTTGTGTAGTGGTTTCTAGTAAAAACTAAAATATGTGACCACATGACATCAAGTTATAAGATGAACACATTCATGATGTCACATGACCATGAGTGTATTCCCAAATCCCTGTCACCCCGTGATTATGTTCCATGTGTAAAAACTTCTGAAAGCTTTCAGAGCACGCTGTTCATCTCAGATCTGGTGTTCAATTACAGTAGGGTTTGACCTGATAGCTGGACCATTTAAATGATTTGCTGCTAAGTAAGGAAAGCCTGCTTTGTCCAGTCCTCCACCATCAGGTATGGGCTCTTCTCCTCTACCTTTCTTTGGTATCAGGACTAGTGATCCTGTGTCTGCAATGTGAGTCAATTCAGGAGGCTGACCCACTGTGCTGATCCTTAGGTGAGACTACTTAAAATCTTCAGTGTAAACTTATCTCTCTAGAAATCCTTCCCTACACTTTGACAGTAAAAGGAATCTAGGGTAAGGAGATGAAAAGATGAGCCTGGATACAATGTCTACATTATACGTCCAAAGATGAATGATTTGAATTCCACCCCATTATGACCAACTGGAGAATTATTGCAATTATTTTGAGTACATACCTATCTCAGCAAATTCATGCTCTTCTTTACTGTAGTGAGTATGGATTAAAAAGTCAAAAAGAATACTGATGTTATGTCCTGGTGAGCAGGGAATTGCTAGTATTGCCAACAGTGGTGGAGGAAATAGTATTTTTTTGCATACTATAGTTTTATACTATACAAAATAGTATAACTTTGCAAATAGTATTTTCTCAACTAGATGTGGCCTGTTAAAGACAAGGTCTAATAGCCAAAAAGAAATGGGGAACTGAGAGTGGCATCTGGGATAGTTAAGGGAAATGGAATCTGATCAAGAGAGAGAGAACTAAGAAAGGTAAAGCCCAAGGAAGGACAACATTTCTTAGTGCTTATCTTGTTCTTGATACTACTTTTAAGATTCAGATGGAGCAGAATGGAAGAGCAGTGTAGGAACCTGCAATAGGAAATTGTACATTCCTGTGTACGTCCTATGACTGTGCAGACAAGTAAGAATGGAAAGACTGTGGTGTCTGGAGAATGATAAGCAGAATACAAGAGTAGTTTTCAGCCCAATTTCTTAAGGACAGTAGATGATGACACAACAGGTATCTGCATTTGCCTTTGTGTGCTACCTAACCATTCTGGTGAATTTTAACCAAAGTATAAACTGAAGACTGTTTTACTGAATACTTGTCTCCCAAACTCAAGACTCAAATTCTTAAGAAATTCGTCCTCCTCCATTTTGGTGTTTATATAGCCTCTAGTTCTTAGATGTGAAGCTATTATAGGGTAGGATCCACTTAAAACAGTTAGTTAAAAAGAAGATGAAAGTAGAGAGGAAACAATGAAGGACTTTAGGACTTTAAGGACTTTATAAAGGTTAAAAGAAGAAAGGAAGTAAGAAGAATTTGCCCTGCTCTTGAAGTGAGAGGAATGAGGACAAAGAAGAAAATGCGAGATCAGGAAGAAAGTGTGAAACAACATTGATGTTTTATAAAAGGTTTAGTATGGCCTATGCAGAAGTGATAGACAGTTTCGTAAAGTAGAGGTGATCTTTGGCAAACATATGGCACAGTCCAAGGAGTATGGAGAAATAAATATGTCCTGAATTGAAAGATGTTGAATCAGATGAATAAAACCCGAAAGTGTAATGATAAAAGACTCTACATGGTAATGTGTGTTTTATACACAGCCACTCAGCAGTGTGGGAGAAGGAGCACAGGAAGTATTAGGCAAGCTGTATATTCTATGGAGTTTTCTTCATGAAAATTAAAAAAACCCCTTTTCTATTGCTTTCTTAAAAGAGACCATACAATTGAATAGAAAACTATATTCTCACTGCAGCATTTTGCTGGATGTTTCATATGAACTATAAAAAGCTTATTATTTGCTATTAGTGTTCTGTATACATCAGTTTCTATAGAATCCATTTAGTCTAATCCTAAATTCTGTAGGATTTTTTCATGAAAGATCTCTAAAGCATCTTCAGGAAACAGACACATCCAAATACTGCATTTACTGCTCTCCTGCACTCAGCTGGGCTACTCTTTTAGGTCTGTTACATGAAATAATATTTTGTGTCTCACTTATTTACATTGTTTACTGCATGATGTTACCTGTTTTCATGAAATGTAGTCTAGTTGCATGAACTTGCCAAATACCAGCTAAAACTAAAATATATAGCATTATTTACTCCATTCAGAAATGGATTTAAAACGGAGGAGTCAGGGGTATAATAAAATAAATGACAGAAAGAAATGTATCCTATTTAATGTGCAGATCAACAACAAAGTGCTTCTTAGGTATTTTTGTCAGAAAAACAATTTTTTTTCTCATCTTCTCTAAGTAGCTCTATCTAAGACAGTGTCCCTGATACATAATAAGATGTAAGTGAGGTTTATTCTATTGACTTTTTAAAACAATCCTTAATATTGCTTATAAAATTCTGCCAGAAAGTGCTCATTTTAATCATCAGTCAGCATTTTTATTATATTATAATCCTTAATTGATTGACGTTTAATCACAGTCTTTGTATTTTACTATCCCTTGTCTCATAAGAGGCAATTTTCTCTTTACTGTAGTTTAACAGCTGATGAAAAAGATTTAAGGAAACCTATAAACTTAAGATTGGTTAATGGTCCCTTATAAAAGAATATTACACTTCTAGGATCCATTGCACAGATGTGATACTCAATTGTAGAAATGTGCATGGGGTTTATTAAATTACAGCACAAATCTTCAGTCTTCTGAATTATTGTTCATGTTGGTATTGTTAGGCAAATGGGGAGACACATTATTGCTTCCAGTTGTTCGCATTACTGTGGTGTAATACAGTCGGAGACAGCTGGCACATTGCTCTAGGCAAATGCAGATCTAGAGCAGCTGCAGAGTTCTGGGCCCCAAGTGAAGGTCCAGCACCGCTGAGTCAGTACTGGGTGGCTCATCAAAAGATGTCCAGAAATTAAAAGAAAATGTTGCTTTTTCTCAGAGCTAGAGTGCTGAATTTTGCCCAGCTAAGTAACACAGTCTTTCTCTGTTTTGCATGGAAACCAGTGAGCAAGTAAAAGCAATAGCAAAACCATTTGTCCCACTTGTATTGCAGAGGGTGAACTGGACATATTGTTGGCTTTACTTATAAAACTACAGAATAAGATGTAAAGTTCTCACCTGTGTCATGAAGAGTGAATGTTTCTGCAATTTTTGAGTTCTACTGAATGATATTTGTAAATGAATACACTAATGTAGATTGCATCTGACCTTGTGAGAACGTTATGTTAAAATATTTTATTATTTCATTCATAAATAGTAGACTGTTAGATAATACATCCATCCTTCATGATGTTAAAGCTCACAAGACATCATTAAAAAACCTAAAATAATCTACTTTGAATTCTTGTACTGCCCAGCCTGCTTTATTTCATCCAGCATATCCAAGTTCCAGCCCAGTAACTTTGATTAAACATATCTTCCAGGAAGAAAATGAAGACTTCCACCTTTCCATAATTTCACAAGTCCCTTAGTAAGCTGCTAAAATAGTTCCTATTGAAAATATGATTCTTATTCCACTTTGAACTCCTGTTAACTACAGCTTTGTGTCTCACTGTGAAACGGCAAGAGCTTATAGGGAGCTCTGAATGATTTCCTCTTTTTTTTGGCTACTAACAGGAGCACACTTGTTTTCTGAGAGAGGAATCTGAAGCTTTAAAGGTAACACTCTGTCCCTACTGCAGACAAGGAGAAAAGTGCCATCAGAGCCATTCAAAGTGCTGGAGCAGAGGCAGCACCTTAGAGTCTTTCATTTCCAACCTGAAGTTTCTTCTACTGGACCGCAAATTAGAGTTGGAAGAGGCCTATGCTCTTAGCTACACTTCATAAAACAACATGGGCATGCTTTAATTAATGCAGTGTATGCTATAATTTTAACACAGGTCTTTTCTCATAAGACAGTTGGTGCTAAAACACCACATAAATGTGCATGTTCTTAATTTTAAACTTGTGCACATCTCATAAGTCATTTGTCTGTTTTGCTATATTCCATAATTTCATTTAGAAACATGTGATATTTGATTGTTTTTCTGCCTAACTTGTATTCTGTAAGCAAGCATCTAGAATGGCAGCTTGGAAAAAAAAGGAGATGCCAACAAAATCTTCCCAAATTAGATAAGATACGGATAACAATGGTGCACTCAAGAAGGGGCAAGGAACAACTAGAATCCTTATGAGATTTCAGTGTGCCCCTGCTTCCACTGACGATCCAAATTTAACTGGGTAGTTGGATCCTCCACCAATTTTTGACAGTCAGAATGCATAGCTAACTTGCCAATCCTTGTTCTCAGCTGTGTCTACCTAAGAGATCACGACTTTTGGCTAATACTCTTGAGATTTTAATCTGTGCTTTAGATGCTCTGATAGTGTTTTGTTGCCATCTGGTTTACACCATGTTACACTTTAAAGCCACATGAAGACTAAAGTTAGGACAGCTTCAGAGACAAAATGTAGCAGCTAGTTTTACAAATAGGGCTTCTGACTACAAGAATTACATTGGCACCCTGGAGTTCCATGGTCATCCACTGACCTCTGTAGCTTAGCACGTTTGTTAAGAATTGCCACACCTCTAGAACCTGAAACTAGCTTGAATATGAATTAAATGTTTTTGTTTTTTTTTTTTTTTCTGTGTGTACTAGGTTTGTTATGTCTGTTCAGCAGTTGATGCCCAAGTGGAATTCTCTTATTCCACAGTGGAGTGGTAATTGGGTGTTTTCTGGGAGTCCCTGAGATTCTAAAGCTTCAGCCACCTTTTTGGCACAAAATAGCCCTATACAGTTGTCTCCAGATGACACCTGTTTAATAGCATTCTTTAACAGGGCTGAAGGTATGTTTCCCACAATGATAAAAGGTTGGAAAGGAGTCTCTGTAGGATGCTGCTTGGCTGAGTTCCTATTAGTATGATTATTTTCATTCTTCTGGGGTTTTATTGTGTTATTAATGATATGTGAGGGAGTTGAGAGCCTTAGACAGGCATCTTTTTAATTATTTTAATCTAAATGAATTATTTGTGGCTACCCTTAGAAAACCATGTCAGCTCACTACAAGTTTACATGTTGCAAAAGTCTTTATCCAGTTACCATTCAAATTCTTTCCAAACTTTACATTTTTCCCTAATGTCCACAGGAAATCCAGAACTGTAATAAATTAAGATAGGCTAGAGTATCTGTGGGGTCCTCTCTTCTCTATATTTCAGATTGTACAGTCAAGTCAGGGATTGTCTCTTTTGGTGTCTTTTAGGTCAATAGGTCAGATTGTCACCGCTTGGGATAGGAAGGTATTACCACATTGTTTGAATAAATTTTATATACTCAAGTCATGCTCTCAGAGAATATCTGTTGCAGAGCAAATATGAGCAGCTCCAAAATGTTGCCGAAGCAAATCTGCAATTTCCTTCCCACAAATGTTTGCAAATACCACTTGCCCCTATGCTCTGCTCCCTACCCTGCAACAAAACATTCAAGTCTCTGTGAACAAAGACAAAAAGCCAGAGCAGTTCAGTTGGTATCTGGCATGCATGCTATTCAGCAGGTGCGTGCTAAATTGCATTAGACTTAACACCAGGAACTAGATCATTAATTGGGCACCAATGTGAAGAATTTTTCTCATTTGGGACCTAAATTGCAACACTTATATCCCTTTAGGCAAGACATCACAACCTTCTTATCCCAAAGCAACAGCGCTACCACTTGAGCTAAAGGAGAATCTCCATTAGCTAACAGTGGTAGCACTCACTGTATGTCCTCTTTCTAGGCTGCAAGCCACGATAGGGGAAAATCTTTATAATCCCTTAGTGCTTTATAATCATTGTGATTTTGGGGACCTGCTTTTTTTTCTAACTTTTCATTTATTTTTAATTCTGTGTGAGATCTTTTGAATTAAATAAGCAAAGTGTGCACTGGTTCTCAAAATTCAGACAAAAGAGATTTTTCACTTTTTCGGGAGGATGAAGAAATTAAGCATGTTCAATATTTTTGTTTCCTCATTTCTTAGATACCTCTTTCCTACTATTTCAAGGCCGTATCTTTTCTTACTGTTCCTCTTTTACAAGCCACAAAAGGTAGTAAAAAGTACGTAATGTTACATTTATAAAAACTGAAAAATTGAAGTTATTTTCCCTCATGAATAACAGTGCCTGGGGGTGCAGTCCTTTCTCAAGCTTGTCCATTATGGGTTCTAGGCATAGTACCTAGGTCCAAGTAGAAGTATTCATCTCCTTATGAAATCACACCACCTAGCTGTCCACGTCTGAGAGGTTGCCTGAATTGAAACATATACAGCAGAAGGATTTAATCTGTTGCACCTCAGCTGTGAGAAGTAGATGATTATAGAACCCTGTCCTGAGTGTCCTGAGGAAGTTAAATGTCCTAAGACTCAAGTCAGATGTGTTTCTCAAGTACTTCATGATCTGTGGACAACAGGAGTACATACATGCATATTATTAAAACTACTTTTATTTCTATTCAGTCACAGTGTTAGACATAACGCTTTTCAAATAAGCTGTTGATACTATTGTGGGCACTTCCATATAGTGCTCAGATTTTAATTTCTAAAAGCAACTTGACATATGGTACTGTTTCCACACCCCTACACCTCTCTCTCAAATTGTTTCATTCCTGGTTTGTTTTTTTTTTTTTGGTTAAGTTAGTTATTTTCTTTCTCTAGATACTTCTACAATAGGAATTATACAATACAGTGCTTATGTTAGCCAGAACATAAACCAGAACTTCAAATCGAAGGGTCTTTACTTAGTTAAGAAATTGTGCATATTCTTAATTTAAATTAATTTAATTTAAATCCAAATCTTAATTTAAATCCAAGAGGATCCCAAGCATGAATGCAAATTCTCTATTGTAACTGCATTATAGAAAGCAGCAGGGATAAATCATTTTATAAAGCCTATTTCTACATATTAAAATTTGTATTAAAAATAATTAATTTTTTTTTTACTATTTCTTTCCCTCACTAGAAATTCTTCTTGCTCTTAAAACATTTTCTGGTCTAATTCCTAAGAAGAAGTCCTGCCAGTCAGCAGTAATAGTTGAAATTACAGAATTATCCTGTAAGGAAGTATTATGTTTCAACTTCCTTTTCTTTCCAACAAAAATGAAAAGAAGGAATTTAAATAATTTCCTAGGAAATCAGATGCTCAGGAAAATGTAATCTGAATTTCTGTGGAAATATATGATTTGAAAGTCAAAATTGTAGGGATAAAAATTAAATTATTATTGTCTGTTGAAGCAAGTACTTTAATTAACCCACTTTCAGGAGGGGTTTTAAGGGGGCATGAGAGTGGTTGAGGGTTTTTTTTTGTCTCAAACAACTGGTTCTTTATGATAGAAAACTCTTCTATCACTGATAATTCTTTTCATATTGGTGGTTCTAACTATATTGCCCAGGAAGAGGGAAGAAATTAACGCACAGAACACAAGTGCCTTTCAGAGCTAAACACATTTTTACCTACCCCAGAGAATACTCCTCTGCTCCTCCATTTCTACAAAGTTTTAGAGAATTTCAGTTGGGTTTACTTGTCACTCACTAGCAGACAAAAATTGACACCTGTTCCAGAGACGAGAATCAGAAGACATTCAATTAAAAAGGTGTGTGGGTGGTATTATTCCCTCCTGGTGACCGCAAAGTCCTTCACAGCAACTTCCCTAGATCTGAATGCCCAGCCGTTCCTCCTTGCAATACATCCATCATCAAACACTGTTGCATAAACAGAACATAGAGTCATTCTCTGAATACATCATTTTTTCCCACTCATTATTGATGAGTTGAAGGTTATCAATAACGCAAGGAAATACAATAAATCATTTGTCATTTGTCAGACTATTATATATTCTTTGTATGTCCTGTAGTTATAATTAATTTCTGAGGCTTGCTTGCTGTGTTTTTTAACTTTTGTTATAACATTGCTACATACAATGAATTGAAGAAAAATACTACAAACAACCTGGCTTTGGTGAAGTCGCGTCACTCTTCAGAGAAAACAGCTAAGCCCAAAATGGCTTTTGACTTAAAAAAAACCTAAAACTGAACTCCCATTTTTTTTCCAGACTAACAAACTGAGATTACTTATTTATTTGATATATAGAAGCTTATAGTGAATATCTACATATAATCATATTAATGGAAGGAAATATGCACTCCTAAACTGCAGTTTATTTGTGCTACTGCATATGTTTGTATTAAAAGGAGAGAAATCTTCATGCAGGATTATTAAGGGGACCCAGCCTGAGACCCCAGGAGGTCTGTCTTGCAACAGTCCAAGCCTGGTGAGATGAATCCATGACCTGCAGACAGTGCAAGCCATAGTTGGAAGGAGAGAGAATCACCCCTTGCAGCAGACACATATATTTCAGTTAGTATAACTTTTGTTAAATTGTGTTTAGCAAAATAAAACCTGACACAGATTTTTAAGAACTATACAGTATTTGTCTTCTGTTGCTTTTTCTCTGTGATTTTAGGTGAAATAAGTTATTCCCAGAGACTCCCATCTCATTCCACAGAAGCAGAATGATTTCTAGCTATTACAAGTGCCTTTCTTTTCAAATCTCTTCCTCCTCTTCTTTAGTACTTTGATATCAGAAGAGGATGGCAGTAGACGCTCTCTAAAAGATGAAAAATGAGGACATGGTTTTATAATAGCCTGTGTTCATTAGAATACAAAAAACTTGGACACATCTAACACATGCATTTTCTGCTGGTCGTAGTTGTACTCTGGTGAAGTCTTTGAGAGCCTGCTTAAACGCAAACATAGAGGTAATCCTACACAAGGAGAACCTGTGTGCTTTGCCCTACGCATCTGTTCCAGTGCTTTGCTGGGTTGGATCCACAGCATGTATTTTCAGCTGCTGATATGCTGAATTGAAAATGCTAACCACCTTAGACTTTTTGTTCCTGTGCCTCTCAAAAGAGAAGAAAAAAAAGCATTTAAATCAAGGAGTAGGCACATGCAGTAAGGAGATGCCTGTATTACATAGGTGGCACTGAGACAGAGTAAAATCCCGCTGTGCTTGTCCTTTTTGTGGTACACGTGGAGAAGCAATGTTAAATCAGTACAGTGAGGAATAATTAATGCTAGTTTGTAGGGGATAACTAAAGCAATATCACTGCTATCTCAAATTGCACAGAAAACCAACTGTGTAGTTGGGAGTATAAATGAATGTCTTCCTATGCTCTTCACAAAGAAAAGAGCAGTTTTGACAACTCATCTTCACTTTCAAATGTCACTAATTATTTAGGAGGAAGGAATGTTTGTTTTGTATTGCCCAAGAAGAGCAATTTTGCAAGACTTGGATGCTGGAAGCCTTGTAAAATAGTGAATCCCACTTTATAATACATCAAAACATCCCTTCCAAAACATCACTTCCTATATTTGGGGGGTGTGTGTGTGTGTGTGTGGTGTGTCTGTCTGCATCACATACATAATAATTGTGTTTTCTGCATATCTCAGAAGAACTTGTGCATCATAATTTCTGTCCCTGAAATCATTTTTTATAAGTTTGTTTGTTGTATATGTTTGAATAATTCCCTTCCACAACAAACAGTTTTGTCTGATGAGGATCTTCTTGTATTCTGTGTCAGTCAAAGCCTTTCCTCCTAAAAACAATTGTGAACCATCAAAAATGTTAATGTGAAAGTCAGCAGCATTACACAAAAGTAATTGTTTCATAAGAGAAAAAGATTAATAATGTAAACCAGTCTCTAAATTGACAAAGAGGAAGTGGACAATGTAACTATATTGTACCTTAATGGATGCCCTTTTCTCTTTATATTTTTTTCCTGATTCATAAGGGTGTCACTCAAATTTCAAAATTCAACATTACCAGTTGCTATCATTACATAGAGCCTCATGTGCCCAGAGCAAGATGTTAAGCCTCACAGATGCAGCTTTGAGGATAAAGACCATTTGTATCAGACTACACTAGATAACTGGAGACACCCCTGTACAATGCAGAACAAAACCAGGTGTTTGGAAACCGATGCTCTTTTAACCAGCAGTCTTGTGGTCAAGGAGGTATGGAAGTGGTTACCAAGCACTGAATCCAAATACAGTTTTATTTTCCTAAAGAGACAAAAGAATAAAGGAGAGTGTTGGCAGATGACAATTTTCTGTGTTGATCCTGTTCTTAAACCTCAACCTTAATTAACTTGCATAGCTCTACCTATAACTCCAGATCTTCTCCTGACTGCACTGGAGGTGCAGGGGGCTGGTAAGGAATAAAACATGACAGGGGTCTTAGAATCCTCAAGAGTTTTCTTTTTCATTACTTAATCTATACATCTATAAAGCAGGAGCAGCATGAGAAAATAAAGTCATACTGTCAACTTGTTACAGCAGTGTTAAAAGAATAGCTTTTCATTCAGTGTGTAAAACCACATTATGATAACTGCCATTTTCTTATTAGTTGTAAAAGACATTGGTACTATGGAGTATGAGGCACGTGTACAAGGCAAAATTAAGAGTCATTGCAAATAATGCTGCTACTGTATTGACAAGAGTTTGACATTCATTACTGATTGACAACATGCCATCTTAGCCCAGATTGGCTAATGCCAGCTTGGAATATTTTGCCAAGAGATCAGGTCATAGGGATGCAATTATAATGGCTTAGGAGAAAAAAGAATTATTGTGCCTTGTTCAAAAGTGTTATGGGCCAGTGATTTGTTGTTAGAGAGGAAGATATGAACAACTCACTTTTTGGGGAGCTAGCCATGTCCCTGCTTTCTGAAATGGAGTCTCAATGGTGACTGGCTGTCTGCACTGAGTAGACAAAGTGAGGAAAATAGAAGGCAGGATGGCAGACTCCCCTGCTAGTTTTCTGATCTTCAAGGACGTGTACTTGGAAACGATGAGGCAGGGAGCCAGTTTTCCATTTCAGCTTTATGTGCTGCTCACTCAGTGCACATACAATTTTTAAATGCAGGTCTCCACCTTGTCTGAAGGGCAGTAATTAAGTGGGGTTTTGGTTGCCCCAGGCAGCCAGATAATAGGAACTTTCCTATCTTGATGAGTGGTCCCAGAGGATCTGTCCTTTTGGTACCTCCTGATTTGACTGCTGCAATGCACTTGATATGGGGCAACTTTGAAAACTGCTCAGAAACACCAGATTCTGTGGCAAGTGGTGATCTGCGTGCTAAACCATGTACCACACTCAGGGGATTTCTGGCTGGTGTTGGGATGAGTTATTCAAGTGACTACCTGACTACCTGCCTTCTTTGTCCCAGCAGCAACAAATGATTAAGGATGCTCCTAACAATCTTCCCATTTTGATTTAGAGGAGGCAGAAATTCCATCTCTATTGAGAGATGGTTTTTGGGTGGTGCAGGTGTGCGAGATTTCACCTGTTACATGAGGATCATTGCTTCTTTGGCTCAGCATGGCTCAATAATTTCTTCTTTAGGATAGTGTATTAACTCCAGCTTTCTAGGAGCAAAATTTTTTTGGCAGCTATACATCGGCAAAGAGCAATTATTTGCTGTATTGACTGTTCTTATTTTTAATTGTTAGATTGTGTTAATTATCCCAGAGATTATGAGATTATACTAATTGCACAGTGCATACATACATACAAAATAAAATTTCTGTTGAGTAAACTAATGGATAGCAGAGCTTGAAAAACTGGCCAGCCAATTTTAAGGAGGCAGCCTCAGAAAGAGGATTTGGTGACCTATAGTGCTTAAATTAGTTTAACTTTGCAATGCATGGGGAACTTGCTCAAACATAAGAAGACAAAAAGGAATGGTAAAATAGCAATTTTTTTAATGAATTATTCCTTGGCATACTTAAACCTGTCTCCATGCCAGTGGTTGAACCTGATGGTCTCCTGAGGTCTCTCAGCCTTCAGGGTCATATAATCTCATGGTTCAGACAAATGTGGTCTGGGAACTCAGTCTAAATTTCATTGGCACAACATCAGATATTAAAAAAACTTCATCTGCTACCAAGATCTTCATCTGTCCCATGCTATTAGGCTGACATAAAGAGTAGGGTAATGAGAGCAGAAAGATCTGTCAATACTGACACCATTTCACATATTAAGTTAAGAATCTAGTTCTTTTCTCTTTCAAAGACGAAACAGCATCTGTGTAGTCAGAATGTTGTCAATGAGCCCAGTTACACATCTGCATAGCTGATAATTAAATGCTATCAACAATGATTGTTGTGAATTTGGAGGTGCTATTGCAAGACATTATTTGTCCCCATATTTATTAATTGAAACAGTTTCAAAACCTGTTTCACTGAAGCATGAATGTTTCACAGAAATTTTTGTACAAGTTCAATGGGGGTCTTTCACAGTAGCAGTTTGAATTTTTCATTAAAACAAAAGGGAGAGAAGGAACCTGACCTTTCCGAGGGACTGAGACAGGGAAGACTTATTTCAGTTCATTCTTCAGCTTCATGTAGTTAATCTGGCTTCTTATCTGGTTTTTTTTTTAGATTTGGTTTTGTTGTTTGGTTTGGGTTTTTTTAAGAAAAAAACATATCCAATTGCTTTCACTTCACAGTTTGAACCTTCAAGATTTATTCACAAAGCATAAGAGATGTTTTCCACGTGGAGTTGCTTGAGGGATTATAGGGAGAAAAAGTGGCACTTTACTCCAATTAAGCCAAGCAGAGCTGAAGATAAAGAAATTCTGAATATCTGTCTTAATGCCTCATCCTTTTAAACAGTCCCTCTCAATAGGCTGTAGAGAACAAAACAAAACAAAGCAAAACAAAATAACTTTACAAGGTATAAATGTAAAATTTTTTCAAGTTGTGTGAGATAGGTCTGAAAGGACATAACTCACTTAGGCTCCCACATTATGTTGGAGCTCTCATGTTTTTTTTCTGAAGGGCTCACATGGCAAGCGTTACAACTTGAAATAAAAAATTTCAGACTGATTTTTGCGTCTTTGCAATCAATTTATATTTAACTTTGTCTTTTCTAGATCTCTGATCGATCCAGTAGCTATGAAAATAAGTGTGTAGAACAATTTTGTAAGGCAATTTTAAAATACCATAGGTATAATATCTGTACCTGATTATAAGTACCACAATCTGGATTAAGATCTAAAGAAAACCAGCTGTGCTTTCAACTCTTTCTCTTTACAAGATTGAGTTTTATTAATCTTGCTACTTTTGTATTCGAGGCTATATGAAGAGTAGAAGTAAAATTTTCTAATCTTTCAACATACCATTCCTTTATTAGAGCTGGTTAAAATGGTTGGACATGATGATCCCAAGGGTCTTTTCCAACCTAAATGATTCTGTGATTCTGTGAAAATAGAGCGTATATGTAATTGCCAGCGTATTTGAGGGATACATTAACTAAAATTTCAGAATTTAAATTTAAAATCAAGACAGGTGTTTTTAGTTCAGCAACACGAAAATATTGTGACAAAAGCTCTAATCCATTTGCTCCCCCCCACACTTTTGACAACTGCAGGAAAGAAAGCCATACTAGAAATGCTTGGAAACACCTATTAGATGATTTTGTTTAACCTTTTGTTTCCTTTTATTTTTAAGAAAAGACTTTTGTTTCTTGTGTTTCTAAACAAAACTGGAAGATTCAGGGCAGCCCAAGAACTGTTGAAATGTGATCCAGTTTTCCAGTATAAACTCTTTCACTCTTTCTATGTTTGGTTAGAGTCTATAATATCAGTCTTTGTCTGTGTCTAGTCTGTCCAGATAACTAACAACAATACTAGTGACCATTGTCTGTGCTACCTTCTAGGTGAGTAGAGAAACAGCAAAGCAGACCTCCTCTAAGGCCTCTTAGATAACTTTATCCCATTGCAATGAACAATGATATATAATCACATCTTTTTCATCTGTTTGAAGGCATTTCAGTCCAAGATTGGCTCTGGGTTGAACTCTGCAGCACCTGTGCAGGTCTGATTTTGAAGTCAGGAAGGATGCAGAGCAACACTGAGTCCCTGAGCTTCACTCCTTTTGTTGCTCCTCCTTTGTCCCCAACTCACTCCCTGCTTTCAGGCAGACCTGATCTATGTCAATGGCCTGGACAGAAGGTATAAGTGCCAATTAAATGCTCCGAAGCTTCTCTTGTTGAGAAGAAGTCATAATAAGATCTGAAAATAAAAATGATGAAACTCAAAGAGGCATCTTTCTAACTCTTTTAATGCATTAAAAAAAACAAAACCAAAAAACATCTAGAGGAACGATCAAAACTCCCCTTGCTATAGATAAACTCTGAAACTGCATTATCATGTTGCATTCCCTTTCCTTTTGGGACTGCTATAGCAAAGCACACATGCTTATCAAATCACTGAAGTGGAATTACAGAAATCAAAAGTACAGACAAAATGAAGTTGCTCTTCCCTGTAATAAGTTTCTCTTACATAGAAGTAACCCAATAAGGCAATTTAACAACAAATTAAAAGATACCTGTTTCTACAGTGAATAGACTGGGGCATTTATCAGTTAATTTATTTTAAAGTAGTACACTTCATACAAAACTTCCAAAGATAAGTGAAGAGTGAGCTATGGATGCATTCTTACATCCCAGTCAGAGCAGGAAGAGATCAGGGAAACAGGCAAAATGATGGTGAGTTTTATGAATGAATCCTGATATTTTCTGGGAATATTTGAGACCTAAGAAAGGTAGCAGTTACCCTGAAGTGAGTCCTCTTAGTTTAATTTATCTTAGGATAACATCATCTATATATATAGCATGGGAGCTACCTCACAAATGATCCCCGTATTTGAAGTATACAAAATGGAACAAAGTGCTAATCAAGTGGCTCTAAGTCTGCATCTAACCACTTAGAGGACAGTTATGCAAAATTCCCATAGAATTCATAAGTCCAGGATCAGGTCCATAATGACTATTAACAGAATGACTTTTTTAGCAATGAAAGCTAATGCTGATTTTCCTCTGGGAGGAAAAAAGAAAAGATAAATCACTAACGTGAGTACTAGAACCTAAGGAAAAAATAACACAATACCTGCAACACAGAGAAATGGTTCTGCTAAAGCTGCATAAAGTCAACAAATAACTTTCATGGCAATGTGACAAGTAACCACTAGAAAAGACAGAACTGTGACCGTCATGAACGCCAGATCTGGTCAACTGTAACCCAAGAACACCGATAACATCTTTGCTTGGAAATAAAACTGCTTTTTGTATTCAGCAGCAGAGCTGACAGGCCTCAATCAATGTAGAGATTATGCCACCTTCTGGTCGTCACACAGATGACAGCTCCTTGTAGTTGTAGACCGATCCATTCATCAACAGTTTATGCAAAACTTGCTTCGTAGGCATGAAAAGACTTGCCACAAATGCTTTGCTCGTTCCTTTTCTTCCCTTTCATAAGTGTCCTTTAGTGGCTGCATCCAATCAAATGCTTTATGTCACTGCAACACAGTGCATAGTACAATGTAAGGAGGGATAAATAAATGGGATTTTTAGTTCCACCTCTGCATTGCTCATTTCCAGGAAACTTTTAAGTTTAGGGATGCTTACTCAGCTGAACATTGGCATAACATCCATTTCTTATATTCAAGTCGACTGAACTGGAAGAACTTGCTATAACTCTGCATAACATGACAATCTGCTAATCCTGGAACAACTGTTAAATACACAGTTTTCCTCAAATTCCAAGTTGGGTAAATTCCATCTTAACTGCCTAATTTTCCATAACTATCCTCTAAGTCAGCGAATAAGTATTATTTGGTAGAAGTAGCAGAAAAGAAAAGAGGATGTATTTTTTTCCTAGAAATAAATGTGTATATTTTCCCCACGGTAAATTATGTTTAAAAATCACATCAGTCTGAATTTTATGTTCTGTTAAGTAACCACAAGACACAGTAGACTGCAGTACAGATTTCCTTCCCATAACAGAAGTTCTAAGGCTGCATTATTTGGAAAACTTCTTATGGACAAATACTCCTTCGATTACAGTCTAGTGGATTATATGTCAGGAGAGATTCTTTATGCGTCCCTTCAAATAGGAGCCAGATCAGACCCACAACAGAAAGCCCGATGAAACTCAGAAAGCCCGATGGAACTTCCTTTCTCTTGATTTCCTTTTTTTTTTTTTTTTTCCACGCTGCCAGGCTCCTCAAATTCTACCTATTCTTATGCTTATATCAACCAGTCAGTTGAAAAAAGTTCCTCTGTCGGTCTTGATCACCTTTTCTGCTATCATTGCTGCTTTCTGAGATAAGTTAGGACCCCCTGGGGAAACAATGTACCTACGCATGTTACCACTAATTGACTTCCACATCACTTTCTAGAACTGCTGCCTTCAGCCCTCTTCTCTTATGGGTAAGGACTGCATGAATGGATTGTTATTATCTCTCCTCCCAGCCAATACAGGCAGGAGATCTAAATAAAACTCAAATATTTAAATCCACTTGGGTAATTTGGTTTGCATACACTGAATGTAAGTTCCCAAAACGCATCTTTACAGTACTTATTTCCCGTTTATTTACCATCCTTCTTCTTCGGACCTTAATAATGTAAGACAAACCATTGGTCTGATTTGTACAGTTCTGAAACATAGTCATTGTTTTCAATTATTTTTCACGTTATAGTCTCTGATCATTTATTTTTTATGCTTAGTTATGCTAATTAGGTTAAAAGCCTCTAGTTGTATGTAGTATTTTTTTCTCATAGTGTTTGAAAGTTGTTTTATATAGGCTGTGACAATCTGCATGTTTATAAATTAACAGGATATAATATTCTAAAAGGTCTACCCAGTGGAGAATAAAAATAATGGTAGGGTTTTTTTTTTTAATTTCTTTTCAGTGGAAAAAAAATCCTGTAAGTACAGAATGGAATTTGCATAACTGGCAATTAATGAATTATTTGAGTAGAGTAGCAAACTAAATACTGAAAACATGTTTAAATAACACATTCATCACTTTCATTAGACTTTTAAAATTGTTCTCCCTGAATCACATAATCACATGAATGACTCTTTCAGCTGTTGTTCCAGTAAATACATCAATGAAGAAATAATTTGAGCTTTTGTTGTAATTTAGGTGGAATTTGCACGCAAAAAGATATTTCCTGCTCAGGAAAAAAATGAATCTAGTAGTGAAGATACTACATTATAAATGGTTTGATAACAAAGATGATCACGTATGAATGACAGCAACCCAGGGTTACACATTTTTTGTGTGTCCTTAGTCAAGGTCGAGAAGATTGCTGAGATAACTGGAAATTGTAGCATAGGTGTATGCCACCCTAGATTTTATTTGGAGCTCAGACTTGCATTAATACAAAGCCAGGTCACTTGAAGATCCACCTAAAATTTGCCTGAAACAAAATATAGTCTCCAAAGTCATTTAAGATGAAGAACCATAGCAAAGTCAGAACTTCCCAGCAAATATATTTGTTAGGATTTTGAGTACAAGATCAGGCTCTGCAGACTTGCCCTGAAGTGCTTTATTTCCAGTTACCTGAGATCCAACAAAAGCTAGGGGAGTCTATAGTTACCTTTAACCTAGCAGTATTATGATTCATAATGTGCCCATTTTTAAGAACACATAATCAAAATGAAAGAATAAAAAGATAAGCACAGGGACAAAAAATGTCAATTCTGCTCACCATAGTGTGTTTAGTGCTGCCATTTAGCACAAGGTGAATAATTTCATCAGATGTGTTCACTTAACCTCATGTTCTTTGATCTGATATCTTAATGGCAAAATGACACCTAACTGCATCTTAAAGATAGAAGCAAAGTCCTGGTCTCCCAAAAAGAAAGGAGAAAAATAGATGAAATAGATTTTTTTCAATAATTTTGGTTTTACTGTCCCCAGATTGCACAGTCTCAGACATTGCATACCTCTCAAGCTGGTGCCTGTGACTCCAACTTTCATTTCCATGGGTATGTCTCCCCTTGTATGTGAGGCTGGATTTTTTTTTCTATACATACTCTGAAGTCAAAGTGTCCCTCAATGAAACTTACTGTGCCAAGGATTTAGCAGGTGGTGAATAGCTACTGGAACTGAGATGAGGCTGGTGATGATGTTCATATCACTGGGAGCAAGCCTTCATCAGTCTACCTAAAAAAAAGCTACAGGATGCCTCTTCAAGCATCATGCAGGACCTCTCTTAAGGTAAAGAAGAAAATTTTCAGGAGGAAAAGGAAGAATGAACTCACGAATCTTGGGTCATTGGGGATGTCACTAGAGGTAGAAAAAGAGTTCTGTACTCTAGATTTAGTCAGTCTTGTATTTGTTACAATTAGAAAAAGATAATTCCCAGCATAACAAAATACTTTCTTGTCAGATTTCCACTGTATAAGAGAGCTAACAGGGTTCTATGCTATATGAAAGCAAAGCATGCCTACATTGATTATCTTGGCTTTATCTCACCTTTTTTTCTGAAAACTGAAATATTTCTCTTTTTATTTTTCACATTGAGGGAAAAAACCCTGCTCTGTCATGATTTTTAGATTTCCAGGTGATCCATGACATTCGACAGAGCACTGTAAGGAAAGGCCAGAAAGCACACAGAGATTAATGGCACTTTTGCCAAGTGATGAATTCTGCGGGCCTGAAAACCTGGCATCTTGCATTCTGTCAAGATCAGAGCCGTTTTTAAGCTGTTTAAGTTGTGATTATTTTCTCACATCTGTTTCCTTGAAAACTAATTGTAGATCTGAAGTTGCCGTTTTTAAATAATTCATAAAAACATAAATCCAGAGGAAAGTGGCAAAGGTACACAGGAACCCAGTGAAGTACAAAGAAAAGGGTCAAGTCAGCTGTAGTTATCTGAGCGTTTCTGCTACTCCCGAAGTATTTAATTAGGCCTGTCTGACTGTTTGGCCCTCGGTTGATTTTTTCTTTCAAGAGAGCTGTTGACCTGATGGTATATTAAAACACACTCAGCTGTAGCTCCAAAATGGTTACTGAAAACATTTGTAAATGTTGTTGTTTTGACAATAGGGGGAGAAAAAAAAAAAGTAGACTAGTTAGAGAAACTCATACATTTATAATTTTTTTTTTTTTATGTTACTGAATAGCCTTTTAGCTCTACCAATTACACAGATCAGCTAGATGACATCATTTAATGTAGGCAACAAAATGCCCAGAAGATCCTTATCTATGAAAACAAGAGCTTTCACAAGTTTTGGAAGGTCTTGCAACCAAGTAATTAATTGAACTAATTCAACTAAGCCTTTATAAAGTTTATAGCTTCTGGAATTATTGCTGAGCTTACAGAAGCATTTTAAAGATTACATCCTCAAAACTTCTAGATCAATTATTTTACTGTAGGAGTGGATCTCTTGTTTTAAAATGCATCTTTGTGCTGATCTATCATTTTTCCTAATATAGGCTATTTTTTGCAGAACTAATTAGTAACTTATGCCCTGGAGAAAATTCTGTCTGTTGGTTTGTCTTCTTCTTAGAAAAAGAGAATTTTTACGCTTTTATTCACAGGAATAAACTCATCTTCTATGAGAAGGAAGAATTAAAAGAAAAAAACAAACCAAACCCAAAAAACCCCTAACAAATCACCCAGACTTAACACAGCAGCAGCTACAGCTGTTTTGAGAGGGGAAAGGGGGAAACATCTTTCGTTTGTTTGCTAGTCCAAGGCTTTCCCACTAAGAGCTGCTCAAATGAGCATTCCTATGATTATTAAGGCTGCCCTTCTCTTAATAATTCGGATGTGACTTCCCCACTCTCCCCCTCAGCATGGCACCAAGCAGGCTCCTGGTTTATATTTTGTTGAAAAGGAGGCTGTCAGGGTTGACATTCTGAAATATCCATCTGGCTCCTTAAATGCTATCATGCCTCTTTTGTTTTCCCAAGTCTCCGATGAGAAGATGTTTGTCACTTAATTGCTGCTGAGGATCACAGATGATGGTTTATAGGTTTAGGCAAATTGCAGGCAGCACTTTGTTAACAAACGGTAGAGCACAATGGTACTTCATAATTATCCTATAGAGCTCAATTGGCCCTTAACGGCACCTGCATGTACAGCATCAGGGAGCCTTGTTTCAACACAAAAGCTCCTTCTTGTTAATTAACCTGTGTGCACTTGTTACAAATGAAACCTATTTGTTTCCACTTAATATATTTGCAGCTAGTTTAAATATTCATTTATTATTATGCTTGTTAAGTGAGGAGTGGAGAAGAATAGTTTGGATCACTTTCATTAGTATGCATTGAGCTTAAAAGAGGTAGCAAATAGACCAATATGTCAAGTGTGTTCCTTTGTGCTTTCCTTCTTCCTGCTCTGTAGGCCTCCAAATTAGGCTAACAAAGATGTATATCCATTGCTGATTGAAATAATACAAAAGGAATGAGAAGTATAGGAGCCTCTGCGAAAAATCAACAATTTCTCTGAGAGGGGCTTTGTACCAAATGACAAATACAATTCATTCTAGGTGAAAAATGCATATTTATTGCATATTTAAAATTAATATGTACACACACACATAGGTTTTATTTGTATGTAAAAAGCTCTGAAATAAAATCGAATCCAGTGTATTTAAATTTTATGTCTTTATTCATGCTGTTCTAGCACAGACACCTTTTAATCTTCAACCAAAGAATTTACTTCTGTTTTATCCTTATGAGCAAAGCAACCTTTGCTCTTTAACTGAAAGAAATTAGACAGAAACTGATAGAAATTGTTGTGTGTTTATTAGAGACTATAAGTACATATAAAGGGCCATTAATTCAACTGCATACAGAGATTAATGAACAGTGATTGTCATTGTTGTTACCTTGCATTTTACAAAAGAGTATTCTAAATGCTTTTGTTCCTGATACTGGGAAAACAAAATCTCTCTCAAATATTGATTCTGATTATTTGTTCCTTTTTGAGTAGCTTTGTGGCCTGAGTTTTACAAATAGTACAAACTGCAGAGCAGATGTAGCTGAGCAGTGAGAAAAGGCTCAAGTTTCCTCCTGCATTTTGCTTGACTTCTTGATGTTATTTCTAAAGTATATCATTGCAAGGGATTCTTATCCAATACAGCAAAATTCCTGTCTGAAAGGACACACAAAGGATGACCATCATCTCTTGATTAGCCAGTGAGAATCCTGAATAATCTAGTTTCCTTCTAAGTGATTTACTTCAGCAGCACTGAAAGTAGAATTAAGTCCAGAGAACCTGCCGCTTCACACCTTGGTATTAGCAGATAAACATATTAAAGGTAAATGGAAGAGGGGTGAGTAAAGTTTTGGCTGCAGATGAGTTCTTGTGACAGCACATTGAAAACTGTCAAAATACACACACGTATTGATGTAAGATGCATTCCAGCAGCTGCTAATCAATGGCTGTGATTCTTCTGCTTTAAAATTGGCCCAATAATGCATTTTAGAATAGGTCAATACTGCCTCCTACATAGAGTAATACATCTAATTTGTTTCAATTCATCATGATCATATATTCTGTCCATTTTATTTAAAATTTCAACTTGCCAAGGGGAATTAATAACACAGAGTAAATTGTAAGTTACTTGTATGATGCACACTTAGAAGAGATATAAGTCAATACGGCTCAATAATGCAACAATTAAATGGAGGAAGGAAAACTAGACAGTTGTGTGTGTGTATGTGTTTACGTGTAGTCGTTTTGTATGTCTCTCTATATATATTTTAGAAGGGAATCAGTGTTTATGTGACCTGCCACGTTGAGAATCAAAATGGTATAAATATTTAGTCACAGAATAAGGATTTTATAGCAGAGGAAGCTTCAGCAAGCCATCCTTCTGAAACACCTTGCTTTTTCTGTACCGAGAATATCTTTACCAATCACATGTTACTATTGTCTTCCTTTAGTCATTATTTCATTGCTGAGGCTTCCAATATGTAAGTGTAGCAATAGTCCCTATGATGAATATGTATCTCCTAGGCCACAAGTGGCACTAAGTCAGCAGCCACCTTTGGTTATTACTGATTCACAGTGGATTTCAATAGTTATTTAGAAGTGTCTTCTAAAGACACTTCTCTAGAAAGAGCTTACCAGGTCAATGAACATTCACAGTTCTAATGAACTCCCATTAAAATACCTTTTGTCTGCCAGGGTCTAAAATCATTGCAAGTCTCCAGAATGAGTTCTACAGCTATTTCCAAAGCAGGTGGAATACTGAGCCATTATTTCAGCTGTTTCTTTTTCTGATACTCTCATGCCTCCTGGCAATTTGTACAGTTACAAAACCACAGAATACCCTGCTGCACCCAGTATATATAGCATCTGTTCCTCTTGGGTCCACAACAGAATATGAGAGAAGCAACAGAGTACAACTTCCAGCAGTCCAAACTATGGCTATCACTATTATAGCAAGATGTATTTTAGGCCCTTTTCATCTCCCCCAAATACATCCTGCCAGTGAGAGATTTCACAGCCCTGCTTTAGATATGCTTACTTGCACAGTCCCCAGACTAGATCACTGGGCTGCAGCCCTCTGTTTTTCACCTGTGAAATAGCAGCAAATCCGGATGTATTTGGCGCCCATAGGGCCACTTCTTCAAAACAAAGCATTATTTATTCATTGCAGTGCACACAGCATTCTGAAAAGGAAGATAAACCAGAAGAAGACCTATTTCTGAATCTTGTTTATTCCTGTGAGTTTTGTTAACTTTTTTTTTTTTTTTCAGCATGGACACCCTTTTTTCCTAGCCAGGGAGATACTGGCAGTTGCAGCTTCCCCTACTTTCACTGCCTCCCTGCAGCATTTTCTTATAACTAAATACTCCTCACATCACCCTTCTTTAGACAGGGCTTTATTTCTCTTCTAAACAATTTATTTTTCTTTTTCTCAGAGCCTTTGGTCAGGGAAAATACACCTGTTAGCCTGACTGGACACAAGCAGGTGCCTGTCTTGCAGATAATAGCTCCCTGCCTTCTTCGCTGTCACTTGGCATTTCTCTGGAGATAGCTCATCTCTGTCGCTTTTTTTGTTTCTAGCTTGGTTTTTCCCTAGCAGCCTCTTTGATTTAATTCTCTGTAGTCAGGTGGAATAATATCAAACTAGAAAATGTAGGTACATACCACATTCAGAGAAAATAATACTGCTATCTCCCTCATTAGCCTCAGAGGAGTATATGACTCAGAAGATAAAAGAAATGAGAAGCACTTAAAATAAAGACTGTATTCCAGAAGGGGATTGTAAGGCAGGATTTTTGTTAAGACAGGGACCTGCTATCCCCTACATAGCTCCCCGGTATGTGTACCACTACAGATAGGGCAGGTGGGTCTTATTTTTCATCTCCCTCTCAATGCAGGTTCTGCCCTCCTGCACCCATCCTTAAATGTCCATACCAAGCTGTTCTCTACTGACATGCTCATCTTGGTTGCATACCTTCAGCACGTGAAGCTGTTTCGATCATGTTCACTGCTATAACTAGTGACAAAACCTGTCAAGGTGTCTATTCTGCCAGTCAATCCCACTGTGTCCACAGTATCATGTATACTCTTCCTCTGTCCACCAACCTTCCTGTCATATTAGGAAAAAATATATATTGCACTGCAACTGTTTTAAGCATTTTCCAGCTTCTTTCCCATAAGAGCTGCCCAGCTGATACTGACCAAGGAAGAATCTCATGACAGGTGGTGATGCTATGGCAGTGTGAGTCACTGGGAGGATGAAAGAGCGCTAAACTGCTGCCTATCTTGTTATGTGCCAGCTTTTTTAGGACATGCACAGCACCTAGTCTCATTTGCTGCTACATGTATCCAGGAATCAAGTGTCTATATTAAGAGCACACTGCAGCCATCGGGCTGTGCAGTAACAAAGGTTAGAATTTGCCTACACAGTGGAAAGTGAACTCTGTCCTTTTGCAGAACTACTTGTCATCACTGGGTGGGAAAAGTACTCCTTTTCCTTTTACCTAAGCAATGAACACATACATTCAGAAGGACCTCTGAAGAGAAATACTTTCTTCAGTACTCTACTCAAATATAGGTGTTGGTTCTTAAAATCTGTATATATTGTGTTGGTATGGGGCTGCCCATACCAACATGCCATATACAGAGAACAGTGAGTGCTTCCACTACTGAATTCACTGCTGGTGGGCTTTCCTATAGTATAGAAATGATTTTGGAAATGTAAACTTCAGAAATATGAAAGCTTGAAGTGAAATCCACAGAGAGGTGTTCTCGATTTAAAACCCTTCTAGAGTACTTAAACAATGTTAGATACTTCATATTGACAGTGTGATCAGAACAACAACCATCAGAGCCAGTTTACTGGAGATCACATTGACCTGCTGGCTGATCTGAAACGCATAGAAGAGAAATGTGTTTTGCAATCCAGCAGGGTCTTGCTCAATGGAAAGCCAACATCAGCCTGAATTCACACTCTGAAATCATCTTTCCAGATTCAGGTAACTGCATTCAATTTCTTTCAAAAAGCAATCTTCCTTGCAAAATGTCTTCACAATGCAGCTTTCCTTTTCGGTGGCTGGAAGAGCCACTTTAAAGAAGATGTAGATTTAATTCCCCCTCCATTGGCAGAGGTTCAAACCCACCGTCCCCACCTCTCAAGGGACACTCTAATCAATGAACAACCATCTGTTTGGGATGAGGGGGGAGGGCTTGCTCCACTTGCCTTGCTGGTGTCCTCCTACTACACAGGAAGAGGATGTCATAACTAATTGGGCTCAGTAGTTAAATCACTCACCTGAGAATGGGGAGGTTCTAATTTCTACTCCTAGTTCAAAGGCTGTTTCTGCAGTAAATAAAATGCATTTCATGTCAATAATTTTCACACCTTTAGGTATATTAATAGCTATAAGCACAGTGCACTCTGGGTGGACATCTACAGATATTTATTAACACATATAAGTGTGTGTGTATATATATATATATGCATATGAAATTAACACCCTGAAATCCTTTTACAATATTGATGATAGAACAAGTAGACAATAATACAATTAATAAAATCCTAGTAAAAAACATTTTTTACCAAAAAAATTGCACCTTTCTTTAAAAAGAAATCATGTTTGCACAGGAGAAAAAAAAAAAAAGCTGAACACAGAAAATGTCAGGTTTTGATTACTAAAATCTGAAACAAGATATTATTTTACAATTGACAAGACAAAAAAGACTAAAATGTTTTGCAAAAGTAAATGAAATAATATTTTGTAGGGCACAAGTGTGTACGAGTGCAGGCTGTATTTTTGTTAGAAGTAGCATTACTTATTCAAGCTAATGTCAGAAAATTAACCATGGTGTATCTTACAGGAACATGAGAAATGTGACATGCTAAAAGCTGGGACACATTTTTCTCTGCAAGAGACAACTGCTGAGATGATCTTCTGCCTATAAAGTTGCATAGATAAAACACTGGGAATTGGCCAGCAAAGGTTTTAAGCCATGATGTGTGACTCACTCTGTTGTATAATCTGGTAACTTCCACCCAGAAAGACACTGGAGTTGAAGTCCTTAATTGTGAAAGAGTTACATGTATTTCAACCGAAGAAACTGGTTCTAACTTTTCTAAGTTCTCTTGGTGATCACATACCTCATTTCTGTGTATTAACCTGCCATAATGAGGTTTTGTTAACCCTTTGGACAGCTGAGTGCCATGACTTTTTAGGTATCAACTTGGACTTTTTAGTATCAACTTGGACTGTCACATGGTTGACTTAGCACCAGTGAGCACTTCACAACCACAGAATAATTTCCCTCAATTTGTTAAGTGGCTAATTATAAAGGTTCACAAAAGAATTGACACAAGGGAAGGAGACAGCCACACTTCTATCAGCAGCCCCATGAGACCTGTACAAGTGTCGTTTGCAAAACAGAGCACAAATTAAACAATGGCTATAATAAGATCTAGGGGCTAGTGGATAATGAAAGAAAACTTCCTGTGTAGATGCAAACCAGACACTAAATGGGTTGTTTTTATGTTTGACAACAGGGCCCTTATGTAACTCTTCATGAATTCAGTCTGCTGTTAGGGTAATATTCTTGGACTGGACTAGACTAGATGGTAACAAGCTAAATAAAATGACTACCATTTATTTTGTGTCTGTAGCTGTGATTTCCAATTTCATTTCCATACTGTGGTATATCAATAAGATTTTTTAAAACAGAATATGTTGCATACACTGTTTCCCAAATAAGAAGATATTTAGGAATTTGCTGGTAGATATAACAGCAGAATGAGCAGTGTTTTATTTTAAGAACAAATACAATTGACGTGTTAACAAATCATTTGTTCTATCTACAGTCATCAAGTCTTTATTATGAATAGCTGAATTTAAACTTAAGAATAAATTTAAGCAGCAGCCTTTTCTGTGCCTGCAAGATTTATACACAGCAAATTGGACTTTATTTTGTCGGCTTAAGTATTTAATGAAATTGAATGAAAGTTGTTTTTTTTTTTTTTTGTCATGGGCTGTTTCTGCCTTTCACCATAATACAGACACTTTCTATGCATAGTGTTTGCATCATTATGTAAGACATTTGCAAATATGTATGATGTGTTTGCCTATGGGAAAACTCTCTCTTCTAATGTATTCATGAAAGATGAATTAACAGTGCTTTAGGTATGATAAAGAGATTCATAGTATAGTCTATTATAATGCTGATATTAAAAAGCAAGCTCATCATTTAATAAGAAAAATGTTAATCTTTTACAGTCATGGCAATATGTTTTATTTCTTAGAATGTCTTCCTTCCACCATTGTCTTCTTATTAGTTATCATTTTAATTTATCATTTGTATTAGACTGATATCTAGATAATAGTCAGGACACCATTGTGCTGACATTGTACAAAGACAGCATCCCTACCAGAAAGATCTTTGTGTCTGTTTTCTTTCTTCTTCCAAGCTTCTTTCTTCCCTTGATCTTTCCTTTTTCTCCGTAGTATAGACCTCAAGCATATCTGTTTCAGGATGCTGATATGATACTTTTGCCAGATTAAAAAAAAAAAAAAACCAACATATTCTGAAGGCTTGCTGCTACCACATCCCTAAATCCAATCTTACTCATGCTAGCACACCAAATTTCTCATTCATTTATTTGTAATTTCTTGTAATCTGCACCAATTTCCTGCAGATAATCCCCCGGGTCATGTATAACAGTCAGTGAGAACATCCTCTGTGAAAGTACCCTGCAGTTAAATACATTTTCTTATTGAAACAGAAGGATTTTGCAGAAACCATTGGTATCCATGACATTTTTGTCATTACTAGATTTGGATTCACAGTGTGTAGCTGAGGAGAAACCCAGATTCAGGACCCTGCACAGCTGTAGTCAAAGCAAAATATTTCATGCTCCAGGCTTTTAAAACATCAAGAGGAAGGACCTAAGTTTTCTTGAAGCACACCAGGGCACTAGCCAGTGGATTATTGCATGGCATGACCTGGGAGGTGTACTCAGGCTTTGTAATTTCATAAATTTCTGAAACATGAAGAATTAGAACAATTTTTTTTTAAATTTATTTATTTTGACAGAGATCCTGAACACCCTTGTAAGTATGTGTTTCTTTCTGCTTTAATTTCATTTACCAGTGCTGTTTCAGAAAGGGAAGTGAATCATGCTTCTTAAGCACATTGGCCCCAAATACACCATTTAAAGAAAACACAGGAAGAAATTAAAGGGATATTCACTGCATTGCTTTCTTCATCTTCATGTTTTCCTATTCAGTACCTGTTCCTTCCTGTCTTCTGCTGGTTCCTCTTGCTCAACTACCTCAGACACATCATTATGTTGTCAATAATGCTCCTGGGTAATAAAGATAGAAAGTTCTTAGAGTTTGCTAGAAAAACCTTAGAGTTCACCTTTTGTTTCCTCATCATATCATCTTTTCTGATGGGTATACAAATGTTTTTTTTGGACTTGATTGGCAGACCTTCCTCACTTGTCAAGGAAGGATACAGTGGTATAAAACTGAGCAACTTAATATGTGGGTCTGACTTTTAAGAACCCAAGTCATCTTTAACTCCTGCTAAAAAATGGTGTTTTTTAAACAAAGGTCATCTTTCCCTTAAAAGACAAGTTCAACATGATATCCCAGCCAGGGTTTAGATATAGCTAAAAAGGTTTTAAATCTTCGTTTGGGTACACTGGGAAGGTACTGATCTGATCTTTTGTCAAATATTGGAAGGGAGCTATTTGATCTAATGGAATTATTGCCATACTTTAGTGTGGCAAATATTTCTTTTTATGCTGGGTCAAGAAGGGCCTAAGGAGAGTAGAATGATACCAAGTGTAATTAAAAGCCTACACAAACAGATTTCCAGGCTTATTCTGCAAATTAAAGGAAAGATTGCTATATCTTTTACAGGAAAAGGTTTGAATCCTCATCTTCCTTTTTTTTCAGTAATAACTGAAATCTTAAAACAAATGTATAGATGGATAGATATAGATGTGGGCTGCATGTAAATATATGGGCTATGTTTTATACGCATATGTGGCCTGATTCATGTGATTAAAATTCTTGTCACAGAGGAAAGACAAAATTTTTATTGTATAGTGAAATCTATATAGGAAAGCCCATATTTTCCTTTAAAAAACTCTTCAAATATGATTTGGCATAAAAACTGAACTCTAGTGGGGCTTAGAACTCACTATACAGAACTGCAAGGGGAAGCACATAGCTATCAAAGAAAGTCATTCACAATTGCATACACAACCTTGCTATCACATTTTCCTGAGTATGTCTGTTATGTGAAGTCCATTTGATATTTGCCTAAGCATTTATAAGTGCATTTGAAACATCGACATGCACGGTCATTCTACAGGGATGCTCAAATTTTACAAATAATTGCACAATTACTTCTGTACGTTGTCCTGAGCCTCTATAACACTAGGAATTGGGACCATGAGTTTTTTTATCTAAGTGAATTTTTACTGCTCTAAGTGACAGGGATTCATTTCAATTTTGTATATATGCTCAAAAGAAATGTATTTACATTTTTAAATGATAAAATAATTACCATCCAAATTAAAAAAATCTTTCATTAAAAGTAAATTCTAAATAATCTCTGAGTAGCATTTGAAACCATCATTGATGGATTCTGTTTCAGTTTTGATACTGGTTTTTTTTTTTTTTTTTTGAATGTCTATCCTATCCATTTTAAATTTTAAGGATAACAATGTTTCCCCACTATTTGAAGCAAGCTATTTTTAAGGGATTGAAGTTTTCTGGTGAATGAAGCTGCCCAACTGCTTTTCATGACAAAGTTGGTAATTAGAAGGCCAATTTAATGGTGAATCAGGCAGAAATATTCAAACCATGACAAATGACTTTAATAATACAGCTTGCAATGCTTGAACAGAAATAAATTTCACTTCCGAAACTCTCTCCTTTTTCTGCCTGCCTGGAAGATAAAACTGTCCAGGAGGTATTTTGTACCCTTTATTCAGTAAAGCTTTTACTAGAACTTAAGCAGGCCAAATAGCTTGCAAATGCAAAAACATCATTCAAGTTCTTGTGATTTTTTTTTTCCTGAAGGTAGAATGTGTTGAGAATTCTGTATAAGTCAATGACTTATTTTTTTACATCCTGCTTAACCACTGCAATAGTGTTTTATTGTTTTATCTCTGACTTGAAGCACTAGCAATAGCCTACATTGGCTTCAAAACTGAAAGCTAATTTCAGTGTTTGTCACAAGTTTGTTAAGACCACATGCATTCCACAGTTTGAAAAATTTCATTATTCTGTCCATGCTGGGGCTTCGTAATTGGATAGTAAGGATGTTCAAAGACTAATTTAGTGAATTGCACAATATTTTAAATGGAATTATGCAGGTTTATGGGGCCTCAGGGGATTGAGCTAGGAGCCTCTTGAGAAAATCTGTTTATCAGTAAATGATATTAGCAGCTTTCACCTAGCTTTTGTCTTCATTATATTGCTGCTCTTCCAATTGAGGGTCACATCTGAGGACTGCTTTGATAATTTGTCATTATTGTCTTGTTTATTGGAGCATAAAGTTGATACAGCAAAGGTTGTGCAGTTTATATACAATGTGCAAAGAAGTTTTCCTTACTAACCCTGACAACTCTTTATCATAGCAAAACATGTCAGGACACAAGAAATTGTAACTTGTCCAGTATTCTAATATATGCTAAATCAGCATGCACCTGTGTGTTATTTTCCTGATATTTTCTAATTGAATTTAACATTTCATACTCCAGGTTTCATCAGATTGTGTTTTCTTTCCTTCTATCATTTTCAGCTGTTAGTCTGAAATATTTCTCTTTTATTTTTTTTTAAAGGAAGCAAAATTTTGTTTTCTTCTAGCAAGCCTCTTTCACAAATATACTCTATATTTACCCTACTGTAAATATGACCAGAGTTTGTCCCAATATATTGAAATAAATTTTCCGTAAAATAGTGTAAAATAGTGCATGTGGCAAACTCAGTCTGTATTTTAAATCACCAAGGACACATTTACATTATTGTTTACAGTACAGAATTTAAGTAAAATGCTATATCAACAATCATATTTAGGGAAATAATAGTTGTAAGTATAGACAGGCTGTATAATCCAATTATTTGTTTCCTTTCACGTTATCAGTGCCATAGAAAAATTTGCATTTCTCTGACAGAATCTATAGGTGAAATGTACCAATGCTAAAAAGTCTACATAGATTGAGAGACTACTGACCAACTTTAGACAGGCTTTCTTTAGGTCTCCTGTCTGTGAATTATGTACCCTTTCAAGCTTTACTTATGTATAGAGATCATACTTTTTTATAACATGTATGCATTAGGCTTATTTAAACCACTTGAAAAAGCTTGTCAGTATTGCTATATCTTTATGCTTAAAATATCCTTCAGACTAACACAAGAGTGAAAGAGCATTCTTCTTGTTTTATACCAGTTTCCCAAGAAAAATTGAAACTTCCAAACTGAAAACTATACACATTTCTATTGGAAATATTTAAATGTGGAACAATGTCTGGGTTTTTTTTTGTTACTAAGTACTTGTCATTTTGTAAAACATTCTTGAAACAAATACTTTTTTTTACATTTTTTTGTTTTAAATTATTATTATTAAAAAGAAAGTACATTCTAGACAAGCACGAATCCTCAACATTAGTTGTCTACAAACATGTTATCTGCAACCCTTTACACAGAAAAGTTTTTCTTCACTGGAAACTCTGCCTGGAAGGTGATTTCAACATCAAATCAGATTTTCTTCTTTTGTGAGATTTCCATGTTTAAAGCAAGAGAATTCAGCCTCAGTTCAATGTTGTTGTGAAGAGTATTTGTGTGCCAAAAGAAACTCAGAGTAAATCCCAGTGCCTGCTCATAATCAAAGTAGAACCATCAACCTAAAAGTTTAAGCCAGACTGATTTGGATAAATACGACAAAAAATCCTACGAAGCTGCAACATTCCTAGACAGACAATCTCAAACTACCGCTCCAGCCTGTAGGTTACATTTCATACACAAATGCCTCATTCACCTTGGATGCAAGTTAGCAGCTCATCCTTCCATCTTTCCTCTTTTCCTCTCCTTTCTCAATGCACTATTCTTCTTCCCTACAGGACAGCTGTTCTCTTCCTTGACACAGTAGCACTTTCTGAAATTACCTCAATGCTTTTCTTTAGATTAGTTTACCTCTCAACCCTCTGTTATTTTTGCCAGATCAGTTCCCTCTTCCTTCTTACTGTGGACGTTGCCCAAAAAGCCAACTTCAGTGGAGTCAATGTGCAACTTGTAATAGAGCCATAAAGGTGAAGATGATAGCTAAAAGCCTTGTGTCTGGATTCTATCAGTAGTTCAGTGAATATGTTTAGGGTTTTTATAAGCTCCTGTGTACTGTTTCTGCCTTAAACATTTGCTGATCTTGGCTCATTGCTTGATGTTTCCATGTCAAGTTATCCTGCTGCTGCAGAACCAGTCAAAGAAATAGAGAGATACTTAAACTTCAGTTTTGTATCTCAGTTACAAGGCCTATCTTACTTATTTCAAGTAGGAAACCTCTTGTTATTAACATCTTAAGGTACAAATAGGCAGAATTTTGTGGATGTGGGTTCCTAGGGATGTAATGTGGTATAGACTACATAAAAAAATTTTTAGAAAAATGAAATGGTTCCATTATTCCTTTATTTGGAGCAGAGTAAGACCAGCCCATGTGGTTCACACTCTTGGGTATTTTCAAAGAGAACTGTCTCTCTCCAGTGACTGTAAGAGGAACTGCAGTACATGTGCTTCACTAACCTGTAGTTACAGAACATTTAGTAAGGATTTAGGTAGTCCAGATCCTGTCCATTGTTTCTGCAGCTTTCTCTTTCCTCTGAGACCAGGAGAGCTTCTCTATTTTTCTCTCTTGGTGAGGTATCAACTTTAGAAAGGGAGCAAACGAAATGGGCCTCTGTTGCCCAGTGACTGTTTATGCATTATGCATCAGAGTCATTGTATAAACAGCTGCAGGCATGCAGGTAGCCTAGAGAAATGTAATCTTCTACTCCCCATTTTACTTTGATGTTGTTATCACTGGTGACAGATTTATGCTGCCTCACATCTGAGCTCAGATGGACATCCATTTTAAATGTTCCTGAATCTTGCACATTTAGCTACACTGAGTAGCACCCTCTGTAGGATCTAAGAGCTGGTCAGGAGATGAAAAGGTCACAGAACCTATCTGGGATGAAAGCCCCTATCATCGCAGGTTGAAGATTCCTCCAGTTTTCTCTAAGAAAAAAGCCTGCCAGTGATTGTTCTCCTAAGGGACTTAACGCAATTCAGGGAAAGGAGTAAGACAGTGGTTCCATGTTCCCTCAATCACTTCTTGGGTTAGGTGCCTAACTCTAGAAAAAGACAGGATTTCAAATATTTCTTTCCCTTTAGCTATTTTAAGCATTGAACTCTCTCCTATTTTTTCCACTTAAAAATATGTTGCTGTTATGAGCTCTAAACTTAGACACTGAGAATTTCTTTGCCCATTTGAAAACAACTTTGGAACATAACTTGGTTTTGTGAGTATTACGCAGGGAGCTGCCATATGAAAAATAAGCATGGCATCACAGATTGTCATGACGTTGCAATCCTTTTTCTGATGTGGTCCTCATGGAACACATGGCATGGTAGTGACTCCTACAGATTCAGAAACTATGAGTCAAATCCTTGTTACCACAAAGGATATTTGTCACCTATGACTCTTTAAATAACACCTAATGCATGTCTATGTGTACACCACAACAAAAATCACAACTGAAGTTACTGTAGGAGCTCCCTGAGTTGGTTTTGGGACAACTGGGCCTTGTGCCAGGAGTCATGTAGCTATGGCAGAAGGGAGTCCAAATCAACCTTGGGCAAATTCCTAGCATTTCCATTGCCCTGAGCTCTGTATTGCTGCACCCATCACTGTAATCATGCCAGCTCAGCTACTGATACAAGTACAGGCACAAGGCTGGCATGTATATGTTTGGTTGCAGAGCCATTATAACAAAGTTAGGTGCCAGGGTCACATCTACATGGCAATAGCATCAGCAGCTGAGACAGACCTAAAAACTTTACTGATGCTGCAAACTCGTCCCTGGAGCTCAAATGGAATAAGTGTGTGCCTAGGATTAGATCTGCATAACATTTTATTTCAGTGGATTTTCTGGAATCAAAATATACAAAGGATTGTATTGACCTTGTACCATCTTTCCCATACTGTCTTCTCTAGAAATGAATTAGTCTGATAGTAGTTGGTAAGTGGGGAACGATGGTAGAAATAGTCCTCAGTAGGTAACTCTTTATCCACCGTGAATTTAAAAGCAGACAAAATGCCTAGTTAGACTATATGTCTGATTTTTACATGTCCATAAAAGAGGTAAAATAAATTTCATACAATGCCATGTACCATTTTGAATAAAATGCTAGATCTCAAACAAACCTGAGCTGGTGCCTGTCTGCCTTCTCTGTAACTTTTACAAGAGGATGCTCACATAAGTCTGATACTGCATATGCCATCATGTCTTGTAATGGTCAGTGATGCAAATCTGGGGCTTCAGCACAAATAATTTTGTTTTCTCCTTACAACTAAGGTAAAGTATACATTATGTATGTTTTGCTTGTATGAAAACCATTTTGGCGTGTGGAATTAATAAATTTATGGGGAAAAGAAATTGCCTGCAAATATTCTGAACACCTGAATGTGAGAGGACATGGTCATGGGTTAGAAAGGAACTTACAGCTCCAACTACTACTTTGAGATAAAATTAAAATATTAAATTGTTTAAATACGGGTCTCAATGCAAAAGTATAAACTTATGACTCCCAGCTGCTGTGGGGGCAGCTCAGCTATTGTGAATACAAGGACACACACTCGTTCTCTGTGTTAATCTGCTCTGTGTTTATATATGTATTTTTCAATTCTCAGGGGACATCAAAATGGTAATGATTTCCTATTTTTGTAAACAAATGGAAATACAGCCTTTCATGACAGCTGTTACTTCAAAAATGATCTAAAATATTTATGCAAATTACAACTTTTAAAATCTTTTTGCTGAAGGTGTTTTCCCTTTTCCAGAAAGACTCTGACAATTAAAAATAAAAACAAAAACAAAAAAAAAGCATCAGAACCATGCCTGTTATTGTTTAGTCCATAACAAAGACAGCTGTACATATCCTTATCCTGAGTCTCTTTTATCCGAGCAACCTTGCTTAGTAAAATTGGACAATTTATCACCTCAGTGCCTGCAGCAGTATGCACTACATGCAAGTGATTAGTTTGCCACTTCAGCTACCAGCTTTGATACACCTCTGAGAAACTTGTAGTCTGAATGAAAAGGTCAGCATGGAGCTTAAACTAACTCTTGGGGACCAGATGGCCCAGGGGACTAATAGTGGGCTATAATGTCTTCTGCCTATCTCAGCAGTAGCTGAGACCTGGCAATATCTGAAGGTTGTTCCTCACAACAATCCAGAGAGGGTTTTCATGCAAAGGTAGGAGGTAGTAGATATGATGTTAGGTGTGTAAGTGAGATGCCATGATGCCCCATATGGTCCACAGAAACATGGCAGGTGACTGAACTATCACCTCCTGCAGTTGCCTATCTTCCCCTCCTGTAACTAACAAGAACGATGTCTGTTAGACAATTAAAACTGGAAAGAATTAATATGAGCTTCTGCTTGTGATTAATGTCACAAACAATCTCACAAACCCCAGGAATCTGCTGGATCTGAAGTCTCTTTTGAGTCCTGCAGCAGGCCTCTCCCAAGGCCCACCACTCAGGCTAGCTGGGCAAACTTGCACTTCCAACAATTATTTGATGAATACATACATAAGAAAAAGATTTCATTCTCCAGGGCTTTCACAACCACCAAATTCAATTACACAATGCAAAACAGTGTATAAATAACCACTGTAAATTTTTAGGATGCACCCAGACATACCAATTCTTTTAACAAGTCATTGTGTGTTTTGAAACGGGAATATGAAAAAAATATCTAGAATAATAATTCTGGCTGCCTTTGAGGGGTAACAGTGGAAGGTCTCCTTGAATCTGATAGCACCAGTAGCTAGACTGTACACAACTGGAAAGAAAAGAAAGGAAAAAAAAAGAAAATATTGATCTCTAGCTTCTAAATAGCTAGAAATGAAAACCAGTACTAGAATAATTTGGCCAGTCAATAGTGGAAAATGGGAACATTTCTTTATCTGAAAGTCTTAGAGTTAATAAACATTCATAAAAACAAAAAAACAAAACCAACCAAACAAACCAGTAAAAGGCAAAATTTTTGTCTATAACTTGTCATAAAGAATTCACTCTAGATCTGCTCCTAACTAGAGATTTCTGAAGAGCTTTTATAAATATGGGAGCCAGTAGAAGGGTGAGAAAATAGTTTCAGCCTTAAGAATGCATGGAGGATCAAGATCTGATTTCTAGTGAATTTTGCATTTAGGAAATCAAAGTAATTAGCACAATTGCTTAAGTCACATTGTAACTGTCTGAAAAGCCTAGGTACCCAATATACATAGATAAAGTAGATCTCTCTCTGAAGGCTACTCCTTGATTTTATAGAGTGATTCAAGAATTATTATCTATTCTACAGGTAAAGGGACAAAGGCAGTTGTCTCAGAAATCGTGTGGTGAAAGATCCTGAGCACTTGATGTGCTGTATCCAAGCCCTTGCTTCACTGGCAACATAGGAAACTTGGGCTTGGACGTTCAAACACCTTTGTCAAACCCCTAATGTCTAGGCACTGCTCAGTTGTCTCCTTGGGGTGGGCTCATCCCGTGTCAGCTTCCTGCCTGTTCATTAGTGGGTGTTCTGGATTTCACAGCACCTTTCTTACAGATACAGCCTCAGTGAGGGGATTTCCAAGACGATCATTGCAAGCTGCTTTGCAGCTTAGATTTCTGTTTGTAAGGACACTTCTTTCTGCTTTGGTATGCGCACATACTGCTTGCATTACTTAATTTAATTTCTTTGCGTAACCACTGTCTGGATAATTTTTGGATAGTCAGCTGATATCACAAGTTTGAACTGAACCAGAACATTGTGATACTCTGATATATGTGTGTGAGTGTGTATATATATATATATTTTTTTTTTTTTTTTTTTGGCATCCTAAACAAATTTCCTTAGAGACAAAGTTTCTTTGGGAGACATTGTATATAAACTACTTGATTCTGTTGTAGATCTTTAATGTTTCCATATTTAATTTCATTATAGCAGGAAATTTCTTTTGAATTCTGCTCTTTAGAAAAAGGAAGTTTTAGCCCTCAAAGACCCAATAAATTACTAAAACAGGGCAATTTATGATCTTCCATGCATCTCTGCAAAGAAAATTCTCCCTGCAGGTAGACTCAGTCTGTCTAAGATTCAAAGATATTAGAGGCAATTTTATGAAAGGGATCATTAATTATAAGACATGAAATTTTAATAGGAGGCTTCTCCTGATACTTAGCATGAGCTGAGATCAAAGTAACTCCCATTTGTTGACCTAGTAAGCATGTTAACTGAAAAGATCAGCTTCTCTGTCCGTCCTTTTTAACCTCAGATAAATCATAGAACTGATATGTTTTAGGAAAATGCTTATTTCAGTGTCATGTATGTGATCATATCAGATGGATAAATGTTGCTTCTTATTCATGACGGGGAGAACTGAGTTGCAGCAGTAATGGTCATGTATATTCATCAAAGATGACCAAGACTTTAATGTTGCATGGTCAGCTGGCCTGCTGCTTGACAAGATGTTTAATTGTACCTACTCTTTTATAACAGGGTTATATGAATTATTTTCCTTTCATATAATGTGAGTCACAAACCATGCTGCAGTCAATTAACCCTATTGCGATAATCCAAATCTGTCTGCTTTTTCTGCATGCTTTTGTTCATACACACCATTTTCTTGCATTAAGATTGAGACCAGAAGGCATTCTTATCACTCTATCACTCTGCATCAATGATCTTTCCCCCTTGTTATTGTCTGCTTCCTCCACCTTTATGTCATCTGAAAACATGATTTGTGATCATTTTATATATTATTCCTGGTCATTGACAAAAATGTTGAATAGAATTAAACGTACTGGTACTTAGCTAGAAGTATACCCAGTCAACAAAGATCATTCACAGTTACATTTGGAGAGCTATCAATCAACCTGGTTTTAATCTATTTAATTAGTGCTATATAATATATAGTTCTTATTTAATAAACAAAATGTCACAAGTCACCAAGTCAAATGCCTCACAGGAGTTAGTGTATTATATTCACACAATTGCCTTTAGTAATTAAATGTCTAATCACACTACAGTATCAAGACCAAATTTCCAAAAGCCTATATTGATTTGCATTAATTATTGTGTTTTAGTTCTTTCTTGACGAAGTTCCATATAATTTCTTATTTTACACAGGACAATATGACCATTATCTTCTCAGCTATTTACGTTTGGTTTTCCTCTTTGAATTTTGATCTTCAAAGTAGTGTAAGAGCTGTTGAAAAGACAGTACCTATGGCCCAGGGAGCTCCTCTTTCAGTAACCTAATAAATTTCTTGCATGCAAATCACCTGTTGATTTATTGTTGATTAATTCTGATATCTGTGTTTTAATTGAATAGCTTTCAGACTGGAAAGCGTCTCATCATCCTCTAAAGAGACTATAACATGCAGCTTTTTCTCATCTATGAAAAGACTTGCTTATTGAATGTTTCTGCCTTTTCTGTGTTACTACTCACATTGTATAACCATGCAACTACTTTTCTTGCAATTTCTTTATTGATTCACTTCAAAAATTCCTTTCTGTTATCTTTAATTATACTTGTTACATTTCCATTGTGTCATTTTGCTTCCTTTATAAATTTCCTTCAGTTCCTAGGTCTTCATGTATATTCAGTTCATATCAACTTCTTTTACTTACATTATATACATACGTGTACTTTGAAGCTCATATACCTTGGAAGCACCTAATCCTTTTATACTAATAAGATTATGGAGAAAAAATAGCTTAACCATATTTAAAATTGCAATTCACTTCCAATGTATGTATATGATTTTGATCCTCATCTTCAAATGCAAGTTAAATATATATATCTATCTATCTATATATATATATTTCATGATGCCATATGAGGTTTGCATCTGAGGTAGAATTTCCCACCAGATTTGAAGGAAATTAAACAAATGGTTAATAAATTATGAGATCTTAAATGTGTATGTCTTCATAATAATAATAAAAAAGGCTAAGATTTTGTTTCTGCTGAGCAGAAAAAAAAGTGGGAAAGAGGAAGACAATGTATTTTATAGGATGCATATGTACAAGATCAGTGCACAACAGTGATGTTCCTCTGAGGAAATCCTGACTTGTCCCACTTTATGTTGACAGTTCACCCAGTCACAGAAGTCCTTCACTTGGTGAGGTCTGCATGAGGTGAAGGAAACAAACCAAATCAATTTAATTTGTAATGAACAAGTACTTGCAATGATGATCTGGAAATGGAATGAGGCAGGCTGAAGTGCATTTTGGGGAGGGCTAGCAGGGATAAAGCAGCTCAGTCCTAGAGACTGAAGAACATTTTTCTTCTGCATCACATTCCAGCTGTACCCCAGTACTAGCCAGGGCAGCTGCTGTCATTCGCATGATACTGTATTCCAGATGGCAATAAATGGGTAGACAAAAGCAAAGACCCTTAGGTCCACTTTGTTTATCTATCTCCAAAAGTCATTTATTTCTTCAGTGATGATCTCCCAAATAAAAGCATCTAATGATAACATCAAGATCAAACCAGAAACAGACCAGATCATAGACAAGAAGTTACTCATGTCAGAACTGTCCCAATTTGCCCAGCCGGATAACTCTTGCTTAGTCTAACTGGGATAAAGGGAGCAGGTATCACACCTTCTGAGAAGAGTTTCCTCTGGGAGGATATATAACCCACTCTACTTCCAAGGGGAGTGCTTAGACAACAGCATCATCTTCTCACTATTTGTTTCTTCCTCCTTCTCCTTCTCTTCTGTTCCCTAAAGGAATACTTTTCTACAAAATACTGAAATATTTTCTGCAGAGTGGGACAGTTTCAGCAGTATTACTGAAGAAAACCTGTGCTATCCCTTCTCTGTATGTGCCATACATACAGGATTAAGGTTGTGCACCATACAGCCAGGCTCAGGTTAAACTGAGTTTCTGAACTAGTACTGTATGAATTATTTTGGTATATGAAAGGAAGAAATGCACATTTTATGATGAACAGTGGTTGTGACTGTGAATTTTAGGGTTGCTGCTGTGTATCAGATGTGATTCAACACCTAACGTGTCAAGCCCAGAAAGGGATTTAAGCAGAGGAAACTCAACGAGTAAAATCTCAATGGCTTTACGACTCCTGAATGATCAAGCAGCAGACTTTAGTCCCCTAAATAAAATTTATGGCCAAACCACAGACATGCTTAATGTCTCAGACACTTCTGCAGCTTCTGCATGCTTTTCTAGATCACTCTCCACTTTTGGAACCAGACACCGAAGCCTTCTGATGAATTTGTCCTATGGTATTGAAAATAGTGTATCCCCAGCTGCACTCAGCACTGGCTCCGATAGAAAAGCTGCCAGCATGTGCTCAGCAAACAGTTTTGCTGAGCTTGCTATAACTGGGCCCTCCAGAGTATTGTACAGCTTTTTCCAAATGTAATAATTAGAATTCTTTCGACCAGTAGGACAAGCTGATTGCCATTAGCAGTGCCTTTTTTCTCCCCATTACCACATGTGCACCAGTGTTTGTTTTTGTTATTGTAAAAGTAAAGCATGACTGCATTTTCCTCCTTTTCTTTTTTATCCTAATTCTCAGCTTGCCCCCTGAACTTTTGATATCTCCCTCTGTTTCACAGTGTTTGATGTATCTATCTAAAATCAGGGAACACATAGGATTACAGCATCCAGATCTCCATATTAAGAAATTAGTTTTGAAAGCAAAGACTTCCACCTTCCCTCAGGTTTATCACTTCAGCAGAAAGACAAGTGAGTTCACAGTTAAGGCCATGATTCAAGCTACAGTACATCCTAGTTTCCATGACTCCATATGGTCCCTTTATGTGAACTGCATGCTGGTGCAGCCTTGTGTTGAGATGCATTCCTTGGAAGAAAAGGTGTGAATGAGGCTGCTGTAGATCATTCAGCTTCATCTTGATACACAACAGCTCTACATAGCCAATTATAGAGTAAGAATCCTTAGGAACCAAGTCTTACAACCCTTACCATTAATATAACCTCATCTGAGCTTTAGATACCCTCTAATTCCATGAGATCTTCATTTATACTCAAATCACATAGGAACTAGAATAAAAGATTACTCTGTAATCTTCTCATCTAACTGACAGCATGATGTACAATTCATCACCACAGCAGCATCCTCCTGTTGCCCCATTCTGTGTTTGGAAAATGCTTAAAGGACTTTAATTTCTAGATGACTTAATATGATATTGATCTCTGATTTTTCATACATCTGACTAAACTGGGTGTTGTTTTTCCTTGTCTGTGTTTTTAGTAACAACAAGGGAATTTATTACCTGCTGGCTACCATCAGTCATCAGGCAGAGAAAATAAGATATTCACACCTACTTCTTGTTAAGCTTGACACAAGTTGAAAATATTGGACAAAAATATTGTAGGGGTTTTTTTGGGGGGTTTTTTGTTTGGTTTGTGGTTTTTTTTGTTTGTTTTTTGGTTGGTTGGTTTGGGTTTTTTGTTTGTTTTTTGTTTGTTTGCTTGTTTGTTTTTGTTTGGTTTTTTTGTTTTCTGGTTTTGTTTCTGTTCTATATTCACCCTTTTTATTTCTGCATTTTCCTCATGACTTTTTTTTTTACAACATGTGACTCCTTTATTATCAGAAGCATTTACATTGGATTAAAAAAGAAACTGATATGAACTTCCTATTTTAATAAAACCCTGAAATCAATACTTCACTAAGCAAAAGAGGAACAAGTAAACAGATGATTTTGTTAGCTGGTCAGAAAGATACTTTTCAGTAAGTACTAGGGAAAGCACAACTGGAGATTTCTCTAGACATCGTTGCAGAGAGCTCAATAAGTAGATTTTCTTCATATATGGAAAAAAAAAAATTGATGGATTTAATAAGATTCTAATAAGTACAAGACTAACATTATATAAACCTTAAATGATGACATAGCCAGTTACCTCATTTCCAAAGATATGGTTGTAACTGAATTGATGCTTTCCTCACAATATGAATACGTCTCAAAGAGCAGCAAAATTAACACTGAAGAGTTTTTGTCTCATGGGCATTGAATGTAAGGGTGATTCATCCATCACAGTGAAGAACAGAGCCAAGGTTTAAATGCAAGAGTCAGGGCCTTTCTTCTGACTTTGTCTGGTGTAGGGTCAGGAAATGGAGACTAGGGCAGCCTAAATATACAGTTTACTGCAGACATCTACACAGGAGCTTGTTGTCTGACCTTCCTTTTCTGTACCTGGAAAAGAAGAGGTACACCACAAAGTAGTCCATGAAAACAGGTAAGAGAAATCACACCCCAAACAAGTATGTTTCTCTCCATTATGAAAGCTGACCATGATTAATGTGGATACAGATGTCTCTGTGGCAGATATAAAAGAGTTACTGGACCTTCATTACCCTCTTTAAGGGATGGCAATGCTGGTTATTTGTTAAGGAAACCAGGTGTTTTCCCATGTGTGTTCCTTTTACTGTGTATCTCTGTCTCACAGGTAATTTCTGCATCCATTGACCAATTTCTACAGTTCTGTGTTGCTAGTTTCAACATAATTTGTCAAAGACAATGGTCTGAAAGATGTTTGGATTCTCAAGCAGCTGAAAATTATTATAATTCTTTATTTTGGGATTATTTCCCCTCCTTCCCAGAAGACTACTGCTATGAAAGTAAAGATTTCCTAACTGAACCTCCTATGAATGATATTCAGTTTGCTTAGTAGAAAAACACACTAATCCATCATTTTTCTAAGCCTCATTTGGAATACCTGTCTGAACCTTTTCAAGATATCCACTCCTCTGTTTTACCTTTAGCTGGCATGTAGGCCAGCTTGTGGTTCTACAGATCATAAGACAGAATTCATCCCACAAAATTTCAGTGGTGTCTATTTTATTCACTAATTTTTTTTTAATTTCCTGCCTGTTATTCCCTTTAACTGTTGATATTCTAGGCAGATGAGTAACAGAGTAGCAACATTGTCTGGAATTGTGAAATAGAAAGAAAAATGAGGAGACACATAGTAGTATTAAGCTACATGAAAGATGTTGAAAAAGGTCAGGATTAATGGGCTTAAATTAATGAGATTCCAGTTAGACATCTGGGAAACACTTCTAGCAGTAAAGTGGTAGATTAAGTTGCCTAGGGAGGCAGTAAGAGCTCCATCAATGGAAGTTTTTACGAACAGGTTGAACAAACCTCTGCCGGGATTGGTGCACTTTTGACTGTTTCTGCTCTGAGGAGTCTATTAAATTTGCATGAATTATGGTCCCCATTCACAGAAGTTATACTGATACCACAGGAGTGTCATGATGCAAAAGATACACTGTAGAAGGCAATAGAGGCTTATCAGGAAATAACACTACTGCACTGCTGAAGGGATATGCCCTGCACAGAGAGGAAAGGGGGCAAGACTTTTTGGTGTGTTACAGATACGCTTCCTTGGTGACTTCTTTCTTCCCCACTATTGTCTCTAGCTGTATCTTGATCATGAGGCTTGGGAAACTACCTGTTTCCCAGATCTGGATGCATACTCCAGACAAGTCCTTTGTTCACAGACAGGATGAGAGTCTTCTGTGCCCCAGGAAACCTGAGTCTAAGGTCAACAAAAAAGACTCTCCTAACAAGTTCCTCTTTCTGAACGTAAATGATCCTGGGCCCATGGTACCCTTCATTAGGATTCTTTCTTCTTGTTCTCTTCTCCTTCCCATCTGACTTGCATTCCTTCAGGTCTTTATCCTGATTCACTTCTCTTTCTTCTTAGTTACCTCCTCATTTGACACTTACCATTTCTCTGACTCATTTTCACTTCCTTTGAATATCTCCTGCTTATATTCAAAGCCTGTTTGTTTCATAGTTATATTTTTTCTTTTCTCAGAAATAAATCCCCTTGTTTCAAATTAGAATAATTCAGGATAATTAAATTAAAGTAAGATCTATGTAAATATAGAGAACTGTGGAGGTTTATTGTTATTTATGACAGTAATTAGAAAAAAACTATGCCTTTGATTGAATTAGACAAGTTTCATTGCGTGAATTTCCTTCTCTCTGCAGTCCATGGTGCACCATGGTCCACCACATCAACCTGTGACAAAAATTATCAGATTTTGTATTTGTTTGTGCCATTTTGAAACAAGTTATAAAACTGTTCTAGTTTGGTTTTTTTTTTCCCTGGGAAAAGTTTTTCTTTTAGACTCAAAGTAAGCAACATAGTTAGGCCAGTATTTACCACTTCTTATATGGAATAATTATTTTATAATCAGAACATGCATCTCTCAGCCAAAATCTGAGTTCTGTATATATTATTTCCTATAATATATCCTTTATTCAAAGAATGCATCCTATTTATTCTTTACTAGAAAATATGTTACTGTATTGCCCTGTAAATTATTTCACAAAACATGAAAGTAGTGACACACAGGTATACATGTACATACATATACCTTTATATAACCTTTGTTTAATAGATGTATATGTAACTCTATGACTAATTAGGAGAGACAGAATTAAAAATAAAGGTAAACATATATTAAGAGGAAACACAGCAGGCTGGCCAGCTATCACTGGAACCGTAAAATTTAGAGAAGGGGTAAATTAAATAGTGTGGAACCTGGGGATACTTATTAAGCCATCGGCAGGGAGCAAGATGATGATGTCACACCTAGCAGAGAGAGGAAGACTCGTGTAAAGTTGGATGAGATCCAGTTTGTGCTGTAGATTTATGCAGTTAATTTTGTCCCTTGACTGCATTCAGATGAGCATTTTTCCTCAACATACACCAAGAAAATTGCTGCATTATAGCTGTGTTAATGGTAATCAGCATGCTAATGAGGACCAGAAGGTCGTTACAGAAAAGAGAGGTTCAAAGATGTATAATCTAGAGGAGAAGATGAAGTAAATCTTTAGGGAATGCAAGTGTCTTGTTTGTAGGTCATAGATTATTTGCTTTGGTCATTGTAGAGCACAGGGAGTTTAATTTAAGGACAGAAAAAGATTAAGCTTTTTGAATTTTAGGAGCAGCATAACTTAATTAAATATATTCCTATGAAGCAGACAGCAAACAGCACTGGATTGTTTTTATTGTATTCTAATGTGTTCCTTGATAGAGACTATACAAGTGTACTTTATATATTTCATTATACTAATCTAACACTTGCTCATGCTTAATATAAAATCACAATAAATCTACACTTCCAGCATTTTGCACTTTGCTAATGATACAGAGTAAAAGAGGAAAGGTTTTGCAGAAAGAAAATCAGAGCAAGCATGTCAAAATATAAAGGGAGTAAAATCTGAGGAAAACCAAAATCTATTAATGTGTAAGAGATGCCAGAGAGATAAAAGAAACCATGCAAAATAGTAGTTATAAAATTAGTTAAAAGTTGAATATCAGCTACATAAATATCATAGGGAGAATGCAAAATGCTAAATTAGTAAATATCTTCCCATTTAATTCAAGTTTCTATTTCTGTTTCAAAAGGTTAATGTGCTCCCTGTTCCTCAGAAAAGAGCATGCATATGCATTTGGATGATTTTTTCAGAGAGAAAATGAGACTGAATAAGGACTGCATATGTTTTAGGGGAAGCCCTTCAGGAGGGGGAGGCCTTGCAAAAGCAGTGAGAAAATAGGTTTATATGAGGTGCAACACCTCTTATAATCTAGGCAGACAAGATTTGCATGTACTCTTCCAAAAAAAAAACCAAAAAACCCAACACTTCTTATCAGCAAGTAGCTGAAGTAGTTGAAGTTGAAAGAAAAACCACACCTCCTGGCTCCAGATGGAAAAATAAGAACAGGTTTTAAAAGAACATTTGCATGAAGGTGGTAGAACAGGTCACACCAAGCTTTTCTGAAACTCTAGAAACTAGAGCATTAGAGAAGCAAACACCACACCAAACAAGCCCTCCTACCCCACCTTGTTTTTTGTTGTTGTTGTTGGGGTATTTTTTTGTTGTTGGTTGGTTTTTTGTTTTGTTTGTTTTGTTTGTTTTGGTTTTTTTTTAATTGACAGGTTTTGGAGGGAGAAATTAATTAAAGATTGAATCACAAAACAGTTTTATCTTGAGCTGTAGGGAAAAAATCCACATAGTTGTCAGAGGCATTGGTAAGTTGTATTGGATAGCTAGAAACTGACCTGCTCAGAGAATCTACACCTCTAAGCCCCAATGCCTAAAATTCATTTTAGACACTGCAACGAAAAGGTTTTAGTCCCTTCCAAGTGTCATGGGTGGTTTTTAAATGCTCTAAAATAATTCTAACCCCTCTTCTAAAAATTAGGGACACCTTTAAGTCTAATGATTCCTGAGGCGATCAGTTTCATGAGAAAAAAACATATGCCAAACCTAATAATTTTTACCACTGGAAAGACCTGATGTGATTATTAGGTGTCTTTACAGTAACTAGAGAAGAATTGGTACTCCAGGTGGTGGTCTCACCCTAAACTAGACACAGAGGACACAATAAGATTACCAACAAATGCAATTGTTGTTTGAAATGCCCTATAACCCTGAGTCACCTGCATCAGGTTGGTTAGGCAGACAAAAGTCCTTATGAAATAGCACCTGGAAGCCAGGTGAGCACCCCTGTGCATCTGATTTACATACAGGTAACTGAATTAAGATTCATCTCAAATTCAGGTTAAGATTCAGCAGCTGCTCAAATGAGCTCTCTCCTAGGAGCACCCATCTCCATCTTTCAGTTGCAGAAGGTAACATCTTCTGTTTAAAATAAAAGGAATCCTCTTAGGCTGTTTAAAATAAGAGGAAAAATACTTTAACTGCGCACTATTTATAAAAATTAAACTTTCTTCTTCAGAGTGCTTTGGACTCTGTTCCTGTAAATAACTTTCAAAGTTGTGAGAAGGTTGAGCTTCCTAGATATTTTCTGAAGACACTATATAGTAGTCACTTTCTGTTCTTCTCTGCTTCTCAGACATAACCAGAACAAAATGGTGCAATGAAAGATTTCTCCAAAAACCTGCAATATTGACTCAGGAAAATTCATATTTCCAGAAAGAAAAAAACCAACATCGGTGGAATTAAAGAAAAATTCTGCAGAGAAACAAGTGTAATGTTAAAATAATGAAAGAAAAGATGAGAGAAAGCAATAGAACAGAGATGACGTGATGGGTATGGCATCTGGTATAACTACAAGAAAAAGACAGTGCTCAGAGAAATGGATAAACAAAAAGAGTGAAAAAATATATAGTGTGCCAAAGTAACAGAAAGTTGCATAAAGTCAGGATGATGGATTGCAGTAATTGTTGAAGGACAGTCAAATTACCATGGGGAAAAACCATTTTAAATAGTGTACTGTACTTCAAAGATTCTACCAAGGAGAAATATAGACTCAATATAGAGGTAGATTCAGTTGCATAAACTTGGTCTGCTGCTGCTGTTTTAGTTCCTTTAGGGTGTTAATTCTACTGCACCTACTTATCTGACAGATATGGCACAAGATCTTCTGCCTGAGGTGCAACTGATATGGTAATACATGATGGTGTTTCAGCTACTGTACCTCATTCTGCAGAATAAAGGCTAAGTTTAGAATCATAGAATTGTCAGGGTTGGAAGGGACCTTAAAGATCATCTGGTTACAACCCCTCTGCCATGGGCAGGGACACCTCCCACTAGAGCAGGTTGCTCAGAGCCCCATCCAGCCTGGTCTTAAAAACCTCCAAGGACGGGGCTTCCACCACCTCTCTGGGCAACCTGTTCCAGTGTCTCACCACCTTCGTGGTGAAGAAATTCTTCCTAATGTCCAACCTGAATCGACCTATCTCTAGCTTTAATCCATTCCCTCTAGTCCTATCACTGCCTGACAGCCAAAAAAGTCCCTCCCCAGCTTTCTTTTAGTCCCCCTTCAGATACTGGAAGGCCACAGTACAATCTCCCCAGAGCCTTCTCTTCTCCAGACTGAACAACCCCAACTCTCTCAGTCTGTCCTCATAGGAGAGGTGCTCCAGCCCCCTGATCATCCTCGTGGCCCTTCTCTGGACATGTTCCATCACGTCCATATCCTTCCTGTAATAGGGCCTCCAGAACTGGATGCAGTACTCCAGGTGAGGTCTCAGTAGAGTAGAGTAGAGGGTGAGAATCACCTCCCTCAACCTGCTGGCCACGCTTCTCTTGATACAGCCTAGGATACGATTCACTTTCTGGCCTGCAAGAGCACACTGATGGCTCATGTTGAGCTTCTCATCCACCAGCACTCCACAAGTCCTTTTCTTCAGGGCTGCTCTCAAGCCAGCCACTGCCCAGCCTATATCGGTGCTTGGGATTGCTCTGACTCAGATAGAGGACTTTGCATTTGGCCTTGTTGAACTTCATAAGGTTGGCATGGGCCCAACTCTCCAGCCTGTCAAGGTCCCTCTGGATGGCTTCCCTTCCCTCCAGCATGTCAGCCTCCCCACACAGTTTGGTGTCATTGGCAAACTTGCTGAGGGTGCACTCAATGCCACTGTCCATGTTGCTGACAAAGCTACTAAACAAGACTGGTCCCAGTACTGATCCTTGAGGGACTCCACTTGGGCACTGTTCTCCACTTGGATACTGACCCATTGACAACCACTCTTTGGAAGAGTCCATCAAGCCAGTTCTTTATGCACTGAATTGTCCATCCATCAAACCCATATTTCACCAGCTTGGAGACCAGAATGTCATGCGGGACAGTGTCAAAGGCTTTGCTCAGGTCCAGGTAAATGATGTTGGTTGCTCTTCCCCCATCTATTGATGTTGTGACCTTCTCATAGAAGGCCACCAGGTTATTCAGGCATGATTTGCCCTTGGTGAAGCCATGTTGGTTACAGACAATCACTCCATTGTTATTCATCTGCCTCAGTAGTGCCTCTAGGAGGATCCACTCCATGATCTTACCAGGCACAGAAGTGAGACTGACTGGCCTATAGTTCCCAGGTTCATCCACCTTTCCCTTTTTGAATATGGGGGTTATAGTTCCCCTTTTCCAGTCAGTGGGGACTTCACTGGGCTGCCATGACTTTTGGAATATAATAGATAGAGGTTTAGCAACCTCATCTGTCAGTTCTCTCAGCACCCATGGGTATATCCCATCAGGTCCCATGGACTTGTGCACTTTCAGGTTTTTCAGATGGTCACGAACCTGATCTTCACTTGCAATGGGCAGTTCTTTCATCCAATGCCTGCCATCAACTTTTGTGACTCTGGGGGTGTGTCTGGAGCCCTTGCCAATGAAGACTGAGGAAAAGAAGTCATTGAGGACCTCAGCCTTCTCAGCATCACTTGCCACCAGTTCTCCCGTTTCCTTTCTGAGGGGGCCCACACCTTCCCTAGTCTTTTTCTTGACATTAGTATACCTATAGAAGATGATGGAAGCTTGTCACAGAGAAGGAATAAGGCCTAGGATGAACTGAGACCAAACAGCATCTTATGAAGTTGAACCACAAATATAAAAATGTGGATTAGTTAAATAGGTTGCGCAGGCTGCATACATACTGACTATATGGAGCACCCCAAGCATTAGTGCTCCCAACATAACTTTCACTGAAGTGTCTATGTTTTTTTTTCTTTTTTTTTAATTAGTGTTCTGAAGATAGCCAAGCCTAACAAATGAGGCTGAAAAAACTGACATATAACATTTGAAAGTCTCTTCCAGTCATTGAAAGCCAACAGAATGACTTATTTCTTGAACAACTTTATTAGATAATTTTGGGGTTTTTACCCATAGCCTGACCCTGAAGGAAAGTGTGAAGTAGGAATATTTCTGCTTCCTTGTACAGAGGGAATATTGACTAAGTTGTTAAGGTTTGTTTTCTTTGGTAAATTAGACATGCTGGTAGCATCTGGCAGTTTTGCCCAGATATAGGAAAAACTATTGCTACCTTTTCACAGCTTTTTTAGAATACAAACTAATCAGCTCCTGAAGTATTTCATCCTACACAAAATGCCTCACTCAGATGCCTTCCAGGAAGGAAATTATTAAAGGGCATAGTATTTGTTGTAGGCAATATACTATTCTGTGAGTGATTCTTATGAATACTACTCAGTTTAACTAGGAGCGTGAAAGAAAATGAAATCGTGAAACTTCTTTTCACAGACTGTCTAAACCATTATGGATAACAAATTAAAAATATTAATACAAATTTCAAAATTCTGACTTCTTTTTCCCCACAATTCTCTTAAGAATAAGTTAACATGGAGTTAACAACTTAAGTATTATTATATAAACTGAAAATATATAGCTAGGAGAAACACTCTACAAAAAACCCCAAACCTGTAAAATCTAAAATTCAGCGTCAGTCAAAAACATGGAAGGATACACTGAGTTTTAAAACAGACAAGAATATTGAACCACTGAAAAGTTATGGATCTTAATGGACTGTTAAAACATTTCCTAGAATAAATATTTTCTTCCAGGTTAGACATATCCATGCCATAATAGGCATATTATATATTACATATACTATAGATATAATATATATCCTTGTATATAATGAGATATTATAATATAATATATTAATATTAATTTAAATGTATTATATTTGTATAATACATATTACATTATATTATTATATTGGCATATCTCATGATAAACAAGGATGAAATTAGTTACAAAAATGTTCAAGCATAGGTTGCCATTGGGCACTGCCAAAATATTAGTAATAGGATGAAATATCTGTGTGTACAATTTTTCATCTAGACAGTGCATATTGTGTATGATGAGATACAGTTTAAAGTAACTATTAAAGCTTTTCATGCTTCCCAGAAAGAACAATGTTACCCATTGTGATATTCAGTATACTTTGAACAATTTTTCATAAAAGATTGGATGGTTTCAATTTCCTGTCTTTCTGGTCATAAAAAGAAGGAAGCAGAAGATTAACATTTCTGATGGCAAAAAATTAACAAGATGGTGTCCTAAGGAGAAAAGCACATTGGAAGGAAATTAAATTAAATCACTCAGAATTTACCTGATTTTAAATTAGGGATGGGATTCTGGGCTCAATTAAGTTGTCAATACATTGACATCCAGTGATGTTTGAGAGACCTGGTGTTTTCCACCTCACCTCAAGCTGTGTTCCAGAGGAGGACACATTGACTGTAGATTTTGTGTCTTATCTGCTGACACTACGTGGACATGTGAGATTTTAAGCATCTAAAAAGTAGATAGATTCTTATGTGAGGGTAACTGATGTGAACCTCTATATTTCAATTTCAATTGCTTAAACAGGGACATCTAGAGTAATTTGATGTACCTCAATGTACGCTATCCTACCTCCCAATTCTTGCATAGGCATCTGACCTTGCATGGGCATTTGATAGGTCAAATCTACCAGCCCCATGTAGAAAGGATGCTTCTGTCAGCAGCAGAAGTGTAACACCTTAGAAAAGATTTGGAAAAGGAACTTTTTGATGATAAAAACTCAGAAAAAAATGTCAAGATGTAAATTATTTAGAAAAGATGAGACTATATATTAAAAGTCAACAAAATAAAGAAACAAAGAAAGAATGTGGTCCATATTTGCCCTATATCATAATGCAAGAGCCAAAAGATAGTCAATTAGAGTTAACAGGGACAGATCTTAATCTGCAGGAGATGTTTTCAAGCACTGTATACTTTCAGGAACACTGCCCAGAATGCAACACTACTCAGAAAGGAGTTAGATATCAAAAATGTTTGGGCTTTCTACAGTAATAATTAAAAAAAAAATCCAATTTAATATGAATTCTGGAAGTCCAGTTGTTCTTCACTTGTTGAATAGGAGTTTGTAGAATTATTTATTATTCTTCTCCTTTGGACATCCTGCCCATGCCCCTTTACATGATTTTCTAAGGTAAGCACTTAACTCTATTATCACTTCTCAGGAAGGGTCATCTGTCATAATTTTAATGCTTACTTTAAATTAAGTTAATATTATCTTTGAAGAGTTTTGTTCTTTCCATTAATTGTGAAAGCATCCTAAAGCAACTAGCTCCTGCGTAAACATCTTCTGAGATGATAAATCCTGGAGGGCCCATAATGTGCTGTATTTTTCTGTACTGTGACCTACAGGCCAGCAATTTCAGGGCAATTCTACAACTAGCAGTAGCCAGTGTGGTAGCTTATATTAGAAGCAGTTTAGTCTGTACTTGGCACTATCACATTTGTTCCTTTATTGGTCATTCTTAGACACTAAATACAGGAGCATTTAGCGTCATAGAGAGAAGTGACTGTAGTAAGCTGTCTGTATTTGGTATAATGCCTAGAAGTAATATATGTATGTGTGTATCATTATATACCACTATATATTGCTATGTGTTCTTATAGGCAGTACATTAGATATAAATGTAGTGTATATACTAGTAATGACGCTGTTATTCACCAAATATCTAGCTTCGGCAGAAATGTTGGTCTATACTGTAGATTGTGTGGTGAAACATTTGCTTGCCTGTTCTTACACGTCAGTCAATTTCTGTGCAAAACCTGCCATTTCTTCCAATAAATATAATCTTTATTGAGAAATGTATACAGTAAAACTTCTGTGCACTGGGTCTATAGTCTGCGGAAGTATGAATTAAAAGATGAAAAGAAATTTATGGGCCTGCTTCTGAAACTTTTACCTTCATTTACTTCTGTTTCCTATCTTTCAACAAATATAATTCAATTTATTAGTAAATCTTAATTCAGAAAAGCACTTCTGTATGTGTGCAGGTCCTCTCCTGATTCAGGCAAATACCTAACCTAAGAATTAAGAAGACACTATGAAATGTGGCCTTGAACTGTAATATAAGTTTTCTCCATCTAGCAAATGGTGTCAGGTTTTCTCTTTTGTTTTGGTTCCAGCCTTTTTCTCTTTTACTCATCTTTTTTTTGATTAAACCTCCCTAAGAATTCCAGGGACTTTATTTCTAAATGACTACGAAGAGCATAATGTTCTAGTTTACTGCAAATTCAAGAAAATAAAGTATAACCAGAAGCACTTTTCTCCTTTCTTATTCTTTCGCTGTGGTGAAGTTGAGTGCAATGCCTGTAGGTTTTTTTCACTATATATGTAGATGTAGAGAGAAAATCAGCTACTTTTTCACAGGTTCAGAGCTGGGTTAAATTAAAATGGTTAAAGAGAATTTGTTTATCTTTTTTCATAGTATTTATATACTAGAAGCATCACCTCAGATCAGCTATTTTAACATAATTTAATTCTGCAAAACACTGTTTTAGTCACAAAGAAATTCTATAGAAGGAAGCATATTGGATAAAGTATTGCTCATGGTGTAATTTTAATTCTTAAATATCTTGCTAAGAGGGCTTATTTAAATAGGTTCTTTGTGAGATGAATATTTAGAAAAAATTCCTACAGGATGATTTATAGAAAAATTATATGAACAGAATGAAGGACAGAAGAATTTTATTAGAAAAGAGACTCATTTCCACAAAATATAAATTATACCTTTTAGAAAATATATTGAATTTTATTAATATTCTGCAGACAGCCTGCAGTGTTAATCTCCACCCCTACCTATAAGATTTTCATTATGAGGTACGAGGTGTATTTACCCTTTAACCAAATAATTTTTGAGTAGTTCAATGCAGCCTTGACTGCAGTTTACATATCTTACAAAATATTTTCCTTTTAGAGGCATGGCTTATTTTATGGCAAAATCATACATAAAATGCTGAAACACTCACATGTACATGAACATGTGCATAAAACATTTATATGTATATGCGGTTACACACATGCATATGCATCTGTGTAAATATGTTATATACATATTGGTATTCAATTAATACATATCTCATATTTCCACTGGATGTATAAACCTTGCCCTTTGTACATTGTACATAGAATCACAGAACCACAGAATGGTTTAGGCTGGAAGGCATGTCTAAAGGTCATCTCTTCTGACCCTTCTGCAGTGAGCAGGGACGTCCTCAACTAGATGAGGTCACTCAGAGCATCGTTGAGCCTCACCTTGAATAGCTCCAGGGATGGGGCCTCAACTACCTCCCTGGATAACCTGTTCCAGTGTTCCACCATCCTCATGGTAAAGAACTTGTTTCTAACACTCAACCCAAATCTACTCTTCTCTAGTTCAAAACCATTGCCCCTCATCCTGTCACTACAGGCCTTTGTAAACAGTCCCTTTACCTCCTTCTTGTAGGCTCCCTTCAGGTACTGGAAGGTTGCTATTAGGTCTCTCTGGAGCCTTCTCTTCTCCAGGCTGAACAACCCCAGCTCCCTCAGCATGTCTTCATAGGAGAGCTTTTTCCAGCTCTCTGATAATTTTAGTGGCCCCCCTCTGGAACTGCCCCATCAGGTCCATGTGCCTCCTGTACTGAGGGCTCCAGAAGTGGACACAGTCTCACCAGAGTGGAGTGGCAGAATCACCTCTCTCGATCTGCTGGCCATGCTTCTTCTCATGCAACCCTGGATGCAATTGGCCTTCTGGGCTGCAAGCACACACTATCTGCTCATGTCCAGCTTTTTGTTGACCAGCACCCTCAAATCCTTTTCTGTAGGGCTGTTCTCTATCACCTCATCCACCAGCCTGTACTGATAGTGAGGATTGTTCCAGCCCAGGTGTAGGACCCTGCACTTGGTCTTGTTGAACCTCATGAGGTTCACCTGGAACCACCTCTCCAGCTTGTCCAGGTCCCCCTGGATGACATTGCTTCCCTCTGGCATATTGACAGCACCACTCAGTTTGGTATCATCTGTAAACTTGCTGATGGTGCACTTGATCTCGCTGTATATGACACTGATAAAAATATTAAACAGTACATGTCCCAGTATGAACACCTGAGGGACAAGATACATAAGATATTGATCTTTACTACTTTTGTATACATTTTCTGACTTCAATTATTTAGGGTGTTAGGGTAGATTAGGTTGTAGGGTAGGTTAGGTTGTAGGGTAGCTTATATGATCCTGCCCTGGCAGGGGGGTTGAACTCGAAGATCTCCAAGGTCCCTTTCAACCCCTAACACTCTGTGATTCTGTGATTATTTAACCAGTCTGGATGATACTGAATTTATTTCTGCCTATTTGGGAGTCAATATAGAGAGAAACATACTAACAGTTCATTAAGTAGAGAGATTTGGATAATAAACGATTTGTTTAAAATTATTTTGTATTATTATTTTTTTCCACAGGACTTCTCCCTTCTTTAAATCTCAAGAAATTAATTACAATTGTTTTTTGGGTGATTGAGGCTGCTCTCTGCAGGAACTCTGCCTCAGTCATTCCAGAAATGTGAAGATGAGCTGTTTGCAAGACAAAAAAGGGTTAGGGAATCTCCAATAAAACTGATGTGGGAGTATTTTTCTTACGAATGGTTCCATGATCTATACCTATTAACCATATGAATTGTAGAAGGCAGTTCCAGCTCCAAAGAAGTTGGAAGCTTTACATTTTTCAACTGGCAATATATCTTTATTTTAAAAACTTAAAACTCTTCATAATTATAATTCTCTTAATTGGGACAAATTTTACAAAAACCCAGGAATTAAAAAAATAAAATTTTAGCAGTATTTGAAAACTAGAATCACACCTCAAATGTATCATAAATGGTATAATTTTGTCTAAATATTGTATTTGGGATTGCCTAATAAAATATTTCTCTGAAAAATACAAGGTAAATATACTTAGAAAGTTGCTAAATATATCTCCATAATGGCATACATAAATTATTTTCCTGCCCTCTTCAAAATATATATTTGATTATAACATACATAATCAGCCCATTACATCAACACATTTACATTGATTTTCTGTACTTTACAACTAGCTTCTAGCTCACTAGAACTGCTTTATTCTATTACATGGAAGAAATGTATTCACTTAGTTTTGCATGCTGTTAGTCATAAATGTATGACAAACTTAGTACTACTCCTAGAAAAAGAATCCTTGAAACAAGACATGAATCATTTAATAGCACTGTTTATTGTACAATGGGGATCTGATTCTGGCCTCAGTGCCAAGCTTCAGTAAATCAGATTTAGTCAAGGGAGTTCTGCAGACCAAAGAGCACTTTAGACTTGTCCTTTCCTGGACCATGACCAGCTAGGAGGTCTCTATTAACCTTAGGACAGCAACAGTTTACGTGGCTGTTGTCTCACATGCTCTATGAGGTTTGCTTTGAAGATATTAATCAACACAGATCAGCCAATAATGTCAAACACAGTGTGAAGGAATTTATTCCACTTCCCCTGGAAGCTACATAAAAAGCTGCAATTTCACTCTTGCCAGATGTCCCCATACTCTAATTCTATGGCCATTGGGGTTGCACCCACCTCCCTACCTCACAGGATATCATCCTCATATCTTCTTGTCACCCTTGACATCTCAGGTTAAAAATTCCTCCAACAAATCTAATGGGTTCCCTTCCCTTTCTATAGTCATTGACTTAGTTTTTCCAACATTTAAGCCCTGAACTATGGACTGACAGTAATTGTAGTCAGAGGCTGTTGTCCCTAAAAGGGACATTTTTTTTGAACAAAAATTCACATTTTTTTGCAAGAGCTCATTCTTTGTTAGGACGAATTTTTCCAGTGTCTATCTGTTCAATCTAAATGTGTTCATAAGCAGTGAACATGTTCAGGCCGAGCCCAGAATTTTTTGCATTTTCTTGGTTTGGTTTTGTCTGGTTTGGTTTCGTTTGTTTGTTTTCCTGGTGAGGTTTTTGACAGTTTCACAGAGCAAAGCTAGCAAAGATACATTGCTAGGCCTTATTAGGGAGCCTTTGGTGAACATCTGTTCCCATCTGGGCATTTTATAAACTTATGGAAAACTGCAGTAGAAATTCCCAGCTCAGATCTCTTCAGATTTTGAGAACCTCCAACGAGTACAGCAAGCTTTAAATAATCTACACCAAGCAAGGAAAGCAAGAGTTATAAGCACATTGACTCGTTTACGAGTTGGATGGCTGAAGCTAAGACTGTTTCAAGCAAGACATCTAGAACAGTTAGAGAAAACTGCAGTATTGAAACAAAAGGAGATTGGTAAACAGGTTGGCCAAGAGCTGGAGGTAGAGGAAAACTGGTAAATCAGACAGAATGAGTGGGGCTAATAGGGTGGAGCAGAGCATCTGAGAAAGAGCCAGTACTCAAATGAAGAGCTAGATCTGACTGGGCAAAGTGACAGGTATAAGAAACTGACAAAGGGACAAGAAAACTTGATGCCAATGTTTGGGTGAAAATTTGAAGGAGAAGTAGGAGGTACTTGAGTAAGGAAAGGAAGAGAGGAAAGGAAAGAAGTCTGACATGTATAATTGCTAATTTTTCACAGATACAATTAAATATAACTATCCCTGGAAAATACAGCATGGTAAAAGGCTAAATGAAAACAACAGGTCCTAGGCATTTCAGATAACCAGACACTTCAATCAGGTCTCCTTTGATAAAACATCTCTCCATTCAGAGAACTATTAGAGAAAATTTAACACATTTCCAAAGTATGCTACCATGTGTGAATGAACAATATGAGAAAGCTCACAAGAAAATTTGGAATTCTATGTGGCATAGGATGTGGCATAAGGAGAAGAAAAATAATGAAACAGCTTTTCATTAATGGAGCACTATCACACCATGCACAGAATAAGGCTGGGCTCCTTGGAAAATGTACCAAGTGATTACATCCTTAAACTCTACTTTTTTTAAAGTATGCACAAGAGGTTTAAATGAAATAGTGCAAATCAATATCTCTCAAGTGTTTGCTAAATCTATCAAGTTTTATTTTATGATATTCATATTAGGTAACATTTTTCCACATAATCATACTTTATTTTCACCTGTGGTAACCTGACAGAACCCTGCTTATGGGTTTGAACCCAAACATTGACAGACAAGGTGTAAGGAAAATAAAGAGATTTTGAGACCCCTGTCAAACTTATTTCATGCTTAACATAGAAAACAAATATTCATATACAAAGTGAAATTACATAACTTATCCTTCATAAATTAAATGCATGGATTTGGCTCTGCTTGGAATGTTATGATACATTTAGATCTGCGTGTACCAAAGAGAAGTTACAAGCTAAAAAGGAAATGAAGAATGGGACATAAAGTAGAACTGAAAAAAATAGAGCACAAATAATCATGAAAGAAAGCAATAGAATTGTTTTGGAAATTTGAATGTTCAAGATAGACAAGCCCTCAGGCAGGGCTGACTTGCATAATCAACCTTTACTGGATTTGGCAGATACAGAAACCAAGTGTGACAGTGCTAGACACTGGAGTTTTACCAGGCTGAATCATTCTTCAGCAGTCACTCCAGTATACTGAACTAGACACAAACAAGTGTTCCTCCAGCCTCCAGTGAGTGTGTTTCTCTTATTAGCCAGCATTTCTATTTCTCAGGCATGGGAATGGATGTTATTGATTTTGGCATGTGAGGACCTCTGCATGTTTCTTGCCAGACCCCTCAAAAGTATGTGTTGGCACTATGAGAAGATCAAAGGAGAACAAGATTTATCTTGTCAAAGACAGTCATTTAGTGCAATGTAATTTGAATAATTTCTTTACTATACTTCAAAACTGACAGTTTTTCATCATGTCATGAATAATTTTATTAGGTGATTGAAAACATTTGAGTGCAGCTTCTTCATTAATAATGTCCATGTGGTCTAAATGACCTTCGAGGCCCTTCATTCTTTCATGCTTTTATTGTTGTATTTAGCAGCATTTTTTATTTTGATGCTTTTAGCAGGGAAATTTAGGATCTCAGTGATGATTTTATTCTGTTCTTTTTTTTTTAAATGAAGTGAGTTATGAGGTTGAAAGTGGATTGTAATTTTAAATCATATGGCCTGTAGCTTGTTAGATTAAACAAGTGATAAAGATAGGCCAATTAGATACTTGTTCTTCAGTTAGCTGGTCTAACTAGTCTCATGATAATTGTTAAAGTTCTTGGAAATATTGTGACACTGCATCTAAGAAGAGAAAAGCTATGATATGCTTTAATACTAATTTTAAAGTAAACTTTCTAAACACTTGGCATATCCCATTCATGTAATAGATTGATTATCTGGTATGATAGAAAAGAGCTACAGAGCAGATGTCAGAGGTCATTTTTTAAGAAATAATCTGATATTCTTACTAAATATGTTTTCCCCTCAACTATGCAATTTTCACAAGTATTTGTAAACTAAATCCATTGATAAAGTACTTCAGAATATCCTTAGTAAACCTATATGTTGGTTATCATTATAGCATCATGGGAATAATAACACTGTCAAGGATTAACTTGACAAATATCTTGGAAAATTCAGTATGGCTTCACTAAGAGCAGTTTGAGAAGTTTTTTTGCTATTTAGGTTATACACATTTCAAACCTAACTATACTACATAGTTTATTGTTCTTCTTGCCTATTAACAGTAGTGTAGGGTTTTTTATTCTAATGAGTCTTGACATGTTTGTGCTCAAGTTCCAGATAATCTTACATCTACAACAGATGCAATTAAAATCTTCAATAGGGCTCTACAAAACTTCTGTTTGTATATGTCATTGCAAAATGCCACAGTATAAATAGCAAATATCCCAATGTAATCAACAAGCCTATCTTTCTCACTTCTGCCAGGTTTTCCCCACATTTAACGAGTGATTGGAGATGTCAAATGCTAATCGTGACATTTTACTTTTTCCTTTTGGCCCCAGTGGAGTTTAAAGCTGAGTAGTGATGTTCTGAACTCTGGCCCCAAGGCACCATCCACTACTACATGCAGAAAGCCCAAAGCATTAAGTTCTGGCAGGGACTTTCTCTGTTCTAAGCCATTTATAAGGTGGAATAAAAGCAGCTGAACTGATTTTGTCCCTACTAGGGAGATCTGACCAGTTGCTGTTCTTTTGTACAACATGAGTAGATGAATGACATAATGAAACAATCTTTTGAAAGCAGCAATTTAAAGCTGTTTTGAGAAAATGTTCTTTTACAGACGAAACACAAAACCTGCAGTGTTCTTTGACACTGTTTACCATTTAAGACATGATCTAGAAAAGAAAACATTCAACATTGACAGCGCTTGGAAGTATTTAATTTTAATGGTAATGAAGTAAAAGAAAACAATTTTTTATGGCAATAACATTCAGGTTATTCTCTCTTCTGAGTTTTTTTCCTCCCCTTTCCTCCAAAATACACAACAAAAAAATACTTAGGCTTTGATTTAATTGTTTATCTATAGAAATCTATTGCTACTTCACACAAAGTATCAAATCATGAGTCTCCATGGAGGCAGTAAACCTGATACAGAACTTATGGGAGACTGGCATTTGCCAGGTAGAAGCTGGAGACCTAATACAATATCCTGGAGCATGTCCAATGGAGTCTATCTTGAAACAACATTATTTAGACACTTACATTGAAGCAGATGAAATAGGTCTGAGGGGCAAAATTCAGGTTGAAATTAAGACCTCTGCATTTGGGAGTCTACATGTGGGTGAATACATGTGAGCTAAGCATGGAAATCCAGTCTATGCAGTTGATAAAGTCTGGAGAGAACTTTTAAAGAGCAGGTACAGATTGTTACTTCAGGGTAGGCTGAACATTTCTGCAGACTCCTCAGACATACTGACTTGGGATTCAGTTCTGCTGGCCTCATACAGGCACATGCTGTCAGCTGAAATGCCCCAGGGAATGGTTTTCAGCTGCTGCCCGAGAAAGTGACAAGTCTGCCATAGACCTGCCTCATAATTGTCTCATCTATGAGCATCAAACACATCAAACTCTGGATGTGCTTTGACTATGATGGGAGTAAGCCACTTAGCTCGCAGGAAGACATCTTCACATAGACACCTGAACTCAGATGTCTTAAACTAGAGCTGAAACCTGGCCTTGTGGCAAAAGACTGAGTTATGACCATCACTGGATGGTATGATTTGTACAATCTGGGAGACACAATGCCTAGGTAGTCTGAATAATGTTGTTCCTATAGTAGAAGCTAGAACTCAGAACTCAACACAGAGGTTGGTAGTTATTATTGCTCACAGTCTGCAGAAGAAAGAAGCGTCCTTGCTCTGCTTCACACAAAGTACCTACGACAAAGTTTCAGGATCAGACAAAATTTTTGCTTTCCCATGCCTATCTTGTGCCCCCAAAAAACAATCTCCTTTCAGTAAAATTGTATTGAAAATAGACCTAAGACAAATAATCAAAATTTTTTTCAAAATATGTAAACCAGAAAATTCAGCTAGATTTAACCTTCTTCATAGATGTAAACAGCTGAGGAAAAGGAAACTAATGAAGAAGACTTTATGTCTGGAGACACTTCCTCAAGTGAGTAATTTTAAAGTCTTCAAACAAGGTACATAAAGCACAACTCGCTTTTTGATTAATGTCTACTTATGAAGGCTATCAGAAACTTAAATTACACTTTACAAATGCTGGTAGTTTCCTCTAATCCTATATTCTTATAACAACTTTGTTTGTCTCAGTGATGATTAAAAATATGTATATTTAAGAGTTACTTTTAAAACAAACACTGAAGAAATAGGGCTGAATGAGGACTTTTCATTCACTGAGTCTCATTACTAGGTATCCATGACATCAAACAATCCTCTTTTCAAAAGCTTTTACCTGCTATTCTTTTGCAGCCATATGCTTGTCTCTTCATATATGTATTATTCTTTTTTATCTCTGAAATATTTTAGGAGTACAATTTTGGTACAAGCTATTATCTGTCATAATAGCAATACGGCATAAATGTGGATATGCTCTCTCTGGTAACGGAGGGGTTTCAGCATAGGAGAGGTTAGGATTCTCTGGTTGGAAAGTCATATGGATCTTGAAGGAAGGAACATTACTGCCTTTAAGATATGGGGCAACTACAGTGAGAGCTGGACCTAGGGGTAAGGTGAGGGAACTGGCATTACTACTGGTAAGCTCTCACAGGGAGCTTAAAGGAGTAGGGGTAGAACCTTGTCCCCCCTAACCAGGGCTGGCATTCTTAACTCCCTTCTCATCCACTTTTTTGTTGAAATTATAGTAATGACACTTATTTTTTTTTAATTTTATACTTCTATTTAAAAAGTGTTTGTCAGCTTCTGATGAACCCTAAAGTTACTATGAAGTAGACTCCCCATTCATCTGTCATAATAACTTTTTCCTACACCTTTTACAGTTTGAACTTACCCTTTCCAGAAAGAGAATAATCAAAACAATATAGGCTATTGCAAACTTTTACTTCCCTTTTGTAAAAAGGCATTGACAATCTTTTATCTTTACAGAGGAATACTACAACAGACATACCTTAAGATTGTTTTGGGTTTTTTTTCCCATGGCCACATCAGCTTTGTGACTCATAGTTCCCTCAGATGAAATTAATCTCACACAGATATATCTAAGTACTCAACCTTGGGTTCCATTATGGTCGATTTAGAGAAACAGGCACTAAGGAATCACTAATCTTGCCAAATATCTATTTAAGGATGAAATGGACTATGCCATAAAAATGCTGCCTATTTCTCCCAGTTGACTGTAATGGCATACATCTGTCTTTGGTCAAATGAGCTTCTTTTCTTGAAATCAGTTAAGAGGTCATTCCCATCTCTGTCATACCTAGCCAATAAGCTCTAGGAAAAAAAAAAAAAATCTTTTTATATATCTTGAGTCTATGAGATTAAATTTATTCCAAATTTTTTCTTCAGCTCTCAGTGTCACCTCATTCTCCCTTTATGATATCCCTGTTCATCCTCTTTAAATACAGTCTACAAATTAATGGTAAAACCAATTTTGTCCACAGTGTCTTATTTTCAGAGCTATGACAAAAATGAAGTTGCGAAATAAGATCCTTACAAATTGGACCTTGAAAAAAAATAGAAATAACATGAGAACAAAGAGTTCATAATCTAGACAACTCAATTAATTAATTAAAAAAAACCTCATGTAAATAATTTCCATAAGATAGCTACCTTTACTCTGCCAGTTTTTGCAACCATTTCTGTTCCTTTTCCAAGCCATCTTTACTGCTACATCAGTCAACCATTTTCATTACTTTCTCATATTACATACCCTTGAAGTAGAAACGAAGGATGCGCATTTCACAAATACTTTGACTTTCTCTTCAAAGTCTCCTATTTTCTATATTCTGTTCACTGAGATTGGACTCAATCTAACTCTGTGTTGCTATAAATGGTGCAGAAGTCTATACCAGAGCTCATCACAGTCAGCTTCTTGCTTAGACTATTGAGAGAAATAGGCATTTCTTAATTTCCCTTTAAAAGTCCCTATGTTTTTAAGTGCAGGTGAAGGTCATTACACTGAGAAGTATTTCCTGTGACTGGCTGTTTGTTTTTAAGTTTTTCAGGTAATTGCCCACTAATAGAGGATGTTTGGATTCCCCATCAGAAATTTAGGCCAAAGCCTCTGTCTTATTTCCAACATAGCTGTGAAAATTAAAAAGCTATAATCAAATCAAGTACCCAAACAAATTCACTCATCCTCAGTTGAAACTTTTATATCTAGAGAAATATATATCTAGGAAGATATATACACAACACAAACTGTTTGGAAATTCCCTTTTGAAATGTTTGACTTTTTAACAAAAAAATATTTTGTACTTTTTTCAGATAATTCTGTTTTACATAGTCCCCACACCTCCCTTGAAGTACTATTTCCTTTTTCAAAAAAGAAATGTACTACAAAGCATTGATTACATAATCACCCACCACACCCAAAAAGAAATAAAAAAAGAAGCATACCTCACCTAAAGACTAATTTTCATCTTCATGAGAGTTGTTTTCATCTTGTCAATGATCTGAGAAATAAATGTCGTAGTTTTCAAAAATGATATTTCAGGTCTCTGAAGGCCAAAAATATTTTAGGAAACTTAAACTTTCATGCAGAAGAAAAATCCACTGAGAAACATTCATTGGAATGAAAGTAAATTCATAAAATGAATCAAATGGAAATTCCAGTTTTGACCAATTTAAGGTATAAATCCTAACATTTGGGATCTTATATTTAGGTATATCATTGGAAAGTATATCTGTATGCTATATCCTTACACATCCCAGTGGCAATAGATTGAGAAAGTCTTTTTTGATCTTGTTGAAGTCACAGAATCACAGAATTGATGGAGTTGGAAGGGATCATCCAGTCCAACCCCAGTATTAAAGCAGGTTTCCCTAAAACACATTACACAGGATTGCACCCAGGTGGGTTTTGAATCTCTTCAGAGGAGACTCCACAACCACCCTGGGCAGCCTGTTCCAGTGCTTTGTCACCCACACAACAAAGAAGTTTTTCCTCATATTTAGGTGGAGCCTCTTGTGTTCCATCGTGCACCCTTTGCCCTTTGTCCCATCACTGGGCACCACTGAAAAGTCATGGCATGTTTAATGAAGCATCCCTTAGTCAGCAGAACACCTAAGTTTGTTTTAACTGTATTAGCTTTTTGCCGTATCAGGAACAACATGTTCAGTATTTTGCAAAACTAAACTCTTAATCAATTATAAAATCTTCTCGTAGCATTTAATTTTTCTTAATTTCTTTTACAAACTAAAAACAGGATCAATATTTAAATTATGTTTGATTTAAAATCATATAAAGTATATATAACAGTTAATGTGAATAAAACTTTTACATTATTCACTGAAATAAATGTTAAGTGGTTTCATGCAAGTTCTGCACTATATTGTTTGCAAGTGTTTCTTACAACTAAACATGATAAAGGGTAACCATAAACTACAATGTATTTTGGAAAAAAAAAAAAAATTCAAAATATTAGCTTGCTTCTCCATGAGTATATTGCTGTCAGATAATCTGATTGTGTACTCTTGGGCTTGATATTTTTTTCTTTAATGCTGAAAATACTCTATTGAAAAAAATGGACAAAGATTTGAAATACAAAAAGGCTGAATATAGCTGTTACAGAAGTCCAAATGTACAGAATATGAACAGCCATTTCAATGGGTCTGAATCATGTTCATGAGTTCCTCTGATTTATCCTTCCATTGGCCCTTCTAGGAAAGTACCTTTTTTTTCCTTTTGCCCTCTGTCTTCTATATTTCATTTCATGTGTCTATCGAGGCTATGAAAGATAAAGCTATCTGCTTTCTCCTGTAGTAAAGAACTATATGGAATCAGTTCACCTGTCTGTCACTCCTCATTAAATTCTTACCCTCTTCATTCACATTCTGATCTTTGCAAATGAACATTTGCTTAATAAATGTTCCCAAGACTAACAGTGCAGAGTGAAAATCCCACACAGCAGTAAATTATTAACTCAGTCACAGGGGGAGTGCCATATATGACTTTTCAGAATGAGTTATTATGTGGATCATCATGTAATTATGAATTTTTCAAGCCATGATAGAGGAAAATTGAATATTTAATATTTTATGGACATATTCTGCACTGAGGACATCTTTCAAAATTTTATGATAATTTTTGGAGTGAGCAAAGAGCAGAACAAAAGTTACAAAATAATTACAAAGTGGAATATTTAATCACCATGGACATTGTTGGCGATTTCTCAAATTGCATAATATAATCAAGGTCGTGAACTTTTAATCACAAAGTATTCAAATGGAAAAAATATGTGCATTAAAATTAATCTACAAGTATGTTTTGATTGTTTAAAAAACGGTAATATGACACTTCATACGTTATTGTACAATAGGTAGAATGATGTAAATATTCATGGCAAGACAACGGGCTATCAAATGCTCCTGGATAGTCATGGATTGCCCCTACATGGGGCATTTAGAAATACAGAAGCATGAACATAAACTTCTGCTGCTTGCTCCAGGAATGCTTGCTGTGAGCTGGGAACATGAGGGGGGAGCAGTGCAGGTGCCTAAGCACAGTTGTTTAGCGCAATTTTAAACATCCTGGGGTATTCACAGCATCCACATGAGCCTGGCAGAGATAACACAAGATCTGTGGGAGACCAGAGTCCTTCTGAAGCAGCAGCTGGATGCCAGGCAGGATATCCTAAGGCATCTAAATGGTATTAGACACCTATGTTTAGGCTTTTGAATCACTCCTTAGGAGTTGAAGCTGAAACCAGGGGTGTTTTAAATAGCACTTAATTCTCACATATGGGCAACAGACTTTAGCTGTGAACTTTGAAAAACAAGAATCACTAAGGAGAGGAAAATATTTACTGTTTGTTGTGATAAACAAGAATTTGAACAGAACAAAAAAATATTTCTAAGACTGTGTTTCTGAGGGGAAAGGAATAATGAAATTATCAAGCACTTCATCGTAAACCAGATCAGATATTGGATTTGGCACTTTCATAAACAATCAACTTAGTGCAAATCTATCATAAAAAATACCAAGTAGCATTCTTTTCCTTAACAGTCATTTACACTTTGCCAGAAAACCTGCTGAAAACCAAAGCAAGTTAATTATGAAAGCTTGAGCAGCCCACAGAGCAAAATAAAGTATAGATAGTAAATACATATTAGTCTGGAACTACTTGTGGGTTCATGCATATTTACAAATATCTTAATTCTGTTTATTTAAATTTATTTGTTTAGATAATTTACTCCATGTCCATTACTGTGTGCTATCTTTATGCCACACATAAAATAATTCACCCTTAAAATATACATTGTGTCCACCATTCCATCTTCCAAGGCACCAGACTGACTATTTGCCCAGAAACATAAATGATGGAAGTTAAAAGGTTTGGACCAGAATGGTCCTATGTTGACAGTGTACTGAAGTCTTAGTTGCCAAGGGCATACTTAAAAAACACAGCAGAGAACAGGACCAATAGGTATCATTCAGATGACAGAGTCCAAGACACACAAATATTAATTAATATTTTGCTTCCTTTTACTGAAAATTCCCACATTGCCTTGATTCATGACTACCTGCTTCCAGACAAAACTGCTTCATGCTCTTGCAGAGTGACTTCATGAAGGCAGGTCCTGCAATGTGCCAAGCTGAGAAGAGATGATAAAAAATATATAATATATTGTCTTATTTTAATAACATGGTATATATCTCTTATGGACTTGTATGTACATTTATAGACACTGTAACGTATAATTTTTAAAGTGACATACTACTAAGCATCTAACTGACCACTGCTGTGTTACTTACTCAAAGGACAGATATCAACACCACTCAGAATGAGGTAAAACTTGTAAAATTTGAATCCTCTTTTAATTTTGAAAATAAAGTTATAAGGTGTCAAGGTGAAAAAGAAGAAAACATTTTTACTTTGAGGTACAAATAAATCTAGACTTTATGAAATCTTAGAAGACAAGTACTGAACGTCAAGTGTGTGATTACAGTATGCAATAATAAGAAAGACATTTATTCTTGTCTTTGCAGGGACATCACTGATAAATGACCTCACTCAAATCTTCTGATGATGTTGATATTAACTATTTCAGTCCAGGTATTTATAGTTTTTCTACCCATACTTAACATCGTCAGTTTTGAATATAGACAATACCTTTTGTTTCCAGTTTCAGTTATGTGTTTGGGTTACTACATGACGCTAAAGAATTGCTCTCTCTGAAAATGACTATCAGAGGCAAGTTAAGCATATGAAGGGCTTGATGTAGAAGTGTGATTGTTACTAGCATTTTGAAATAGTCCATTTGCTTAATGTTCACCGAAGAAACTTTTTCATATCTTTGCTTATGAAATTAAATAACTGTATTAGAGTCAGAAAAGCATGTCATCTACATCTGCCAGCCAGCACAGGATTTTCACACATGTTCCAGTGGCATTGCCTAGGCATTTTTCTCTTTGTACGGATCTACAATACAAACATTGTGGAACTCATTTCTGCAATTTATTTGCAGAAGTGAAGTTTCAGGTTTTCTCGCTGTCAGTAATCTCTGGCCCTGACAGTTCATGGCATGGGCATTTGGTAGATCACAGTGACATCCTGTAAAGCACCAGCACTAGGTCCCTGAGCCAGTCTCAGATCATCAAAGAAAATGGTGATTAAATTAGAGCTCAGTGTAGAGTGCCATAAAGAATACTTCATAAAACTGATATTTTAAGTAAGTAGGGTCTGACTGGGAGTCACTTACTAACAAAGAAAAATGGATGCCCTAATTTTGCAAAGGCACAAAACCCAAAAGCTTTATTTTTAGTATTAAAAAACACTACTCCCAATCAGAGTGAACAGAACAAAGTCCTGATTGACAAGGGACGTGCACAATACCCTCCACTACATTAGTGTTTTCTTTGAATAGTAAACAAAATCCATATTTAGCACTTCCATAGCACTTTATATGCTCAAAGGACTTCACTAACCATTATGGGCATATCTAGATGCTTCTTATATGCAAATGAATGCAGATAGAGAGTAGGCATTAGGAGGCAGGGTATTAGAATACATTAGCAAACGGACAATAGAAAACAGCTGGTTTAACTGACTGTGAAGGACTGGAGTCGGGAGTAGCAGCACAATTCACTGCTCAGAATTATGGAAAGAATTGTGATGATTGCCATCATAGCTTAGAAACTCATCACTTAATTAACAATATAAATATTTTAAAAATTAACATTTTATAAAACCACAGGAAGAGGTTCCACTGTGAGAATGGCAAAGGATTAATTCACAGTTGGCTGGACCGATGGCACCCAGCCTTCATCCTCTTGCCTTACAACAACACACTTGGTGAGAATATATACAACACAATTCATGCCCTGTCATGTCTTATTACTTAATTATGAAATGTCTGTAGTACTTTGGACATTACTGATCCTGTTTGATTGGCTGTGACTGATGTCACACTCACTTTAATACTAGCCAGTACACGCACAAATAGGCCTCCTCACCATTTTCCTTCTTTCTATTCATGAATTCTATTTCATAACAGTAATAATATACTGCAGGAGGTGCAGTTCTAGGGAACTATTGTATTTCTCAAGTGAGTAAAGTCATTTGGCCTTTCAGCCTTATGCCTTGCAACACCTTCCTAGGCATGTTATAATTGCTCAGAAATACACTGTATCTTGTGTATTATAATTCTTACATACTACTGTTTCTTTTTCACCGCACCAGCCCAGTCTCCAGTAGGGAAAAAGAAGTTGTCAGGTGCATTTTTTTCAAATGAGTCTCTTGGATTGGAGTGTCTCACGCACATATAATTTAAATGCATTAATTTACAAATATTAATCATTTAACATCCTGTATAAAATATAATGGTCACATTCTCACGTCCCCTGACAATTCCAGAGCACTGTCTCCTATGTCTCTAAGGTGGCAACAGCACAAGATGACACAGTTGATTTAATAGGAGCATGGAGACACATGCAGTGATATAATAGAATACTTAGATAGTTTTAAGTGAAATGCTACAGTACATGTTTATGAAAGCTTAAAAGGAATCATTCCTGTAGAACAATCTCTGAGTCTTAGTGATCGAAGGAAGTACAAGGCATTCTGCTTTGTTTATGGTAAAATACTGAACTCAAAACTTGCTTTAAATAGGAAAATAATTTAGGTATCAAAAATATCCTCAGATTTAAACAGGAAAAATTCTTACAAGAAATTTATAGTCCCTTCAACACAGAAATCTGACATACACATTTATGGATCAGGGGAGCTGGGCTGAAATCTCAGTCAACCTTGTCTCTTCCGAGATATTTTTCACTTTTGAAGTTATGATTGAGCCTGCTGTGAATACCTTGTACTCCTGTATCAATTTTCATCCAAATATCTCTAATAACTCAGTGAGCTTTAATGAATCAAGCCTCCTGGCAAAGTCCAAAAGGAAGGTCAATTTAGTAGCAACTAAATTATGTCAGTTTGCTAAGTTAGCACTTTTTATACCTGTAATTATAAGACGGGAAACCACTCTTCTACAGAGTTAAATATTCTTCCAGTAGTTCCAACCTTAGTTTACTTTTTGCTTCTTCCGGAGGTGACATCTCCCACTGCCTGAACTAGGGCTGCCCTAGACTTAATAGAAAATATAAAATTGGAAGATGACTGGGCAGTTAAACCCAATACTGTGCCTTAGGGTATTTCATTTCTGCCCCATCCTGGCCTGGACATCCCATGTCTGCTACAGCCATACTTCAGATGTGAAACAGTACAGTGCACAGGACCTCCTCTGGAACTCAACCAGATACAGGTGGTGACTTCACAGAATCACAGAATGATTGGGATTGGAAGGGATCTCAAAAGGTCATCTAGTCCAATCCCCCTACCAGAGCAGGATCACCTAGATCAGGTCAGACTTCCTCTCTATTATAATGAGCTGATAAACAAAAATGAAGGCCACAGCCAAAATTTAACATATTTCAGCAGCTGGAAAGTGTGCACATTTGTGCCATCTATTACAAAGGGCTGTTAAAGCTCTGCAGAGACTGTTCTTAAAATAACTGGGGCAAGAACAAGCAGAAGATTTTAATTTTGCATGATGTGTAATGTCAAGTTTATAAATAAATAACAAATTAGAGTTTCCCATGGTTCCCTTCTTCAGTTTTGGTATACCTGCTGTAAACCAATACAGACCTGGAGAAAACAAGGTGTAAAGTTAAACAGGTCTACAGCCCTGATTTGTGGAAAATAAAGCAAGGGAAGGTGAACTAGAACAGATAACTGGGATGATATATTCTACATGAAAGAACTTTTCTTTAGTGTGAATATTTAAGACCTATTAAAAATGTCAATGCTTTGAAGGTAGAGATGAAGAGAGGTCCAAACCACATCCTCAAATCCAATACGTCTCTTAAAAAAGGGAAAATTAGAAAAGGAGGTGAGCATTAAATTCCAGAATAAGTGTGGACTTAGGAAGACTGACATTTCTCTTCATCTGTGAGCTCTAACTTAGCACCTTCTTCTGTCAGTAATGACTTCAACCCCATTTATCAGAAAAACAGAAAGTCTTAGTCCTTGGTTGTGTCTCTTCTCCTTTCATAGGTATTATCTTTGGCTCAGATACTTGAATGTCTCGATATCCTTTGGGACTAGCTCCTGAGTGATTGGAGCATTAACAGCACTGCATTTAGTTCCCCCTGTTTCTGCCCGAGGGACAGTAATCCATGCCTCCTACCTGCATGAAGAATGCCTTCATCAGCAAACAACAGTTATTCTGAAGCTGGAAGCGCTCGGTCTTCTTATTAAGCTGTTTCACTTTGTATAAAACAGACACTCCTTCACACAGAGAGGGAACCTGTACTGCCTGTCTACCTGAGTTTCCTAACCACTTGTCTGGACATCCATCTTCATCTACATTCTTACAGAACAGCATCCCCTGCAACAGGACAGTGTGCATCCTACAAAACTAACCTCACGGTGAAGCTATGAGGAGAGGAGGTAGAAAAAAATTCCTCCTCCTCCTGTATGTGTTCATGGAGGGGGAAGAGACTGAGCAGGCTTTTCCTGCACTTCATGAAAAGCAAGCTCTTGTTTTATGACTCCCAGGAGGGCCTAAATAGCCGTCTGAAAGAAGGGGACCAATACAGGATAAGAGTGTCAAGACTTAGGCAGATGTACACATCCAGCTACAGACATTTCATTTTTCTGTGCTTTCAGGGTCAGGGCTGACTGTCACTGTTTCTAGTGTTTTCCCATACCAGATTTAGACGCTTGAAAAACATGTGAACACCTCATTTTCCCCTGAGAATCTGAACCTTGATGTACAGTGCATTAAACTGTAAAGTAGCTTGGGAAATACAGGGTTTGACATCAGGTGGGTAACAAATACTAGCTCACCATATGATGTCGCATACATAGATCCCTGGAAATCATCAGGTACCAGGCATCAGTCACACTCAGTCCCTGACATGCAGGGAACTCCTCATTACAGTTTTGCAATACTTGGCTCTAGGATCATTTTACCATCTTCCTTAAATTCATCAAACAGGCTTTGAACAAAGTTATGATGGACATCTGGTTTTAAATACATCGAGTTTTTAACAATTACTGTCAATTAAACATCTACCAAATTGCAATAATAAGAAAAAAAAATCAGAAGTCAAGTAATAGTGGATTATTTTGCTACTAGTGAACAAAGATGTGACAAATTAAGATAATTTAAATTATCCAAAAACCTCTGTATCCTTGCCAGTCTTCCTCTATGTTATAAATTCCTTCTCTTTCTTTAGAAGAATTATACTTAACACTCTTTGCTCTTGCTTATTGTCAGAGCAATAGTCTTTCACCTGAGAATACAGCAGTGTATCAGTGACTGATCACACAGCAGTATGAATAAATAAGTAGTGACAAAATCACAGATTAATATTGTTTGTGAAATCCTGATGAAATTACAATTGTTTTCAATAAACTTTTAAAGATTCATTAGTAGAGATAAACATTTATGTAAAATTACACACTGTTTTGAAACCATTGGTGTAGAAAGGTAATGATAAAACATAATTTATCAAATTTACTACAAATATTTTATTATCAATTATAAAGATCCATAAGAACCTGGAACTCAAGGAGTGATTAGGTACATTGAACTATTGTTGTTACTACTAAAGGCAAGTGAAAAAATTAAAGACTAAAGAATAGAATAAGACCACAAAATATATGATACTTTATATCATATATGATATTTTAAATTATGGTTTATCTCCATATTTTTTTTTTCAGGATGAACTCATGCATTCATTTTTTTCAGAAGGGAGTAAAAGTTTCATTAGGTTGTGAATTTGAAGATATTCTCATCTTAATCAAGACATCATGTACTTTGTTCAGAAAGACCCAAATATTGCTAAGCAATTACATAAATGAAGTATTAAAATGTGATAGGTAATTTTGCTCTGCAATGATACTAGGGCCATGAGTGCTAAGAATAGATAGGGAATGCATTCTTTTTCTGTTGAAGACATTTACTTTCATTGTTAGCACATAACATTTACACTAACAACATAGTTTATGTTTACCAGAAGAGCTGTCATTCAAGTGACAGATGGTTCCAGTGGCTGAACATAAAGCAACTCACTGAAATTGTTCAGTGATTCCCAAACTACTTTAACAATGTATTCCAAATTCCCATCATTTTATGTGAAACTATCATTTATTTATTGGTGTCACTTCTTATACTGCCCCTATCACTCCAATCTGAGTATCTCCCAGTATTATAAAGTACATATATAAGACATATTATTTCTCCTTCTCTCACTTCCTTCCAGTCAGCAAACATTTTAGAATTATTTTATTTTTCCATATATCTATATCTTTGCCTATTTGGGAAGAAAGCATAAATCCCACTTCTTCATCATGACTTTTACCATATGCGTACACAAACACATGTGTAAAAAACATAAATATACTTTTTAGATATACATATATCATATGTGTACCAGGTACACATATAAATGATAAAAGTCATGATGGAGAAGTGAGATTTGTGCTTTCTTCCCAAATACATAGATTTCATTTTCTGGGAAGTCTTAATATGCTTTTCTAGCCCCAGTACTTTCAATGTTTTCTTCCAGAGAAACCAGTCTGGGAAAGAGGGTTGGGGGTGCTGTTCTGTTCTCTGTGTGTGCATGGCAGGATGACTTTGAGAAGTCATATTTTCTCCTTAGTACCTGTGCTGCATCTTGAGTCAAGGCACATATCAGTGTTGCACTTTTTATTTCCTGAGAGCTGAATATAGCCCCAAATCATGTCTTTGTTCTGGAGTTCTCAGATTCCAAAAAGACTCCAGGCATCAGGGAACTAAGGAATTATTCTGAAGTCCAAATTCTAACCTCAGCATGGTGGTATCCTTTTCAGTGTTGATATTTACTTGGAATATTTAAGCCAGATAAACCTAGACAAAAATTACTCTGTACTTATTGAGACTAAGCTCAATCCTTCACAGAAGTGAAGACTGAAGTCTTAGATAATGTCTCAAAAATTGTTTCATAGGAAGAGGATGACCATGCGGCAGACAGAGGGATTTCTGATCTGGAAACTCCTCTTGGGGAGCCAGCATCAATATCTACCTCCCCACACAGCATACCCAGTTATTTTCTTAGTCTAAGACCAGTGCCAAGCCTATGCACTTTATCCCCTTTCACTTTCAATCAGCATGACTGTTCATGCCACAGAGAAGAGATAAGAGAAAGCAAAGAGAAAGTCTTGCTTGGAAGGCACCACTCTACACAAAGAAATCCCACCTCCCAGCCCAGGAACAGGACCTTCCCTGCTATCCTGTTGAGATGCAGGAGCCTGTGCCAGTTTTCTACCAGAACATGATAGAAATTAGTAACTGTCAGAGATCCAAGTTGAATGTGTTGTGGGACATGTACCCCAGATAGTGCATGCTCCCTGTTCCCCCAGGGCAACTGGCAATCCTGAGATAATCCATAAGTCCCCGTACAATGTTTCTTCCCTGTTCATGGACCTAACTAATCAGAGAATGCTAAAGGGATAACTATGTTAGTTAATTGTTGCTACTCAAAGAGGAGAAAGTGGATGTGGAGCAGCAGGTGCAATAGGGCAGCAAGTTCCTATGGGGAGTTCTGCATTCAGATACAAATTAGTCTGTTCGGCCTTTCTCGGCCTGGGTGCCTGTACGGTTTTGTATATGGCTTTTGGTGCTGCTAGAGCTTCTTCCAAGCCAGCACAGTGGGGTAGATGTGCTTTTGCAGCAAGGCAGGAGTTTAATTACAAAGCTCAGGCATTAGCTACGTCTCTGTGTGGTAACTACCGAGGGACACATGGCATCAGACCATCAGACTGTGAATAAGCAGCAGCCTTCTATCAAAGCACATCATGCTTGGTCAGTATGACCACTAGTGGAGGAACAGTGACTTTCCACTTGTGGACACTGAAATTGTGTCAACAACACTGATACAACACTGAGTTGTATCAGCTGAGTGTTCACAAATCCATGGGGCCTGTTGGGATTCATCACAGAGTTCTGAAGAAGAAGCTAGCACATGTTATGGCAGGACCCCTCTCACCTACCAAAGGTCTTGGGAGTCTGAGGAGGTTCCTGCAGACTGGAGGATAGCCAATGTTATTCCAATCTACAAGAAGGGTGTGAAGGAAGAACCAGGAAACTCCAGATTTGTTAGTCTAACCTTAGTTCCTAGAAAAAAATTGGAGAAGATTATACGGGGTACTATTGAAGAGCATTTAAAGAATAATGTAATCATCAGGAACAGTGAAGCATGCTGTGACACCAACCTCAGGACTCTGAGGTTGTCTGGCACCAATGTGGCTATCAGGATTGACTAAAAAGTAGTGAAAAGTCTTCTAGGAAACATTGTATTATAGATTGTAGGAAGCAGGGTAAGTGAAAGGATTTCCTAGGATCAGAGCCAAAAGCTTTGATGACTTCTGAGGAAAGATATCCATTTGGAATTGATGAATGTATTTTCACACAGACAAATTGGAACATTTTACCTCTTAAATGCCCTATGTATCTGAAGCTAATAAAGACAGTTTTAGAAGGAACCTCTATCAAAATTTTGGTTTCAAATCTTTCAGAAAACAACACTGACTTACTTAGTGGTTAAGTTTTTAAATAAAATATCTGTTTCTATGTCACATTAACTATGTAAATATTTGATTTTCAGCCTAAAATCAGTGACATAATGGCTACCTGTTGAAATAGAGGTTCTTGTCAAAGAGTGGAAAACAAAGTCCTAAATACCCCTACACAAAACTGTGCTAGAAAAAAACCCTGCTTTTCCTTTACCATGCAGCATACCATAGTTAGTGGGTCTGCTTCTGAAAAAAAAAAAAAAAAAAGAGAAAAAACACTCTTCTACATTTAATATCCTGCTATTAAAATCTGTATTTCCCTCAAAGCCCTACAAATTTTATGCCTTCTTCCTGTGTGCTCCATCAGCAAGAAGACATATGACAATTCAGCAGATACAGACTTTTCACATTGAAGGATAAGTCAATTTCAAAACTGAGTAATTCAGGGAAATAAAAAGCTTTGCATGCAATTTCCTCTGGTGTTCCTCCTGTATAGTCAGGAAGAGCACGTCTAACATCAATTGTTACTGTTAGTAGTGGTAATGGGGTGGGGTGAGGGAGCAGAGGAAAGCAGTTTGCCTCATACTTTTATTGTCAGAGAGAATATTCATCTCTAGTTGTACGCATGGTGTGAGGAAATGGTAGTTCCCTGTGTGCTATGAATCTAAGATTTGGTTTTAAGCTGTCAAGAAAATCTGGCCAATTAGAGTAGCTATTAAAAGGGTTTGCCACTGTGCAGCTTGTGGTATTGTGGTGACTGTGGTACTGGTGAGTTTAGAGAGCAATCAAGTGATCTCCCTCTGGATGGCTTAGAAAGCATGTACATCTTTGACCATATAGGTAACTCAAGAATCTCTTTAAGGACGTCTCCTTCCCTAAGTACCTGCTTATGGACTTTGCTGTAACTGTAGACGATATCCCTGGGTACATCACTGACACTTCTGTGATTCTGTGATTAAAAGGAGCATTATTTAATTTAACTATTTAAATATTTAATTTTACTATTTAAAGCATATGATGGACAAGCAAGAATTCTATTCCTGCCACTCTCCAGACGTATGAGTTTGGGCAACACAGCTTCCTTGGCGTCCATATACCCACAGAGGCTGTGATTTATGACAGAGGCTATTCTTAGGTCAAAAAAGTATAATGAAAATAAATCACTATTGCAAAGCCCTACGGGACAATCAAACAAGGGAAACTATATAACTGAATCTAAAGCATTCATGTAATTTATAAATTTTAAAATTAATAATCATACTCCCTTATCAAGTTCACTAGGATGATTTTCACTTGATTTGAAGCCTATATAAGGCTGAAGTGGGAGAGAATTACTGGACTGCTTCCATACTCCAAAGAGGAATTTACTCTCGCTGCAGTTTGTATTTATATTAGAGACACATTGGCTAAACAGCTGCAGTGCATTTTTCTTGTATTCTTAGATCAAGACAAATTGCAACAAATTTGATTTTCACTGACCATTTGTTTAAGAGGCATGCTTTTACGAGTCCTGTCAACAGTAACGTTCATGGCAATGCTTGAATTATTCAGGCCCACTTTGCTTAAAAACAATTTATGAAGCTCCATAAATGTATGGAGTTATTAGGAACATATTATAATACAGGTTGTCTGACTAGAAGACCTAGTTCTACTAAATGAGGTCTTTAACAACAAACTCAAGTATATAAATACAGCCTTAATCTTTGCAGACATGTAAAGTTACCTCGATGCTTTTTCGGAATATGGGTGTTTTCCCAAACCAGGATCTCTCTCATCAGTAGAGTTGGTGGGAAGATTTTTCTCCTCATAAAAATTCTATGACAAGGAACGAGACTGAACACTAGAATGTATGGATTTTCTGACAGGAAAATTAACTTGTGAAAAAAAAAAAAAAAAAAAAAATATCCTCTTGGTTTGGCTTTCCCCAGAAATTTTTAGATTCCTTTTAATCCAATTTGCTGTCTGTATAACTGATTTAAAGATTGTTGTGCAACGTGTGTATCTGTTTGTATTACAAGCACAAACATTTTAAATTACTGAAAAATAGCTATATAGCAAGAAATAAATAGACAACAATTTTCCTCATGGATATTTAGAAGTACGCAGCAGTTTGTTGCTGGATAAGTGAGCATGAAAATATCTAATGGTGAGACCTTTACCTTTTGCTGCAGAAGTTGGTAGGGAGTCAGAAAAGATTCTATCCAGAAAGAATTTACAGAAATCAAAAAGACTGTACAGAATACAAAGCCACAGCTAGTGAATATAGGGAAACACTGGTTAAAGTAACCACAACATCATTCTGCTTTTCAGTTAGACAAAAAGGAAAATCAAGGCTTCTTGTCTTTTACATTGCATCCTAAATAGTTCCGCTGTGTTTCCACCATAACTGTCTAACTTCATTTTCCTTGAGGCTTCCCACCTGGTCTGCATGTAAGCCTAAATATTCATGGCACAGATCTACAGTGCAGACTGACTTCATCTCCCTCTCTTTATCAAGAACTACAGGAACAGGTCTGCAGAGTGAAACATCATTCAGACCATGACATCCATACTACATGTTTCAGGGGTTATCTTAGACCCCTTTCAAAACTTTCGTTTTATTTCATCCAAGAAGAACCCAGGTCGTGTGCTCCGAGATTTTTCTCCCAAGTGAACCAAAGCATGCTATGTGGGAATGACTGGAAAATTTGCTCCATGAGTACACTGACAATCCATCATAAAATAAAAATATAGAAGATCTTTCATCTGTCAGATGATGAGTGGCCATTTTCTCACCTCTGTGTTGAACAACATTGTTTGTAAAGAGGAGTCCTTTACTAATATGAAAACAAGCCATGTGGTTTCTCATGTGGATCCCTTACGTGAAATGAAAATTATTGAAATGTACTTTTTAGGGAAACAACCTAAACAAATATTTTCAAATCTTGTAATTCCCATGTATTTTAAATATAATTAAAGGAATTTATTGACTACTTTTGTCAATTTGTTCATACCAGCTATGACACACACACATATTTGATCATTATCTGTACTTAAAGTATTTGTCCAGAGAAAGAAATTAATCTTACAGTTTTGCAGGTAGTCATTTGAAAATGTTTATTGAACATAGATATAATACTTTCCATAAAAATTTGGTCCTCATTTTTATGTACTTTTTTCCTTTCTTCCTCATAGAAAATAACAATCTTCTGCAGCTGATTATTTTTCATCATGATCACCTTCTTATATCTTTGGTTTTTTGTTTGTTTGTTTTGTTTTGTTTTTTTCATTAATGATTTCAAATATCATAACAAGGCATTCACCAACTTCTAAATTAACACATGATCTTTGATCTACTGTACTGTGTATTTCATTAAATGGTTGTATTACATTCTCATTAGAAATTTTATTCTTTGTCCTGAAAGACAGTTTTCTATTTTATCTGTTGTGCAAAGTCTAAATTTAGTTTCTGTGCTTTTCAGGGCATGAAAAAACAAGGAGCAAAATCCATCTTAAGTTCTGTCACATGTTATATGTAAGTTTTCAGCAATATAAAATAATGATGCAAACATTTCTGGCACCAAAAGCAAGATATAATCTTTTCCTCAATTAATTTTCCAGACTTCAAGTGTAATTTTGTCCCCACTGCTTACAGGATTCTTTGCTCCATCTTCTAAACCAATGGAGTATTCAGAAATGAATACGTGAGTGGCTGAGGACATGAGAACATGCATAAGTGGTAGAATATTAACTTCAAGTCATATTTTGAAGCTCTGAACAAAACAGGCATAGTGTTTGGAAAATAATAGGTGTTAAATTTGTATGTGATAAATACGGCTACACGTTGACATCACCAAATTAAACTCCGAGAGACTAAAGAGATGCCCATCACACCATCAAATAGCACTCAGTACAAAGAGGAGTTGTGAAAAGGGAGTTAAGCAGTCAGAATGGAGGCATAGGTCTTGAAAACACTTCGTTCCTACTTTTCTAATGACAGTAGTTTCTCACTGATGAGAGCTGAAATAGGAATTGCAGAACTGGTCTTCACCTTAAAATCACCCTCATCAGAAAGCTAAACATCCTGTCTTCTCTCTTGTCAAGGAATTTTATTCATAGTCATTGACAGAACTGAAAGCCAGAAGCTTTATTAGACCTACAGACTGAAAAATTGGCTTATTCTAATTTGTCTTAAAGCCCAGAGCTGTCAGCAAGTACCTCACTGTCTGGAGAGGTAGCCTTAGGACATCTTTTGTCTGGGCAGTTAGTAGGATGTGCATGTAACAGGAAGAATGTACATATACCTAAAGAGTGCACAGTACATGCCTCATCTAAGATTATATAAATCCTGCTGTTTAGAATGATCTGAGAGATATATGCAATCTGAATTAACATCCCTCAGTTCAACAGTGTTCCTAGATTAAATTTGTAATAGAATTGTGGGAAGATAATAGAATTATTAACGTTTAATTTGGAGAAAAATAAAATAAAAATTATAATTTTTAAAGTGTTTCTATCAAACCCTTTAAATGATAGCTAAAAGATTTTTTTTGAGTTCCAGATAACATTTAGATCTTACAAGTTCACTGATGCCTCTAAACCTCTTGAGGTTTTTTCAGGTTGCAGAACACAGCCACACCTGAAGATTTCTTTTTTTCTGTATGTTTTTCAAAGCATCTGATACAAAATTTTCTACAATTTTCCTTTTCTGAAAGACATGGTGTAGAAGAGACGGGAGTGATAGATTTCTTTCAACTAATTTTTTAAAGCTCTATAATAAGAATGGTCTTCCTTCTGCTGAAAAAGTTTGAAGAACCATATCACTTCTCTGCCACATTTGAAGCTTGTCCCCTTATTTCCCAGAATAAATCTGATCATAATAATTGTCCTTCTTATTAACAGTCTGTAACAATTTCACAAATCTTGGTTTTGTGACAGGATGCACTGACTAATACAGACATCTAATAGAGACCATATGCAGCCTGGGAATTCAGAGCACCCTAAGCAAGGTGGCTCCATTCCTGTTACGTTGAATAGATGGGAAGATGTGTTTGTGGAAAGTGTTCAAGACACACTCCTTTTTGTTCTATTTTCTCTCATTATATATATAGTTCTGCACTCTGTATCTAGTTCATTCTGTATCTAAACTCCTGTACCCCTCTGGAAACAGAGTAACTCATTCTGGATCTCTTCTTTGCATAATACTCATCAAACAGAACAGTAGTCAGTGTGCTGCCTTTCTTTTGTGTGACTGGCACAGGATGGCAGTGCTTAACTCAGGAAAAGGTTCAAAGATGCAGGCTGTGGTTCAGTGGGGCTTGAGTGAGATGACCAGCTCCAAGACAGGGCAGACTACTTGTGGGATTTGCTGTGAACTTTTCCCATGGAAGCTGAGGACATGTGCAAATAGGGGTATAGGAAGAGAGAAACATCTGGATGGAGCCTGACTGACATCTGCTTCCTTAGATTATTTGAAGATCATCTTTATCTTTTCTCAGTGCTGCTTATGCTTTTCACCTGCTGAATCTAGAGAGCATAACAGAGGATTGGGCATCTAGCAGCAGAAAGCTGTTGCCATCAGGCCACAGAGCCTTTAGGTGTTCACCTCTGACACAGCTATGCCTTACATTGAGATCCTTCTGCTAGGTAGTTTCATTAATAGTATACCATATATATTATAGCCAGTTATGATGTCTATGCATTCACTTATTCCACACTTGTATTTTCATAACCAACTACTTTCCATCACAGAAAAGGAGACATTTGCAAAAATGTCTTGTAACATGTGAAAATAAGATTGGACAAACATAGAATACTTCTGGTTGGAAGGGACCTTTAAGATCATCATGTCCAACCATTAAGCCAGCACCACTAAACCATGTCCCTAAGGACCAAATATACACTATTAAACACCTCCAGGGATGAGGACTCCACCACTTCCCTGGGCAGGTTGTTCCAATGCTTGACAACCCTTTCAGTGAAGAATTTTTTTCCTAATATGCAACATAAACCTCCCCTGGTGCAACTTCAGACAATCTCCTCCTGTCCTATTGCTTGTTACTTGTGAGAACAGATCAACACCCACCTCAATACAACCTCCATTCAGGTAGTTGTAGAGAGCAATAAGGAGTCCCCTGAGACTCCTTTTCTCCAGGTTAAACAACATCATATCCCTCAGCTGCTCCACATAAGACTTGTGTTCTAGACCCTTCACAAGTTTCTCTGCCCTTCTTTGGACATGCTCCATCATGTGAATGTGTCTCCCTTGTAGTGAAGGGTCAAAAGCTGAACTACATGATGTTCAGCCTCACCAGTGCCGAGTACAGGGGCACAATCACTTCCCTACTCCTGGTGGCCACACTATTTCTGAAACAAGCCAGGATGCTGTTGGCCTTCTTGGCCACCTGGGCACACTGCAGGCTCATATTCATCTGTCTGTCAGCTAGAACCCCCAGGTCCTTTTCTGGTAGGCAACTTTCCAGACATTCTTACTGAAGCCTGGAGCAGCACAGGACCCAGCACTTGGACTTGTTGAACCTCATACCATTGTCTTCAGGCCATCAATCTAACATGTTCAGATCCCTCTGTCAAGGCTCCCTACCTTCAAGCAGATTAACACACCTGTCTAACTTGGTGTCATCTGCAAACTTACTGAGTGTGCCCTTGATCCCTTCATCCAGATCACTGATAAATTTATTAAGCAGAACTGGCCTTAATACTGAGCCCTGGGTGACTTGTGACTGACTACCAACTGGATTTAAATCCATTCACCATCAATCTCTGGGCCAAGCCATTCAGCCAATTTTTTATCCAGCTAAGTGTAAGCCCATTCAAGCCATGAGCAGGCATACGTATAGACAGAGATTGTAAGGAGGATCTAGGAGTCTGTGCAAAAAATTCTGAGTGTTCTCTATATTAGAAAAATAGTGACATATTTCATCACCACTTAAATGTAATTCTAGTCTTTGCTTTTAAACATACACTGTCATTTGCTTCCTAGAAACATGTGGTTTAGAGCCCACACAGCTGCTCACTCTAAACAGTAGTGTATTACAGGATTCTGATATCCTAACGCTGCATTTCTGTTGAGACTCATTTATTTGTGTGATCAGTGCAACATACTGGGGACATGAAGAAAAGTTCATCCGAGTAGGGACTTTGAGATTTCTCTTGGAGTGATGTTTAGATACAAGACAAATTTAACTCCCTAGTGGTAGATGCTTCAAGGGAGAAAAGAAATTCTGATTAGACAGAAGTAGAAAGACAGGCCTCTCCTATCAGCCTATTCCTATTTGTGAGTACCCAAATGAATGTCCGTGAGAAGAATGAATATCTCTCATGACTTTGACCAAAGTCTATATAATGTGTTTAGATATGGAGGGATTACTTGACTCATTTAGTGGTCTCTCTAGTTTCTCTTTTCATCCATATTCCATGACACTCTGAAAATATTTTATTTATGAAGTAAAAATGGTTTAGAAAGCAGAGACCATCAGCAGGTTTTGTTCACACAGCTTCTATGATGTGTAAATGACTGTATGTGATGTATCCATTAAAAATACACTCTCAGAATGGGCAGATTAAGGAGAGAATACTTCTCTTTCTAAGCCAGGTCCATGAAAATGTGGTTTTCTCTTCCTTTCTAGCTACTCTTTATCTAGAGTTTGGAGGCTGCGGCTGAAGCTGAAGCCTGCAACAAACTTAAAGCATTACAAAGTGAAATAAATGGGTCTCTTCCAAATGAATCTCAGATGATGCCAAGTGGAGGAAGATTTATGTATATGTTCTATAAATGTTTAATGATATGGCCAAAAACCTACTGCCACTTAGCAAAAAGAGATTTATCATTACTGTGAAATATGACTTTTTAGCCAATAAGACTAAGGTATGTTAATGATCTCGAGCAAATTGTGTTGTTAGTCATTAAACATTTTCTGACTTCTGATTGGCTGAGATTACCTCTGAGATCATAGTCCCACTACCAGCTGTAAGTTATTTTGTAACAGCTGAAAAATATGTCTGAAGCACTTTTGTTTTATTTTATTTTTAAATTTTTAAATTTTACTATAGGGGTGAAACAGAATGAAGGTATCTTGCATGTGAATTTTAGAAGAGCTATTCTCCTGAAAATTTTGATGAAAGAATAAAAATGTTTCATACAGTTATGTAGAAAGTTACAGAGAACTTTACAAACATGCTGAGACTAAAGTTTGAAAAAAATTCCCACAACCTGTTTGAAGGTCTGTTCTTTGCTGAACTGACTTTATTCTTTATAACACGTTGAACTGTTGATAAATGTTCTTTCCATAAAGTGTTTGATTACAATGCCTTTTCAGGTCTGTTGAGGTGTGTGAATAATGGATATGCCTCTAAACGGGAAAAAATATGGCTATTGAGTTAAATACATGCTATTACAGTGGACACACAGTGGACTTTAAACCGCTATTTAAAGTTGAAATTATTCCTAGTAATTCAGCTGGTTCCTCAAAAGCCAAATTGTGCCAAAGTCCCACACCTGTACTGATTTTGTTTTATATGAGTGCATGTTCAAAACACCCGGCAAAGCAGAGAAAAGGAGTTTCACATTTCCCATCCTCTGAAACAGCAATGCAGACACACCAACCCCAGCACAGCAAAGCACCACTGGAGATAGGTCTGCTGACACATCTTGCAGTACAGATACACTCGTTCAGGATGCTGCATTCTCCTCCTCACCCAGTTCCATGTCCTACATTACAGATAGCTTTGGAAAACATGGCCCAGTGAAAATGAAGTAATTAATAGAGTACTATTGGAATTTCACAGACTTGGATCTTAGTCGTGAGCAGCAGTTTTTGTTAATTTATTTCTACAATACAGACATTCATCAGAAGAAATATTAACTAGCGGTAGATGACACCTTATATATGCTATATGATTTTGTGGTCTGTCCTTCAGAAGGTCTACTTTCTTCTCTTGTTAACTTCCCAGCACAATGCCATTCAGACAATAGATTAGCTGGTAAGTCGTCTCAAACACCCAGGACATTAACAAATTCTAATTGGCTCTGTAATAGGAGCAGACAGCATGTACAATGTTAAACCACTTCTGAACCACCTATTTTCTGTATGCAAATCAGACAGAAACAAATGTTTGGCCCCAGCTGGGCGAAATGTCCCATTTAGAATTCTTTTCCTCTTCTTTGTTCTTTGATGTTCTGCAAATGAGCTTTAGAACTCCGCTCTTCACACAATTCAATTTTACAGGCCCATTATCTGAGATATAATGTGGAGGTTAAATATATCAGGGCAGCCATTATGTGAAAATAATTAACAGTAATGAATAATGCACTAATTCCACTGATGAGAGATGGTTATATGTGTAATGAAGTGTTGGGGCAGCCCTGACAAATGAAATTAAAATATTTAAACACTGTTTTATGATATTACTTTGCTCATATAATTTCCTTTACCTACAATGAGCCACTTCGATTATCGTCATTATCTTGACAGCTCTGAAGGATGAAATAGTGCAGGTTAATGTGACAGCGATTAGTCAGAGAGAAAATCCATCACATAAAGCAGAACAGAGTGAGGGAGAAAGGTCTCTATACTTTCCAGTTTCAAACATGAGAAGAATGATACTATCAACATCACTTCAATATTAAATGGATAGAATTATCTTGTCATTCATTTACAGCCTCTGAAGAACTACCTATTTGTACCTGCAAAGGAAAGGTCAGCCTTTCTTAATCATCCATAAAAATATGTTGATGGATTCCTTATATCAATAATGGTGGCAGAAACAGACACAGGAAACAAGCCAGGAAATTTAAAAGGTTTTATATTCAAATCTTTTCATGGTTTTTAATTTTAAGTTTTGCTTCACACTCTGGTGTAGTCTTCAAAAAATGTACCATATAAAATAAAGTGAGATGACTGGCACACATTTTGTGGAAGGAGGGACTACCTATAGCACAGCCACTCCTTATCTGTTTTGGGTTTTTTTTAATTAATTGCCTATGAATACCCACAAAACCCAAAAATGTTCATATCTATATGCCAAAAGTTAAGCTGAAGTCAGATTCAACATCATAGTCACTTTAATGTCAAAAGTGCTGAGCACACATTGCTTCCAGATCCATTAATAGACTGGCAGACCAGGCTGTAAGAAATAAGTTGAGTTTTATGGATCAGGCAGCCAGTTAGTAAACAAGTGGGCAGTTAGGTACTTGCATCAAGGATCCTCAGAAGAAAAGTAAGCAGAAAGATGCCCAATGATGGGGAGAAATACAAGGGAACTCATGGAGATCAGTTACTTAGACAGATTAGAGGCATGCATATACAGAGCACTAAGACACCCAAAAACCCATCTGTTTTTCCTTTCCCCCCAAAACAACTGGTCTTCCTTTTCTAGATTCATTACAGGTTTGTGATTCCAAAGGTTGACATATTCAGATGGGATGCTGTTTCACAGTCTTTGGTCAGATAAACAGTGGAGATTTGAATCCCTTATTCTCAAATGAAACCAGAGGTTTAATTTTTCATACGATTCTTTGTAGAAGCACATAGAAACACCAGCTCTCACTAGCACTGGCATTTCCCTCAGGTGCAACTCATTCAGATTCAATTTCTTTCTGTAAAACACTTGGGCATCGGTTTCCTGTTTGAGTGGAGTTATACTGGCTTTGAAAGCAACTGAACAAAGAAGGTCTAAGAGGGTACATAGAAGAATCCCTCTTTTGAAGTACCACATAAGGGTCTCCGACACATCTGCATCAAAAAAACATTGAAACTGCTAATGGCATCTCTGACCATTGCTGTGAAATTAGTGGTTAGAGTGCTTGGGACCTTGTCTATCATCTGTCTTTTATCTGAATAGTGAGTTTTCTTAAGAACATGAATGGTGACTTTGACACTCATGATATTTTAATTAGATCGCTAAATACAGCTTTTACAAGTCTAACTTTTGCCATCTGCACTGAAACACATAAACTTATAAACAAAGAAACAAAAATGCACAAATTTAGCAAAGAGACTCCTTTCCTGGTCGTGCAAGCCATTATAATTGCAATTGTTCTTCCTGTATTTTTATTAATTATTGTTATTGTTGTTATTATTAATAATAATAATATATAAAGGCAGTGTACACACAAAAAAAATGAAAGGTGTCCCTTCACTTTCTAACCACATCTTACGTTTTAAGCACTGCGCAGATAGAGTAACAGATAATCCATATGCTGAAGAGCTTGAAATTTGAATAGACAGGGTAGGTAAAAGCTGTGTGTACACCAATTTTACTCAAGTGGCATGAACAACATGGTGGCAGCAAATGTCATATGCTAGTTCCACAATGTAATGATGGCAGCAGGAGGGATGTGTTATGCAGGAATGCAGGATATGCCAGTACTGCTAAGCATCATTGTCTGTCTTGAAGGGATGCAATCATGTCTTGAAGGCAGAGCTCTTCATTGAGACAGCACAGAGATGCAGTGCCTCAGAGCAAGCTCTTGAAAATGAACTTTGTGTGTGGTATAGTGTAGAGTGGCAACACTTTGTGTGCACAAAAAGGCCTGAAAGATGAAGTGTACACAACATAACAAATCCTGTTGTTTTAATCTAAATGCAATGGAAATTCATGCCTCTGTCGTATTCAGTTAAGAATATGACTTTAAGCTACACTGAGAGGTAGAAGTGGCAATTCGTAGCTTACTGTTCTCTAGGACAGTTTGAAGTGTCTCTATTCAGAGCAATTGAAGCGCTATAGAAAGCAGATCTAAAAGGTGAGCAAGTCACAAATCCTTCTCCTAACTGCAGCCGGCTAAAACAGAGAAAGCAAGAGGTTTGAAAGCAGAGGAAGACAAGCAATAAAAGGAGAAATACATGAACAAATCAAAAGGCTCATTTTCAACACCTTTCTTCATATTGAGTATCAGCCCCATTGAACTGAACAAGTGTGCATGCAGTACAAGTCAGGATGAACAGGCAGGGCACAGTCTCTCTCTGCAGATGGCCAGTGACCCTACAGAACTTCTACTCACAGCACCCAGGTCTGTTTCTGTGTGGTTCAGGCTTGTGGCTTTGGGAAGCCAACATACACAAGCCTAGAATAAAATCTCTTGTTTGCAAACTGGGGTCCATACAAGAGATGCATAGGGGACCTTTTGAGTTAATATGCTTGTAAAAAACTCATTCACATTTCAGTGGTTCTTTCATTTTGCTACTTTTAAAATACAATTTACTTCATTTATCGGACAATGAAGTGCCTCTGTAATAAATCTAACATTAAAAAATCATTTCCAGCAAATTACTCCAATAAAATCAATGAAGGTCAGGCTCAGCTGTAGAAACAAATAAATTACCTGCTATTGATAGGGTAGGCAGACTTAATTGTCATTTAGAAAGGCTAAAAGGGATAAAGAAATCTAATAGAAGGAACACATTTATACAGCAAAAATGAGAAAATGGCGAAAGTTTTACCCTGACATCTCCCATCCATTGGATTGACTTGGTCCCTGAGCAGCGCAGGCAGTTGTTTTAACTCTCAGTAGGACACTCGTATGTGCTTTGGATCTGTCAATATTTACTTGCTTCTATGTTGCCTTGTGATCTTTTTACCTTTCATATATTGAAACCCCCCAACAGGATTTCTGGTAATAGGAAATGAAGAATTGATAGAATTTGAACAATTCCATCCTTAGATTTTTTTCAGCCAGGTTAAAAGCAGTTTGACCCAGTTCAAGCTTTGTGATACTTCCAACGATTAAAGAAATATAAAGCTGGGCATTTGCTGGTGGGATTTGTCATTCTCTGATAACAAAGTGATGATTTTATACTTAAGATCTTCTTTTTAAAGCAACATTCTGTTTATTTATTTTAAAAGCTGTCCAGCTCTTTCTGTGAGGAAGCTAAAAATGGCATTAACCTTTGTATTTCCACTGCAGCAGAGCACTCTCAGTTTTCACTTTTTTTGCTTTTTTTTAAAGGAACTTTAGTGTTTTTTAATGCTTATTTGTGTTTATGCCTCCTAATGGAGGGGGAAACAAAAGAAGATCAAAATGTTAGAATTTCCCTATGTTCAGTATTCAATTGTGCCTGAACTCTTATGGGAAGAAATTTAATTTAGTCTCTTTGAAAGTGTGAATACCGCTCTGGACTGCAAAACAATGATCTATCCAGTGGCATAAATGGATATAAGGGTTATTCAACAGAAAAAGCTTGAAACATTCCTGTAATGTATACAAAATTCTCTGTGAATGATCCATTTCTAAGATTTTGCAGAATCGAGCCCCTACTCTCTTGGGTTTTAAGGCTCCAGTGACCTCAAGAGAGCAAATGACCTTATAGTTATCAACTGCATATCAACACTTCTAACAGGACAGGATTTTCTCCTGTGGGTATTCTAATACTACTAATAAAAAATAAAAATGCAGTTTTGAATAGTACTTATCTACAATGGGGAAAGCAAAACCCAACAAATGTCCAGCATGACCAAATATAATGAAATGTAAAGATTTATATAGCTTCAGCTGTTTGGTCCAGAGATAAATGTAGTAACACTAATGTGTGACTGCCAAAATGTTTGCAGTAATAGATTTAAACTTGCATCTATTGGTAGATTACTGGAGTATAGAAATGGACTGGACACATCTTTTGTACAATTTACTCTTGGAAACACTGTATATTGTGTCCACATGAAGACCAGTAAATTTAGAAACTGTGGCAGAAGGATGCTGAGCACCCAGCAAACACAGGGCAATCCTTGGGAAGGAAGCACACATGGCTTTTTGCATTATTGAAACAACCTGTTTAAGTCACATGCTCATGAAGCACATGTACACAGCCTCCAAATGGTAACCTGAAGTCTTAGAACTACTGTTTTTTCTTTCTTTTTGGAGCTGCAGAACTGTTTCTTTAACACTTAGATCACTGCACATCTATTTTTCTTAAACACCACATGGATTCAATTACAATGTTAAGTTTTTTTGCCTTGGGGAATTCTGTTAATTTTTTCTCATTCTCTTCAGCAGCAAATTATGAACTATTGAACCAATAGTAAACAGATGTCTGTTCTTGTTTGTATTTCCCATTTAAAAAAAAAAAAAAAAATCTCAGATTATAATTTCTTTCTTTTCTTCTCACTCTCAAATTAATTAAAATTTAGGATATGCTAACATAATACATGTCAGAGTAGCACATGTTCTACAGCTGATAGGATCTACACTGTGTGCAGCAGAAAAGACATGAGTACATTTAGAGTACCCATTTCTTCCTGACGATTTTGACTAGGTCTCTTCTCCTGTAAAATTAATCAGAGATTACTGAACCATCCTATAATCTTCTATGAGGTCTGCTAGTACAGAGTCTGAAGGTCAAATGCTTTAGTTGTCATCCCTCCTTTATGTTTTCTGTTGCTTTTGTTTTTGTTTTTTTTTCTTTTGCTTTTAAAGAATTATTGCAAGATAGAAACTTCAAATTTGTACATTTTTTTGTCTGAAATGTCCAAGTAAGGGTTTTGTCCAGCATCAGTCTTGACCATTGGAAAGGTGTCCATTTACCTGTGTGGGCTCCAGCCTTCATCTGCAGTTGGTACAGGCATAAAATTAAATATATATATATGTGTGTGTATGTGTGTGTCCATTAATTTCTGCATTCTCCATTGCTTTCTACATCCTTGGAGATTTCTTACAGAAAGTTTATTTAGGTCTAGGTAGTAAAATTTACAGCCGAATTTGTTGTCATGAGCCATTTGGCTTGCAAAGGACCAGGGGGCTGCCAGGTTACCACTGTCAACAGCATCTGCATAGGCATAATCTCGAAGACAGCAATAACACAAGATACTGACCTGTTCACTGGGGCTCCTATGGCCCTGTTAGAGGGCAAAAGCTGTGCCACACCTGGCAGTACCTCCTAGTCAGGACCATGCATGAAGCCCTTTACCTAACCACTTGAATTGGAAAGAGCTGCCTTTGTAAAGGAAGGGGATGTATATTTTGAAGCAGATGAAAACAAGGGGGGATGAGGATATATGTTCTCTCTCCTTCCTTCCTTCCTTCCTTCCTTCCTTCCTTCCTTCCTTCCTTCCTTCCTTCCTTCCTTCCTTCCTTCCTTGTTCTTAAAATTATTTTAAGGTACGAGTCATCTGGTCCAGCCCCTCTCTCAGAGCAGAGACAGATTTGAAGTTAGAGTGATAGCAGGTTACTCATGGCTCTTTTCCAGGCAAGTTTTGAGAATATTCAAGGATGGAGATTACTCAAACACACAGTGAAGAATTTCTTCCTTATAAGTAACCAGAATTTCCTTTGATAAGTCTTTTGTTTGAATCTGTCAAGCAATACCTGTACTCCAAATATAGACTCACAAGCCACAAATACAGGGATCAAAAAAGGATCATGATCAAAACATAAGACATAATTCAATTAAATATGAGGAACTATGTGACAGTCAGAGCTGGGTGGTTCATTACTGTACATTGATACATGACAATCTACATAGATTTGAAATGGAGCTGGTAGTAACTGTCATTTGCAATATCATATGTATTCTAGACACAACATCAGCTCAGTTTTCAAATGCTCATTCCCCACGGTACCCTAAATCCTAAATCCCTAGTCATATTGCATACAGTTTATCAAAAGGAAATCTTTTACATTCATTTTAATTACATTCAGAGAACTGCAGGAGGTCTGGGTTTGACTTAAGCTAAGCTAAGTGTTTGCCTTTTAAAGTAGAATGAAGCTTTCTAAGGTACTATATATAAAAAAAAACCACGACATCCTAAAGAGGTAGATTTTACAGGTATGTCTATTCTTATACATTTCAAATACTTAATTTAGGCTGCCTAGTCAAGAACTGGAGGTTTGCAAGTTTGGATTCATGATGCCTAAATTTCTAAGTGACCTTTAGTGTCACTTCAGAGTCAGCAGTAAAAAAAAAAGGTACTTTCAGGCCTTTATACAACAGTAAAGTTTTGATGCTGGCATTATAAAAAAATTAATTACACTAATTTGTTTCCGCCTGCCGGAAACCCACTGTCACTATCTCATATGTATGTATCATTGTGATAAATATCTACAGCTGGTTAAATGAATCCCACTACTGACCATGTTTGACTTCATGGTGTTTCCATGACCCTGAATACAGCCTGAATAAGGAATAAGTATATTCCTTATGACGAGTTCTGGAAATTGCTGTACTCAGCCTCTTAAGACTAAACCACTGTATGGACTGTCAGCCCATGTAAAGCTGTTCCTCTTGAGTCAATGACTGGGAAGAGAAGGGTGCCAAATGAGCTCTGAAGAAGAGAATTGTAAGAAAAGATGAAAAAGTGGTAACCAGATGTATCTCACAGAGCTCTGTCCCATTGCCCTGCTCATTTTCCCAGGATTCTCTGCTATACAGTCACCTAGGTTTTGTTCTTCAATTGGGCATTGACATTTGTATCTAAGTTCAAATACATAAAAATATGAAAAGAATATATTGTTTTAACATAGTGGGAAAGGAGAGGTAGAAATAATGGAGGAACCCATAGAGGAACAGGCAAAGCCACATGTACCTTCCAAGTATAAATTTATGATCCAGACAAAGAGCTGAGGGATGCCATCTTCTGCTCTGCAGCAGGGGTTATGAGACAGTTTAGAGTACTTTGGGGAGGGGGCTGGGCACAGTGAGTAGCAGAGAGTAATTCTAGAGCTGTCATGGTATGTGGGACAGATAAAGTATTATTGTGAGAGTGTCACCTGGACAGAAGATTATTATAGTAGAAAGATATGGAGTACACAGAAAACAATCCAATGGAAAATAAACTCATTAGTTCCACTACTGATGGAGCAATTTATTTTTTTTATGTGTGGATGTTTGGAACGGAGACTCTTATTTTACTAAAAGTATGTTCTATTAGAGCAGAAAGTTGTTTGCACAGTGAGTCAGTGTAACACTTTACAAATATGCTTGCCCCATGGGCCCACCAAAAGCATTGAGCTCACTCCCAGAAGTCAAAAATACCAGCAGTGCAATAAAATTTGCTGTACAAGGAGTTGTGTATTGATTTGTGAACTCATTGCCAATACCGTTGTATGATCAGTAAAAACAGTGGACAACTCTTTAGCAACAGACAAATCTCTTCCACTTCCTGAACATGAATAACAAATACCTCTTTACTCCTGTGACATACAGAATAATCCCTCTGACCAGCTGACTTAGTGGTGGACCCTGTCCTCGAAACAGTGCATTGCTTAAAAAGAAATGATCTACAGGGACTGTTGCAGCAAAAATAAAAAGCACAGGAGATTTCCATTCCTCCTTCATAAAACAGTGGACTTTTCTCAATCCCAGCAAAATTCTCTCAGCTGTTCTTGCTTTTTCAGAGATGAATGACTGTCATTAGGGAAACTGGCTGGTCCTCCATGTTTCAGAGTAAAAGGTCATGTATAAAAACACTGAAAGAAATAAAGATGCTACTATCCTATACAAACAGAAAGGAGGATATAATTTCCATCTGGCTTTACATGTCTACTACATAGGTGTCTCCAAAGAAGTATACAAATAAGCTTTCTATGTCATTGCTCATCTGACCTAAACTAGATATTTACTTTAGAATTAAATGTATCTCATCCTGGAAGTGCCTGTCTTTCTTTCTTTCTTGCTTTCTTGCTTTCTTTCGTGCTTTCTTTCTTGCTTTATTTCTTCCTTGCTTTCCTTTGGCTCTAGGAAGGACCATTCAGATGCAGACAACATAACTGGTTAGATGAACCTCACCCAAGTTATTTTTCAAAATTGTACTTGCTTTTTGTCTGCTTACCTATCCAACTGTTGCTTGCCTTCTATTTCAGCTAGTAGAAGATATTTTAAAAGTAAACAGCATTTGGAGAAGGAGTAGTCATTATTCACCACAAAGTGTCATTTTAGTATTTTCAGTTGTTTTTGCTGTGGTAGCTGTTAATAACACTTTCCCATGTAACTTTCCACATTAAGCAGTGTAGAAACAAAAATTAAACATCAAACACGATTTTTCTTTACAGCACTACTGGAGTAATATTAACGAGGAAAGCAAGAATTAAACAGATTTACTAATCTGACAGTCATATGAAAGGTAAAATATACTGTGCACAGAGCTGTAATCAAACTACTGGACATTTTAAGAGTTCATTTGTTCTGTCTAAGGTTCCAGGTAACAGAATGATGAATTATACAGACAAGTAGGAGCTGATCTCTCTCATATCATACTTGCTCCAGAAAACAGAACCATATCAATAAGATCTATTGAAAAATATCAGGGCTGAGCTGAAAGAATTTCCAAAAGCTGGAAAGAATTCAATAGACAAAGTCCATGCATTATGTTAAAAACAGTAGTTTGACTTAATAATTGTGCCTTATTTATATTCAGTAAAACAGCATTGTATTTCCAGTTCTACTACTAGGGGTAAATCTTCATAGATAAAATTCTTAAGGTATATTTGACAATGGAGAATGTGAACTTTTGGGACACCTGAAATATGATACCTTTTCTAAAACAGTACAGAAATCAAGAGAATATGAAAATAGTTGTCTGATAGGTGTGATTGTAAAGGCATAATTTCTTTCTGATATCATGGAATTCTTTCTTACTTCTTTGCATTTTCAAGCCTGCATTTGTCAGGAAAATAACATTTTTACTGTTTTGCACCACAGGCCTGAAGTTCCTACACTAATTCAATCAGTGACAAGTCAGGTATAATGCTTGTATACAATGCAGGTATTATGCTTGGATGCATAATTCATTACAAAACAATGTATATAATTAATTTGTGTGTCTAACCAATGTCCTCAAATATATTACAAATATTTGTGAGTTGATCCAATTTTGAATTTATGTACTACTAAAACAATAATTTGGTTTTTTAATAGGTGTGATTGATGAATGAGGAATATGTCATTTCTGTACTCTAAACAAATAAGTCCATTTTAAACATAATTTTTTTCCAATAGGAAGTAAAAATTAAACATGAATTTTGTTTTGCAAAACTATATGAGAACAAATTTCTAAAAGGAATGTTTATGAATGATTTATTCTAAATTTTCCCCAAAGGTGTTAGACATGCGAGTTTAATTTTCGTCATCCTTTAGCAATCATGAGAGATCAACTTAATCATTCATACATAGAAACACAGAAAAGACAGGTACAAATATGACAAACTAAATGTCTTCTAAATTTAGAAGATATATTTTGCAATACATATTTCAGAACATTATTTATGGTATTTATGTAGTGGGTATGGTATTTATGCTGTTTATTATGCAAATGCAACAAATTCTCTATTATTATAAACAATTTAGTTTGAGGAAACATGTTAGAATTTTTTTTTTTGACAAAATATGTCAAATGTGTTTTGGTAATATTAAAATAACAGTGTACACGGTTATACAGTTATGTAGCAGACATGTATCATTATAATAATATATCCAATTATCATTAATTTGCACCACAGTGTTAAATTTCCAAGACTATGTCTGATTCTTTTTACTGAGTGACTCCCCACAGCAAAGAACAATTTACCAGTAAGAATAAAATTGGTACTCCTGAATGCATTTTGTCTTTTTGGTACCTGCAATTTTATAATATTTTATCCATGTAGACAGTGCATACTCTCTTTTTTATGGCAATAAGTGTTCAACTCTCCTTCCCCTTTACTCTGCCCTAGTGAGACCACAACTGGAGTTCTGCATCCAGTTCTGGGCTCCCCAGTTCAAGAGGGACAGGGAAATACTAGACAGAGTCCAACAAAGGGCTACAAGGATGATGAAGGGACTGGAACATCTGTCTTACGAGGAAAGGCTGATTAGTCTGGAGAAGACTGAGAGGGGGTCTTATTAAAGTTTACAAATATCTGAAGGGTGGGTGTCAAGTAGAAGGGGCCAGTCTCTTTTCAGTGGTGCCCTGTGATAGGATGAGGGGCAACAAACACAAACTGGAACACAGGAAGTTCCGTCTGAACATGAGGAAAAACTTGTTTACTGTGAGAGTGACAGAGCACTGGAACAGGCTGCCCAGAGAGGTTGTGGAGTCTCCTTCTCTAGAGACTTTCAAAACCTGCCTTGATGCAAACCTGTGTGGCTTGTCCTAGGTGATCCTGCTCTGGCAGGGGGATTGGACTCAAAGATCTCCAGAGGTACCTTCCAACCCTTGAGTCAGAATTTTTTAAAACATTTTTACTCCTTATACTAATATATGTTATTTTTATTTGGTATATCCCATTTTGTCAAATTTCTCTTTAAATGGTCAGAATAAAGAGAATAATTATTAGTATATGAAAAATATTAGGTACTTTCTAAATGCAGATATAACTGTGTGGCAAAGGTTTATGTTAGAAAATCAAATTATTTTCCTGTGCCTGACTTCTAAAAATTGGTTGTATTTTTGATGCAAACATTTTCTTTTGTTTTCCTTTTATTAAAATTTGTTGCTAAATGGAGAGAAATTTGGAATCTTCTGTCCTATGGTTTTCATGAGTTTTCTGGAAGCTGGTCTTGTGACAGAGCTGTGGTTTCCTCTATGGACATGTCTCACAGATTTCCCTGTGTGTTTTCTCAACTGTCAAAGCATTATGTAAACCTGTAATGTCAAGGAAACTTACTGGTGTGTCCTAATTTCGGCAATATGTGATTAAATATTAAATCAGAGATTCCAACAGATTGTTCACAGAAATACAATGATCCTTCACAGGCCAAAAAAAAAGTTAATTGAATGTAAATGATATAGAGTCATAGAATTGTAGAATGGTTAGGGCTGGAAGGACCTCTGAAGGTCATCTAGTCCAGCCGCCCTGCAGTGAGCAGGGATACCCTAAACTAGACCAGGCTGCTCAGAGACTTGTCCAACCTCACCCTGAATATCTCCAGGGATGGGGCCTCAACCACCCCCTGGGCAGCCCATTCCACTGTTCTACCACCCTCAATGTAAAGATCTTCTTCCTGATATCCAATCTAAATCTACTCTTCTCTAATTTAAACCCACTACCCCTCATCCTTTCACTACAGGCCCTCATAAACAGCCCCTCTCCAGCCTTCCTGTAGGCCCCCTTTAGGTACTGGAAGGTTGCTAGTAGGTCTCCCTGGAGCCTTCTCTTCTCCAGGACTAACAGCCCCAGCTCCCTCAGCCTGTCCTCATAGGAGAGGTGTTCCAGCCCTCTGATCATCTCTGTGGCCCTCCTCTGGACCCGCTCCATCAGGTCCATGTCTTTCCTCTATTGAGGGCTCCAGAGCTGGATGCAATACTCCAGGTGAGGTCTCACCAGAGCAGAGTAGAGGGGCAGAATCACCTCCCTTGATCTGCTGGCCACACTTCTCTTGATGCAGCCCAGGATGCAATTGACCTTCTTGGCTGCAAGCGCACACTGTTGGCTCATGTCCAACTTCTCATCCACCAACATCCCCAAGTCCTTTTCCACAGAGCTTTCCAGCACCTCATCTCCCAGCCTGTACTGATAGTAAGGGTTGTTCCGACCCAGGTGCAGGACCCTGCACTTAATCTTGTTGAACTTCATGAGGTTCACCTGGTCCCACCTCTCCAATTTATCCAGGTCCCTCTGGCAGACATCCCATCCCTCCAGCCTGTCAACAGCACCACTCAGCTTGGTGACATCTGCGAGCTTGCTGATGGTGCACTCGATCCCGCTGTCAATGAAAATATTAAACAGTACAGGTCCCAGTACAGACCCCTGAGGGAAGCCACTTGTCACTGACCTCCATCTGGACGTTGAGCCATTGACCACCACCCTCTGGATGCTACCATCCCGCCAGTTCCTTATTCACTGAACAGTCCACCCATCAAATCCATCTCTCTCCAACTTGGAGAGTAGGATGTTTGGAGACCATGTCAAAAGCCTTGCAGAAGTCCAGATAGATTACATCTATAGGTGGTCCCTTGTCCACTAAGGTAGTCACCTTATCATAGAAAGACACTAGATTTGTCAGGCAGGATTTGCCTCTGATGAAGCCATATTGGCTGTCTTTCATCACCCCACCGTCCTCTATTTGCTTTGTTAGACCCTGTAGAACCTGCTCCATGATCTTCCCAGGCACAGAGGTGAGGCTGACAGGGCGATAGTTTTCAGGGTCATCCTTTCTACTCTTTTTAAAATCGGGTGTGATGTGTCCCTTCTTCTGGTCCCCAGGGACTTCACCTGACTGCCAAGACTTTTCAAATATTATGGCAAGTGGCTTGGTGACTACATCAGCCAATTCTTTCAGGACTCTAGGATGAATCTCATCAGGTCCCATGGACTTATGTATGTTCAGGTTCCTCAGGTGGTCATGAACGTGATATTCACATAGAGTAGGAGGGACTTCACATACAGTGGGAGGGACTTCACCACCCTGGTCTGCACCTTGTGGTTTAACTTAGGAAGTGTTGCTAGAGAGGTTGCCAGTGAAGACTGAGGAAAATAAACTGTTGAGAACCTCAGCCTTCTCTTCATACGTTATTACTAGCCCAAAAATATAAAGATATAAATTCTTTCCTTTATTCACTTGATGACTGCTTCCTTTCTGATTGGCAAGTATACTTAAGACTTCATATCTGAAATTTTTTATCACAATTGAGTGTTATGCTTTAATTACATCTTATACCATTCTTAGGGAAGATATCCTTTCAAATTCCCACTGTTCACACTTTCATTAGGCTTATAATTTAAGTCAGGAGTTAAAATTAAAAATTAAAATCTTTCTTGAAAGTAATTAATAAACTTGTTGGAGTCAAAAGCTTTATTAGACACAAACAGCCACATATATGTAGAATTAAATGGTAGGCAGGATACGATGAAGCAGAGAGATCATTCTTGTTCCCTTACCAACAGGTATGCATAAAGAAGTTACACCACAACTATCACTACTGCTATGTACAATATATTACAGGAGAGACAGGGAAATTTACCACAAAATTGAAGATAAGTTAGGTGAACAAGGCAACTGTGACATCTAAAGGTTTCACAATGGTTGGAATAAAACAATAACCTGACACATATTTAGCAAAGATGGATATAATAGACTGCAATCTGTGCACCAAGCACAATTTTCTAAATAGCTATGTTTTATTGCATTTTGCTGTTATGTAGGGTTCCCTCTGCAGAAGATAATTTTGTAAGTAAATGTGACTTGGTCTTGAAACACTCTTAAATCTGTTTTTAGTAACTTAAATATTGTGAAGTCACAAGCACTACAAACCTTATCCTAGGATTACCTTGATTAAGGTGCAAAACATTAAAAGCAAATTACTATGAAAGTATGAAACAATTTGCCCTTAATGTTTCAGTCATATCTGTAAAAAATATGACTTAAATCTAGTTTTATTAATAATACATATTTTAATTAAACGGCTAGATGTGCATCTAGCAGGAAAAATTGAATCTTCACTGGATTTCACAGACTTGTATGATTCATGGGCAGTAAATATGCAAAGCTTTATGCCCATAAGGCAATCAAACTGCAAAGCTGATATGCATGTTTTTATCTGAAAGAATGAAGTCTACTAAGGCTTAGAAATAAAAATAATAACAACAATAATAATAACAACAATAAATGCTCTAAAAATTAATATATTTTTCTGGACCTAATGCGTTTCTAGATACAATCCTCATTTTTTTTTCCAGCTGCATGATGTTGAAAACATATTTATTGTTGTTTCCATTAATCTTGTTACACAAGATTTGCCTGTATGCATGCATATATATATATACACGTAATATCACAGCTTCATCAGTAAAACCATAGGATAAAAATTAGCAAGTTACAGTAGCATAGCATGAAATGCTTTCATTGTAAACTGTTTGGGGACTGAAAATTTCTGTAATCTGCTGATCTACTAACAAAGACTCTCCTCATTTACATCAAGATTTGTTTTAAAGGTCTGACTCTTCATGCTTGGTTTGCTTTATCTTTTCCTCAGCTATACCCCACACTTCATCAAACATCCAGCTTGGTTACATCTAATGACATCTACACCATGAATACCACCACCACTTCTCACCTGGTGGTGTCAAAAAGCAATAGAAAACAAAGTTATTACAACCCCGCTCTGAAGTAACTCTAGGGTGCCATATTGCCACCTCTTGACAGGGTGAAACTATTAAAACTTGCTTCAAGTGTTTCAAACACTTTTCAAATGACAGAACTATCATGGTGATCACCTTTTCCATCACTGTGGTGGTCAAATGTTAATGAATGCCATCTCACAATGTCCTTACAAGAAGTAAACCTCACTCATGCTTCCACTTCAGAAACAGAACACTGATGAAACAAAAAACTTTAGGTCCAAGTTTCTCCTGATATCAAGGAGCCAGTTAGAGATGCACAAGTATTTGGGATTTTTTTTTGCTCAGGACTTGGTGTTTTGGTGTTGGATAAGCCCAAAGCACAGCTCCTATGGTCACAGAAGTAATTGGCAGTAACTGGCTGTTTCCAGCCTCTCAGCAACCTGTTGCATAGTGGTTCTGATAAGACACCTAAAAGGACGACTTACAGAAAGTTTGATCACCACAGTGATGGGTGAGGTTTTTTTCTTTTGAATGGAGATTCCTCTTAGAAATTCTGAGATGTGCCTAAACAGCATTTAGGTTGGTAAAAGTTTTCATGAAACCCACAGTCTATCTGAAAAATAATAATGAACGTAGGGGCTAACTCTGACATATAGTCACCTATCGGTATTTACACCTATTGACATTCATGCTACTGATTTGGACTGATCTGTTCCTCATGACAAGAGTTTAAGGGGCATATGAAAAAGACAGTTGTGTAAAAAAGGGGAGGACTAAAATAATCAAGAAGTATGGAAGAGAAACATGCATCAGTCCTGAAAAATTCATTCTTCATTTTAAGGTGGAGAGATCTATTTCTATTCTTTATCTATAATCCTGAGCTCTCAAATTGTCTAAGGCACCAAATCATTCATTTTTGTAAGAAATCCAATGTGAAACAATACTATTGTGCTCTGTAGATCAGGGATAAGCAAGTCCATATTCTTCCTCTGATTAGAAGCAGCAATTCTAATCCAAATCCCCCCTCCTCTCTAAGGAGGCATGCTATGCAGTGGTATGGCATATTTTCAGATACTTTCACCTCTTCAAATTGTTCTACCTCATATTATATATATGTGTATAAATTCACTGGACTAGGGAGTAGATAACAAATCCTGCAGTTCAGTGTTTGAACCAGCAATGAAATTTATAGAAATTAAAATGTGAATCTCCTGAATGAAAGCTACATTTAAAAGTGGTATCTGGAAAATAATGGGTGAACTGGAAAATGAGGCAGAATTGACTATATAAGCAAATCTTCAGCCAGCGTCCTTGGCACCTTGGACCTTTTCATCTTCCTTTTACTTTCATGTGTATGTATCTCAGGGCTTGTTCTTGGGACACAGTGAGGTCCTATTGCTCATGAATCCTCTCAGGTAAGTTCATTTCCATTTCAAGGAGGTGGAATGTTACCTAATACAACTTAAGAGAAACTCTGCTATACACTATACAATTTCCTTCTTAGTCTGGACTAGCCTGAAGACCTCAGTGATTCCATCCATTAGATATAAGTCTCTGTTCCTACCTGAGACAAGGCAATGTTGTCTCTCTGCTCAAGTTGAACCCTTCCATCTGTCACAGTGACTTTGTGCTGAATAAAGGAAAGTTTGACTTTGGATCTTTCAGCTTGTCTCTTCCAATTCACTGAAAAAAATCATGTCTTGTGCACTAAGGTGCAAGACGCCAGATGTCAGGATGGGGCAGAACCATAGAATCATTCTGGTTGGAAGGGACCTTTAAGATCATCAAGTCCAACCATTAATGCATCACTTCCAGGTCATTACTAAACCATGTCCCTACTTCCAGGTCACTACTAAACCATGTCCCTAAATGCCACATCTACATGTCTTTTAAATACCTCCACCACTTCACTGGGCATCCTATTGCAGGCCTTGACAACCCTTTCAGTGAAGGAATTTTCCTTAATATCAAATCCAAACCTCCCCTGATGCAGCTTGAGGCATTTTCGTCTTGTCCTACTGCTTGTTACTTGGAACAATAGAACAACACCCATCTCTATACAACCTCCTTCCAGGGAGTTGTAGAGAGCTATAAGGTCTTTCCTGAGACTCCTTTTGTCCAGGTTAAACAACCTCATTTCCCTCAGACAGTCCTCATAAGAACTGTGCTCTAGAACCTCCAGCAGCTCTATTCTTCTTTGGACATGCGCCAGCACTTCAATGTCCTTCTTATAGTGAGGGGCCCAAAACTGAACATTTTATATGAGATGCAGCCTCACCAGTGCAAAGTACAGAGGGATGATCACTTCCCTAGTCCTACCTACCACAGTATTTCTGATACAAGACAGCATGCTTATGGCCTTCTTGGCTACCTGGACACACTGCTGGCTCATATTCATCGTTCTGTCAGCTAGAATCCCCAGGTCCTTTTCTGGTGGGCAGCCTTCCAACCACTCTTCCTCAAGCCTGGAGGTTTGAATTTAGTCCTGCAGGCACATTGAGCCTGAGGTGGAACACCACACCCCAACCTGTCAAAGACCTCCTGGTCCTTCTGCCATGGTTTCACTACTCAGACTTCGGATGGGCTCAGCTGTGGTGAGCCACTTACAACGTGTTAAGTAATGTATTAAGTGTCAAATATATGAAGTGATTAATCCAAGTGTTTTTCAGTTAAATAGCAACAGCTGTAACTTCCACATCAAATTAAGCTGAACTATAACTGCTTAACCATCAGCCATGAGATGCCAAGGATGTCAAAAACAGAGAAACTTGTGTACTTGCCATGAGCATAAACTCAACTATTTCAGTCTCATTCTACAGTTTGACAAACAGACAGCATCACAGAGCACTTGTCTGTATGATTTCCCAGGCAATATAGCTCAGGCTGTATTCAGGCTTTCTTATTGACTCTCAGGAGACCAATGAAAACAAACTTAAAGGCTATGACATAGCATTTTCTTTGGGATGGAAGACATGTGAATGTACCTGAAATATGTTTAGGTTTTTATCAATTAACACAAAATGTGACACTGTTTTCAGACAGTATTAATTTAGTCACTAATGCCACTAGTCACTAACGTGGCATTGTTGTGCTTTGATTTACATCAGAAGAAAAAGAATGGTGCACGTCTTCTTGCTTCTACTGTGATGTTACAAGCCATGTGGATGAAGCTTACTACACTGGTGTTTTGTGTATCAGGTATTTTTATTAAATATCTGCTTCACAATGATTGTATGTTGGTTTGATTTCCAAATAACTCAGTAGTACACACCCCAAAGTATGAAGTTCATTATATTAATATACATCTTTATTCACTCAGGGCAGTAATGAAATAAACCAATAGCAAGACATAACATTATGAGACAGTACAGACTTCAAAAGACAACAGAAATCATTTATAAATTGAAGTGGTGATAAAAGGACACAGACATAATTATTTTTTAAATTGTGTTGTTACAGTGTTTCATGGAAAGAGTAGCTAGTGTCTTCCCAGAGGATGAAGGAAAACTGTTACAAAAATCAAGTTCATTAAGGAAGAGTGGAGGAATTTAAATATGTAGGGTACAGTTTTCAAAAGAGCTGAGCTTTGGCTTAAGCTCTCTCTCAAGTGAAGTCAACTGTGAAACTGATATTGACTTCCATGGGAACAGAGTCATGCCCTCCACTACATGCTCTCAGCAGTACCACCTGTGAAATCTGAAATACATTTAGGTCTCTGTGAGCTACATCCAGTAGATCTGACATGAGTAGAAGATAATGAGAGAAACTCTTCATGATTCTTGAAGACAGGAACCAGAGGGAAACATGGAACTAGCATTTGTGATTAAGAAGTGATTCACAATACATAACACCCTAAAATCTATTGACCTATTTTATGACTGAAATGCTGACTGGGGACACAATGAGCATCTTATCCAAAGTCTGCTAGGGATAACCAGAACTTTTCCAGTCATGCACAGTGGAGGGGAGAAGATGAAGGAGGGATACAAGATTGTCTGAATTAATTGTCCATACTGCCTTGAAAGACATCTGTTGCTTTGCATGGACTGCAAAGTGGAGGAGAGGAGTGGAGAAGTAGCTGTAGGCTTCTGTTAGCCTTCAGGTTTTCCTTGCAGAATTTCAGATTTGGGGTAAAGTAATATTCATAATCACTAAATCAACACAGGTTGCACATTTCTAGAAGCATGGTGGCGTTGGGGTTTGGTTTGTTGGGTTTGTTTTTTTGTAATGGTTGTGAAAATTATTTTCTTTGCTGATCAAAGAAATGCCAGGAGGAGGATAAGAAATCAGGACCATGAACTGACCTCAGTCAGTGGGTCTCTGGCCACACTGTTTGTTTATTATAATCATAGAATAGAATCATATAATCATTAAGGTTGAAAAAGACCTTTAAGATCATGAAGTCCAACCATCAACCCAACACTACCATGATCATTAAGCCATTTCCTGAAGTGTCACATCTACACGTTTTTTTAACACCTCCAGGAATGGTGACTCTACCACTTCCCTGGGCAGCCTGTTCCAACACCTCATCACTCTTCCAATAAATTTCTTTTTCCTAATATCCAATCTAAACATCCCCTGGCACAACTTAAGCTCATTTTCTCTCATCCTATTGCTAGTTACTTGGAAGAATAGATCACCACCCACCTCACTACAACCTGTAGTGAGTATGGTAAAGCAATAGGTCTCCCCTCAGCCTCCTCTTCTCCATGCTAAATCACAGTTACCTCAGCCTCTCCTCATAAGACATGTTCTCCAGACCCTTCATCAGCTTTGCTGTCCTTCTCTGGACCTGTTCCAGCACCTCAATGTCTTTCTTATACTGAGGCAACCAAAAATGAACACACTCCTCAAGCTGTGGCCTCACCAGTGACAAGTACAGGGGCACAATGACTTCTCTACTCTTGCTGGCCACATTATTTCTGAAACAAGACAAGGTGCTGTTGGCCTTCTTGGCCACTTGGGCACACTGCTGGCTCATGTTCAGCTGGCTGTCAACTAGAATCCCCAGGTCCTTTTCTTCCATGCAACTTTCCAGCCACTCCTCCCCAAGCCTGTAGCTTTGCCTGGGGTTGTTGTGACCAAAATGCAGGACCCAGCACTTGGCCTTGTTAAATCTCATCCCACTGACCTCAGACCATTGATACAATCTGCCCAGATCTCTGTGCAGAGACTTCCTACCCTTGAGCATATCAACAGTCCTGCTCGATCTACAAACTTGCTGAGGTGCATTCAATCTCCTCATCCAGATCACTGATAAAGATATTAAATAAGACTGGCCCCAAAACAGAGCCCTGGGTAATACCACTGGTGGTTAAAATCCAACTGGACTTAACTCCATTCACTACAACTCTCTGGGCTTGGACAGCCATCCAGGTTTTAACCCAAAAAAGAGTACACCTGTCTATGCCATGAGCTGCCAGCTTCTCTAGCAGAATTCTGTGGGAGATAGTGTTAAAGGCCATAGTAAAGTCTGGACAGACAATGTCCACAGCCTTTCCCTCATCCACTAGGTGGGTCACCTGGTCATAGAAAGAGATCAGGTTGGTGAAGGAAGACCTGCCTTTCATGAAGCCATGTTGGGTGGGCCTGATCCCTTGATTGTCCTGCACATACCATGCAAGATGAACTGCTCCATAATCTTCCCCAGTACCAAGGTCAGGTTGACAGGTTTGTAGTTCCCTGGATTGTCCTGTAGATGGGCGTCCCATTGGCAAGCCTCCAGTCATCTGTGACCTCCCCTGTTAACCAGGACTGTTAATAAATGATGCAGAGATGCTTGGCAAGCTCCTGCACCAGCTCTCTCAGCACTCTTGGGTGGATCCCATCCATCCCCATAGACCTGTGAGTGTGTCCAGGTACCACAACAGGTCATTAATTGTTTCCTTCTGGATTATGGGGGTTTTTATTTTGCTCTCTGTCCCTGTCTTCTAGCTCAGGGGGCTGAATACCCTGAGGATAACTGGTCTGACTGCTAAAGACTGAGGCAGAGAAGGCATTCAGTACTTTAGCCTTTTCCTTATCCTTGGTGGCAATGTTCCCTGCCACATCCAATAAAAGGTGGAGATTCCCCTTGTCTCTCTTTTTGTTGTGAACATACTTGTAAAAACCTTCTTTATTATCTTTTATGTCAGTGGCCAGATTGAGTTCTAGCTGGACTTTTGCCTTCCTAATGTTCTTTCTTCATGACCTAACTAGATGCCTGTGCTATTCTTTAGTTTTCTGCCCCTTCTTCCAAAGGTGGTAAATTGTGCTTTTTTTTTTCCTAATTCCCAGAAAAAGTTCCCTGTTCAGCCAGCCAGTCATCTTCCCTGACAGTTTGTCTTAGAGCACATGGGGACAACCTGCTCCTGTGCCTCGAAGACTTTTTTCTTGAAGATTGTCCAGCCTTCCTAGACCCCTTTTTCCTTGAGGACTGTCTCCCAAGAGACTATCTCAACCAATGTCCTGAACAGGCTACAGTCTGCCCTACAGAAGTTTATGACAGTGGTTTTACTGACCCCCCTCTTTACTTCACCAAGAATCAAGAACTATAGCATTTCATGGTTTCTAAGCCCATTAACTTGTTCTCTGGCTCTGCTGTGGACTCCTCCAACTGTCTCTCTCCAAGAGAAAATCTGTAGACAGTCTGGTGGATATCTGACCTCAGTGAGAGCTCCCAAGAGTCATTATGCACCTAGCCTGGCTTCTTTCTCCTCACACAGTCCTTCAGCATTTCTCAGCAGATTTTGCAATCCTAGACATCCCACAGGGTCTCACATCTGACCACAGTCCCAGGATGTGTAGTTCCACACTTTTTCTGAAACCTTTCACTGAACACTCCCCCGCCCCCCAAAAACCTCCATCACTCTACAAAAACAAGTTATTTATATGTGTGGGTTGCATGGATACCACACAAATCTGAAGAAGATCCAGGGTAAAACACTGTGTGGTGTGAATGTTCAGCTTAGCTTCAGAGGCAGCTGGCTCTCAGCAGTGTTACACAAATCAGTCTGTATCATCTGACCTTTGGGGAAGGGTAAAATAATATAAATCTACCTAGGTTACCTGCTTCACTTTCTGCATAAGCAGAATAACAAAATTGCTTTCATGTATCCACATAGGTTTACTGTTGTTTCCAATCTGTTTTGCAAATGCAATAACTCCCTAAGTCAAGCTTTATATTACACAGGCTACAATTTATTTTCCATTAATAAGAGGCAGGCTTTTATATAGCAGCAGCTAGAATGAATTCCAACATTTGTGGACCCACATCCAGGACTGAAGGTAGGACTGCATGAATTGTACCCAAGCTATCCCTGACAGTTAGTAGTCCAACCTACTTTTAAAATTTCAGTGATGAAGATTTCACAAATACCCCAAACAGTATCTGCCAGTCAAAAAATTCTTCGGTCCTTCCATATTTTCTAGTGATTTCCTCCTCATCAAAACCAACTAGAGGCATGAAGCGATTCTGTGACATTGAAGGTATCCCTCAAAACCTTACAGCTTTTATAGAACATAACAGGACACAAACTCTGTGAAACCCACAAAGTACCCGGACTTGCCCAAGTAAACCAGCATGAAGGAATTTAAACTATCATATGTCTATTTTCAATGACCACCTCAGCTGACATTGCAACAACTAGCCTTATGAACAAAGAAACAGCTTTCTCAGGAGTTATTCAAGAGTTTTCTCTTGTGCTTGCACAAAGCCAGAGTATTTATTCCCATTATTAACAAACAGAAGTAGACTAGGTCATAGATGCTCTCCGATGATGATGATTCATCTGTCTTTAATAGGAACTGTTTAAAGGTATTAGAGTGATCAGAAACCCATGTACTTCCTCTGATTGCCTAAAGTTTGGTGTCACGAATCATTCAAGCTATTCATTATGAAAGGTATATGTAGCAGAATATATGCTTTTCTTCTGTTTGTACAGGAGTTAGAACATTGGAGTCCTGGTGCCATATCAGTAAGTGTGGCAATGCAAGTAAATAATAGACCAAAATATCAGAGCATGAAGCTTTTACCTCAAAAAAAAAAAAAACACTTGAAACAACAACGCCACAACACATTTGCATTCAGTGTGTTTCTCAAGTGTGCAATGTGTCTCAAATGTGTCAAGTCCTATTATATCCAGTCACAGTAACTTAATGTGACCAACAGACTTCAAACAGAATGGAGAAAATAACTGATCTTAAGCCAGAATAACACAATGCAGCAGAAAAAGATGATGCACAAAGAAGGCTGTGCACTTCACTATTAAATGGTGGAGTTCTAGACTAAGGAATCATTTTCAGTCAGAGAAGTAAGATAGATACTCAGTAAAAATAAGGATTCTGAGTAAAAATAAGGAATTTCCCTAGCACACATGTACAACCATGTATTGAAGTACCTTAGAATTGTGCAAATTCTTCAGAATAAATTCCATTTTAAAACAGCATGAGAAAACAAGAAGATGTATTTAAACTGGTGTGCACAAAAATCTCCGAGGCAACAGACTGGATGTAGCAATAATGATGCCTGTCGTGAAAGTTCTTCCACTTCCTTGTAGTTTAGGATTCATCTCACTATTTAAAATCTATTTATTGATATCTAAGCCAATTATATAGAACCCTATTACAGTCAGTGAAGGGAAATGAGCACATCTGGGATTTGGTTCATATTGTCCATCTTAGAAACCTAAAGGTAGCTGATATTAATTTCACCTTACAGAGTAGCCCTATGCCATTACAACTAAAAGATTTTTTTTTTTTTTTTTTCCCCTGAATGGTATAGAAGCGGATTCAGATATATCTGAATTGACACTGAAACTCAAAACTGTGATGTAGTTCCACCAGTGTGCCTCATAACACTCTTTTCTTCTTGGTTTCCTGCAGAAAAGGGAAAGTATACAATCATGTGAATATGGAGAAACATTACCTTGTTTTAAGAACCTAGTCTTCAATCTGGTAATAAATAAATGTATAAAATACCACTTCTAAAACATTCTTCAGACACTGTTTTTCTTGAGAAAATATTAAGAACATTGTAAAAAAACCTGACACCTTTGGTCTTCAGAAAGATTACATGATATGTGGTTATTCATTCAAACTGGGTTTGAAAGATTTCATGATAGTATTTATCAAAACTCATTTAGTATGGGGTTTCATTGTCTGTTCTACTCTTTTAAGTCAGATAAGGAATGTATTGTTGAAATGAACTTCCTGTTCATCCTCACTTGTTGCTTGATTCACACCATGGTGTGGCCTTAGGCATCCTTTTCAGATGGAGTTGAACACCAAGCTGTTCTTCAGGAACCACCCAGCCTTTGACAGCTGAGATGGGCAACTCTGAGGATGAGAATAGAGCTAGTCCAAATACACCCTCTACCCCCAAAATGAGGCAGTGTGGACATCACTGCAGGCAGTCACTTGCAACAGTTTTCCCCGTGGGTCTGCTTATATTGTTCCACACCTTTTCTAATGCAGACATAGAACCAGTTGATCTAAAAAGACAAAACACTGTTCTTATCAAAGTAAATGAAGATGACAGATTTCAAGAGGAATACAGAAGTTTCCAAATTTTCAGGAGACTTAATCAGTGTTTCTCTGTGGAAGAAATTCAATCACCATGTTACCTGTTTCCACTGTTTTATCTGTTGATTAGGGAAAATTTGAGCTCTTTTCTTGCATTTGATTTGGGGATTTAGTTGAAATCCCAAAGGAAAGGAGGTTCAATGACCACAACATCAGAATCATATATACCTGCTTCTGGTGACCAGAATTGCTGAGCTGCTGACAGCTCTAAGTAAATGAGGTCTTTTAAAATATCACATATACTCTGTGCAGTTCTGCTCTTTATCGTTCTTATCTCACCATGAGCAAAGATAGTTACACTGATTCATGGCTGGTGGCATCATGCCACAAACTCACATCTCACAGAAGTAAAAACAAATCAATAATCCTTCTCTAGGAACTAGAAGAACACTGCCCACAATCAAATTTACTCCAAGTTTACAGATAGCTTATTAACTACCCAAATCAAGTGCATATTTTAAATAATGCATAGCAATGTGATCAAGATGAGAAGGTTGGTGAAATGATGCCATTTGTTTGCTTCATACAAAAATTGGGTTCCATCAACTTAATGCCTTTTTTCCTCCATCTAAATTTAATATGTTTAATTTCAGACTGAGTTTTGATCAATGTGTCCAAATGACTTTTAAATGCTTAGATAAGGTTTTATCAGTCTTCATTTTTCTCATTGGAGCCTGGGTAATATGTTCAGTGATATATAAAAGCTGTAGCTCATTCCTGGTTTTAAAAGAAAAAAATAATAAAAAAAAGAATTAATGAAAGAAAGAAAAAGAAAGGTTTTATTTAAATTATCTGTTCTTTGGAGATTTTAAAAGTGCCCTAAATGTAATACAGAATAAACATTCTTCCCTTATTTCACTTATGCCTAGCTACTAGATTAATCCTGTTACCCGTCTGTGTAGTGTTTTCCACTTTATTATGCATTTTTCTTATTGAATAGTCCTTTGTTTCTCAACAGATAGTTTAGATTTTTAATATTGTTAGTGTTGAGAGATAAACGCTTTGGTACATATTGGAGAGTAATAAATTGTGTTGAACATTGATAAACTAACGCAATTACTAGCAAGGTCACAGAGTCAGCTAATTTAGAAATATCAGTACTCGGATTTTGAGTTGTCCCCTGGAGAACTACAGCCACTTTATTAAAGCAGGAGGGTGAGGAGAAAATGGTACATTAGGATTGATCTTTTGATCTAATTGTGGACCTCTGCCATTCCTTGTTTGACCAAAAGTGCTTAGCAAGCAAGAGGAAACACAGTTCAACTAATTGAGGAACATCCCTTAAAAGCCAAAGGGATTGTGGGGAAAAGAAACAAATTGCAATTTGTACAGTTTTATGGTGTTAGTTATCAATGAAAAGGTGTAAATACTGTACAATTAATCTTTGTTTTTCATGTGGGAATTTTTGAGGCTTGCAGATATACCACAATCATACTTCCAATATGTTCAAGCAACTAAATTTCTTATACTGCTGAGTACCAATTAGGTAATATTAAAAATGAGTAATATTTTCTATGTTGTGATTTATTTTTTCAAGAATTAACCTAAGACTCATGCAATGGTAGTCAGTCACTAGAAAAAACCCTTTACTGTTGGACAACATATCAGAAATACCATGGAATGGTCCCATTGCACAAGAAAAAGGAAGAATCTCCATCAGCTTCAGAGAGCTAAAATAAGGTCCATATTCAAACTTAAATGCATTTTCTACATGGAAACATGCTTTCATTTACCTTTTTTGATTTCCCTGCCTGAGGTGTGTCTGTTTATTATACTATACTGCAATCACTAGGATGATTCAACTTTAAAAGATATGTATTAATTAGTGGACTGTCATGCCAGAACTAAGGGTAACAATAATGTGAGATGTTCCGTTATCTCTATGGAACTGTTTTAATTTGACTCTAGCCAGTAACAACTGGGAACTATTGCGTTCTGAAAGGCAGTTTGCTGCCTAACTCAAATGAACAGACAAAAATTATTTATTAAAGAACACATGTCGACTCCACCAAAATAGTATAATCATCATAGATAGTGTATAATCATCATATTAGTTGGGAAAATCTTGTTGGCATCCTCTCTTTCTCTTCCCTCTCCCCCTCTTCTTCCCTCTCCTCCTCTTCTTCCCTGTTTTCCTAAGTTGTTTCATCATGAACAGCTGCAGGAACAAAGTACTCATACTGATGCCAAAAACTTCAGGAGGAAAATGTTTTAGATGTATTTCAGTTTGGAGATTTTGGGCTTTATATCTTTTTCATGTTGACGTTATTTCATGGACAGAGACACTGGGACACAGCTGCAGATCTTGACATCTACATTTATACATATTTAGGTACCTACGAGGCAGACGTTCATTGGGTTTGGTATCTAAGCTCTTATTGTGGTCATCTGGGACCAAGTCACAGTCAGAGAATTCTGGAAAGATATTCAGCTGACTGGATGTAGAAGATGAATATTGACTGTACTGACTAGTCCATTGTCCATATGCTGACACCTAGTGAAGTCTGAAAGTACCTAATACCATGGCAGCATGGAGATACACAGTTTATCTTACTTCTCAACCAGAAGTGTACAGCTTTGCAGCCTACAGATTTAATTCCCCTGTCTGTGTTGGGATGAAACAGGGTAACTGTTGACTCAGTATTTCTGAAATGTTGTGCAAGGACTTAAATATAATTCAATAGAAAAAGATATATAAATATATATTAAACTCCAAGTTGAATTTCAGGGTTCTAGTATGCACTAAGTACAAAAGTCACTTGGGGCTTGTTAGGTTTTGTTCTCTGTGCCATCCTGATGTGGAATGAAATCAGATTTCAAAAGTTGGAGTGTCCTGAGGATTGATTGATTGATTTATATAATCAATCACTGGCTTTGGTAGAAAGGTGACGGCCAGTCACCCTTTCTGATCATAGTTCAACATAATGTTACTTCAGGATCTTTTTTGTACCTGTAATGGGCAACTCAGTTTCAGATGTCAAGTATTCAGCTTCAAAAACCATAACACTCATCTTAAAACATTCCTTTTTTAAAAAGTAAGATTTTGTATTACAGGTCTTAAGAAAATCTCTATGGCTCTGGTGTTAATAAGACCCTCTCACAGACAATCCCTCTTACTGCCACAGGCTTACGCAGAGGTGTGAGACACCAGGGTTTAATACACATTCACATGGAAATGCATCTCCTTTCATCTCCCTGGAGGAACACTTTTGTCCTTATGAAATCTACAGAAAATTCCCAATTTACATTTGTTAATTAGAAAGCTTTATTCTAAATAGACTAATTAATTACAGTCGCATTTACATTTTAAATTTAAGTGATTATTTTAGAAGATTTTGTAGACTTCTAATTACAAGTGTTGTTAGTCTCATTAGGATTTCAAGTGTTGTCCCAAATGAAAATGGCAATTGATCTATTAAACCCCGCAGAGTCATCCAGTTTAACTAGTTCTGTGTACTGTGTAATGCACACAGACTTTGTGGTATGACCCAGCATATGACAGTGCCAGATACATGTGGAAAAATACCTCTTCCTGACAGTATCCAAAAAGATTGCCCAAGTTCCTACAAAAGTGTAGCACAGGTTTCCCAGGAGGAAAAAAAAGAACTTGCTTGTCTCACTGCTCAGCTTGATCATGAGTAAAGAGATCACACACACACAAAATAATAAATATATACATATAAAAGAAAAAAAAATAATTCTTGAATATCAGGCATATGAAAATTAGATCAGGCTAGTTAGGGGCTTCTATAGAAGTTATGACTTACAGAAGCAAGCTGCCAACAGGAACACAGCAAGGGGTGATAGTTAGGAAAGAATTGAAACGAGATGGTCACAAAATAGGGAAAACTACGCAGTTTCATTAAAGTTCATAGAAAACCTTTTGGCCCCATATTACTCTTCAGATACTTATTCCTGAAATAGAATTACGTTTGTGCAAATGTAAACAATAGTAATGATAATAGTAGTAATAATAATAATGATGCACTGATGTAGGGCAATGGGATTTCAAATCACTTATTTTTATAATATAAGGATCCTGTTACATATATTGGTTGATGAATGTAAAAATATCATTCACATCCTTTTAAAAGATGAGTCAAAACCCAGGAAAAAAGAAAGAGTTTTGCAAACAGAGGATGTACTTATCCTGTTTTTCAACAGTCTGACTGAGGGATCTGAAAGAATAAGAATGAACCTGCCAGCCTAATTCTTGGGATGTCTGTGTAGAAGGTTGGGTGTCCCAGCTCCTCCCCAGTGAATGACTAATTAGCCATCAGAACAGAACTGCCTCTGCAGGAAAGACTCTGATCCCCCCATCACAGTATTTTACAACTTAGTTAATGAGGCCAGGTCACCAGGAATCCATTGAGAATCTCATCGCCTTCTGGCAGTAGTTTCTGTCCAAGAAGTAGCTGAGAGTGAAGATCTTCATTAAAGTCACCTGATCCTTTCATTTAGAGATGCATGGTTTGAGGAAAACTACTACAGCAGAGAGGCTTCTCTGTCCAAGAAAAACAAAGTATATCTAAATTTGATACAATACAGATGCAAAATAACATTTTAAATTCCTTATTTTTTTTCTGACAAACCCAAGAAGCCAAGTTTCATACAGCTCTAACAGCACTGTGACTGCTCCAGATATCGTGTGTTTTTGCAGCCTTTTGCATGCTGCTGTGCCTTTGAACACTTTGGTTCATAGGAAGGAAGAGGCATTCATAAAATAAAGCTGAAAATGCAGAAATATCTCACTTCCCTTGGGGCAGAGGGAAAAGACACAGAACAAAAGAAGATATTTGACCCCAGAGTCAAGGACATGAGAATGAATAGTCTCCTCTTTCCTAAAGCTTCGATGTGGATCTGCCTGAAAAAGAAGCAGCACTGGCCAGTTGTGAACAGATCTTCACAGCAGAATTAACTCCAGTATTATCCTTCTCTTGGTGCCCATTTCACAATCACTGGTTGGTTTTATTACCAACTAATATTGCAGCTGAACTCCCATGATTCAGGCCAACTCACATGGACTTTGCAATGCATCTACAGCCAGGGGATCTCCTCTTTGAATTCAGACTTGTGAGGGAGCTGGTCTCACTGTCCAAAAGAACTCCTTTAATCCCAAGTCAGTTGGAGTTTTGTACATAACATTGTATTAGGGATGAATCTTTACTTTTCTAATTTTAAGACTGTATAAAATACTCATGAGGAGTGATTAGGAACCTAAAAACAGCAGTCTGCTATTTCAAGTGGTCAAGTTAGGCACATAGGCTATCAGATATGATATAGGACCTACAATACTAGTATGTGGAAGTTAAGAAAAATACCCTGTTCACATAGTATGCCACTGAATGCCTATATTAAGGCAACTACATCCCATTTAAAGAGTCATAAATCCCTGTTATGATTAGGACTTAATTTGTATTGTACTTAAGCATGTTATCTCAAAGATCTGTAACCAAAGGTGATAAGCACTGTAGCAAAGAATAAATCATAAGATTATTACTTGCAGCACTAGCTAGAGGTGCAGAATGGAAGTTCTTACAAGCTCAAACCCATCAGTATTCACATACAGGAAAATATTAGAGAGAATGGGAAAAAAACCAGAAACCTAACCATTAACTAACCATTAAGCCATTCTTTCAAAACATTCATTTGTAACAAGAAAGTAATTACCAGCATCCATGCTAGATATTTTGTCTTCATCCTGAGATTTATTTACTGTTTAATGAAGTTGGTTTTCTGTTTTCTTTCATCAGGCAAATGATGAGGTACAGCAAATGACAACAGCAAATTAAGAAATAATCCCTGCAAGTTATACAAGGAGACAGAGAATCTATTCTGCATGATCAGAAAGTACAAAGTGGTAATAAGAGAAGGTTTGATGGAGGTTATGTCTCATTGCTCTTTAGGTCAGATAATAATGTGGTATGTCGTTAAGCTGCGGTATCACTTTCCTGACTTGTAATTGATGGTTCATGATAAAGATATACTATAAAGCAACTAGTATGTTTTGAAATCCCCATCTATAAAATTGAGATGCGTTTTCTGTAAGCTCTGCATTTCTCTTTGCTCTTCCCTAGGCTATTTCTTTGCCTTTCTGAGTCATGAATAATAAACACAAGCACCTTTATTTGACAGTTCAAAGTAATCTAGCAAATTACACACATATTCATGCATATACATCAACACACACATACATATTAGTTAGTACATATATGGTATTATTTACATACAGTATTCAACATAGTGGTATATATGTACACGCACACAATCATATACATATATGTAAAAAAGCACAAGAGAGTGAAAGAAAGTGAGGAGGATTGTTTAAATTATTTTGGAAATCTTGACTGCTATGCTGATAAACTTTGCCAGTACAGTTACATAAAAGAGGGACCAGGGACAGGGGCACTCTGCTGTATCTGCCCACACTGTTTAATTGTCACATGCCTCCCAGATATGTTTTCGACTACTCAGTCTACTCTTCCAACCACAATTTGGGGAATAGTTTACTCTAGAAATCAACCTCAAAAGGCGAGTTGTACAAGGCTGGATCTGTTTAATTTCCTTTCTCTTCCTGCCACAGTATTTTGTCAGGCTTTGTACTTTCAGACACCCCTGTGTATCACATTTATCCTCTGTTCCACATGCCTCACTTTCCTTTTGTCTGTAGGATGCAACACAGCCTTCAGAGTAACTCTGGTGCTCTGTACTGAAAATAAAACAATACATAAACAAAACTTCTGGTTTATGGTCCAAGGGGCATCACATAGAGCCAAGGGAAAACACAGGGCTGTATAATGTGGACATGTCCAGTCTGCTCCGGAGGTTTTTAACTGAGTGACGTCCAGCTCTGACAACTAGCTCTCTGCAGTGTCAGTATTGTCCAGTCTATGTCACTTGTCTCTAGAGCCAGAGAGAAGTCCTCTTTTTTTTTATAGCAGTGTAGGCAAAGCACAGAAAGACCTATAAAGAAGTTTTATTGGATGTGCAATGGAAGACCATTGTTCACAACACTAAACAAGCAGTGTACTCAGTGAAAATGTAATAGATCTGACACATTTAGATGTAGCTTCCTGTACATTTTGTGCATATATATAGGAATCTTTTTTTTGCAAGCTTCAGTCTCCCTGAGTTGACTGGCAGCCCAAAAAATATATCTGCCATTAGTACGGGAAGAGGTGCGTGCCATACATTTTCACACAAGGCCACAGGATTTTAGTCTAAATGGACCTTTTGCAGTGGCTACATGTTTTGAACACTTTTTGGGTGTTGGATCTAGATACATCTTTTGCAATGGTCCTATCTATGATCCCAAAAATTAAGATACTGCTTGACTTTAGAGATTCAGACTAAGATACTCCACAGAGTGTCTACTGTGGATTTCAGTAACAGATGACTTAATTTGGTACCTTAAGCCAAATCTTCATTATAAGCACTTTGGCAGTGGTACAATACCAGGATCCCTACCTGTGAACAGTTGGCCTGTGAATATTATTTATGCCAGTGAAATGAGCTTAACATCACTTTACAGTCTCTCAGTAAGAATAAACCAGAAGAAGTACAGTTGTGCTGCTGCTACTGCCCTGAAGCTTTTTTTGCCAGCAGACCTCTGCCATTCTCAGAGCCAAGTGCCCAAGGCTCCATCATTCCTATGTTCTGGAAAGATATTCCTCCCCCTCTCCAAGAGTAATGAATTTCCTGTTTCTCAGTCATTCCTTGACTTCCTAGCTAAAGACTACTGTGTGTCATTAGAATAGGAAGGTTAAAAAATAAAAACATTTTTTTTCTGATAAAGTTGTAACCTCAGCCTACGGACTATCTTGATCAATGTAACTGAATTCTTATTTCAGGTATTTTGACAGTACTTCTCAATTCACAGCATCTAGAGCTAGGATTTTTACCTGCCTTGAGAAGCTGGCACTTTTATATCTCCATGGAGTGCTATTATAACTAATGATAAAAAAATATCAATGCCAACACCTTTTCTCTATATTTACAGACAACCTCAACAAAAACCCTAACTTTTCAAGAATGACCTATCTAGATAAATTTTATGGACCATCATATATTTGCATGTATATGTGCTTATGTATATGTTACATATGATTTAGCCTAGTAAATGTTATAATATTTATAAGTTATAAGTTATATAAGTTATATAAGTTATAAGACAGTTATCATACATTTGAAAGTAAAAATCCAACTTTTAAAACTATTCACTTTAATAATTAGGGTGAATATAGGAGGCTACAGAAATTGCATAGAACTGGTGCATTTCAAAGAGGAGAAATTGTAAGTGACAGTAACCCTTTATCAATTCATTCTAAGTTAGTTAATTAAACCTGGAATTATTTAAATAAGGTGACAGTCAAAGGAAAAGGTCAATGTTCCCGATGTTTCAATAGGTCTTCCTCATCTCTGGAGTTTAATTAACTCATTTTTAACAGAATAGTCAAAAGTATGCTAAAACTCATAACTCCTTCCCTGTTTTTTAAATGCAAAATGCCTATTCTCCTTAGGCCTGAACAGTGGATTTTCAAACCACCAGCAAAAGAAGGAAATTCTCTCTGCCCTCACTAAACTCACAGACTTATACACATGAAATCCAAAGTAGCTGAAGTGTTACCTCACCAGCTCATGGCCAACACATACCATGGCTGCAGGATCCCCATGGCAGTGGATATGCCAGTCTCTAGGTCAGGAAAACATCTGCACAGCATTTTAGTCAGGCACTAAGGCTAAAGGAGCTGGTGGCTCCTCCATTGACCTGCTCTCACTCTGACATTTTGAGGTCATGGAGACCCATCTTCATTAAAAATAGTTGCTACAGACAGGTTTATGTCACTGATTACTTCCCTCTGTCTCCCTTTTTCCCACAGTCCATTTCAGTCTCTTGATATGTGAAATTTTGCTGGGATTAACATGTTGAAATGGACTTGAAGGGGTTGATTCCAAGGCTGGAAGAAGCATGCTGAAACAGAGCATGGGTGCAGAGAGAGTGTGGGAAAACCCTAAGGGGAAAAGCCTATAGAGAAAGCTTTTTGAAGCTTGTTAACCCAAACAAATGTAAAGTTAAGGGGTGTGGTTTGCTGTTTCTTTCCATGTAGAAAATCAAATGAACAGATCTTCACTAAAGAAAAACATGTCTGTAAGATTAATCACATTCTTATAAGAACAACCTGAAAGATCCCGAATCTTTGGCTGGTTAGTCAATTTGAAAAGTACAATGGCATAAATGACCATAGTATATGTACATCCATATAATAAACCAATGAGAAACTCTAGGATACAAATTCTTGTTGATGCACCAGCTACTTCATGGTAAATTTTTGTGTTGTTGCCTTTACTCATGAGTAAGCACAGCTTAGTGAGCTAAAGTTAAAGCACCTCGCTGCTTATTTATACAAGTCAAAGAATGTACATAACCTAGGGACCATAGAAAAGTGGACACCTTATAATCACATTTGCTAACACTGTGATAATTTGCTTTTGTGACCATACTCTCAAAATAGTAGCAATGGAATGGAAAGGTAAGAAAATTAAATGCAAAAAAAGAAATGTGCGTGAATCCTTCTGTCTACTGCTGCTTTCTCTAAGGAAGGTCTATTGGTCTAGAGAAACTCAGATCAGCTGAGACACTAAGGACATGCAACAGGACATGATGACAGATCAGTATTCAAGGCACCATAACTCTCATTATTGCTCTGATTTCAGGACAATAAGGAACGTTATGCCAATAAAATATTTTTTCTTATTTGCAGACCATTCATAGCAACAGATTAAAAGCATTTATTAGAAACTTGAAAGGAGTTGCAAAATATTTTTGCAAAAAAATATCAGAGACCTCATACTACTGGATCTTTTAGTTATTCTGTTGTGAAATGGAATGTAAAATTGTAGAATCACACTGTCTCACAGAAAAATTGTGGTTTTCTTAAAGGGAAAGTAAATTTACAGCTGGAGTCTTACCTAATGATATGTGTCCATCTTTCTATGATCTTTGTTCCTGTTGCACCCTTGAATTCAACAGTTATCATGAGATGTAGCTATCACAGGGAACACTTTTGGTTTAACAAAAAATATCTTCTGTCTTGAGAAAAAATTGGTGAAATGAAAACTGATTTGGTTCTATAAAGAATTTGCCTGTTTAAAAAAGAGTCCTGAGCCCTTTCAACTCTTACAGCTGATAATGTATATCTTATTTTTTCCTTTAAATTTTATGGTTTTCCTTCACTTTCTCTTTAAAATATGTTCTTACTCTTTCATTACTCTTCCAGTTAACCCAGGAACCAAGTCTTTGTGTCCAGACAACTTTTCATTTCCTTGTGTTTCTTGTCTCTTTATGTCTTAGCAAATTGCATGGAGTTTCATTACTTACCCAAACCTTTTGCTTCACTGCAGTTTACAATAAAAACTGCAGCTGCAGTTTCCTTGTGCATCTCAGAAAAAATGCAGTCACATCTCTGAAGCTATGAAGCATTATCTGTCAGCAAGACATTTAAGTGAACAAATGGAGGGTAAAAATTAGGTGGGTGGAAAGAAACTACTTTTAATTTCTGGAAAGATGGGAGAAATATCTCAGTTGTATATTTATTGCCATTTTTAATTTGTGAGCCTTACACAACATTTTATCATGACCTGAGGGCAAGCAAGTTGGCTGATTCTTTTCCATGACAGAGTTAGAACAACAAAAATTGTTTATGATTTCTAGCAATAATGTTAAAATACACCAGTGTCTTTTAAGTGTTCAGTGCTATCTCAAACATAATTTAAAATCTCAAATTGCCTTCAAAGTACATATGAAGACAAGCATCTCCTCAGTTTATGATCTCTTACCATGTCTTACTCAGAACTTTTCCAAAGCCTTGGTAACTCCTAAACACCTGGTCTAGGATTATGACACAGTGATCTTCTGGACAAAAACTGGTAACACACTGAATCAACATGGTGATAAGCCCAGTGTAAATTACTAGATGGAAACCACACATGGTTGTAAGGTTTGAGTACCTGATACACTTTCAGCTTATATGGGAATCAGTCAGCTTTCAAGTTTCCTACACCCACAGGATCAGCAAGTAGAAAGGAAATATTAGAAGCACAGTTCTACAAACTGTATACAATAGACAAATCTTAATCACCATAAATTTCTATACAGAGAACATAAGTTCACACTCTGCTGTGCCAGGTCTCCTTATAAAAGTGTTATAACTCAGAGCCTCTTCAGACAAATCTAAAGTACAGAGACCTTAACACCAATGGGGGTGAGGTACATAGATGTGCCTTATACACTGGTGCCCACAGAAAAGGCACAGGTCAGTGAAGAACTCAGAGCAAACAGACTTCATCTCATCTGATAACTTTATCAGCTGTTGAGTGCTAATTCATCTGTCCACAACAGATCAAAAGCTGTCCCAGAGAACGTAAAACTTTATTCTTTATTCCATTTCTTAAAAAATAAAAATTCAAAATAGAGCCCATGACTTCATGTTGATCTATTGTGGTTTTATGCTAGCTTTTCGCTGCCCATATGGGTGCCGAGAACCCAGGTGTGCATTATATAACCTTGGTTAAGGCATTTTATAATGTGGCTAAGAGATGAATCGGGGAACACTTCTAAGTTCTAATCAAAGCTCAGAATTTAAGTTCTTAGCCTCATTGACTGCTCCCCCAAAAACAACTTTGTGCTGTTATTTTTTAGTAAATGAAGATTGCACTGTGAAAATACAGCTAAGAGAAAAGACAACATGGGAGAAGTGTTACATATACTTCATACCAGCTAAATTTGTTCAAATCTAAAAGCCTCAAAAAATAAAACAGAGTTTCTCCTTCTAGGTTTTGTATGAACTGGCATGTCCTTGTCTTACTGCGTATTTTATCTCATAGGAGACTAATGTTTAGATCTAGGCTGAAATAAAAAGGCTAGATAGAACTGAGGTCTAGGTCACTTTGTTGTGCTTTATTCTAGTTTAATACTCTTATATTTACAAGTAACAGAAACACTAGTTGCAACAATAATGTGTGGAATCCTTTTATCATTTCTCTTCATGATATTCCTCTTTACACAATTCATTCGAGAGAGATTCAAAATTACTAAAGCAGAATCAATTTTTATAAGAAAAAAAAATCTTAGATTTGCATTAGGGAAGAATTTCTGCAAATCATTTATTACACTGAAAATTCAAGGTCTACCATTTCATAAAGGTTAAAAGGTAAACAGATTAAATGTTCAAATTGTATTACATTTGTTGTATTTTTTCATTTGTATAAAATTAATGTTAAACTAGATCCTCTTGAGACCCTTGTGAGAGTCATCTCTGAGTACTTCTGCTGAAATCAATCTAAAAATATTTAGCATTGTGTAAATCCTGTAATAGGAGCATGCATCTTTGTTAGATCTTGCCAATATTAAAGAGATTAAAAAACCAGTGTGTTTGGTATAGTACATTTCACCCACCTATTATGATCATTATTAAATCATTCGCAGATCAGAAAATTAAACTGTCCAGTAAATAAAATGTTTTAGTTTCTTACAAAGTTTTGTGATTGCAGCTGGATTTCTATGGATACATTCAAAAGTATAACGGCTTAGAAAGAAGTGCATTCAGTTTTGTGTGTATTTATATTTATATGTATATAAATATATTTAAAAACTAAAACTTAAGTGCTTCCTTCCCCTCAAAAAAACCCTCTCTTTTCAGATATTTCAGAAATGGTTGCTTTAACACATTTCCAATGCATTTTCATTAATATTTTATTCCACCATCTTATGAATCCACTTCAAGTCACAAACAATAACAAGCACAGTTAGACTGCCTACAAATGTAGCCTCTTTTCAGTGACTTCCAAATACATGGGGATTTAGTTCAATAAGGCAGTGCACCTGAATGACAAAAGGACTTGAGTGAACCAAACTGAAAAGCACAACAGCTGTAGGCTTCTGAGCAGACAAAGTGCCTATGTATTCTGGCACTGGGCTGTACTCAAACTAGACCAAAAGCAACACTTTGCATTCAACTTTTCTTTCACAAAAGTAGGACACTGAACTTTTCTTGATTGCATATTTTATTTGAGATTTAAGAAGGATTAGTTCTAACTGTCCTGACCATCGCTCTGACACAATTTTAGTCCTTCCTATTTTATGGTGCATGCATCTTTTCATCACTTGGATTTTTTTTTCCTCTTACCAGTGCTACTCCTCAGCTAATTTGGGCTCCACATGTGAGACTAGTTCCAATTTTTATTCGGCAGCGTCTAGTGGCTTTGGTTTATTACAAAATACCCTACCATTTTTCAAAAAAATATTTTATACTACCTTATACTACATACTTGATTTTGGCCCATGAATTATAACTGGTGAAAAGGGCATGAAATATCCTGATTTGCAGTGAATTAAAATCTATAGATTTCATGCAAAGAAGTGGTCATTTCACTTTAGTGGGTAATTTTAGTCAACGCTGTGGGTACTTATTACATCTAAGACAGTCATAAAAAAGAAACATAACATGACAAATCTGTATCAGGTGACCTTCCACATGATTCCTGTGTTATTTGGTGTCACTAAATTACAAAATAATACAGAAAAGTGAAATTCCAAAGAATGGATGAGTCAGATCAGAGTAGAGCTATAGACTAATCTCTTTATTCCCTCTGCATAAAGGACTATTACTTAGACTGGGAAGTCCTTACATCACTATTGATGCATTCTACTTACATGCTTAGAGAAGTCAGCGCTTTCTAACCAAAGCTAGATAAAACACTAAACTGACAGGGCAACCAATGGTGCAACACTAAAGGTTTAGTATTAAGAGTAATTCCAGTCATATATACAATTCATTGTGTGGATTTTTTGAACATTTCCACTAACATTTTGCATTTATGTGAGAAAACACATAATTTTGTTGCAACAAATATTTTTCCATTTAGAAAACTCTCCACTCTGAATTATTTTTCAATGCATCTCCACCTAAATTATCATTTTCAACTGAAATATGGCTCTTTCCAGCTATATGTGTTAATGAAATAATAACTGGATTAAACAGATTAAAATCAAGTTTGGCTGTTATCCAAGGTTGAACCAAACCAAACATCTCTGAAAAAAAATGAAGGTGGTTTCTGTAGAGAAGAGGGGATGGTAATAAGGAACCAAAATAGACATCTCCATCGTTCCCAGGTGGTATATAGCACTGAAATCTACTTCAGACCCAATGGAGAGTTTCTGTGATGAATAGATCATAACTTTTTTCCTTCTATTGCTGATAATACAGTAGTATCTGAGTTATTTTGACAGTATCTCAGTTTTCCCTTTTCCAATCTGTCACAACATAAACAAACTCAAAGGCAAACTATATTTCAAAGTGTTTGTTTATAAATATGTATGTGTATATCAAGGTGTGTTCACAAGTATATATATATATGTGTCTGTGCATCTCTCTATATATACAAAGGATTTTTTAATTTTTTTTTTTTCAATGTTAAAACTTAAGTTTACACAGATGGCCATGAATCCTTGTGCATCAGTATGTCTCTGGACACACTGCCTAGAATGGGGTTCTGAGCAGCAGGACTCATGCTCGCTGGCATGCCAGGGACAGCCAATTAGAAACACCAAAGAAAAATAATATGTTTCAAAATCTGAATATGTAATACCTGTGTTGCAAATTCAGCTAGCATTTTTTGGCTGTGGAACTGAGCTCCAAACCCTGAAATGACCTCCATCACTTTGACAGCCAGATGGCTTTTTCTTGTAACAGCTCAATGTTTAAGCAATCTCCGAGAATGGGATGCTCAAAGTCCTTCTACTAGTGAGATCTTTAGTCTCATAAATAGTCTCCACTTCCAGAAATATGCACTAGTCACAAGTGTAGTGGGGTGGAGGAGAGAGGGTAAAGAGTTGCTGCCCAGGCATATAGTATTCATGGACCCAGAATGGAAGAGATCAAAAAGTCCTGATGTAATATTTTTTTTCATTAAGGTGTCAATTGTTTAAGAGTCTGTGTAGAAGAGCAAATTAATTTTTAAGAAATAAGGAAACACCAGTGCTTTTTATTCTGTAATATCCATAACAACTTGAAATGTGGACATCAACAAAGTTAAAAGAATGACAGACTGTTCACAGTTATTTTCTTTATGATTTAGGCCAGTTCCACAGTACTCTGCATGCATCACTTCAGCTTTCAAGATACTCTTTTTCTGATACTGGAGACCAAGGACTGTCATTCTTCTTCCTATCTAGAAACACAATTTGTATTACTAAAGTAGAAGATGGTCAGGTAGGTGGTACTGAGAAGCTCTAGAATTATTTCCAAGCAAAAATTCATTAAACAGATTATTTGCTCATTTCTCCATGAGTCACCTACTTCCCTCTGATCAAATGTTTAGCAAATGTAGTCCACTATTAGGAAATAAAGTTGGGGAAGGTAGATATGAGGTAAACAACTTTATAGCCAGGGTAATTACATTTTGCTTTCCACATCCTAGAAGATGCAGTCTGGAAGAGTCTGGGGATCTAACTTGAAGTCAGCAGTTTCCAACACAGGTAGAAGCTGCACTCAACCTATAGCCTAAAACAAGTTAAAAGGAAACTCCATCAGTGCGTTTCTGCATTTTGAAGTCAGGACACATTTATTTCTTTATTTATGTAAGATGAGACAAGACAGTGTGAGAGACTTTGGGAGGGGAGCTAATCAGAAATACTTTTCCAGACTGTAGGACTCAATAAAACCCAGGAACTTTATGAATTGAAAATATTTTTAAAGGTAGGAGGGATTTGCATTCATGCTGACAGCTTCTGTATCAAGTTTAGCCCAGTGGGAATTGAAACCGCTGAGATATTAAACCTTGAAAAGAGGGATTTATAATGGAAAGGCTGACAGAACTTTAATTATAGCCAGTAGCACTTTAAGCATACTTAAATGTACTATGTTTTTATAAGGACATTATAAAAACCAAAGGGATAGAGGTCACAGATTAGATTATGCTGGAGTAACCACTGGAACATCTAAGCCTTTAGGCCACTTTTTGGCTCATGTTGGCTGACTGAGAGATAAAAAGTCAAGTACCTGAGAATCTAGGTAATATTAGACAACAAGATCTTATGTTTTAAAAGTTCTTTCACTAACAATATCCACTTTCTGGGTTTTTTTATTTTTCTTTTGGAATATGTAATTGAAAGGTTTTTGCCTTATACAAATGAATGAAAAAATCAAAATAGGGAGAAAGAATCCTTTCCTAGTTTGGACAGTTTTACGTCCAACTCACCTAGTACATTGTAATAGTAGCAGGTATATACAATGTCACTAAGAATCTGCTGTACTAATCCTTTGTGATTTGTTTGTTGTCATAGCTCACATATTTTAAGGCTCTCAATGTATAATGTCTTATACATTTATTTATTATATAGAATTGTTATATTATTAAATAATATACTATATTAACAAATAATATGCATATAAATATCTGATTTCTAAGTAAAAATTGATATTGACATCACAGGTAAATTGACTTGTTTGTTTGTGTGCAGGAGAGCACTGTGACAAACATCTCAATCACAGCAGTGAATTTAGGACACAAGACCCAAAATCAGAAGCCAGCAAATTTGGCTCCTGATGAGGTCACAGTGACCAAAGATATCTCATTAATTTCAAATCTCAGTTGGACCAAATTGCCTTCTGGTGATGAAGGAACTGAAGGACTATAAAAATTAGTTTGAATGAATCAGTTTATGTCAACAAGTCCAAGTTCCCCAAGTAAGCACTGGTGAATCTTATAAATACACATTTATATTATGTATTATATTGCAAAGGTTAAAATAATGTAATACAAATACAAAAGTTGCCAATAGGTTCATCTTTTCCACTTCAGCAAAGAATACCAGAGGACAGCTCTCCTGTGTGCTCATGTAGACTTTAAGCAATTAGTTTATGGGAAGCTCCTGTAAAATAGAAGAATCTGTTCAGGCTTCACTCTGGGCTCTCTGAAGTCCAATGGTTAAAAAAAAAAATATTTATTTATATTATCAAAATTTAGCATGCCCAACTTAAGGCAACATGATTCCCCATGACACACAAGTCAGCTCTTTTGTAGATCTGACTTCTATTCCCAGGAGAGACCAAGACAAGAGTGAATGGCTTCCCAGTTACCTCATTTGTAAAAGAAAGGGGAGACTACTAACACTCATAGAGAAACTGTCCAGCTTAGTTGTAAAAGCAGTGTACTTAACAAAAACATTTTGTAAAAGATGGGATGTTCAGGCTGTTTGATACTGCAGCATTCAGTTACAAATATCTTCAGTAAGTCAAAAGGCATATTAGAGAGGACAAGAATATTCTCCATTTTTCATAGTATCTGTTGTCTCTTTCTTCACACAATTTACAGATAAAGCTGACAGGAAAACACAGGCTGCATTTTGTCAAGTATGTCCCTGCTTTGATAAACACAGATTAAGGTTCTGCTGTGATGTAGATAAACAATTTACTACTGTTATGAATAATGATCTGTAGCTAAAAGTGAGTTATAGCTAATATCACTAATACTAGCTAGACTGCAAGTGCCTAGTTACCTTACAGTCTCAAGCTCCACCTTGCTACTTTTCCAACCAAACTTATGTCAGAAACAGTGTGCCTCAGATTAGTTTTGATTTCATAAAAAAAAGTATTTTCGCTTAGAAACCAGTACTTATAAAATAGCCTGTGCTGAGCAATTTTAGTGTCCCGGCTTCAAAAGGCAGGACTGTTAACTGAAAAGACCGAGGTACTCATTCCAATTTGTACTTAGGTTGTGTTTACTATTGTTTCCAGCTATTTAAAAATACTGGATAGATAACATAAAAAGTGTAGAAATAGAGTCAGGAGATGAGGGATCTAATCAACAATGCATCAAGGACCAATTCTTATTTCTTTATTAATTTGTTTATCCATTATTATTATCTTGAGGTGGTTAAGAGACACTCATTTATCAGCTCTCCTTATTGCCAGTCAAATTTGCGGTCTTTGCAGTTTGTTCACTCTTAGAAGCATGGGGACTGGAAAACAGATTTACTTTGCTTTTGTCTGCAATAATACTTCTCTCTTTCCCTGAACACTGTGAGTCAGTCTGACTCACACTCCTGCTGACTCTATACCCTGCTATGAAAATGCATGCATAGATTTACTGCATTTTGGCAGAAAATGTGAGCTGAAACACATGGTACTTTGTGCAGGGCTGTGTTGCAAGGCTGGGGGAAATGCAAGTGTACTGGTCATTTGTGAAAGATTGCAAAATGGAAGATGCGGAGAAAGGTCATGGACCAGCTCCACCAGTGAGACCAGAGACAGATAGGAACATACCACATATACATAACTTCAAGGGAAAATGTAGATGTTTCATTTCAGGGCTACCTAAAGGAATTGCACAGTTTAACTGTTACATTTCAAAACATGAAGCTGGCCCTGACACTTAGGATAGCAGCCAGTAACTAACTGTATCTGTAGGAGCGCAATATTGCAGAAATTTACTGCATGCTCCTACTGCACTGCTACAGACACTTTGTATTTTTCAAATATCCTCTGGAAACAGTACTGAATCCAAGATACTAAAAATTCTCTTTCTTTCTCCTTTTTAAAATATCCATTCACTCACTTTGCATGTATCAAGTAACATTTTACTGCACACTGTTGTGCTGATGTAGGTACAGGAAAAGCAGTAAGCATAATGTATAGACCATGCAGAGTGATTTATTGAACTGGTTGTTTGGTGAAAAACTAAGCAAAGGGCTAATCTGATTTATGGTTCTAATTTTGTTTGGTCACAGTATTGCTTGTCTTTTTTGTAGTATGAAAAGGTTACTATGAACGATAAACTTCAAAGAATCATTACCTCTGGCATTTGTAAGTGTGCTCAAATTGAGTACTTAATTACAAAATCTCAAATGCATGTTTTCTATAACTTTTACCTTATTAGGGAAGAGCTGTTTGAATATCTGCCTCATAGAAATGAGCTCTATATTCTAAGGCAGCAAGTAAAAATGCAAAATCAACTTGTCCTTTAAAAAAAATAATTAAAATTATGTTATGCATATTTCAGCCTTGTTAAATGTGATCATTCTAGAATACAAACAAATGCATATTCTGCTCACCACAGATAAAACTCTCTGAGATCTCACTTAAATCAGGTAACAAATGACTTATTTTTCTGCAAAATTCCATGGCATCTATTGTGATTTTCTCTTTAAAAAAATTATAATACCTGTACCCTGAGGGAAGCGCTGAGAAAAAAACACAGTACTATAAAAAGATACATCAGCAAATAGTTCCTAAGAAAACTTCTGTCTCTAAGTGATCCATTACTGCAGAATAAACACCAACTTCACTTTTTCATAACTTTGTATCATAATAAACTAGATGACCTGCTATGGAATTAATATTTTTAATATTTTTTCACCCACAGCTTTAAAATACCTGTATTTGTAGCAAGTAGTCAAACCCTGCAAAACTATTCCACTTCATCTGGAATTACAAATATTGAGCAGATAGACCAAGAGAAGCAAAGGTTTGTCTTCCACCACAACTGATCCTATACCTACTGAAAGTTTCCAGCTGCCTCCAGTGGACTTTGAGCCAAGTGCTAAGTGGTCTTGTGAGAAATTTTGTGTTCCTACCCTCAGACATCTGAGGAGCTCCATCTTCCTTAAACCAATGGGATATTTCACTGATTTGCATCCTTATAAATTGTTCTACATATAACAATAAATGCCACTATAAAGAAAGTATGCCATATGGAAGATATAAGGAATGCTGCCAGTTGTCAAGGACCAGTCTCTTTGTGAAAAAGAAGTTTCAGTCTCCTTTGTGAGTTCAGGCTCACATACAGGAAAATGCTTTGCTTACTTTTTCTTTTTTTTTTTTCCCTAGAAAGTGGAGGACCTTGACTGAAATCCAAGGAGAGGTAGTATGTGGTTAAAAGCAGATTAGCGGATAAGGGGGAGGTGGGCGGAGGAGGAGAGAGGAAAAGGATGAAGGAACAAGCAGAAGTGGGGCAGAAAGCTTATTATAAGTATCCATGAGAGCCTGGAACCAGCAGGCAGATGTCAAGATCTCCTGTTGGTGTGTTAGGCCTAGAATATTCTAAATATCAAATAATACTGAATGCATGTGCTAATCACCATTACCAAGAAATTATTCTTGCAAGGCTTGTAAAACATGGTATCACTACAATGACTAATTTTAGGTCATAACAGCACAAGCAGATGGACAAATACTGCTGCATAGACAATAATTTGTGGCAAGTAGGGTAGAAGAAGAGATAGGTTGGCTCTGGAAACTCCCTTGCTACTAGAGAAATCATGAAGCAGAATTGCACTTTCAGTGACTTCCTGATAAGAAGACTGTGCTTTCAGGAAATGTATTAACTGTCAGGCAGGACTGAGAATCAGAGTTATCAACTTAGAGGTAAATCATCACATTGATTACACTGGAAATGATGGAGAAACCCTAGTGCTATAGGCCTAGAGAGAAAAAGAAGTGAAATTTCATTTCTAGTACCCCAGGTTGATGCATTTCAAAACAACTTTTGGTTAGGTGCAGCTGAACTACAAGGATGACAGCTTGCCTTCAAATACAGCCTACATTAGTTTTTATTCATTGCTCCACTTGTTGCTGTCCAGCCTGAAGAGGGTTAGTGTGGGAGGCTCACAGGACCAGCTCCTGCTTTTAAAAAGGACATCTTCAAGTCCCGTTCCAGCAGAGAGCAAGTTGCAACGAGTCATCCCATGTCTCAGGAAGCACACAGAAACCTCTCTGCTCACAACATTAATAGGAAACAAGTCAGTTTAATACATTACAGGGCTGCTCCACATCATTCATGTTGTTTCAGATGTGCTGCAGAGAAGTGAGGAACTAACGTCTGCAGACTCATGAAGCTGCAATTTCAAAGGCTAATTACAAGTCTTGCAATAAATGATAGGTGAGTTATAGGTGTCCATGATCATCCAGCAGAGAATCAAACATGGCTGTTTGTATGTTTTTGATCATCATTCCTCAGTATTCTGTATTATATACACTTGATAAAACTGTTGAGCTGTTGGGTTGTATTCTTTGGACAATCAGAACCTAGGAAAGATGGCCACAAACCACATTGTTTTAAAGTTTATGTCTGTCCTTTGAGAAGATGTCTCCCATTTTAGCAGGCAGTAGAAGTAATGATCAGAAGGAGAAACAGTGAGAAGACAAAGTTTGAAGGGAATCAAAAAGCCAGAGGAAAATAACGGTATACAGGATCAACAGAGGCAAAGTAGATTGAGGACATCAAGAAAAGTGCAAGGACACTTCCTGAGAAGAGGGTGCACAGGGACTGAAAAGGAAACTGGAAGATACAGCAAACTTTGTTGATAAAACCAAAACTCATTATACCTGCTCATGCCATCAGCAATTCTTCCCCTGATGCTGTGTGAACTATCATCCTTCTTTACAACTGCTAATTAAAATGGAGAGTACTTTCTCGTTCTTCAAGGCAAGGCACTGCAATAAATGATGACTATCTCAAGTGATATCTTACTCATGTGCTCTAAGTTACCTAGGTTAAAAAACTTCACCTAGTAAATGGTGTTTTTTCCCCCTGAACAACAGCATATTATTTGACTTGGAGGGTTGCTTACTGGAAACTTGTGAACAAGTAGGCTATATTCAGAGCTAGTGTCCTTCCTCTTTATAGTCCTCTGTGGAACTCAAATGCTAAAGGCTTCTTTAACATGTTGTACATTTCCTCATTTTTTAAAATTTAAATATGCAATTTACAATTCTGTTCTTTTTTGTTTTGTTTTGTTTTTATTCCAATATATATCATAAAACTAATTATTCCTCAATCCTTTTTGAATTCTTCTAGTTTGCATATCAAGTGTTTCTCTTATTAAAAAAAAAAAAAAAAAAAAATAGAAATCCTTGAATTTTGTTCCAATAAAAACAAAGGAATCTTTAATATTGACTGCTCATACCTTCGCACATTTCAAAGTTCCACCATCCTTTTCAGTGTCTAAACAGCCTTCCTTTAGGATTTTGCTTTTTAAAATGTTAATGACTTCTTCCTCCTAGGAGATGACTGTTTCTGGGCAAGTTTGTCAATCAACAGTATATTTGTATAGATACAGTATTAAACATTATACATTTACATGGCAAATACAAACCATATCAATCAGTCAGTCTAGAGAGTTCTCAGTAATCTGTGCCTGTAGTTTTCATGGCCAGAGGGAATAATATGAAAGAGATCTGCTAATATTCATTCAAATGCAAATCTGAATTTCACATCACCCTTACTTGTGACCCATTTGTTTTTGCTTTTCCTTGAATGTTAAAGCACTCAAGCAAATACTTGGGAAATTGTATCCACCAAAAAATAGAAAGAGACACATGTGACCTAATCCAGAACTGACCACAGTCCTGCTTCAAGCAGGAGGTTGACCTAGATGATCTTCTAGCTAACATTTTTATGATTTCAAGGAAAACGTTTTTAAAAAGGGTAGAGAGGATGTCTTCAGGAACTACTGACTTGTCAGCCTCACCTCTGTGCCTGGGATGATCATGGACCAGATCCTCCTAGAAGTTCTGATGAGGCACATGGAGGACAGAGAAGTGATTCGAGACCCAGCATGGCTTCACTGAGGGCAAGTTCTGCCTAACTAAGCTAGTACCTTTCTGCAATGGAGTAAATACATCAGTGGACCAGGGAAGAGCTATGGATGTCATCTATCTGGACCTCTGCAAGGTCTTTGACATGGTCCTCCACAACATCCTTTTCTCTAAGTTGGAGAGATACAGATTTGATAGGTGGACTCTTCGGTGCATAAGGAACTAGCTGGATGGTCTCATCCAGAAGGTAGTGGTCAATGGCTTGATGTCCATATGGAGATCCGTGACAAGTGGTGTCCCTCAGGGGACTGTACTGGGACCAGCATTGTTTAATGCCTTCATGAATGATCAGTGAGTCGAGGGCACTGTCAGCAAGTTTGCAGAAAACATCAAGCTGAATGGTGCAATTGATATGCCAGAGGGACAGAATGCCATCCAGATGGACCTGGACAACAAAGAGAAATGGGCCCAGGTGAATCTTATGAGGTTCAACAAGACCAAGTGCAAGGTCCTGCACCTGGGTCAGGATAAAACTCGAACTTGTTATCAATAGAGTCTGGGGGATGATGTGATAGAGAACAGCCCTGTGGAAAAGGACTTGGGGGTGCTGGTGGATGAAGAGATGGACATGAGTCAACAAAGCACACTTGGAGCCCAGAAGGCCAATTGCATCCTGGGTCTGCATCAAAAGAAGTGTGTCCAGCAGATTGAGAGAGGTGATTCTTCCCCTATACTCCGCTTTGGTGAAACCTCACCAAAGAGCTGTCCAGCTCTGGAGCCCTCAACACAAGAAGGAATGGACCTGATGGAGTGGGTCCAACAGAAGGCCATGAAAATGATCAGAGGACTCAAACACCTCTCCTATGAAGACAGGCTGAGACAATTGGAGTTGTTCAGCCTGGAGAAGAGAAGGCTCTGGGGAGACCTTATAACAGCCTTCCAGTACTTGAAGGGGGTCTACAAGAAAGCTGTGGAGGGACTGTTCACAAAGGCATGTAGCAATAGGATGAAGGGCAATGGTGTTAGACTAGAGAAGGGTAGATTTAGGTTGGACTTTAGGAAAAAGTGCTTTACAATGAGGATGGTGGAACACTGGAACAAGTTGCCTAGGGAGGTGACGGAAGCCCCATCTCTGGAAACTTTCAAAGGCAGGCTTGATGGGGTTCTGAACAACCTGATCTAGATAAAGATGACCCTTCTTACTGCAGGGGGGTTGGACTAGATGACCTTTAAAAGCCCCTTCCAACCCAGCCATTCTATGGTTCTATTTTATGATTCTGTGATTGTGAAGATAATTTCCAGACATGAGGCACCCATTTCCACATCCTCAGTATGGAACACTAATCTCTACATTACATTTTAGCCAATGATCAAAACCAACAGCAAGTGAATAAGCATAGCTAAATTGTAATTTCTTAGACCTGCATGTTCAGTTCAACCACTAGCAAGTCATGTTGAGATGACAAGATACCTAAATAAGCTATACCATCGAAACAATATTTTTCATGAATCCGTCAAGATGAAGGAGTTACTGTGCTTGAGAAAAGAGCAAAACAAATTCCTGAAACTCAAGAGGGGAAAATATTGAGTAGATTTTTGTACTATGTCCATTACTAGATGAAAATATGATGAAAGAGGAAGCTTTCACACAGACAATAAAAAATTATATATTTGATAAAATAGAATGAACTCAATGGATTTTTTATAAGGAGTTTTACTGTACTGAAAGGAGGTTCTTTCAGAATCTAAGACCGAACTTATTTAACATTTTCATCTTATCAATAATTGCTGTGTTGAAATGACATTTGATAGTGACATGAAGTTGCATTGCACATCAGTAAAAAGGAAGGAATGTTGCAACATTTTATAGAAACAGGCAAATGACTTTGGAGATTGCAGTAAAGAAAATGGTTTAAAAATTAATTCTACAAAGTGTAAAGTGATGCACTGAGGGAAGAATACCAAGAACTGCTTTAACACCTATAAATTTGCTAGATAGAAACAGCAGAAGAGAGAGACCTGTATGTAGCAATAGCACATATTGTCCCTCTGCTACCTATAATGCATTAAATGGAGTATTTCTAATTTATCTCAGTTTATTTATTTTAAATGTAGTTTTAGAGTTTCAGCTCATGTGACAAATAAATCATTGTATGAGATTAGATAGGTAGCCAAAAATACAATTTAGAAACTGAAGATATTAATAATAAAACAGTTTCCTCTGATTTTAAAAAAAATATATTTACCATAAACTGCAATTTGTCCCATTCATGGGACAAAATGACTTAAATAAAATTTGAAATTAAATAAATAGATGAATATACATGGTATTGGAAAAAAGTTAAGATAGATCTCTAGTTGCAATTTCCCTCAAGAAAGGCATCTCATCTCCCTGAAGAACACTATTACTGATCTGTGGACAAAATACAACCAAAGTATATTGCTATTCTACAACATGAGAAGTGCCGAGCTTTCCCTAGCACAGAAATGTTCCAAAGTCACGCAATACTGAGCAACATACTTTTTCTTAATGTACATTTGGATCTTGCTGGAAACTCATCTGTTGGAAAAGGCACTGAAAGAGAAGTACCTGAAGAGAGAAGTTTGATTTTTTTTCTTGTGAGTATTTTTCCCCAAACACTTCATTTTCGAACTATTTCCACCTGGCAATGCAAATTTACACAGAGGCATCCACAAAACAGACATCACCAGCTACCCAAAAGATGGATTTATTCTAACCAAAATTATTCATCACTCCTTCTGACAGTCAGGAATACATTACTACAAAACTCATTCCTAAGCTTTAAGAAATATTCTTTCTAGAAAGGCAAACCAATATATGTTCATGCTCACTTATGAAGGGAATACCTACCACAAGGGTACCAAGGGCTGTCTCTTGCCAAAGCAGGTGAGGGCTCACTTCAAGGATATAGCCAAAAGAAATATTCACTTGACAAAGGGGTTGTGCATCACTCGGCCCTTGGATGGCATCCTGTATATCCAAGGGGAGGATTCATGTCAGCAAGACTCACTTGCTCCACAGGAACCAACTCAAAAATGGCCTCTCTGGCAGGACTCCATTTATACCCTAGTTGAGTGTGCTCTGTGGTCATTCTAATTAGTTGTGGACAAGGCCATGACAAAGGACCCTGAGGCACCAGTTAACAGCTGTGAAGTACTGAACCTTCATCAGAGACCTTCATCAGGTCTCTGGCAAACCCAGACCTTTGTTAAATTTTTGTCAGGGCAGGGATGATATGGAGGAGGGAAGTGACAGAACAAATGACAAAACATCTTATCCTCATTTCTACAGTGTGCTGCTCTATCTGACGCCTTTGCTAAACACAGGCATCTTGCCTCATTTCAGTCACTGCATGGTATCTCACCTAGATGTACAGTTGCAGAAGGCTGTGAGTCTCCCATAAACCCTGTGTCAGAGCTACTATCCCTGTGCCATTGTTTTTATACCTTGAGGGGTATCATACAGCACCTCATGCCAATGTCTAGGCAACTGAACTGTGTCCTTCATCTACTTTTAGGGGAACTGAATGGCTCTCTAGGCTTTACTTATTGTACTGTGTCAAGGTGGGATTCAGCAACTTAAGTTATTCTATACTGTATATGATATCTACACCATGCTAGCTGATAGGACTGGTGGTCTGGAGGCCAGGTAGGTTCACAGGATGTCTAAAAATGTCATTATATGTAGGTCATCTGTTTCCATTGACTATGATGGAATACAAAGCACAAGCTTATATACAGATGTTCATGTTTTATGTACTGAAGGTTGGGTGCCTACAATCTGGGGGTTGAATTCCTAGACAGTGAGCAAGATTGTGTTGCTTAAAACAGAGGCACCTACTATCCTTTTAGGCTCTGTGATATATTTCACTTGGCCTTAACCAGGCCAAATGGAGTAGATTTTATGTAAGACTTGGGTCCAATGTGTGAGGTCAGTGCAGGGTTGTCTCCAATGCCAGAGGGCAAATCAAACTGCCCTACTGTCTACATGGTTATGAATCACACCAGGAGTGACAATGCTGTGTAGAGACACATGTTATATCAGCGTTAGCAAGCAGTGCAGCCCAAAACCAAGAGATAAGTAGAACAAAATGTTTAGTGCTGAGATCTCAATATTATTGATAAAGCTTTTTATACTGGATTACATCTAGACTGGTCCAGGCCCTGGGTGCTCACAAGCAACCAGAGCAAATTAAGTGCACACCTGGAGTATATTTTTCAGCCATGTTTCAGTCTGAAAAAAAGTCTAATTCATGGACATTCATTTCTGTGATCACATTTCCTTTTCTGTGATGCAAATAAAAATATGGGAAGTGGGGGGCTGCAGGAAGATTTTTTTCAGAAGCATGCTCCTGCTTTCAACTAAAATGCTATTGTAGGCATTCCCATGATCTAGCTCAAGTAACAAAAAAAGATGTAGTTGCAATAGCCGAAGGCTTTCTGTCTGCTAATTTGTCCCTTCCCTCCAGAGTGAAAAAGGGGAAAAATGAAAAGAAAAAGCTTGTCCATACTGTGTTGAATTAACAAAAATGAGGTTTTTCATTAAAAGAATGCATTGTCAATGTAACCTTATTTTTCTAGGGGGGAAAAAAAAGGTATCTTCAATGAGCTTTAGCTATTTGCTATATCACCCTTCTCTGCAGCATTGGAACTGAATCGTTCCTTGTAGCATAGCATTGAACTTCCATAGGGCAATAGACCAATCCTCTCTGATAAATGCTGTTCTCCACTGTGGTATATAGCTAAATCCTCCCTGCTCTTAATTAGCTGCACATATCTCATTAACGAGCTTTAAATCAAAGCCAGTCAGAAAGTGGCTACTGTCTCCTCTTGCAGGAGGGAATATTTCCTCCCTGTTACCCTTAGAGAATCACTAAACAATCAGCAAAGGAGATTTCAGAATAATGTGTCTCCTTGTCCCCTAAAGCTATGCAAATGATCTTTTTTATAACACTTTTCAATCTAATTGACACTTGTAATAAAATTCTGCCTGTACTGATCAATCTTACCTTAGAGTCATCCCACACCGTCCCTTTAAGTAGTGCCCTTCAATTAAAACTTCCACAAGGCTGTGAAGACTGTAATAATCCACTCGTAGGGAGTGGGAGTTACTTGTTGCTCTAAGGATTTCATTAAAGATATTTAAGACTACATATTTTAGGGCAAAGGGTTTGTGAAGGGAGCTTTGTGAGCTTATGAATTCCACATGCTGTTTAATTATGACCAGGAGTCCACTGGATGAACTCAGTGACAACCATCCCAGACAGAATATATCTCTTTTTCCTGTTTTCTGTAAGATGCAGCTCCAGTTATTTTTATTTGGAGCATTCTACCACCACACATCAAAATAATGACAGAAACCACCACTGTCAATAAGTGAAATACTGTTTTAAGCAAATAATCCCAATCACATCATTCTAGATTGATGATCACTTGAAAATGCCAATTAATTATTCTGTGCAAGGTGAAACACCACCAGCCACATCCATTTCTGAGAAAACTGCTGAAGTACTGGATAGAGCATTAGTAAATCCTTCAGATAGCCAAAGTGAACTTGAGAAGAGAGGTGAATTGTTCATTTCTATGCATGAACAAAATATCTACAAACAGATTCACCAGTTCTGTGGAATGGTGGCATAGCTCTGTAGCATAAAACATTTTATATATCAAATGCACAGTCCTGCACACTGCCAGCCTCGATCTATGTGATATCTTCCTACAGGGAAACTAGGGGGGCTTAAAAATGTTGCCACTTTTATTAGTATTGATGGCAGAGCTGAGTGCAAAAATTAACATTGTTTTTCATCTTATTTTTAAGATGGTTTTAAGACTTTTTACATATTGTAGAAAAGACGGCAAAGTATTACTGAAGAAAACAGGAAATAAAAGCTTAATGTCTCAGTTCTCATGAGAAACAAAAAAAAATCATGATTATTTCTAATAAATCCTACATATCAAGGGATTGTTATATTTTATTAAGTAAAAAATAATACATGATTTGGGATTGTGTCTACAAAAATATTGTTACCTTTGTCAGAACTTTGAGAATTATATTTTTTATTTTTTAATCCTATGCAGATACATTTCTGACAACACTGCAATTTTGTAATTTCATCTTTCAATGTCAAACTGCTAGTAAAGCATGTTAGCGATGACTGCTGTAATTCATATTATAAGCATATATTGTAACTAAAAGCCACTTCCCTGAAGTGAAGCTTAAGTGCTTAATTTACAATATGAGTAACCACTGAGTAAATAAATACCTACAAAACAAACTGGAAATACATTCCCATTAGTTTTAGTAGGATTTGTTCTGCTAATGCACTGCAGAATAAAGGAAAATATATTGCCTTATCACCACACATTATTCATATGCATAAAGTTTTTTATCAAATCGCAAATATAGTGGTTGGAAAGTGTATCATAAGGTTCTGCTAAACCTGTGAGACAAATACAAACAATAAATGACAAGAAGAGATTATGAAATAATTATTCAATTTATTCTTAAGAAAAATATTCCCCCCCTCCCCCCTTTTTTCTTTTTATGGCAACATTATTCAACTCCTGAAGTTGATTTGATCACAAACACAAAATTACAAAGTGATATCAATTTGCAGAGTGGAGTAAAGACTGTAATTCATACTCAGTGCCTGGTTTTGTACAAATTTACAGGAGTCATCAGGTGTATTTCAAACAGAGGCTTTTCTTTCTCTTGAAAAAATTAAAGGTGTTACTTTATCAGAAATGTTAGAAAGAATCAAAGAGGGGAAGCTACACTGTAAACTGCAGTAAGACAGACCTTTGGGACAGCAGATGTAATTTGTGATTGACCAAAACCATCCATTGAACTGAATGTAAAAACCCACTTTCAGTTTTGATCTAAAGGCATAGCCTTATTCACATTTATTCTGAAAGCCACATCTAATTGATCCAGAGCTGGACACATGTTTCAGGTGCCTTCCAGCTGGCTGGATATGAATTCAGTCACTGAATGTTTAGGTTCCAGAATGTGAGATGACTTAACTTTGCCAGATGTAAGCTCAATATGATATTCAAGCCATCTTCTTTCTAAAATCAATGTCTCTTATTTAATCAAACTTTTTCCCCTAAAAAAAACCAGATAAATTTTAATGCATATTTAATATAACAAAGAGAAGAAAGAGCTGTGTGTTTTGGCATCTGGACAAGTCAAAAATAAGCAAGTGCCAGTGAATGGCATTTGGGAAAACTCACTAAAATATGGACACCTATGGGAGCTAAAAACATGGTCCTGTCCTGCTAATGGCACCATAAAGAACAAGGCTGACTAAAGTCTTGGCTTACTGCCTACTTTGCAGTTGCTTTTACAGTTAAACTTCAAAAAGTATAAAAAACTTCTGGACAGTAGGCATTACAAGCTCAGCCTAAGCTTTTTCTTGATTGTAGTTGTTACATTGCATGAAAGAAATTTCAAAGTGCCTTCAGCTGCTCAGTGCAGGTGTCTGCATCGGGTCAGTCTCCCTGCTGGAGAGCAGCAGCCTATGTGACTGCATGGATCAGCTTATCACAGGGTGGATTATCTAAGCTACACCAGAATAACTGAACTCCACAAATGTCTCTTTCTCTCCATTATCTATTGAGGGAGACTACAGTGTCTGGCTTCCATGTCATCATATATATTTTAGATACCTAAAATTAGGAATCATGTCCTGTGAGACTCAGAAAAGAGTTGACTGATTTGTCCCACACACAGCCAGCCTTCTGAATACATCTGAAAATCAGTCAGAGATCACATCACAGGCCATGATATTTCCTAGGCACCTGATGAAATGTTGTTATGCATGCTCAGTAATACTTGTATTTGGGGATGGGTGAACTTCACTTACAGGGTTTGATTTATTCAATGTAATCAGATTCTATATAAAATACTGAAGTAGCATTGTGTTTATCTCAGAAAAATAATGTAACAGAATAATTAATATAATATAATATATATAATATAATATAATATAATATAATATAATATAATATAATATATATTATATATTATATAATATTAAATATAATATAAATAAGATAATTATAATAATAAATGGATATTCACTTCTTATTCCTATCCAGGGAAATTTTTCAGAATGACTGATTTTTAAACCTTGTTTCTGCATGCCAGGAATACACATTACTTATCAGGTCACATACAATTGTAAGGTAGGAAGGATGCCACCCTGTATGGTTGCTTCTTTATTGTTCCTTGTGATTCTGATTTGTATGTAGAAAGGCACATAGGATTCCCAAAGGTAGATGAGGAGACCAAAACCAGAGAAGCTATAGCTTGATAAGTACGTGACTTCTCCAAGGAGCACTGAGTTGATCACTTCTTCTATAATCAACAAGAGAAATAGGACACGCAAGGCTATTTTCTGAGAAGCCTCATTAGCTAATAAATTTTGTGTGGATTGGTCCCTACATAGACCACTGGAGATGTCCCTCTACTTCCAAACCATGGATTTTTTTCAGATTCTTTTGTACTCAAAACTTTGACATTAATTAGGTATAACTAGCCCAAATGACAGGACTAGTCAACAAATTTGAGTAATTATAGCTTGTTGCTATTTTACAGATATGAAAAGACAGTAGAGAATGCAGCTCCAAATCTTTGCTTTTCTATAGACATTAGCTTTGGTAAACCTATGTATTGTGAAAAAAAGAGTTGTATATGGAAGTAAACTGCCCCCCTGGAAGTTCCTGTTCTTTGATTCCTAATGAGAAGGCATAGTCAGGAAATTTTGGAGAGCTGCAGCGTCTGAATATCCCAGAGAAGACGCTGAGTGTTGCACTCATTTATTTCAGCCCTAAGTTCAGCTCAGATCTAGCTGAGCTGTTGCGGGCCTCAACAGTTTCTTGCCATTTTTGCCACCTACATTAGTGACATTTCCTAAAAGCAGCTCCTTGCTAGCTATCACCAGTTCTGTTCCTCCGGGGCTAGCAATAATTTAAAATATATTTATCCACTTAGGAAGAGACAGATCAAAGAGCAGCTGGGTTAGAGAGGGAAAAAAGCAACAGTCAATACTTTGGGGGTATCTTTAGGTTTCAAAATAGAAAAGGTTGCTTTTATACTTTTTTTTTTTTGGTTGTTTTTACATTATACATTTTTCTAGCATCTCCACAAATATGCTGATAGAACAAATGAATGCATTCTGTATGAAAAAAAATCTGTGACAGTTTGAAGGACAGAGAATTCTTCTGTTCCAAGATCTCTCTGTGGACACTGCCCAGAAGTGATGGGAATTCTTAGACTCCAAGTGCATACCACTTACATTAATTATTGAAATAAACTTCATATCAGGTTCAGCATTTTAAAATATATTTATTTACACAGAAGAAGAAAGAAGTAGAATACCTCTGATGCTTCTGCCATCTGCTCCTTTGAAAAGAAGACTCATCTCCTTGTCTCTTGGCATAGATAATTTCTTATTTACAGAGCTGAAAAAGCAGCTCCAAAAGCCTGTGTTAATCTGACTCTGGTATCATAAAACAACGCGTCTCAGTTTTAAAATTCTATTTTACAGTTCAGAAGTCCTCATTGCGTATGTTCATTCTTGAAGATCAGAGTCTCAAGCAGCTTAAGGTGAAGCTGGTACTGTAAACATGCTCTCCTGGTTTGCCTTCTCTGCTCACCTGAAACTCCATCTAAGGCAGCTGACATCTCAACATTATTGCTCGTGCTATACTTAAAGCATAGTTGTTGAATTAGAATCAACCTAAGAGTTAAAAATCCCTCATTCTGGTGCTATAACTCCTCCTCGTCCCACCACACAAAGCTCATTTTTGCACGTTGCTCTTCAGTGGGTAGTTGTCATGCAAGTTCATCTCTAAAGGTAGTTGTTATGTAGCTGGGATTCTGGTGCCATTCCCACAATTAAGAAATTTATTCATTCTCCAACAACAGATTCCCCTACCATGTTTAAATCACAGTCTGACATCTTAAAAAACCAAAAGTAATCAAGGTGCAAAAATACAGTATTGGTAAGAAATCCACAATCAAGACATCACCATGTAATTTAGTAGTCACTTCTCACATGCTTGTGCTCAAAACCAATTTTTAAAAAAAGCATTGGGAGTTTCATTCAGTGTTCAGCAGGAAATAATTTTCAGTGAGTTGATCCATGCAGCTCTCAAAACCAGAACACAGTAGCAGCTGGCCTTGCTCTCAGTAGATGATTGATTTTCCTTTAAAAACTCTGGCATATGAAAGATATCCCACCATGGAGAACATTTTCACAGTGGTGCACCTAGCAACCTTCCCAGAAACAAAAAGGAAGAATGCAGTTTGCAAGACGGGGGCTTGGAGAAGGTGCCAGGAAACCTGTCTGTGAGACTCTCACCTCCAGTGTAAATGCTTACAAGCTAGTCACTTTGCATGCCCTTTATATACATGCCAGACTTTTTTTTTTTTTTTTTTTTTTTCACTCGTCCTTTGATTGTTCAGGACAATCTTTCAATCTTTCCAGAGCCTTTCCACAATTCTGCCTGTCCTTTCAAAGCTGATTCAAGGCTTATGTACTGAGGACTATGATCATGCTCATCCTTGATCCTAAAATCCCTTCTGATTCCCTTTCTTCTCACAGACCATCCAAATTACTTTCCTTGCTACAAACTGTGTGGTATCAGAAAGGGACCAGTGCAGCAGAATATCTGCTCTTCCGCAAATGAATCCGTGTCATTTGTTCTGCTTGTTCTTGCTCTCTTTGGTCATTATGTAATTAATATTTTGACTCAACTTCTACAGTATCCTGACAATAACTTAGGTCATTTCAAAATACTATAGTTTCTTTATCTGTTCTGTACTTCTCACCTAAAAAGATCAGCAATGTTCGTGAACAATGTGAATTGATTGTAAATCAACTTGGGATTAACTGTGAACTAATTAGCACAGGGTATTTTAACATAAATTGGATGGATGAAAAAACCTATTCAATTAAACACCTGTTTGTTGAATGAGGTTTGTCCTTCTTGATTAATGAGCCTGCATAGTTAAATAACCACCCAGGTAAATGCTTTTTTATCTACTGAACACTTCATTGAGAAGAGTTGTCTATTAAGACTCAAACCAGATGAAGAAATTCAGACCTTTTAAGAACTGTTGTCTTGTGATTTTTCATTAAATAGAAGAAATTGATGTATGTTAAAGTTTTAGCAAAACTTACCTGTGCTGACTTTAATTTCTGATTGTGTGATGGACAGACAGCTAAAGATATTTGTAAAATGGTCAGTTTGGTAGCAAACTGGGCCTTCTCTGCTGATGCAGAGAGCACTGCCAGAGTTCTGGTGAAACTAGGGCAAAACCAGTCCATGACTTCTGTGAGGAATAGCACACACACTATGAAGACATCCAGTTCTGATTTTTAAAAGAAGGAGAAAGACAGTGGAGGAAAATTCCCCATTTTGCTGCTGTCCTTTGCTTGGAAAGTGATCTTCTAAAATCTACAGTAATGTTACATTTAATCCAGAGGAGATATATAATCAAAGGACCTGGGGAGTTATTTGTGACAGGTATTCATGAAAAAAAACCAAGGGAAGAGACAACTGAATTCAAATACCTATTGTCAGTGCAAGAGCAACACCAATAAAAGCAAGCTCGACATTTAGTTTGAAATCAATTCTGCTGAGCCAGAACTAACAGTGACTGCAGTGCTAAAGTTCCCTAGAACAATGAGTTTTAAGACTCATGTATATTTTATTTGTTGATTTGATTTCTGACCTGGGGCACTAAATTCTAGGAGGACTTTCCAGAAATTATCTTCTAAAGCCACCTGGTCATTGGTGGTATTTTCTTTCCAAAAATAGCCCAAGGTGCTGTGATTCTCTTCCCTTGCAAAACAGTTTTATGGAAGATGCTTGATCATCAAAATATTTCTAGGATATAGTAATAATATGTTATGAAATAATTCTGTCTCAGTTGTTGCAGTGGGACCTGGTATGTAAAACTATGACCACTGGTGGCATACATCACAAAGAGCAAATGGGGTGGGAGGAAAGGATGTAAAACTCTGTGAACAATCTCTTTTAGAATTTTAAGATAAATAGGCAGAAAGGCTGGGGGGTGTGTGTGTGTGAATCTCTCAAGGAAAAATCCATTGATTCATTCTGTCTGCTAAACTGCTATGTCTGATAGTGTATAGTATTGTTATAAATTAGTTTAGCAGCCTTTTACTTTTAAAATCATACTTTGTTTAGGTCTCTTTTGTTTCCCTCTCTAAGTATTCTAAATTAAGCTGTGTTTTGACCACTCTAAAACCATTGCCACATACAGGAGGCCGTAACTTAATCTTATTCATACTTGTGCTACCTGAAATCAATTGACTTGTAGAAATGAAAACGCACAAAAAAAATTGCAACATATTTCCTGAAACATCTAGTGCTTTTTAAATTGCCTCAGAAATTAGGACCCAGTCTATAAATGTGCTAGCAAGAGTTTAAACCTTAGTTCTCAGGAAATGAATTGAGGATGACCAGTACCTCTTCTGGAAGTCACACCCAAGTCCTCTCCAGTACTGCAACAGTAGCAAAGTAAACTACTTTGTCCTCTATTTAATTTAGTTAAGAAGTATCATGAGAAATGATCAATGAAATTGTGCTGGTAGTCTGAGTATTTCAAGCAAGGAAATAAAACTGTAACACAAACATACAGATCATAAGGGTTTTTCTTAGGAGAAGGAAAAAAAAAAAAAAAAAAAAAAAAAGTGTTTTTTTTTTCCTTCATGGCTTTTTAGTCTTCAGCCTTACTCTTCAAGCTTTTTTTTTTTGGTAAGCATAATCAGGTAATTAATTTCAAATTAAAGAAAAACTAATGATTTGGCATCTTAAAAAGAAATAGCAAGTTTTACTACAGAATGGACCAGTATATTTGAGTGCAGGTGTTTTGCTAATTGTAACTCCATTTGAAGGTTTACTCACGGTTAGGTGTTCAGGACCTATCTCTGTGTGGAATTTCATGGGGTGTTCAGGAAGCCATAAAATCAATCTTGACTCTCCCTCTCAAGGTTAATTTGGTTTAGGAAACTTTTGTTATGCACAAATTAAAACTGTGTTTGTGCTTGTGAAGTAAGACTATAAAGCCAATAGTTACTCAGTGCACATGCTAGGTAGTACAAGTGAAGGGAGAGTGTGAATGAAGATGCTAAATATTAACAGCAGTGAAGCTGGAAGCTGTTGGGTCTAATCAAGGTTGTGTCTCGGTCTCGGTGAGACATGTTAGACAACTGGTCCATCTGTTCTTTCATGAATCACCTGACACAAGGAATGATGATTAGCTGCATCAGAAATATAACACGATGCTTAAGTAGTGTTTGAGTAGTGTTTTAATTGGCTTCTAAAGGCAAGAAAGGGAAAGAAATTTAATTCAGCTAGAATGCTAGACTGGGATTTCTGCTTAATTGTAGAAACAAGCCTTGGAAGACTGTCCTGAGGTCTGAGGGAGAATCATCAAGTTGCCAGCACAGGTGACATTTGGGTTGACTAAGGTAGGACAGTGAAGAGATGTTAAGGTTCCCTGCTTTTAACTACACCTGGCAGTGACAGCTTCAGAACTGTTGCATGTGTGTGGGGTGGCAAAGGATAGAACCTGGTCTCTCTGGCTGAACTGGAATTCCTGATTTACATCTCAATTGTCCATGCTTAGGGAAACAAGACTTTAGAGATGCAGAAGGTTCCTAGCTAGTCTGTAAGAAAGCTCCACAGGAAGAATTTACCTTTGGTGCCCAAACTAAATGCATATTTATCTAGAAGGCCTCAAATAATCTGCTTTTCTTTGCTGACTGTAGCAGACTTCAGGTATTCTCTTTTGGAGGGCAGCAACATGGTGCACCCAATGTACAACTGTAGTTTAAGGGGGGTGAATTGGAGACAGCGGCTTTCCTGTAGAAATGAGGAAAATCTTTCAATATGTCATAGCAGTCCCCTCGGTCTAAGAGGCAGTAGTACTCTTTAGTTCCTCCTGTGGAGAGGCCAACTTTAAGCAATTTTGTCAAATTCATAATATCCCTGTATGGTTAAATCTCTAAACTTGTTTCTACAGCTGTCTGAAGCTATTCAATATCCAGCCTTATTCAATATATTCAATATACTCATCAATGACCTCGATGAAGGGATAGAATGTACTCTTAACAAATTTGCTGATGATACAAAACTGTGAGGAATGGCTGACATGCCAGAAGGCTGTGCTGACATCCAGCGTGACCTCGACAGGCTAGAGAGCTGGGTGGGGACAAATCTCATTTAATCTATATAAATATGTGTATATATAGTATGTATATGTATATATAGTTTACCTTAAAAGGTTGGACTAGCTGATTCTTGAGGTCCCTTCCAACCTGGTATTCTATGATTCTATGAATCTAGTGAAAATCAATTAAGGCAAGTGTAAAGTGCTGCATCTGGGGAAGAACAACCCCATGTATCAGTACAAGCTGGGGGCTAATGCGTTGGAGGGCAGCTCTGGAGAAAAGGACCTGGGAGTCCTAGTGGACAACATGATGGCTGTGAGCCAACAGTGTGCCTCACAGCCAAGAATGCCAATGGCATCTTGGGATGCATTAGGAAGAGTGTGGCCAGCAGGTTGAGGGAAGTTCTCTTCCCCCTCTATTCTGTGCTGATGAGGCCTCACTGGTGAGGTCCACTGGCCTCCCTGGTTCAAGAAGGACAAGGAACTATTGTAGAGGGTCCAGTGCAGTGCCACTAGGATGATTAAGGGCCTAGAGCACCTACCATATGAGGAAAGGCTGAGAGAGCTGGGTCTGTTTAGCTTGGAGAAGAGGAGGCTGAGGGGGGTTCTTATCAGTGCTTATAAATATGTAAAGGGTGTGTGTCAGGAAGATGGGGCCAGGCTCTTCTCAGTGGTGTCCAGTGTCAGGACTAGGGGCAATGGCCACAAACTGGAAAACAGGAAGTTCAACCTCAACATAAGGAAATACTTCCTCACTGTGAGAGTAACAGAGCGCTGGAACAGGCTGCTCAGAAAGGTGGTGGAATCCCTGTCTCTGGAGATTTTCAAATGCTGCCTGGGCATGTTCCTGTGAGGCCTCCCCTATGTATTCCTGTTTTGGCAGGGGGGTTGGACTTGATGATCTCCACAGGTCCCTTCCAACCCCTATTATTCTGTGATTCTGTGCTTCTGTGATCTCAGGCTGAAAATGTTTACAACTTTTCATTAATTATTCCCTTTTGCAATTGCATGTTATCATGTTTTCATTCTGTTCAGTCTGAGGGAAAAACACATTTCTGAACAATTCCTCCCAATCAAAGAGTCCATACTTATTTTGGGGACACAGTTTCAATTTTAACAAAACCAGTAGCAATTATTCTATTGACCCTATTAGAGAGGTGGCATTAGATGGTGGTATGAGGTGCTTCTTTTTGCTGCATAGACATAAAGAAATTCTACAAAGAAGACTCTGGGTTACCAGACCTGTTCAGAGGAGAACTATGCAAATTCCTCACAGATATGCCTACTTTTCCTGCATAAATTCGTCATCTTGCCACAGACCATTTTAAACAAATAATAAAATTCCTTTATATTACATCAGTCACTATGAAGCACTTTCAACTTCACATTTATTTATTTATTTTTATTAAACAAATTAAACACAACATATTAACTCTAACTTCAGAAAAATCCCACTATGTCCCACAAGCAGCTTTACGTCTGGTGGTATCTGTACTGAAAGTACCATTCCATGTCTGCATTTCAGAAATGGCTTTCTTTGCTTACCAGGGAGAGATGGGTTTCCTTCTTTCTTCCCCGCCCACCCCCCAATGACATATAACTATGCAAAATTAATCATTGTTCTCCAGCAAATGTTAATTCTTACATAAAGTACTTTGTAGTGTCAGTTTTAAGTGATCGTGATATACTTATTTTCCTTTTGATTTCTTTCTTAAAAGTTGTTCAGGATATGTGCATAGAAAGTTTGTCATGTTTAATACAGTGGGGTTTTATTGGCCATCACCACAACTTCACAGGGGGCACCACTGAATGTCCATCCTATATTCCCCAGTAATCTAAATATCACGTATGCATTTCCATACTTTTCTTGCATATCCTATTGAAAGGCATGAAAAAATTCCATCTGCATTTTCAGTTACACCACTTCAAGCTTCTGGAGCTTCTTTCTGGGTTGCCTGCAGCTTAATGCCTGTTTCTTGACATGGGTATATGGCAAGCTCCATTCTGTCACATTTTTAAGTGTAGCTTTCTCACACATCTGTTGCCTTAATATTAGCCTCATTGGTAAACTTTTTAGAACACAAACTGGTTTTGTATTTGATTTTTCAGAGGATGTGTTAGATATAGTCTTCACAACAGGTCCTGTTACAGAGATGAAGACTTTTGAGTCATAAAATGTGGAGTACCTTGTGACCTATAAGGGGAGGTCACCTGGGAATGAGGTGGTTGCTATTCTAGCACATGCTTCTCACAAGGACCATCAGCTAACATCCTGACACTATCACTCAGTCTCTACCAGGTGGTGAAAAGGCACAGACTATTCTTGCAACACAGGAGAAAGTGAAGAAGTCCTTAAAGTCTACCCATACTTGATTTGCTGCTTGGAGTGAAATGAGGGCTTTCAGAGCCTGCTGCAGTGATAATGGACCCATGTTGAGAAAGAGCAACCTCTCCTGGCACAGCGCCTACAGTCTGTGGTTTTAGTTTCTCCTTTCTATCCACTCAGGGCCCCTGCATTTCCTCCAGCATCAAGTTGAAAGCTATTACATACAAGCTCATTTTTAAAAGATGAGCTGAGCAAAATCATCGCCATGTAATATTTTCCAGTTGCTCAGACTGAGGGATGGTGCCTTGTGTGAGAGTCACAGTCCTGGTGATTGAAATTCAACCTAAAAAGTCCTCCTCTGACATTTTGCTGTGCTAGGAATATGCTGCTGAGACCTGGTGTGGCTCTGCCTTACTATCTCTGCTGCCTCCCCTGAGCCTAAAAGTGCTGCATACTTTTGATGGTGTGTGAGTGGTCTCACTGAATGGAGGAAGAGGCCAAAAGGCTGTGGACCTTTGCATCCCCCACTGCAAATAGAAGGTGTACAGACAGAAGGAGCTTGGGAAATAACTCAAGTCTTTCTGTGTTGGTCACGTGAATTGGCCACAAAGGAAAAATATAGAAAAGCATATGAGGGGATAAGCAGGAGGGTGAAAAATTTATGAGGTGCCCCTCAGTTCAAGAAGGACAGGGAACTGCTTGAAAGAGTCCAGAGCAGAGTCACAGAGATGATTAAGGTAGTGGAGCACTCCCTTATGAGGAAAGGCTGAGGGAGCTGGGGCTCTTTAGCTTGGAGAAGAGGAGACTGAGGGATGACCTCATTAATGTTTATAAATACATAAAGGGCGAGTGTCAGTAGGATGGTGCCAGGCTCTTCTCAGTGTAATCCAATGATAGGACAAAGGGCAACAAGTGTAAGCTGAAGCATAAGAGGTTCCACAGAAATATAAGGAAAAATGTTTTCACTGTGAGGGTCAGGGAGCTCTGGAACAGGCTGCCCAGAGGGGTTGTGGAGTCTCCTTCTCTGGGGACACCTAAAACCTGCCTGGATGTGTTCCTATGTGACCTGCACTAGGTGTTCCTGCTCTGGCAGGGGGGTTGGACTAGATGACCTTTTGAGGTCCCTTCCAACCCTTACCATTCTGGGATTCTGGGATTCTGTGAAAATGCATCATGGCCTTCCCAAGTGGTGTCATCCCTAGCTTCCTGCAGAATATTACAGTTAAGCAAGAATAACTCAGCCTCACAGTCTTCAGTGTCAAGAGGCCCTCTCCTCTAAAACACCTGTTTGTGCCACCTTTTCCTCTGTGCCAGTGTCATCCTAAAAAACATTATTAGTGGAATGGAAGACATAAGTGAAAGGATCCTGGCAATTTATGAGGTACCAAACAGTTTTCACTGAGCCAGGACAGTACATTTTAACACCACTATGGAGGAGAAGACAAGCACGGTGAAAGAAGTGGTATCTTGCTTTTCTGCAGACATGAGGAATTTCTTCATGAATTTAAGTGAAGGATGAGGAAGTGGTGCAGGCCTTTCTCTTTCAACCAGCTCATTGGGTGCCAGTATTTTAAATGATAGGCTTCAGGTGTAAACTTCAAGAGACTGAAATCATTGCTCAGCACAGAACAGTCTTTAATCTCGGGACAAAGAAGATCCTTTGGTTGCCTCCAGCCATTAATCAGAAGTTTGGATTTTTTTCTTCTTACGCATCACTATCCCAAGAGCAAAATTAACTTACACTTCTTTCTTACGGAGATAAAACAGCAGAAAATGTAAAAGACGAGTGATGCTGTGCTAGGGGAATAAGGCAAAGGAAATGTTAAAAACTGATAGCTTATTCCCAAAGAAACAATACTAGCTCAGCCAAGCAGAAAAATGTGCAAATACTACTCTTAATTCACTCTAGACAATTTGTCGTTTACAATATTTTCTTTAGAGTTTGTTAAATCACAAACTCAGTGGGTAAACTGCTGCCATTTCTCTTGTGTAGTTGTTTACCCAGGGAGGATAATGGGAACATGGGCAGGAGGTTGTAGAGAGCTGTTTAAAAATGATCTGGGACCCTAGAAGTTAACACTGAGGTGCTCTTGGTAGCAGTTTCCTCTCGTTTGTGTATTTCGCTCCTTTTAAAGTTCAAATACATGATAGTTAAATATCAGAATTTCCTTTCAGTTTAGCTTTTTTATAATGCTGCTCTAATATTAATTTATTTATAATACATACAACACAGAGAAATCTGTGCATTTATGTAGGAGTAGGAGGTTGGAGGGCAATTTACTGAAATGGTGAAGCAACATAGACACTTTGACTTACTTTCAGGGGAGTTATATTTAAAGCCAGCCTTTACAAGGAAATTGATGGACAAAGTTTTTTCTTGTGAGGTAATGAAAACTGTGCACATTAGTGTCAACAAATATATTCCCAGAAATTTAGGAATAATTTACCTTAATCTATGGTTTTGCAAAACACCAGCAAAAAATATAGTTCAATATATAGCATAGCTCCTTGTGAATTTGGCAAATAGGTGTGCTGCAAATAATTATAAAAATGAGGCAGCCAGAAAATAAATTATTAAGTGAGAAGTTTCCATTTTCCAGTTTTTAGGATGAAATATTTCAGTTTCTTAATTTGAATCTTTCCAGTCAAAAATCCTTTTAAGTTTACCTGAAAGGAAATTTCTTGGTTTTGTTTTTTAGCCTGAAGAGAAATAAGTTTTTATATTTCCTTGAATCTCATTTTTTTTTCCCACTTATTTGTCAGACTACAAAAAAAAAAAAAAAATCTATCATTCACAGTTATCCCATTAATTTTGCTATGACTGAATTTTAAAATCCCTTTTCTTTTTCTCAATAGTTACACATCTTACATAGAAACTATATTCACTGCAGTAACACAATTATTCCAAGTAATTATTCATGTCTGTTTCCTCACCAGAAATGACTCCTCAGACATGTGAAAGTTAAGTGTAGACCCTTAAGTTTCATTACATACTTCTTAAGGTCTTACTGTCATTTTGGAGGTAAAATTGAGAACTGAAATACGTCTTCTAAATCCTGACTATAATACCAAATTTGTTTCCATAGGCAAATCACTTGATCACCCCTCTGAGTCTCTATCAGGTAGATATAAAGCATGGAGTGATGAGAAAATAAGCTGAGACTATTTTTATTTACTTATTGTTTCACTGTATTTGAATATAAGAGTTAAGATCCTAAATCATGTTGGTATCTTGTCAAAATCATAAAATTATCACAAAACGATCCTTTGTCTTTTTGTGGATAATTGTTAATAGAAGAAAAACATCCACAAGAAAAACCTATAGTTTCCAATAATACTTTAATGGAATTACTTCAATGAGAGCTCTGATGTTCTGTTTATTTCAGTGAGCTTTCTGTACAATCAGGGTTTTCAGTCTTCCACTGAGATCTTAGCTTTCAAAAAGGAACTGTCCTTCAGGGTTAATTAGTAAGAATTTCAAGCTTTTTTCAAAATGTTCCTATGTTTTGATTTCTCTGTATTCCTGGTATATTGTAGTTGTCACAGAGATCAATATGTGAGTTCTGGACCTTTTGTCCCGTATCAACACAATGCAAGGTTTTATCCATAGTAATTCTGGCTCAAGTTGTTTCTTTCTTTTAGGTCTGGAAGACATCCATGCATGGACTTCAGGAGAAGCCAAGAAGCTGTGCAAGGATGGGCGTCTACCATAACAGCACTTTATCAGAACAGAGCTTTTAGTCTCTTGGCTGCTTCAAGCATTCTTTGTTCAGAGCTTCCTAAAACAAATGAAATAAAACAGACGCCTTTGTTATTGATCTGTGCTCCTCTGCATGTGCTACCTAATGTCTTATGGTTCAAACACAGGGCAAAAACTTCCTTTCTGGGGGAACTTTTTTATCCATCTGCTATCCATGGATAATACATTTATCCATTAAAGGCAGGGATATAATCTGATGTGCATTTTAGAACAAAGTACACAAGAATCTCATCCAAAATAACATTATAATCTTTCTGTCAGTAGACTTTTTCCAGTCACCTTTGACCCATTTGTGCACCTTTTGGACAAGGCACAAAGTGATATTAAACCCTAACACCTGTGTTGTGGACTGCAGTTAAGATAATAGAAAGTAGATAGGAAAAGGTCCTGGAGGGTTTATCTTGCCCATTGTACTTTTGCAGTACAGGATCAGCTTGATTCACATCACTCCTGATCTTTTTTCTCTAACGTGCTCTGCAATGAGAAATAATCCTTAATTGATGCACAGAGACTATCACAGTGCTTCAAATTTCCTTATGATTAAAAGTTTATTCTGTTATCCAATGTAACCCTCTTTTTCCTAATTTCAAGGCATGGCTTCTTTTCCTGGTCACATGAATGTGAAAAAAGTTGGTTGGTGGTTTTTTTGGGGTTTTTTTTTTGGGTTTTTTTTTTTTTTTTTTTTTGATTTGGTTTTTTTTTTCCCTCTTTGAAAATATATTTCTGAGAATACAAGTTATGTGCTTAGAAATTTGTACCATATTCCCTTGAACTGCTGTTCTTTAGACAGAACAATCCCACTTATAAAAGACAAAAAACTTTCTAAATCTCTCATCATTCTTGTAACTCACTGGACTTCTTGCCTTACCCCATATCTGCCTTGAAATATGGTACCCGGAACAAGACCAAGTTCACAGTTAGGACCTTATCAAGGCTGTCAAGACCAGAAGGACACATTTATTTGCCTTGGAAGCTATGCCCCTACTGGTATATCACATTGTGAAATTTGCTTTTCTAAAAGTGTGATATTTTCAGTCATATTTAGTTGTGATCCATTATAAATCCTAGTTTATTATTAGTTTCCTAGATCTTATATAGAATGTTACATGTTCATCAAAATCATTCTGACTCCTTACTTTTTCCTTAAATTCCTTCTCTGCAATAGGCACACATGAAGTCTCATATACTGGGGTACCTTTGGATACAATTTTTCATGTCCCTTGACAAGTGCAATTGCAGTGCGGGGAGTCCATGCGGTTATGTTAAGCCATCACAACACTGTCTTCTCGCTGTTCTAACTGCTGCCTTTGATATGTGTATTGTGAGGAGCTCAGCTTGATGGCACATCACTCTCTGCTTTCAAACATGTTTTCAAAGGGCCTGTTTTCGATGTAGCATCCTGGAACAGACATGCTTCAGAGCTGCTGCAAAGTCTTGTTGTAAGTATGGTCACTGTGAGGAAAGTCAGATTATTGCCTAGCGTTAGTCGCGTTAAAAGGGAATGCTGGATGAGCAAGGCTGCTGCTGAGCTTGTCCCTGTTCTCTTCTTCTTTGATCTGATTCAGAAGAATAAACTAAACCTCTCTGGTAATCTGGAAAATAGTGAACATAGTTCACCCTGTTTCAGAGAGCAGTAAACAAGGAATGGCAGAGCGTCCCTCTGCTGCTCTTCACACCAGCTTGAACAGTGATACAGGTTTGGAGCAGCAGCTCCAGCATATAAAACATATAATTAATACGTCCCCACTGTTATTCCTTCGGTTTCACCTCTGCATCACAGAACTCCTGATAACACCAAAGAGAGAAAAAGAAAATAAACCCAAATACAGATGTGAGGTTTGCCATAGTTTTAAAAAATACAATGAAGTACTTGCTATAGGTCAAGCTAAGAGAGAAGTATTGCATTCCCAGATAGACAAAAAGTTGAAAAATGTAAAGTTTAGGGGGAAAAAAAAACAAAAAAACAAACTTTCAATTCTGACCATTTTACAAAATTTCAAGTTAAAACAAAAGTAAATTTTTGGATGAAGAATTGTTTCAAGTGCATGGAACTGAACAGTTTTAAGCTTTTAGAAACTGAGGAGGAATCCCCTCAATGTAAATCATGTCTTGAAAATGGGACACACTGCAAAAACTGTTAGTGTCTTCAAATTGTCCTTCATCTCCCACATCCAAATTGCCCACCATAAAACTTCACTTGACTCTTATAAAGAAAATAGTGAGCATAAGGAGTTAAACACAATAAGAAGCAGAAATCCTTAGCAAATGGAAAGGAGACTGATATTTCGACTTTTACTCCCCAAATAAGGAAGAATGTAGAGTCCTTTGGGAAAATGACTAATGTAGAAGGAGCAAAAGACTCTCTTTCCTGGAATAACAAAAATACACATATATTTTAATCTCTGTTCTGGCTTTCATAATGCAACTACATGCTTTTGACTCTGTGATGCTGTCAGCAAAAATTAATTTTAAAAGTAGCACACATGAGTGACTTCAGCCTTTGCCTTAATTTAGTTTTTCACTAAGAGCCGAGATAAGACATAGCCACGCTGAAGAAGGATGGACGTCTGTACACTATATTGTAGGAGACGACAGTGCTAAATTAATCATGTTCTATCTGGAATTTGCAGTTCTTTCAGAGATGCTCAAGACAATATAAAAAATTTAGTGGTAACAGTGAAAGTAGGCAGGAGGTTGCGAGGCAGAAAGCTTCAGAGGGCACTTTAAATGTGAAAGATGCATTACAGTTTCTCACACATGAACAAGATAGCATGCCTTACTAAAAATATAATAAATAAGGAGTGTATTCTGCCAGATGCAGCTGTGAAGGGAGCTCTCTCCCAGTCAGCATGATTGACACTCCCTTAGCTTTGCTGTGGTATGACTAAATATGAAAATGAACAGCCTCGGAACAATGTTTGCATTAGGAACAACACACCATTCTGCTACTCTCAGAAGCCCAGCAAATATATCAGAAGTTTTGGTACACATACTAGAGGAGTCAGTCTGTTCCTCAGTCATGATTTCACTTTTCATTTGGTTTCCTGCTTCTGCTCTGCTTTTATTTTATTTTTTCTTTTCATTTTCAGTGCATTGTGTCATTGCTCTCTCCTGCTACAAACATCAGGTGAATGAAGGGAGACATAAATTATCCCATTAGAGGCTCACTGCTGATAGTCTGCTGTAATTTGAATAAATCAGTGCATGACTCACAACAGCAGCAACAGGAGGGAGAAACAGATGCACAGGTTCCCTCTGCTCGGGTACCACTGCCACCCCTGCAAGGGCTTTCAATGCAAACGTGGGTTTTGTGAGCCTGCAAAGCTCACTACTGCAGCACGGATCCTCTCCCTTCAGAAAATAAAATGCAAAAGAAAAACTCCCTTTAAGTTTTTAAATAAATAACTATTGAGCTTCCTTTTCCTTGCAAATCTACCTGCTGCAGTCACTGGGTTACAACCAGGTGTTGAAAGTTGCTCTGTGAGTTTCCACAACAATCAAAGACCCCAAAGTCACTCTGCAAAAATTATTCCTGACTTGACCAAGGTTAGTGGACAAAAGGCTAAATGATTTCCTCCTTTCACTTATGAACACAGAATCTTTTGATCCAGCGCATCTTCTGAGGTTCTGTATGGGTTTTTTACTGTAGGGAGGGCCCTTTGTCTCACCACACTGATGTCTTTTCATTTGGGGATGCAGGAAAGTAAGGAAGATGCCAACTTTTCACCAGATAGCCCTCTGAAGAACATTTTAATCTTGACAATAAAGTGGACTGTGGTTATATAAGTGAATGTAAGGCTGGGGGAACTGTGGGAAAGGCAGCCAAAAATGTATAGGAGGAAAACTTCTAGAGTGCCCTTCCCAAATACACAGAATGAGTATACAGTTAAACAGTTTCAATGAGGGTGGACACCCAAGAAAAACAGTGAGATAGTGATAGTGACAGTGCAAGTGAGAGATGCTCTAGAGTATAAGGAAGCAGGTTCTGAAGTCATTGCCTTGTGGTTTTAATTCTTTGTGCATGTCTAGCTGTATCTTCCCAATTCTGGTTGCAAGACCCTCTCCTGTAATTGAATTTTCCTCTGTGATCACAACCAAAAATACACCTCACACCTTAACTTTGGAGACAGCAGTCATGGGAACAAGCAGTGCCTTAATGGATCATTTTGGATCTCCAAATAGCATCAAAGAGCATCTGGAGTACATTGGACAGTTAAAAAGTAGCTGTGATGCTGCATCAGGCAAATCAGCCAAAATGTAAGCCTACCTCCAGGCTTCCTTTCTCACTATACTATTTGTTCTGAGAGAAAATGTTGCAAAACTAGTACTGTTAGAAAGGGCTAGGCTGAAAAATACACTATTTTTTTCACATTAACACCCTTTGGCTCTTTCTACATTCACCCAGCTTGTGCTGCTTTCTGGGAAAAAACAACATAAGACCCCCCAGGGGAATACTTAATGTGCCACTAGCCCTGTAAGTAGATCATTTAAAGAGCAGATCCAGGTGGGTGAAGGAAGCTGCTGGGCAAACGATCCTCATGTCTCATACAGCTGACTCACTCTAACAAAATACTTACATCTAGGTCTGCTCCAAGAGAAGACAATATTTTGTTGAGTTACTGCTCCTGTCTCAAAAGATTCACTTTTGAATTATCTGAATCTGATGATTGTAACCACTTAATATAGTGGATATTAATAACTGTTTCATTACAATTGACTCATAATTTCTCAAATTCAATTTGTGTACAAAATTTAATTTAACTAATGGAATTCATTTAATTATAGAATATGTGACGCATATTTGTTACTCTAAAAACTAATCATTTGGAACAAAGATTGATAAATCTCACATAACATCTCACTAAATGTATTTTCATTGCAGTGTTTACAAAGTAACTAATAAATCATGGAAATTCTTTAAAATTCTTTATTTTCTCAAAGTATGCACACTGTAGGTGTTGTAAAGATAATTTAACTATAAGCTTCTCATCCGATCCAAAAGGGATCCATTTCTGTGAAAAATCAAACATATTCTCAGCTTATAAGCTGTTATTTGTATCTCAATAACTTTGATTCCCTTCAATTTTTATAAATGTTATTTTGGTTTGGAGGATATTAGTATTACTTTATAAGTTCCAGGGTTATATTAGACACAGTGGGTCCCAGCCTAGCCTATTCATGAAGTAGAACAGATGGTAGTAGTTTGTTTAAGCAATTTTTACTGGCTGTTCTAGCCTTGTTTTAAATGTCCTTCATGTTATAATTTCCTAATTTCATACTATTATTACTAATTATATGATCTTGGCTTTTTTCTTTTTTTTTCTTAGGAGATAATTCACCTTGACACATGAGCTAATCACCTTTATTACCACGAATTTCCGAATTAATTATTTTTTAGGCCTGAGCCTTTAGATCTCTCCTTGTACAAGAAATGAAGGTGTGATCGTAGCATGAATAAGCAGTAGCTATTTATGCTATCCTTAATCTTGTCAGCAGGAGTAGAGAAACCATGACTGACTGCACTTAGCATGACCTGTACAAGCACACTTGAGACTCTGGGTTTCTCTTTCTATGCTGAGGTCTCTGCTATCATTCTTAAAGATAGTAGTAGAGGAGTATAATACCACTATGAATGCTAATTAAACCAGTGATAACTTGGATTTGACAAACCACCAAACCTCTCTTTTCTGTGTAGACAAATTAAAAAGAGAAGACAAGGCTCTGTACACATTGTCTTGTGATAAAACGACATAGAAGGGTGAAGCTAGCTCCAAAGTCAGGCAATTATGATGGTATCTCTTGAAAATGCTCTATTGGACAATAACTTTCCAATACTTCCATCACTTATGAAGAACAGTGGAAAAGTTCTCTTTAACCCCTGAAGTGGCTGAGAAGGAACAAGTATTAGCTCTTACCCGATAGGCAATAATTCAGTGGTTTAGTGTGATGGTTGATTAGTGATGGTCTTGTGTGCAAGAAAGATTTCATATTAAAGTAATTTTAGAGAAAAAATATTTTGGTGCAAAGTGTTAAAGCTTTTAGAGAGCCATTTTCAAACAAAACTGTGTTCTGACCCATCAATATATTTCTTTGTAAATTGCCAGGATTTTTTTTTCTCTCAGGTAAATACGTCTGTGTAGGTCATTCAATTGTTTGGGAAGCAGATCAGTATTTTGGTGTTTCATCTATAGCAGTCAGTAGCTGAACCTCATCTTTAAAAGAATAACAAAGTGTTATCTGAATCCTAGCAGTGAAGGAGGTCATTCTATACTTGAAGTGTTCTTTCCACCATTAGAGAATATTTTAAATTAAATACTGTAAAGCATCTTTTCTTTGGTTTGGCTGGGATAGGGCTAATTTTCACCAGAAGCTGTGAGGGGGCCACAGCCAGGATAGACAAATGATCCAGCCAATGGCATATTTGATACTATATGATGTCGTGCCAACTATATAAGGGGTGGGGTGGGGCCAGGCAAGGTGCAGTGTCTGACACTGCGGTGCAGGTTTAAGGGGTATGGTGGGTTTTATATCACTTGCTTTATGTATTGTTTCATTTTTGTTATTCCTGTTGTTTTCCTCTCCTCTCATGTTCTGTTAAATTCTCCTTATCTCAGCCCATGGGATTTTGTCTTTTTTCCCTATTCTTCTTCTTCCCACTTGGAGTTGGGGGGGGGGGGGAAAGGCAGTGAGACAGTGGCCATGTGATTCTCCCAGCTGGGTCTAAGCCATGACACATGTACATATATCATCTGGGCTACAAAAATACATCACATGGTCACATATAGCATAAAATGGGCTTTATTTTGGATGGAAATCAGTGCATTTTCAAAAACAGGGTAATTGCCAGAAATTGCTTTTAATACAAATTTGCTTACTAAGATGCATCACTTATCTTCTGTGACTAGGACAGAAAACTTTCCAAGTGTAGAACTCTTTTTTGTGTGCTCTTTTCTTCTGTGTGGAGCTGTGCAAATCCATGATGGGTTATCACAATTAAATTCTTTTCAACTCTAGGAAAAAAATACATTTTTATTTCAGGTTACATAAAATATGACTTGTTTGGGATAAGATCTTAGTTTCCCTGGTCTTCTAGAAGATTGACATACAACATTTTGTGAATATGACTGCTTTATCTGCTAGTCTGTGAAAATGGAAAGCTCTCTTTCTTGTCTTCACTAGTATTTTACAGCATAGTAATTGCATTTGCTAAGTGGAAGTAAAAAGCACATTATTACATTCATGCACAGTACAACTGAGTTTCCTTCTCTTTCCTGGCATGAGAGAATCTGTAAGAGCTCATACACAGCCATTACATTTTCTGTCCTCTCATTGAAGCACCTTTCCAAGCAGCAGTACATATACATGACTTAGAAATATTGTATTGAGCAAAAATGATTCTGACTTTTCAGTTTGGCTGCTGTTCATGTATTAGGGTAACTTATATTGCAAATTAAATTTTATATAACTTGGAAAAGTCCACCAATAGCCCAAATGTCCTCAGTCAAGGATGAAAACATTTTAAAATCTTGAAACTTGCTCTAGGGCAGAATTTCTTTGTTGGAGTAATACAGGATATCTACTACTACTGTATTGGACTGTGTGGCTATTGTGGAAGCCACTCAGTCCTTAAAGACATTGGACAGAGCTTTAATGAGAATGTGGAAAAGATTTCACTTGGGGTCAGTGTATTTAAATCTGAAAGAGTTTGAAAACTCTTGTTTCCTCACCCTCCCAGAGACATACAATTAACAGAATGAGTTAAGCTAGTTCTTACGCATTTAAAGAACATGTCAAATGGCTCCAGTGACACAGATATCAAACTTTATACTTCTGACAAGAACTTCAGACTTTGTCCTGGGCATCCTCACTCCTCCTGATGATCCTGCTTTCTCACCTCTGCCTGACCAGAAGAAGAGGAATGACTGGAGGTGATTGTGCCATACTTGTTTAAAAAAATAGTTTCAAAGAAAATGCTGCAAGACTGCTTCCCAGTTTGGTGTCTCAGACAGCCCTGTTCTTCTGTAGGTGTGATGCAGACACCAGTGCCCTAATAGTACTTTTCCCTCTTCATATCCACTCCAGTTCCTCCTTTCCGCTATCCCTGCAAACCTTCTGTCATTACATGCCCAGGATTTTCCCTCTTGTGATTCCCAAATTGTATTGCTCTTCCTGCTTTTTTTAATTTTTTTTTTTTAATGTTACTTTATTTCTTCTCCACCCTTCTTTTACTCACTGCTTTTGCCCCTGGTTTTCATCAAATTACCTGGTTTTGCAAACTCTGTCCCACTGCTTATTGTAACATCCCACCCAATTTCTTCTTCCCCAGAAACACCTCCCACACCTTTATTTTCACCTTTCCTTTTGGTTTCTGATCAGTTGCCCTCAGCATCCCAGGCATAATATTGCAGGCTCAGCACGTTCTCCATCAAAGGGTATTCTTCCTCCACAGGGCTTTGTTTTCTTCTTCTGCACCTTATTCTCCTATGTGTCCACTCAGTCCACAAAATGGTATACACTCTTTGTGAGTTTGTGAGAGAAAAATAAGAAGTTTGCAATCCTGTTGGAATGTTTGACAACCTTCTCTCAACAGCTTTTCCCTCAAACAGCTGATTAGACACAATTCAGTGTACCTGCTTTAATGGTGGCTGTCCAGAAAGAAAAATTTCAATTAAAGAAATCTTCTTGTTGCCCTTCACCTTCTTTGGACACTTTCAGATTTAATACAAGACTAGGGCTCCAGTCAATATTGCATTTATTATTATGTCTTTGCAGTATAATTTTTTTTTATTCTCTTTTTTCTTTTTTTTTTTTTGCAAGTGAAGGAGAGGAATTCTTCAGAGTTTAATATCCACTTTAGATGGGTGATACGCCCATAGGTGTACTTTGTGGAAAAATTGTCCAGATGAATGCATGACCCATAGGAGGGATGGAGCAGCAAATAATTAAAGAAATGAACTAGTGAGGATTACTAATGTAACAGTTTTGCTCTTGTTCTACACATACATATACAAACTCTAACATGATAATGGCAAAGGTAGCCAAATGCATGCACTGCAAAAGTTGTTTATTTTTGAATAGCTGCCATTGTTTGACATAGTCATGAGTTCCACCTCATACCAGCATACCATAAACCCTAACAGAATGTTCTTAACAGAGGGAGAATTCAAAGTCCTGAATTTTTAAGTGGTTTTCACATGAAAATACACATACAGATTTTTTAAAAACAGTCATTTCTTAGTGTTTAGTGTCCTAGATATAGAAAGTATTTATTACAGCATTGGTTAATACATGGTGGCAGTTCTTTTCTTGTTGTCCAGAACCCTTTCCACTAGTTTTATTTTTGTCAGGTATTATTTGTGCTTGATTTGGGCCTAAAGAGTAAATGGGTTTCTTGAAAGTTAGAGCAAAAGTGGAACAGCCATGTTGCCACAGGGATATATTTCAGCCTGCTGCACCTGGGAATGGAGTTTACTTGAGAAGAATATTCAACCAAGGTTGTTTGTAGACTTCATCAAAGCATTCCTCACTCTTGTGACAGCGATAGCAATCCCTTCGCATGTCAGTTCCCATTAAATCAATGGCAATGTAACCTTTCCTTTACTATGAGTGGCACAGATGATAGAAACTGTACTTTTTAATTAGGAGATATCATATATGAAGGCATAAGTCTGGGCAGGAGCTCTGTTCACATTCTTCATTTATGCTGCTGCCCCTCATTTCCCATTCTGTTTGCATCTACCCTCTAGTATTGAGTTGGCCCTGATTTGAGGCATAAGGGGAGGAGAGGTTCTTTGTGGTGACAGGAATAAAAGTTTAGATTAAGCTAAGTTTGAAGTTTAATTTAAATTTTCCATTAAAGAAAAATGCAAGAACTCAATTTTATGCTGTCTACAATAAAATACCTTTATTTTAGGATCTTAGGAGAAAAACAAGGACATGAAAAGGTAGATTTGCAGAGAAAGACTCTTTGTCCTTTTTTATGGTAACCTATTGATTAGAGCATGCATCCAGAGTGTGGGAGATCTGGACACCAGCCCCTTTTCACATTAATATTTAATAGTTATATGAAAGAAAACAACATCTTAAAAGAATCTAAGAAGCCAATACCACTTTTTAGCCTGAAGAAGAGGTTGCTGAGAGGAGACCTTATTGTTCTCTACAGCTACCTGAAAGGAGCTTGTAGTGAGGTGGGTGTTGGCCTCTTCTCCCTAGTAACTAATGACAGGACAAGAAGAAATGGCCACAAGTTGTACCAGGAGAAGTTCAGATTAGATATTAGGAAGAATTTCTTTACTGAAAGAGTTGTTAAGCATTGGAACAGGCTCCCCAGGGAAGTAGTGGAGTCACCATCCTTGGGGGTGTTCAAAAACTGTGTAGATGAGGTGCTTCATGCCATGGTCTAGTGGTCATGGAGGTGTTGGATAGAAGGTTGGAATCTTGGAGGTCTTTTCCAACCTTAGCTATTCTATGATTCAATGATTCTATGATTGTATTACATTGTCAAACCAGTCCCTGCAGCAGTGGGAGACTGACAGTCAAGTATCATCAGCTGGAAGAGTGAGCTGAACCTAGGACTTCTATATCCTGGCATGTCAGGTTACCAGTACAGGAGGGACAACTTTTCTTCTGGTATATCCTACCAAAGTTCACTGGCTCTCCTCTTTTTTCATGCTTGCTTACTGCAAGGTAACAGGTCTGGGAAATCCTTAAAGAATAAGACCTACATGTCTGAAAAATCATTATTGCAAGGAAATACAAAAAGGTTTATAACATTACCTCTGCCCTTACCTCAGCACTGCTGTGGAGCTGTTCCAGAGGTATGTGGACATACTATAACAAAAAATTAGCATGGTATGTTTCATGGAAAATGAAATCAGGAAATCGAGTTGAAAAACTCTTGTCTAAATTTAAGTTAAATAACTTAAAAAAAAGAAAAAGAAAAAGAAAAAGTAAACACATGCAAAATAGCTAAAGGTAGTATGAATTCAGAAATTGGGGATGATGAGCATTCTTCCTTCATTCTTTACTCTTATATAAATATGTATATGTATATATGTCTACTCATATATATTTTATGACATGTATTTATATGTTTTCAGCTATGTTTATATTATTTTTCCTGTTAAGTTTGTCACCAATAAAAACCACATCTAGTTATGATGTCTTTCTCTTACATGCAGTAAATCCTGTTTTATGTTATCAAGCATAATTGTTGCTGAACAAATTAATGCACCTATTTTGCTTTGCAAACAAACAGCTGTGATCACTCAGTCTAGGTGTATCCATAGTAATCCCATTCCTACTCTCTGTCCCCGCAGACTAAATTTGACCCCTTGGCCAGCATCAGGCATAGAGGACAAAAGCTTCAACAATGAGCAGGAGAAAACTGCCCAGCACCTACCTTGGATCCTGAAGCAGGATTAATCCACATGACTTAATTTTAAGCAGCAGAGCAAAGTAGCCCTCTTAAATTAGGTAGCTGGTCCCAGTCCACTGGAACAGTTAGGTCCACTGTTTCCTTTGTGGAAAGCAGTGGATGACTTTCAAGGTCTCAAAAGGCAGGAGATTACATCCAAATTTATATAAATTTAAGGTTCCTTCTTTTAGGATCATTTGAAAGCATCTCCACCCTTCCACTGACTTTATTGGCAAATGAAGTGTCTGCAGCTTAGGAGTGCCACTCATATTTAAACTTCAAAGTTAAGTGTCTGTGTTAAGCAGACTGTTTTCAATACTCTGTTTCTACAAGTTCTGTAGGTAAAGCCCGGGATTTCAATATACATAAATTCACCCCATAATTGCTTCTGATTTTGTAGGCTGGTAGCTAGAGTCAAAACCACCTATATTTTGCTATAAAAATACTCTTTCAGAGGACACTATAAATACGCATGAAGATGGTGTGAAAATAATCTTCTTTAGGTCAAGATTTCATCCAAATTACTTGATTTTCAAAAGTTTTCTGAGAAACCCAACATGTAAATTCACTTTTTATGTATATGTCTGAGGTTCAAAGTTACATATGCAAAACAAAATACATGTTCTGTGTATTTAAGTTGTAGGACTGATCTGCAGTTCTTTAAGGGATTTTACAACAAAGTATTCACAAATTGGCAGCCTTCCTTTTCTCTTCAAGGAGCAGACACTTAAAGAAAGCTCAAAAAGCAATGTAAGTGAAATTCTTCATGAAGTACTGCTTTACCTGCAGCAAACTTATATCCATGGAGTGTTGTTTCCAATACCTGTATTCTGTATTTTGCCTGAGCATGGTCCAAGTGGACCAGAAAACATCTCAAAAACTGGGAATTTGGAGGACAGGGGTTTATCTTTTCCAGAAAATTGTTCTTTGGTTGCAGCAAAAGCTCAGGAGAGCTGGGTGAACCCCTAAAATTTATGTAGCGATTGGGACCCTGCAAATACTTGTGTTCACGACTTCTTGATTTTAAGCATAAGCAGCACAGCAGAAATCAGTCTAGTGACACACCTGGAGTTCAGATTACGGAGCATCTTTGCAGACCTGTGCACACTTGCCCACTGTGCCTTTTAAGTGAGCCAGTATATAATGCTGGTGTCAAGGGGGAGGATGTGGGGCCCTGGCAGCAGCGAAGGCTGCAAGTAACAAAAAGTACTTTTCTAATTGGCTGCAATAATGTTTAAATTTTCTAATAAATAACATTCACACACATCACAAATAAGCCCTAGGTGAATGTTCCGTTAGAGATATTTATTTGGTATACTGAGCAGATTACATTTACAGAGTTATACTGCACAGCAGGGAAATCACTCTACATGGAGTGACAGGGCAACAGCCTTATAGCCATCCAGCCCCTTTTATAGCGAAGCACTTAGACATGTGAGTATTGATTTCAGTGGAGCAGCTCAAGCTTAGTATTATGGATGTGTATTGCTGAAGTGGGTTGTGGAGCAGTGAAGAAAGCAAGCAACCTTTAGGAAAATATTTATAGGATCCAGGTGGGGTGTGATAAGCCCAAGTTCAAGTGAAAGAGGAAGACTGATTGCTTGCTTCCTTGTTCTTAATATTACCCCCTTATATTACAGGTGTAACTGTCAGAAAGCTTATTTTTAAAATGCGTTAACAATTGCATTCAGCGGAAGCATAAACGTGTTCTGTCAAGAGAAATATACTCACAACAATTAATTCATTTTTTAATTAAGAGATTTTATACTATTTGGTACCTTAAGCCATGAAGCTGCGAGTGTTTACTGCATCTCTCCGTGTATCTGTGTTTGGCCCTCACTTCCGTCAAAATGTTCTCCTCCGAGTATTTCTTTTTTTTCCTGCTCTGTGCATGGATGCATGAGGGAACAAGATGAAACCTGACTAATATTGTTTGGTAATATGGTTGTTTGCAGTTTATTTGTTCTCTGGTGGATTTTATTATAGCTGCTGAATTTTTACTCATTAGTTTAATGGTGGTTATTTTGCAGATTTCTTTTATCCTGTATTTTTTATTGAAACCTTATTCACAATACCACAGTGATTTGAATGCACTCTTCATGATGCAAAATTTAATTAGATACTAACTAAGTGGTCCATTAAAATATTATTCAGATTGTTCAGGGAAATATTTTGGTAAACATTTTCTTTGGAAGTTGACTTTTTGGTAGGGGAAATGGAAAAAGACAAATGAATGTTGCTGTTTATTTTGTCTCTCAGCATGCAAAGGGTGAGATTGTGTGTATCTGAATTACAGCTCCATTTACAGTGGGGGAAAGGACCTTGCCATTAGAGGAATCATAGCATCCATTTATTATGCAGTTCAGGTCTAGATTGGCTGTACTGTAGTCCATCAAAAAGTATTTTAGGGGAAAGATGCTCATAATGTAGCAGGGAGCTCCACTGTTTGAATGATGATGATGATGCACTGCAGTTGCTGAAGCCACATAATACACATTGCTGGAAAACATCCCAAAAAAGACCTGAGCTGGAAATAAAGATATACATTGTGTGTATTTAAGTATGGCTCCATTCACTAACAAGCGAGGCTTTAATTATACATGGCTTTTCACAAACAAGTTAGTTCAGAGAGTGTTCAATTCACAAAGGTCTCTTTCTCTATACTCTGGGCTCTCCGTTCTAAGCAGTTTTGCAGCTACTGAAACAGCTGCACAATTTTTGATTTGGTCATGGATACTTTTAATGTGCACATAAAACGAAGAGGAGAGGGAGGGAACATCTCTCTGCCAACTTCATGCAGAAGACTGAGCCAGCTTGGTATCTGAAGAATATCGAATGTGTCTGTGCTGACCTCATGGAGCTGGAAATCAGACCTCCCTAAATTACACACAGAGCTTTGATGGCAAGCAGTCTGCCAAGTGGCAGCACAGCCTTCAATGGCAAGAGGGAGGGAGGGAGGGAGGGAGGGAGGGAGGGAGACTTGTTAAGTAGAGAGGTGAATGGGAAAAAAAAAGGTCAAGTCTTAGAATGAAAGAACAGCATGTGAAGTGCAGGGACTGGAAGGAGTGTCAGAAATACAAGGGAAGATGATTTCTCTCTCAAGACAGTGTATTGAAACTTTTAACCAGTGACCTGTGGTTACAGGCTGTCCCTGATACCCACAAATAAACTGTTTTAGTACCACAAGGCATCTTTCTGCATTAAAGAACTCCCTGGTGTGAAGCATCAGCTGCTCTCTGCCGAGGTGTGGCCATGGGGAAATGTAGTCAACATTTTAGTCATAGTGTTCATGCAAACACAGAGCACAGAAACATTTATTTCTAGGAAGCATGTTTAAAACAATGCTGCAGATAAAGGGAAAATTGAAGTAGGAGGCAGAGCTCCATACTGGAAGACCTCTGACAGGAATTATTCTTTGATGCTAGTAGATCAGTAAACCTGTTGTGAGAGAAGTTCATCTGGGAGTTGAACTGGAATAAAAGACAGTGTCTTGTGGGGATATGGAAGAAGTGAGCCCATCAGCATTGCTAATAGGATTTTTTTTTTCTATATTAAAGGACATTTTACTGGTTCTGAAAGGAAGTCAAATCCAAGTAATGTTCATGGTGCTCTGGATAGGAAAGATAGCCATGTCCATGAAAGACAAAATGGTCTCAAGATACCTTATAGCCAAGACTTGCTTCTCAAAGAACAAAACTATTGGTTTTCTGGAAGTTCCAAAAATCTGGTAGATTTTCCATCAGCAGAGTAGATGATACCTCATTTGTTACCAATTTAGATCTCCAGGCTCACTTCCCATGTGAATTGTCTGTATTGTCACTGCTTCCATTGCAGTCTTTCTCTCCTCTGGTACATGAATAGGAACTTCTGTTTACTTTTATAACTTCTTAGTTCTACAGCACTTGTTAAAATGGAGTCAAAATTGGGTAACATTTGAAATCATTATGGTGAAGATGGCAGATACATATGCGTCGCTGTTTATGCCGGGAGCAGAGAGATGAAGCAACACATAAATTCAGCAAGAGCAGGCAAAAGAAGCAACTTTATTAATTTACAACCCCATTTTATATACTCTAGCCCCATAGGGCGATTGGTCAGTGATCACCCGTCTCCTAGGGTGATTGGCTAAAGTCCTACAACACCCATTTCAAAATATTTTTCCAATGTACCATAAACAGAACTTCGCAAAACACCAGGTGTTGGTCCAGCTTACAAAAAACATCCTACTGTTTCTCATAACATGTGTGAGAAAGGCAGGATTCCCACCGAATATTGTAAGAACCTGGGAAAATCTCTCTGCTAGCAGATTTTCAGCATCCACACATATGCATACATGTATGACATTATATACATACGTAGATGATCACAGAACACTATCATGTGAATTTCATGTCCTTGGGAAACCAGATAAATGACAGCATTTCAGGCTGAAGAAAATAATTGTTTTTGTCTTTTGTTGATCTGAGAGTTTGAGAGTTTGAGTACTTTTAAGAGTATCAGTAAAATTGCAATAAGTCAAGAATTTTGGAAAATAATTAGGTCCTCTAATATTTTCAGGCTTTTTCTGTCCCACATTATTTGTTAGACTGTCTTGGTATCACCAACTTTGTGATTCTTAGCCCATTCCAAAACTTCAGTGGAAAAAAATGACATCTAAATCTGAAAAAAAACCCACTTCCCAAACACTTCACAAAAAAGAACAGAAAGAGTCTCAAATACAGATGCAGGTTTCTAGATAGTTTTTGCTATATCCCATGCTATGCTAGTAGCAGCTGGAGTCTCTGAGGGATCAGGATATCTTTCTGCCATAGAAATTTCATACAAAAGCATGCTGCAGGCTTCCTGTGTCCTCTTACACAGGTAGACAAGAGAATCATAATTTATGGTAAAACTATCTTTCCCTTCCTTGCCCTCTCCCAAGTGAACATGGAGAAAAACATAACATCTGTGGGAATTTGTGCCTGATAGCTGTGGGAGTTCTTGAAACTGTTAAGGAGATCACAGAATCACAGAATTTACTAGATTGGAAAAGACCTTCAAGACCATTTAGCCCAATCATTAACCTAACCCTTGACGATCCTAGAAATCATTCTTTCTGTGAGAGCCAGATCAGACAGGGAAGGACAAAAAGGCATTGCAGGAGATGAGGGTGGAAGAGGGTGACTATTAAACCCCTGTTACCCATATGAGGTTCCTTCCCTCCTTCTTTCCTCTATGGAAACGTGGTCAGCCAACTGTCACTTTAGCTCTCAAACAGAGAGCATCAGTTTTCTCTTGTGTGTACTGTTTCAGATTTCAGCAGTGCTTGAGTAGTGTTGCTTCTAGAGTTTAGTCAGAAAGCTTAACTGGGAGTTTTTCCTATCCTACTGAAGCTAAGATAGGAAAAGTTAAAAGCTGCTAGCAAATTACCCTTGTCAAGTACTATTTAAAGCACAAGTCTTTAGAGGACCAGCAGTTGAGAACCATGGTGAATGGCCAGTGAAATCATGTTGTCACTGCGCCCAATATAACAACAGTGCTGGAGACAGGGGGTCCTTGGCCTCATCTCACTTTCTGTCTAGTTTAAGCAGGTAATATCACTCTTTTTATGTTTTAAAGAGTAATGGAGTAATTGATGACACTAGAGAAAGTGTTTATTTTCATGTGAGTGTTTCGTGCAGGTGTGCTTCAACATGGGCCTTTGTGAAGCATGTGATGTTGCAAGTGATGTCTGAGATGCTTGCTTGTGCTTCATCAATGGCTCAGGCACAACCATTAGTTATCACTTCCTTTCTTCTCCATTTTCTTCCTTCTTCCTCACTGTTTGGCAAAAGTCCTCATTGAAGTCACTGTATCCACTGTATTCTAGTATATAGTGCCGCAGATGGATGTTACTCTTCCAAACTTGCTTGTTACAAGGAACTGCTTAACAAAAGTGCCTTCTTCCTTTGAGCTATGGCTCAAACCAAAGAGGTTTCAAGAAAGAAGGTAGAGATAGGATCACATGGCAAATTGCAGAGAAGTCACAACTGGGCTCCTTCATTAAATGATTTGTTTAGATGTATTTTGGGGGGAAAAAAAAAAAAAATTCTTAGTATGCCACTCTGCTTGTATCTATCCCTATACACTTTATCATCAAAATGGTGGATTGGTACCAAAGATTTTTGTTTTCATAAGAGTCAAGAAGAGGTGGTTTTTAAGACATGTCGGCACAAGACTTTTCTGCAGAAGTAACTGCTACACAAACTAGGCAGGTCCCTGCTGAGTCTACCTGGATCATCTTACCTGAGGAACTTGGGATCTTATCATAAAATACACTCCCAGTAAAGTCAATAGACATTATAGATACTTCCAAGAAGTAATTTCAATGCCTCTGTTCTTTCAGTGTTTTCTGTTAACTCCTCTTACAGAATTTATTGCGAGAGATCAAGCTATTGTAGGAACATCGAAAGCAATGGGTTGATCTGGATACTAATCCCAAACATGGGTCTTTGTATTTAAAGTTATACTGAGTTATAGGGAAGGTCTTAGAGGGAAAAGAAAGAAGCAAGAATCAATTTGTAAAGTTGCTATATTAAATACCCAGCTTCTTCTAACTACTTTTGATTGCAAAAGGTGAAGACATGGGAAACTTTTTTTTTTTTAAATCAATAGGTCAGTAGTTTTCTGTGGAGTCGGGGAAAGACATGATGTTGGCATGCAGCCATTTTAGGTTACGGGAAAGGTGAATGGGCTTTGCAAGCTCATACTGGTGGTGCTGTCTGTATATATATTTTAAAATACTGCCACTTAGTGATAGGAATGTAGTACGGCAAGAGAAGCTGCACTTCACTTCCATGAAGGAGTAGACATCTGTGTTGGGCAGCGGTGGAGGGAGAGCTTGGTTTGGTTTCGACTGGATTTGGTTTGCTTTTTACACACATAGTTTGCTAATAATCTTTTGTTTCCAGTCATCAGAGGTTATATAAGGCTGGTGGAAGTTGACATGACTCTTATTCATAGCCTTTTACGTCTCTTCATTGTTTCAGATATATCTCATGCTTTGCCTGCAACCCATCTTGTATTTAAAGTTGATTTTGGACCTGACATGTAGCTTGACTGAATCTTACTGAATCCAGTGAAAATTAACCTCAGAAATAGGGCAGAAGAATTGAGGTCCTAAACTTTGTCTTGATTGTGTCTTGACCTCCAAGGTATGTTCTCTGGATTTTACCCTGTGTGAGTGTTCTAAAAGCAAAAATATCCCTTGTAGGAGGCACTGTAACTGATGTAAGATTTTCTGTTTGTTCTTATTGTCCTGAGCATGAGATAAAATGACTCATCTCAGTTTAGGCACCAAAAAAATGTCATATTCCCTAACTGTAAGTTTTATTTTCATTGCAAAAATTTAGGTCTAGTAGGGTCTTCCTGATCTTTCAATCCAGTACAAGATGACTGAGAGTGACTAGATAGCACATATTTTCTGTCATGTGTTTGACAAGCTCCACGTTAAAGCTGTTCCTTTGGGGTGTTTGCCTCCATTTTTCATGTGGGAAAGCTTTCTTCTTGCTTCTTCTTCTGTAATCAATAGAAGAAACTATTGTCATCTCTTGCCTACATTTATTATGAGAAAAAACTTATTTTATGTCATAACTCTTTTTTTTGCACACAGAAGTTACCCCTATACACTTCTAGAAGGCCATCTTACCATGTTTTGGTCCTTGCTTTGGTCTCTTAATTTCCTTTCTAAATGTGAGCTTAGACCCTGTCTTATTGTCTCTTATATTATGGTAGAAAAACGATACTGTTATTCAGAGAGAAGATTGATTTGGAAAGAGAGATTGCTACTACTACAAGTTATGTTTATGTTCTCTTGCTAGTGAATAAAATGAGATACCAAAATTTTAAGCAAGTTCTTCTATCTCTTTGATTAGTTTTAGAAATGATATCAGTTAAAAGATCTCTTCTTTTGGTGATTACTTTCTACTTTACCACCATTTGCAGTAATAATTGCAAAAGCAAGTGGTGGAATGTGAGGTTTTAACCCGTATTTTATAGGTCACAAATGGGCTCTAAAAACACTGCAGTCTTGCAATTTCATCTAGAGATAATTATTAGATAATACCAGTAGTAAATTATTTGCTGCTCATATACTTCCTAATATTCAGTACCCACAGGTAATTATTCCACCATTTTAGATAGAAAGTACATTTGAGCACTTTTAAGAATTGTATACACTATGAGCAAACCATTGTCCCAGAATTGCATACCCAACGTAGTCATATTATTATGCATGCTGAACTAGAATGAGATGTGCCACTGTCACCCAGACCAAGAGTCCTGGAGTTACTGACCTGCATGGAGTTGCATCCTCATCCCTGATGGATCTCAGTAGAATTACTCTGGGTGCACACAGGTGTAAGAGAGGTCAGCATGTGACTTTTTTGTATCATGTCCTAAAAGAGCCTATAAGTCTTCATCAAATACATATAATATAATCTTTTTTTTTTTTTTTTTATAAAAGCTAACTCACTTCATGATGTCTGGCATCAACCATTTTACTGCAGAATAATTAACCATATCATTGTCTTTAACTTACACACAGAGTAAACTGTGTACTGTATTTCTCATCAAACCCATATTCTGTTTGCTTGTCCATTCCAGACATCTCAGAACTACATTTTCTGTTTTAAATTTTAATCAATTCAGGCAACCCAGATTGTTTCCACACTACCACAGACCTGGCTGCCTCCCACAAAATAATTCTCCTATGGTCATGTAATTTAACTGATAAATTTAATGGTAAATTAAATGAATCCAAAACACACTCTTTACCTCCAAGAAAGCACAACTGGAAAGAAAAATATGTTGACAGCAATTTCACTACTAATGTGTTGTGCTGAAAGCTCTGCATGAAGTTGGTTCTGCCATTGACAAAATTACTTAAAAGTAATGAACAATAGTGCCAGGATATCCTTGAATGAAGCTTTCAGTATCTCTGTGAGTGAAGGTTTGCAATGTCTTATCACTTTTAGGAATGGTATCTGGGCTCCCTTTCTAGGCAAACTTTCTATAAATACATCTACTGTGTAATGCCTCACATGTTTTTGTATCAGGGTCTGGAACACCTCTAACATAAAAAAAAAATCCTTTGAAAATTCTATTACATTGTTCAAAGTCTTAAAAGGAAAAAAATCCCCAAACCTACCTGCTTCAATTGTGGCTACTGGTAAGAATGGCTGAGTCACATTAATAGAACTACACACAGTCCTCAAAACTGGGACTTAAGGAGTTGCCCTGTACTGAAACTACCAAACATAGTTCCCTGTTCAGTGTGTTGGGAATGCGCTTTCCATTTACCGGAGACCTGAAGAAAAGAAAATAAATCCCAAATCCAGAGGAACTCTGTATCAGCGTCACCGTTTTGATTTTAATTCATACTTTTTCACAGGACTCACCACTCAAGCAGATGCCCCTTACTAAAATGATGCCAGAATATGGAGAGGGCTTGTCAGAGCTGTGCCTGGAAGCTCAGAAGGCATGCTGGCAGGGTATCCGTGTTATCTAATGCCATCAGCATCTCTTTCATGAGTACTTAAGACATCCCAAATTTTTTAAAAGACTTGTCATTGTTTCTCAAGTAGATAAAAGCTTCATTGCATTTCAGGCTACTGATGCTGCCTTCTTCATGAGTTAGGTGATGTTAAACACCACTAAAAATTGATAAAGAATCAAATCGCTGCCTAATTTACAAAATAACAGTCAAGTGACACAACATTAAAAGGCTGATCAGCCTTCAGAATTATTACAGTGTGTTTATTTTTTAGATCATTTTTAGTCTTTGAAATGTCAAGCGCAGTGATCCATCTGAGCTGCAAATGTGGATGAACATACACGAGAATGTCATCCGCTTGGAGAAGAGTTGAAAGCAGTTGCAGATGGATTCATTACAGAACTTACACCTGTTCTGCATAAAATTCATGAAGAACAATGTAACCAGCTACCCTCAGTTCTGCTGCTTAATAGGTTTAACTTTTGAGAAGGATACCCACCTTTTAGCTAACATACCATTCAGGCAAGCAGGAAAGCCAAAGTCATTGTACCTGTCCTCTCCTGACACTGTTGTTGTGGAAGCTCATGAACACACAGCTCCTCATCACACATTTTTGGTGCAACTCTGAAGCCACATTTGGTGACACGCTTTTAAAGCAAGAGCCTATAGCAAGTGTCCTCAAGCCATATTAAGGCTTCACAAAAGAGTTGTTCTCCAGCCAGAGGTCTTTATAAACAAAGCATGTGTACTCACCAATTCTGTGTACAAGAGGTAGCTGTGAAATGAACTTTTGGCACATGCAGCCAGTTGATTGGCTTTGTAGAAACTATGACTTCTTGTTAATTGCTATGGCATTGCGTAAGAGTTTCCACCGACCTTGCAATTTCTCGGAAGGAATTTCTTGAAAGACTCTGGTTGTTACTGTTGTTATTGCAGATGCTCATGCTGTACAGCTCCTTGACCCCAAGTGAGTGATGAACAGTGCATGGGAGAAATCAGAACTAAAATTATACTGGAGTATAGAAGAGGAGGAGTACTTAAAAGTCTTACCAGAACTGAAGCTCAGTATGGATGACATCTGGAGAAGGCTGTGAAAACTTTTCACTCTGTCACTGAAAACCATGTGTGCCAACAAAAGAAAACAAGGACAAGGGTTGTTTTATTTCTGAATTTGATTTTTAAAAATAGTTTTCTGTTGATCTGGGCAAAAACAATTAATTATAAACTCACAGTTGACATAGCCTGTATGCTGGGTTTGGTTGGAGTAGTTGGTTTTCTTTATAGTAGGTAGTATGGGGTATGTTTTGGATTTGTGCTGAAAACAGTGTTAATAACACAGGGATGTTTTAACTGTTGCTGAGCAGTGCTTGCACAGAGTCAAGGCCTCTTCTGCTTCCAACACCACCCCACCAGCTGGGGGTGCACAAGAAGTTGGGAGAGGGGACGACCAAGACAGCTAACCCCAATCGACCAAAGGGATATTCCATACCATATAACATCACGTTCAGCATTTAAGCTGGGGGAAGAATATGGAAGGGGGAGATGTTCAGAGTGATGGTCCTTGTCTTCCCAAGTAACCATTATTTATGTGTGATGGAGCCCTGCTTTCCTGGAGATGGCCAAACACCTGCCTGCTGATGGGAAGGAGTCAATGAATTTCTTGGTTTGCTTTGCTCACACAGCTTTTACTTTACCTATTAAACTGCCTGTATCTCAACCCATGGTTTTACCCTTCTGATTCTCTCCCCCATTTCAAGAGAGGGGAGTGAGCAAGTGGCTTCATGGTGCTTAGCTGCCAGCTGGGGTTAAACCACAAAAGCCTGGTGTGTGGTGAATTTTATATATATGACTTCAACTAAATTGTAAGGTTAAGGTGGAATTTTTTTTTTCCACAGTTGAGTGTCTTGGTGCACTGTGGTTTCATTGAATAAAGTGGTGTAGAAATAATTCATAGCAATGTCAACTATTTTATTTTGTGGAAAACCAGATCCTTTTTATCTCTGGTATCCCATTTAAACAGCTTGCTATTATACATGGTTTAGGGAATTTTAAAATGATGCAATACAAAATACAATTTGTTTCTTTCAAACTAATCTGAAGAACTACATTTTTCATCAGTCACTCAGAGAACACATAGAGAATTCATTTTAATAAACAATTTCTAAAAACCATGCAAGCAAGACTAGAATGATGTATACAGAATGAGGGATACAAAATTCTGCCTTGTCAGATATAAAAACATGCATTCACCATCAGTAAAACTCTTTATTAAATGTTAACAGATTGAAAATGCAACATTTGTGATATTGTTAGAGCTAGACAGAAAGCTTATATTTAGACTCTTACCAGAAAAGCACTCAAGAATCTGTTCAAATCTTGGTGAAATGGGTAGAGGTTAAGATCCACGTATGATGTTAAAGATGTGCCTATGACCTTTTTTGAATATACATGGACTTGAATGAATGCCTTTCTGAATGTATCAATGTGAATATCTTTTCAATGATTTTTTCAAGAGTTGTAATTACATTACAAGACAACAGACTTAGCGGATGTGTAGTTTTGGTCCCAATGTGCTATCATCAATAAAAGTTTACCAGAAGCAATTGTCTCAAGAGACTATAAAGTGAAATATTTTTGGAGGCATCTCCAAATAAAACTCTGTAATTAGTAACCATTAATTCAAGTGTCTAGAATAAAAGATTCATTAGCACTAGATTTAAATCAAACAAAAAAGCACCAACAGTTTTTTCTCCAAATTTAAGGTTTAAATTGATAACTACTTTACACTTAATTTCAAGCTATTGTCATTTCCTGTGTTACTAGACTGTTTGTACTTTTCCCACTAGTAAATATTCACATTGGTTTGTTCTGGCAGCCCTTGATATCAGCTATTTCTCCATCATAGACTGGATGGCTGGTTTCCAGTAAGTATATATATGGTATATAAACAGGCAGATGCATGCCGAGATACCTTTTTTTTTTTTTTTTTTTATGATGCCCTTCAAGGGTGGAGACATCAGAACTGAATATGCTGTACCAGCTCCCACATCCCATCCTATAAGTTATGGTATGGTGTCTGGTTTGAACCAATGTATATGTGACAGGTATGTATATTTCAATGTGGCTGAAACATTGCAGTGAAGACTTGCATTCAGTGCATTGTATAACAACTCTCCAAAACTTCCTCCTCTGTCATATTTAATGGGGGTGTTTTCTCTTGCAAGCTTGGCCCATGCAGACCCCTGCCAAGTGTACGTGTCTACTGTCTTACTTGTTACACCCTCAATTTTGTCAATTTTTATTGAGAGCAACTGCCCAGTTTCCAATCCATTCATTTCCTGCTCTGTACTGATGCTGCGAAGTGTAGGATTTTTCATCACAATGTTACCTGGTGTACACTTGAGCGCTGCACAGAAACCCATCTGTCATCACAGTTCAGAACAACCTTTGCTGAGCTTTTGCTCTATCAAAAGAGCATCACGAGCATTATACAATAAAATGTATTTTCCAAAAAAACACAAGAACATCTGAAATTAACTTTGCTATTACACCTCCATTCTTCATTACTTGATTCCACCTCAGCCATTCTGCAGGAGAAACCTCAAGATAAATGGCCAATGGTGATCCAAGCTCAACCTGTTTGGTTGTTGTCACAATTCTTTTTCCTGCACTTGTTCTTATATAGACTCTTTCATGACAAAGCAAAGCACCAACCACTAATCATGCAAAAAAGTAAGGCCATGAATGAACATTTTAAAAAGAACTAAGTCCGTTATAACTGTAAGTAGTGAGGCTTCGGTCCACATTTTTGTATATATTTTCCCTTTGTAAATAAAGTAATTGTAAATAAATTAATTTATAATCCCTATGTTCTAAATGTTGCAACAATTCAACACTGTTGAATTAAATCCATAGATGTGTAATATCATTCATGAGATGATATGAGCTATTGGTTTAAATAACCTTCTTAGCTAGCTATGTGACAAAAATACTGTGCTCACATGCACACACACAACACAGGTTATTTTTGCTTTCACTTCTCTCAAGTTAAGTGGTTAATTTCAAAAGAATCAGGCAGCTGTGCATTTCAACACTTAAAAAAAAAAAAAAGTTAGTTTTCCAGAGTGCAGGAATAAAATTATTTTTGAGAGATCCCCCAAACTCTGAGAAATTACAGATATTGACTGCTCAACAGAGGAAATGAAGGCATTTAACTCTTCTCATAAGAGAGTATGATAGTGAGTGCATCATTTTCACCTTAGAAAGATAAGAATCAGGCATTGAATGTAGTAGACGTCAACAGTCTACTGACTCAGACTTGCAATAAGTCTGTTTGAACACTTCTTCAACTTCCATTATTTTCAGCTTGTTGAACTCTCCTACCTGTTCTTTCCCATATAGGAAGAATTAAAACTCAAAGGGGGATAAAAAAGGAAGAAACTCAATAGATTTGTTATTTACCTTTACAGAAATTTAACTATAACAACATATTTTGGTCTGTGAATTTCCTGCTACCATTTTGTTACACTTTGTCAGCCATGTCCCAGATTTAGCAAAGTTAGCCCACAAATACAGTGTTTCTCCACCGTAGGCAGGCAGTTGTGCTGAAGCAGTGACTGTCAGGTTTTTGGGTGCTCAGTTCTTTTCTTGCCACAACTGCCTGAAGCAAACTTGCTTCCTTCTTGCAATTCTGACCCATGTCAGGAATAGTGGAGATACAAAATATTTAATGTTTTTGAACTGGAAGTTAGATATTTTCTGAAACGATGGAACAAGAGGAGGGAATCTCACTGAACTTTGCTCGTAGCTCAGTTTAAAGTCAATCAACCATGTGACACAGTTCTATTGGAAACTAAGCTTCATTAGTTCTGGTGCTCATGGTACTACTTGTTTTTAATTAAATTACTAAATGAGGGATTACGTGCAGAGACTGCACTGATACTGTAATTGCTTCCAGTGATGAAATTGAAATTTCAAGCCGTGAGCTTCTGTAATACAAATGGATCCTTTATCTAGCCAGAATGTAGAGCTGTAGTCAGTTAAAAATAAGGTAATAGCTTTATCCATACCAAAAGGGCTGTTCTGACATTAGTCATGATTGTTCTGTGACCTTCTCAAATAAACATGCATTTAAACATGCACTCATACCAATGCATGCGCCATACAGAAACTAGAGCTAAACTTGTACAATAACAACAGCTGTCAGTTTTCTTTAGTTATAAGCTGAATATATGGGACATAAGTATCTGTTTTAACAGATTCAGATGTAGTAAGGAGCAGCCTGGGCACATATATTTTGACCTCTATATTATTACCAGCTGTAGAACTTTAGTCAGTAGTTTCTGCACCACGTACAGTAATTTAGAGCTAAATTATAGCACAGCACTTAGAAAAGAGTTGTAGGAAGAACATGCAATCCTGACCTTTTAGGTCCTCAGTGCAAAGCAGGCTGAGAGGCAGGTTATTCCAAACCTTCAGGCTCAGGAGCCGAAAAGACTTGTGTGCAAGACTGAAGCATGCTACAGATGTTCACTTAAAAGAGAATTGTCTGAACACTGTTTTTAAGACATCAAATCTTAATTTAAGAATGCCACATAACAGTGAATCGCTGTCTAAATTATCCTTGTCAAAATTTACCCATAGAATTTGAAGAAATTTCTCTTTTTGTAGAATGTGCCAAGTACGCTACTCCACTTTTTTTTGTTGTTGTTAATAAACAAAGAACTGCTTACATCTGTCTGTATAGGACATAATTTTCAGAAGAATTTTGGCAATATACTACCAAATCTGTTACAGTGCGACTAAGCATCCACCAGCTGCTTGCTTACTTACCCTGCAGCGGGATGTGGGAGAGAACTGGGAGAGCAAAACCAAGAGAAAACCCATGAGTTGAGACAAAGACAGTTTAATAAGTGAAGGGAAAAAACCCAAACCAAAACAAGTGATGAAAAGGCAATCATTCATTCATCACCTCCCACCAGCAGACTGATGCCCAGACAATCTCTAAGCAACTTTGGGAAGTCTACTCCCCTAGTTTTACTGCTGAGCATGACATCATAGCAAATACTCCTTTGGTTAGCTGGGGTCAATTGTTCTCACTGTGTCCCCTCCCAGCCTACTCACTGCTGGGGCTAGGGAGAGACTGACAGTGAAAAACAGAGAAAGTGGTGCAAGGACTGTTCAGCACTGCCTAAAACTTTGGTGAGTTAACACTCATTTTGGTCACAAACCTAAAACACAGTAGCACATGGGCTGCTATGAAGAAAATGAACTGCCTTCACTAGTGAAAGAAGGCAAGCTACACCTGGGAATTGATTCTTATGGTTCACAGAGCTCTGATACCCTGAACCATGTACCTGTGGAGTCAGGCTACAGGTTGAAGTACCTACAATAATAATTCAACTTAAACTGCCTTTGAGATTCATAATTATATTTCTTTTACAACACAAAGTTAAAAAAAAAAATGAAATGCCACTGCTACTGGAGGAAGTATATGAAGTCAAGAAAATGTCCACTCCATTACACATCTGTAAAGGAAAAATAGATGTAAGTCACTTTTCTGACAGCTGTCACTTAAAGTTGCAGCTGCTTAAACAGAACATTTTGATGCTGTCTCCTTTTTTTCAGGATGCTAGTTTTCCTTACAAATCCTGTCTCTACCTCTGCCTGTTTCTTTAAAGATGGCTGTCCAAATTCATTATGTGTATAGCCCACAGAGGTACTAGTCTGTGTTAGCGTATGTGATAAATATCTTCTCTCCACAGACACAAAGGTGCACAGATGAGCAATGGTAAGCCAAATAAAACCCTGCCTAATTGTTTCCAGGCTCATCACAGGAGACACATCAGCCCCAGGGGTGAAACCTACCACCATGAGGCAGGGGGAGGATCTGTCCAGAGCACCTTTTGGACTAAGGGGGGGGGGGGGGGGGGGGTGATATCACTGAGAGGCATGCGACATGTTATGAGATGCAAGGGAAGGGTTTTAGGATTGTGCAGGACTTACGGTAGGATGTGCAGGCTATGAACTGGCTGGTGAGCAGGCAAAGTGGCCCAGGAGACAGGCTACTTATCAGGAAAGAACTGACCAATTGATGGAGAGATCCTGGGTCTTGTCTGAGTGACCTTAGGGCAGGGGGGAGGTGTAAATGAGGCACATGGAGACTAGAGAATCCAGAGGCAATTTACTGGACAGGCTGCGTGTCTGGGCCCAGCTACTGAAGAGGTCCACATTGCGTGTATATCTATGTTTTTCCCACAGACAGGTGTTCATCCTGATCAGCCAGAAGGGAGAAGAGGATGAAGCCATGAGTGCCGTTTGTGTTCACATGTGTCTGCCTATGTTGATCTGTGTCACTGGACAGGGGTGTTTATCTGTGTACATGTATTGTACACATATCTGTGCATGAGCCTACTGGGAATACGTGCCAGCCTTGCCACGGGGTAGAGCTGTGGTAACTTTGTGTCCATGGGGCCAGATTCAGCAACCACCATGAGTCTGTGCAGACATTTCAACACATGTTGTTTTACAAATATTGAAGACTTCTGGATTAAATTTGATCTTTGTTATACAGAAGCATAACATCAATGACTTCTTTTTGGGGTTTTTTTTTAAATTTTTTCTTCATTCATTTTGTTCATTCAAGTGTCTCTTTTTTTCTTTCTTTACCAATGCTTACCTTTCTGGCACATCTATGTGTTTTAGGTTGAAAAGATACCTGGTAATTTACTTTATTAGAATATAAGAGCTTCTTTCTCTATGTTCATTAAGTTAATCCAAGCTGAGAGGTATCTTCTGCCAGACATGTAAGAAATACTGTTGTCATCTCTATTGTCTGCCTCTTTACAGCACAGTGGTAGCATTGCCCTGGCACTGTGCATGGAAGGAAAGCTGTTGAAATCAACTGTGTACAGCATATGCAAATCCCATTTATTTTATTATTCATATTAACCTCAGCTCATTTTCATTTTATGTGAGTATTTTGATTCAGGTATAAGGCAATTTTTATTATATCATATGTTTTATTATTACTCTTCCACCTTACACCCCTAAAGGTCCCAGCAGCTTCCATTTCTATCATTTGACTATTTGCAGCGTTTCAAAGTAACCATCGGGTGTCTGTCCTTTTTAGCATCTAATTACACTTTGTATGGGCTTGATTACCAAAATGCATTAAACAATAATTAGATAAGGATAATTTACATCCAAACAATAAAGTTGAAAAGAACAATATAACTGGTAATTGGCCTTGACCAAGGTAAATAATGTCCTCTTTTTTATTTACATTTGGTTTTCCCCATAAACTGCCTACTGGGTTGTACAGAAGTAAGAGGCTAGCAAAAATCTGAATCCCCATCCATCAGTATTAATCTCACACTTTACTGAGGCCCCATCCATTCATCTTTCCGACACAAATTAGAAATTCAAGAGTTTTAACAAATGAGCCTGCAAATGTAAACTTATTAGGCCATATATTTTTACTACACACTGTGCAGTGCCCTCCACAAAGCTGTCCCTTCAGAGAGTGTTTTCCTATTTTGTGTTATTGATGGCAGCTAACTAATCACATTTTTAATGTTGTCTTTGGGGAGGGCTGTTTGAGTGAATGTGCAAACTAAACTACCCAGAATAAATCTACCTTATTAAATGCTTGAAATTATGTGTCTTTTACGATAAAGAAACTCTCGAGCATTGTTACATTTGCTAACCTTCTTTTTGCAGAAATCAAAAGACCGGGATTAATTAAAATAATATATCAAAACAGGGGTTTGTACAGAATGTGTTTGCACATGAGAGAAAGGCCAAGAAAAATTGGTTAATTGGTCTCTTCATCCCTGCTCCCTTTCCCTCCATTGAAATATCTTCCAAAAAAATTGCTTTTAAACTAACCTTTTTTTAGGTAAATGTTGTAATTATCTATGCTTTCAGAGAATTTACTAGTGAATGGATCAAAATGCAAACCTCAAGACAGAGCCCTTCTCCCGCACTTGTCACAGAAGTTTGTCAAAGCTTCTGCATAGCAGGAAGACTCTCTGAACAAAGCACTTCCGATTTTACAAAATCAGATTATTTTGCTGATGACATAAAATTTCAGGAAACAGTTAAGTGATTATATTTAGTTTTCTATATGCTTTTTTAAAGGCATAGTTCTATGTATTTAAATTCTTAAAATTTTAGAGAAGGCTAGAAGGGACTGATCTGAAAGGCATAGGCTTTTCTACAAGATCTTGTTTAAAAGGTTTTAATATGCACAGATAAACATCTTTGACCAATGATATCCATGCTGATTTATCTCATCATTTTTAGTGTTTAACAAAATGATGTAATTACTTCAAGGATCTTTATTACTTTACTAAAAGGTGGGTTAAATCATTTTAACCAATGATCAGTAGAAATGCTAATTGCCCTTTTATTGCTCCCTTCCCACCAGCAAATACAAACATGGGTGATATCTGGATTCTTAGCTTTAAAAATCAGGCATATTATGTTTCCAAGATTTGAGCAGCAAAGCTGGTTTGCTTTGATCAGGACCTTTAGGACTGTTCAATGTAGTACACTGCATTAGTGATTCCTACAGAAAAGGCAGAGAACAGATTGACGGATAGGTAGAAAATTAAACATGAGGCCCATTTAAAAAAACCAACCAAATATTAATTTTAAATATATTTCCTTATTTAAAGAAAGGGTGATAATTTTACAAAGCAGGGCAAAGGATGAAGTTCAGTTGTTTTACAGGTGTACCAGTGCAATGTCTACTTCTGCCCTAGTCACCATGTAAAATCAGTTTCCATTTGTAGTAGCCATTTATATCCGCAGTCCCACAAAAAATGAAAATCAAACACCACAGTTCTTGGTTTAAAGCCAAAAGAAAAAGTGTTTTAGCACAGGACAAAAGTCTTATGAGAAATGCACACATTTTTAGTTTTCTGTATTGTTGCTAAAATACTGCTGTTAGCGCAATGGACCTGTTAGTCATCATTTTTCTTTTCTTAATTAGACTTCAGATTCTACAGTACTCGGTAATTAATACATTACTTGAATTATTTTGTATCAACTGTATTTTTACGCTAAGCAGCTGCTGTCCCAAGCAATCTGCTTGTTAGATGTAGTCACATTTTTAGCAAATTACTTGAAAATCTGTTTGAATATTTTTTATTATTAATATGTACCAAATAGGAATCCTGTAGATGCCACTACAGGAGCAAAATTATCCAGCAGAATTTCAGAGCAATGAATATTCTGTCATTTCAATACAATATATATCCTATAAATAGCACTCTAATGCATATGAAATTACAAATACTGTTATGTTGTCGAAACCCTATGGCTTGTGCTATAGAGGAGGTCAGGCAAGATGATCATAATGGTCCCATTTGGCCTTACGATCTATGAATTTCCAAGAGTTATAGGTATAGTTTAAGTGCACCCTCAGCATGAGTTGCCTTATTATTTAGCAGAAAGGGGGAAAAAGTAGCCTTGTTCATGCTTATACTGTACTGCAGTAGGTCAACACACATTTTACCCATAGGGTAAATAAGTTTTCTTTTTTTTTTTTTTTTCTAAAAAGAACAGGCAATTTTACATATGTCTTTCTGTGCATATACCTACAGACCATGGAGATGTGTATGTGTAACCACCTAATCTTTTATGTGTGCGCTTATTCTTTTGCATCTAGCTATAGTCAAGAGCTAAGCTCATGGGAAGAAGTGGGTCAGCTTTCTATAATAAAATATATAGGGAGAGATGGAGCAGATCTCTATCTCACATGCTGATGAAGTTAATTGCAATCTAAAAACAAAAAGCAAGTTAATGGAAGTTTGTTTATTCTAACATCCAACCTAAGAGACTGAGCTGAGAAGAAACCTTTATTTACTCAAGCAGACCTGGGAAAATGAGAAAATCCCCATGAATTTCACGAAGGTACTTACAGAAGCAGGGGAGATTGTTTTTAATCAAACATCAATAGTTATCTAGTTGAACAATAAATGGAGAGTGTACATTTTATTAGAGCTGAGGGAATATGGCAAAACATTTTCCATTAGTACTTGGTCAAAATTTTAAACACATTTCTTGCCCTTGCCCTGTTGTGTTTCTCTGACTTGCCAAGCAAAATATTTCATGGATAAGGGTATGGAAGAATATAGAACTTGAAGAAATTTTGAAATGCAGCATCTGAAATTAAAAATCAGACATTTACCAATAACCCAGTTCAGAAAACTGCATATTTACATTTACTTAAGAGACAGATAAACTTTATTCTAGAATCTAATTTCCCTTTTCAAACACTGTCTTTAAATCCTGCTGTCATTGCTGTCATTCTGACATCAAAACTTGCCCTGAGAGATAATATTTTGGTTTGTGTCTGTTGTAGTTGTTTCATTGTCCTTTTTTTTTTTTTGCATAACTGAAGCAAAAATCTAACAATACACATAACTAAGTTCAGAGAGAAGTAAAGGAGGTAAAACAAGGGATGAGGACTATTTTTTTAATGACTGAAAAATATTCCAGGATGTAAAAATAAAGTTTCCATATTCCAGTAAGTTAAATCAAACAAAGCAAGACATTAATACCTTGTTTTCTTGTTAAAATCTGTGAAAAAGAAGAGGACAGAATCTTGTCAACAAGCATAGTTCTTCCTAAAACCAATATGGTGTACAAGCCTAAATATTTAGTTCAGTTGTACCAACTTTAATATATCTATGAGCTTTCCAGATCAAATCATTGCACATCAAGAGGAGATAACAGTGTATCAACAGATATTAACCTCACTATTGAAGAAGAGGGTAACTAAGGTATTTGTAATGTTCTCTCCATGTGAAGAAAATTAGTTTAGAAAGTGGTACCTATTTTCTTGATTAGATAGATTTTCTTCTGTCTCTTTAATCACAAAGATATCTCAGGACACTTCAGCTCTCAGGATGTACTTTGCAAGTGAGAGAAGGTAGGAGGGAATATTGGATTCACTATAGAACATTTTGTTGAAGTTTGCACAGAGTAACCTAAAAGAAAGAAGAACATTCTGAAAACCCTCAAGACATCTTTTTGGTCTGGACCAAGAGCTGCTACTACACTTATTTTCAGAATCAAGCCAATTGTCAATGTAGTTGCAATTTGTCAAGTACAGAATGAAATTTTTTGTTTTCAAAATTTTTTAAAATGTTTTTTCAAAAAATCTCAAAATTAATTTCTTGAATTTCTATTGCTCCTCAGTGATGCTGTGGGTCTAATAAGCTAATGAATAGTCTCTTCCAAACACACCTGTAACCCTCTTTTCTAAATACTTGATTTTGTAAATATGATTTGTGTATTTCTTAATTCACTGGCAAACTCGACAAAGAACAGGAAAGGATGTCAACTTTGGAAAGCTGTTAATGAGGAAGGAGATAAAGTACTATGATGTGAAGGAAGGATGTGAAAAAGAAAACTGATAGCATTCTAGTGATCACCAAAAAAGCAAATGCAGTGAGCTTAGAGTACAGCACAAGTTATTCCTCCATCTGTATTTTTAAGGACAGTATGAATCAAAGGGTAGAATTCAGTCATAAAAATGAGAAAAATTGTGATATTTAATAGAAAAGTAAAAGACCGTGATCTCCAACACAATGACCTAAGAACGTTAGTATCTTACTTTGCTGCAGTTAAATACACCAGACTTTGTCAAAGCCCTTTAACAGTTCAGCCTGTTTAGCCTAGTAAAACGAAGTCTGTGACAACATGACAGCTGTTCGTGAACATATCAAGGAAGCAAATGTCATGAAGGGAGAAAAGCTATTTAAAACAAAAGGCAGTTAAGCATAGCTAAACTGGATGTAAGCCAGTTTAGGCTGCAAATTATATCATTCTTATTAATCAGAAAAAATGGATAAAAATATCCTATAGTTTTAAGACACATCTTTATCAGTTTATGAAAGGGATTACGCCATACTACTGCCACTGTTATCAGTGAACTCCACTTGCCATGAAGATTACTTAGGGGACTATTTTCCCTTCACTAGATTGAAATGAAATTTAAAAAGTTAAAAAGGATTTAAAAATGTTTCCAATTTTAAACAACCTTTTAGTCATTTCTGCTGACAAGTTATTTTCTTCCTTTGAAAACAATTATTTTGGTATTTTAGAACTGCTAGAAAGATATCAACTGTTTGTATATTTCTAAATACCAGTTTTTCTTGTCAGGCTGTTTTCAGAAGCTTTCCATAGCCTTTACAGATTTGTATCCACTATGTCCATGCTATCATCCACCTTCTTCAGTGATGATAGTTACAAGCCTTCAGAGTATAACCAATGCTGATACCAAAAGGTTGTTTGATTTTGATATGTGGATGAATTTGTGGGTTTTTTTTGTGTGTGTTTTTGATTAGATAATCATTTGGCTGACTCTCCTCTCCCCTCACAAAAAAAAAAAAGAGCAACATGGCATTCATCTGTTTTAATTGATGACCTTTTGGTATACATTATAAGAAGTGAAGTGTAAATTACATGAATAGTTAAGGTGATCCGAAATAGAAGCATGACAACTCTCCAAATGTACTTAAAACTGCAAAGTCAAACCCCAGAAACTTGAAAAATCACAGTAATTTGAACAATATTCATCTATGAGCTTTCAATGACAGTTCAAAAATGGGTCTTAATTTCAAATGAATACTGCACCTCTGTAATAGGCTGCCACAAAGTTCCCAGAAATAAGAATGTGGTTTTATTTACTATTCCCTTTTGAGAAGAAAACCTTAGTTTTCATGTTGAAATAATATATGTTCCTCTATATATAATCAAAAGCAAAGACATTTTCAGGGTTTACAGGAGGACAAGATAAAATGGTAAAACGCAAAGGCATATACCAGTAATAGACTGCAAAATCAATTTAAGAAGTGCAACTGCAGTTGTCTTTCCCAGGTTTTTAATTATGTGTTTGTTTGCCATGGTGGCCTAATTTAGTCAAGTAGATGAGCCAACATTAAAAGCTGGTAGGAGAGGTAAGTAATCCCCAGAGTGGTCTGCTTGTGTAGAGAGTTTAAAAGCTACATGTACAGAAGCCGAAGCCAAGGCAAATTTGAGAAGGGGGTCCACATGATAAACAGTGAAAAGCCAGCAAATCAAATTTTTCACAATTAGTTGAACAACAACTGTGACAGGTTCAGCGCTTAGCATTTTCATTTGTGTGCTCAAATTTGGTTATCCGTCCTCTTTTATGCAAATGTGATGTGACAGGAGAAGCTGGGAGCACTCAAGCAGGCCGATCACTCACAACAGGAGCTAGGTCTGTACAGCTGAGAGGCCTGGATTAAATGGACTGAGTGCTGATGGATAAATGACATAAGCCAGGCTGAAAGCCTCATGAAGTGATTTAGAACTTCCACAAGATGATGCCCAGAACATAAATTGTACTTTATCCTCAAATGTAAAAATAGAGATGAGAAAAACATAAGCTTCTGCTAGTAAATAACCATGCTTATAAACTTACTAAATCCGACATGTTTGTTGCCTACTAGAATACAAAAGTTGGGAAAACTACCTCTAATAATTGCTTATGCACCACCATGTAGACCATACAACTCACTGTGTTGTTTTTCTGCTTGCATGGGAGACCAAGAAAGCTGATTAAGCAATTAAAGCATTCGCTCTACTTTGACAGATGGGAGAGAAGCTGATGAAATATATATACACAGAAAATTTTTTCACAATGTATGTGCAAGTAATTTGGCAACAAAAATTATCTGGTCAGAGAATTTTATCCTACTGCATAAGGTATAACTATTAAGGTGATGTATTGTTATAGAAAACACACGTGCGCACAACGGGCTCAAGGATGAAATGCCTGTCTATACTTTCCCTTTGTCAGTTTATAGGAAACTGCAATTCTATAGGTAGGTTTGCCAGAAAAGTATCACAGCTTGCCCCTTTGATTCCATCATTGCTTTATTTCTAGATTAATTTTTAAGATGGCTGATAATATTAGTGGATAGCTCAAGAGACCAAACCCTACTAACGATAAGAAAGTTTCAATATAATGGCCTATGTGTATTTCTACTTTAAGATTTTTTACTAATTTTCTTTAATAAGATTTCTTCTAAATCATGGTATCTCTCAAAACCATCATGTATTTTACACTTCTCCTTTAATCCAATGGTTACTATAGTCTAAATTTTTGACTGCTAATTGCCATTTGTTTCTATGTTAGCAAAAGTACTACGATTAGGGTTTTTTTAAGTACCTTTTCTCTCTTTTAGCTAGTGACATATATCACCAGAGAGGATGGATTTCTTGCAGAACAAGAACTGTGACAGCTGTCACAGTCTTTCCAAAGAACAGGTCTTCCTTAAAGCCCTTCTTTCTACCAGTGGAATTAGGTCCCATGACCTGCTGCTGTTGGACAAATCTTGGCATGAGTGCACAACTCAGACAACATCTGAACTGGTAAAACAAACAAGCCCAACATATATCATAGGCACCAGAACTTTATTGTTGGTACTATTAAATTGTTAGGCCTTAGAACCACAGAGAACTGGATCAGCTATCCCAAGCTTGAGAACATTCCCAGCAGATAACATAGATGTGGTTGTCCTGTTTCAAAGCTTAGTAGTGTGTATGAGAGTTGTTCCATGCCAGTTGGCCTCAGCATCAGAGAACAGTTCCAGGCATGTTTAATTTACTACTATTGATGTAGACTAAGAGGCTGAGTACCAACATTCAGACAGGGAACAAGACACTGAAATAACTTACGTCTCCAGTGAGTTCTGGTAAAAGCAAAAGCTACAAAGACATGCTGAAATGTGATAGTGCTGGATAGGCAGCAGACTAAGCCACAGCATGACTGAATGACATCAAGGCATTTGGAAGCCACCACAGTCTACCACCTTGCAAAATCTTCAGGTAAGGTGCTAACAGGTAGGAGCAGTTGGTGTTGCAAGAACACCAACTGTTCTAGCAACTAATGGGCTTTTCTAACCATCCATTTAATTGTTGGGATAGAAGTGCAAGTTATAAGGCATCATTTGTCCTTTGGCTTATAAAAGTTTTGTGTAAAATCCAGGAGGGTCTGAGATACCCACATCATTCAAAATTTCTTTCATATCTTCATAAACAAAAAAATCACAGAATTCATGTTGAGGGTTCCTAACACATTATTCCTACAACCACTAATATGACTAAACAGAGAGACTATTCACTTTTTGTTCAGACATTTGGAAGGAAACTGTTGAGTTCTTCAAAAGGTGTTATATATTGTTACTTGCCAAGATACACATGGTATCTGGGCACATTTTAGAGGTTTCCGTATGTGCTACTGTCAGCTTTGAGAATTCTTTAAATTGACCAGTAGGTCTATGGAGATAAAAGTAAAAAAAAAAAAAAAAAAAAAATCACTTTTCAGTGTGATTTTTGGAC
>JANVCC010000021.1:26157981-26236579 GCA_025345505.1 Todiramphus chloris collaris | reverse complement strand
AAAAAAAAAAAAAAAAAAAAAATCACTTTTCAGTGTGATTTTTGGACTCAAAAAAAGATGTAAGGGTACAGTCTATCTTTCCTTTCATACTACAATTTTAATTTTGAATGTTTTTGATTACCTGATTTTAGAAAGCAGTCATCAAAGCATACACATCTTCTCCCAGATAAGACAGTACTTAGTATGGCTCCTGACACTTCAAATATTCAGATTTATTCCCAGTCTGTTCAGAGAAAGAAGGGCAAGACAGGATCATTGATTCTTTTGTCATCTGCAGAGATACCTGAAAAGAGTTAGGCATTGAAATACTTTCCACTGCAAAGGTTCAATTGACACAAGCTCCTGTTAACGCAACTGTAAAAGTTTAGAACTGTAACTCCTAGCTTATTCTGCAGTCATGATGACTAAAGAACTCCTGCTCCTGTATTACAACAGCTCGTCATCATTTAATTTCCCATCTGAAACTATGATTTGCCCATTAAGTTGCTCATGTAACTGCTTCCTGACTTGTTCATTCAGGCAGCAGGGTTAAACAGTTTAAATACTGGGAAAGATCCATTACTTGACTTGTTTAACTACCCAACTTGGACAAGCAGCTTTGAATGCAACAAACACTGACTGGGAAAAGTACTCTTTCAAAACAGAGAATGACTGACTACACAACATACCTCATAGAGATTCACAATATGGAAAACTGAACTCTTCAATTCCTAAGCCATCCAGAAGGAATCACTAAAGTGAAGTTTCTCTAAGCTGGCAGGTACCTTGAACGAATCATAGAGTGCCCAGTGTTAGAAGGGACCTCCAAAGGTCACCTAGTCCAACCCCCCCTGAAGTAAGCAGGGACATCCTCAACAGGATGCTAATTTAAAGTTTGAGATGGAAGCCTCTGTGAAAGGACAGAGAAACAGTATCTCCTTGATCTATTCTGTGGATTTAGCAGCGTTTCCCAAATCTTGTCTTTTCTGCAACAAACTGGGTGTCACGGTTTAGGGCCAGAACACTAGGCTACCTACAGGTGTGACAGTGGGTGGATCGTAGAAAAAGAAACATGAACACAACTATTTGGCCAAGAACTTGAAACCTCAGCTTCCAACTGCCTCAGCACCTCCTACTAGCATTTTAATATTGATAATTCATTTCACCAAAACCCAACCAACTTCAACAAAACCAGCCCTGATTTCAACAAAACCTAACCTAATTGTAAGTCCTCCAGCACATGGTACATCTCTATATTTAGGCCATTTTTTTTCCTACCTTCTTGGTTCCCCAACTGGCTAAGGTCCCTAAGTGCCATCAGAATTGTTCCCTTCCCATGGTTTAGTTTGTCTACACAGATCCATTAGAGGCAATGATCTTTTCTTGCTGCAGCCTAGCCTCAGGGCTGTTTTATCCATCTGGCAAACCTGAGTTCTCCTAGGAAACAGAAGTGCAGGCACTATGGCCCCTCTGCACAATGGTGATGTGAAGGAGGAAGCATCTCCTAAGTACCCTGCTGCTACTGCACTAGCACTGCTCTGCTGCATGAGTCACACAGCCTTTGACAATATAAGCTAAAAGAAGATCCAAAAGGTCTGACAAAATTCTTCCCAGGCTTCTCACATCTCCTTTGGAGGTGATCCTTGACTCATGTGAGGGTGCCTTTCCTCCCTACCTCATTGGTACCATTGAGGGATACATCATAAAAGAGCCAGAGCTCCCACAGCAAAGCCCCTGTTGACAAGGCTATTAAGACTACCTTTTTACTGACTTCCAAATGGGTACAGAGAATCAGCTCAAATGCAGGGCTATGCAGCTTTCAATTTAGCAGGTCATTGTGGAACTACAGCATGCTGTGTGTTTCTGATGAGCCCGTGCAAGTGAGATGCTTCTGTTCTTAGTTGCTTTTCTGATCTTCTGTGAAAGTGCTTCAGCTTTTATATTGTGCTTCCTAAATGCTTTGTTAAATATTGTGCCCTGGCTCCTAAAGATCACAGGAAGGGAAAGGGAAGGAAGGGGAAGGAAAAAACAAGAGCTGAAGCCAAACACGTCACTGAGAACACCACAGCACTGCAAGGTGTTTTCAATAGAAGTAGCTCAGGTTGAACCACAGCTATGGGATGCAGAGTTTTACTGATTGTAGCTCCTCACTTCTGCCCCCGTGTCTCCCACCATTAACATATTCTCAGCCACCTGGTGAAGTAGTTTAGGAAGGTTATTCAGCTGGACTACCTCATTTTTAAAAGCATAACCCAGTACCTCAATTACTACATTATCACACAAATACCTATCGTGTCAAGTGCAAAGGATGTGCAGGAGTGACCAGCCAGGGTCTTCTCTAATGGTGGCATGGAACAAGACCATTTATGACAACATTTTGCACAACTTACTCCTGGCCATCAAAGAGTTACTACTGCTGTATCTAGAAAAAGAGTTACTGAAAAACACTATAAAGTTCAGTAGCGGGCAGAATTATTTCACAAAAAGATTCAAAAGCTGAAAGATAGCTCAGTATCTGTTAATTCAGGGTGGCTCCAGAGAGTAATTCATAAGCTTCTAAATTAATATTTTTAAGGAGGTCATAAAATGTGAACTTTAGTAACTGCTACAGCCAATTGAGCTGCCATCAGTCCTGCCTTAGACTGCTAAAACACTAGTAATTACCTACTCAAATTACTTTAAAAGTTTAACAAAAGCTTATCTACAGATAATATTGTAGCATGATATACTGCCATCTTAAAAAAGGTGATGTAGTGAATGCTGCTGGTTAATCTTTTTATTATTTCAGGTTCCAGTTTCTATAACTTATTCTCCTAATACAAAGGTATTTCTTCAGTCTTTTCCTGGCAAGCTTTCTTCAAAAAATTCAATATACAGTAAATTTGCAGAGAAGGGCCAGTACAAGAGCAAGTGTATCAGTATTTTCAGTACAGAAAGCATTACAGTAAATGAAGATGGAAAAGAAATAGCACTTATTTTAAATTCACTTGAAAGGATTTTAGAGATAATTCAACACAGAAACAGAATAAATTAATATATTTTAAATTTTAATATTAGTTATCAAAACATAAATTTAGTGAAATAATATTGTGGGAAATTCACCAACACAAAATTGCAAATACAGACAGCATTAACCTATTAAAAGTCAACAAGGTCTAATGGTGACTTAATGTTTCTTAATTTTTCACAATGTATTGACAGAAAAAAAAAGTGCTCAGTATCATTCTGCTATATTTCAAGTTCCTTACATATTTCTAATAGAAAAATTATTTTGTAGTTCAGGTCAGGCAATAATGCTGCTGACCAGCACTTCGCACATTAATGGTCTCTCAGCTTCTTCTGCCATAAAGGCTACTGCTATTGCTCATTCATCTCACAAGTTTCAATAACAAAGTTATCTACATCACAATACACTATATACCGGATGTTGCTTCTGGGAACAAAGAATTCCAAACTCTAAAATCAGAAAATGCCTTTTTGAGATTCCAAAACAGTTTTGCAAACCAGCTGATGAAATTTTACCATAGCAAAAAAGACCCCAACAGAAGTAGCTTGTAGGAACCTCAGTGTTCAGGTCCCTTAATACTGGAAACAAATATTCTCCAATTATTAACTTAGAATTTTAAAAGTAGTCAGAAGTTTTCTGTTCTCTCTATAGAAAGATTAACCCATTAAAACACATTCCTTCAGAGAAGTAGTTATGGTTCCATAACCAGGCCCATTCAATCACTGGAATAATTCATGGAAGCAAAGCTTTCAGGCATAAGCAGATAACATTTCCCTTCACTGTAAAAATTTGTTTGACAGATGGTCAAGGTTTCAATTACTCAGGTGTGGAAAGTCCACCTCTGTGAACATCTGTACCACACAATTCTCTACTGTAGCAAGGTTTTTCTAAAACTGCTCACTTGCTGCTTACTGAGTATTTCTGTTTTCATTCTTTTGGATAAAACCTGCAATTTTACTTAACCTTACACAATTATTTTTGTCTTATATATGAAGCATGGTACAGCTTGTGGGGAAGTTTTGAAAACAGCAGCAAAGAGAAAGGTTAGGATTGTAGAACTTTGGAAACAAATAAAATAGTTTTCCAAGGTAAAATATTAACATGGAAAATGTAGATGGAAAAACGTAATTAAAAATTGTATCAAAATACGTGTGCACGTACTATGTCTCTTCTACTTTCTAATGAATTGGTAGAAATAGCACATAGGGGATATATAATTTTAAACATCATCTAATATCTCTCTGAGGGCAGCAGTAAGTAAATGTATTTAAAAGACATATAGATGTGGTGCTTGGGGATATGGCCTAATGGTAGACTTCGTAGACTAGGGTTAATGGTTGGACTCAATCTTGAAGGTCTTTTCCAACCAAAATAATTCTGTGTTTATCAGATCTGAAAGAAAACAGATCGTTGCAATAAATAAAACCAAAGATTTTTTTTTCAACAACAATTTATCTTCTCACAATTGTTCCTGGTAAGCAAGGTTTCTATCTTTAAGCGAAGTCAAAGATACTGACTTCTTGGAAGCTTTCCAGCATTTTATGACATCTACCCCCAGGTGACAATACAGCTTCATCCTGAAAGAAAGAAGAGTGCATATAGTAACCTCCACATAGCCGAATTTGTGACTTAGGAGGAGAGTAACAAAATTTGTGATACATCAGCACCTGCTGATACTGCACTAATGACTGAAAGGGAAAACAACACAGAACGAGTCACATGCACATCCTGCATGTCGTTAGCCTAAATGTGTTTTGCATGCATATTGCACATTCAGAGGTCCCAGTGTAAAGACACATGGGCTACCAGTAGTTTCCTGGTGCACCCTGGCAAGGCAGTAGCAGGCAGTCTGAATTACCTAAATCCAAAGAAGGACCAGGGTGAAAAAGATTTCATATTGCAGTTGAAAAATTGTTTCTTGTAGTTACACTACAGTTAGTGGAGCTACAGTAGCAATTCTTTGATGTGTTTAACATGAGTCTACCATAAAGCAAAGATAACTGGCTATAGTGTGAAATTTCTTCACACTATGTTAGGCTGGCCATTTCTTTTGTACTTGATATAAAAATATTTCTGCCCCATCAACTTCCAGCAATAAGTTTTAGTTTTCCATTCACTGCATATCCCCTATTCTAGGGCATGAACACATGCTTAAAAGACTTTTATGAAAAGCTTTGTCAAACAGGATGTAGCTACCCAAAGTACTCTATAACTTCAATTTTAATTTCTCAAAAATTAATTCAACTCCCAGAGTGGAAAAGGAGATGGATACATGCCTGTTGCAACACAGAAATGTTCTCTTGTACTCAGATTTAAACACCTGAAGTCATGTTTTATCATTGGTACCTAAATCCAAAGAGAGATACTTCGTTTCAGTTCACACAAACAGAATTTCTGCTGACATGGTAGAGATGTATACAGGTTTCTGCAAGAAATGCAAATATTTGTATGAGAACTAAAACAGGAAAAATATCACAGAAGTGTTGAATTGTGAGCAAATTACTTTCAGTTACTGCTTCACTTGTGTAGCCATAGTGCCCTCTAGCAGTCGAAAGAGAAAATACAGGGCTTTATCTCAAGATAAAAAAAAGTTGTGGGTTTTTTTTCAGTGGTTTTTTTTTTTTTTTTAATAAGAAGAGAAAGGACAGTTTGCAAATGTAAGGAAGAACATTTCTTCATGTCAAAAACAAGCTACTTTAATGGAAAGGACACTTCTCTCAGCTTTTATGCAGAAGAATCCTGCAGAGCTGGGAAGCTGTATAAAAGGAGAGTTCTGTACCCTAAAGGCATTTCTGTGCTTCTGTAGATCTCACCTACATCATATATGCATTAGCAACATGTACACGATTTTGGCAAAAGGATGTAGATTTTTACATGCATAGATCAACATACATCTTTCTGAAGTCTTTGTTTTTTCCACAAGGAGAAAACATTGTGGCTCAAACATCTTTATTGCACAAAATTCCGTGCAAGACAAAGAATAAATTATGACCTTTAAAACCTAAGAAACTTTTCTCATTTCCCTAGAGAGCAAATTATTGTATAGAGAGAAGAGTTAGTGTGCCTCAGAGCTGAGAAATTTTCCATCTAGCTGCAGATCATTAGAAAAACATTTTGGAGAAGCATTTAAAAGAACACTTCAGAAGTAGAAGTCATTCTTTAGCAACTGGGAAATAGTGATCTGAACTGTTCATAGTTTTGAGGCCTGTAAGTAACATTTCTGATTTCATAGCTTGTCAGGAGGAACTGTAAATGACAGGTTTTGGGGTTTTTTTTCCTCCCCCTCTTACTTTTCAAATTATACACTAGATAATATAAAGAGATCTGACTTCTCTAAGAAAATATTTACCGATAAAATTACTATCCAAAAATCTTTGTGAAACTGCAACACAGAAGAGTAGTAAAACAGTGTAAAAAAGATGATTTTACCTTTTCTGTACTGAGAAATTAAAAAAAAAAGAAATGAAAAAATCCTACTGCAGATGTCTCTCTCAAAAAAAAAGAATTTGAAGGGTACGTGCCTCACATGTTTTTTTTTTTTCTCAAAGTTTCTGACAAGAGGAGATACTAAAATCCAGCTAATCAATTAGCACAGAAATATTTGCTAATGTGATATTCCAGTTTTTGCCAGAGAAAGGTGAGACACTGAATTAGGCTGTCGTGCTAACAAAGCAGGAAGGATCTCAGAATTCAAAAACTCAAACTGTAACATCAAAATATTACAAAATACCACAGGGTCAGATGAGGTGATTTTCAACTGGTCTCAGGATTACATGCTTACTGTAAGAAGAAAGAAAAAAAAATTAATCTTCACTCACATCGACAAAGAACAAAGTACCAACATTCAGCTAAGCTTTAGCATTAATACATACAGATTTTTACAAATAATGATCCATTAGAAGAAAAAGAGAAAATTCTTATATAGTATGTTCTTGAAATCCCTCTCATTAGCATTCCAATTAGATCTAAAAAGAATTCAAATAAAAGACTGAAATCAAAGTCTATTTTTGTTGCAAATATTTTTCGCGTCCACAGTTTTAAACCATGGTTCAGAATAAAACATGCAAAGACACATTGAAGTAAAAAATGAAAATAATTACAAAACCACAGAATTTAGGCTGTGTGACAAGCACACCAATGTGTTTATAAAGGTCTACATGAGTCCACAAAAACCAAGAGTTCGTTTTCACCGAGGATCAGTTTACAGCTATAATTGGCTCAATGGAAAGGGGCGGGGGGGGGTTTGGGTATTTTTTTAAAATCTTGATTAAGAACTCTACTTTGCCTGACTTAACAGGTTCATTTGGAAGTTATCAAGTGCTGTAATCTCAGTACTGTAAGAAACGGCTCTACTCAGAACAGGATGATGAAGACAATCACAACTGTTGAGATTTTCACACTTCGTTTCTCCCCACAAAACACTCAAATTTTTGCTATTTGTTCCAGTTATTCTAATCTTAATTTATTAATTGCTACTTAATTCGCTAATTGTAATAAATAAAAGGTAAGTGACAGAGAATCGAATCTGATCATACCTTCTTTCATTGCAACATTAAACCAGTGCTGGATTACGGCAAATGAGGTGCTTGCATTGAAGGCTTCTTACATAAATTGATCAAGGGCTATATGCACAGTGCCAAATAACAGTGCTGTGGGACAAACTCGGGTCCTGGAGAACAGATGAGCTACATGACTTCAGGGTTATCAGACTCCCCAGGCTCAATGTGGACCAAGCCCAGCCTTAACTCTGAGACACTTACCTCTTTGGACCATGCTAGGAAGACAGCACATGGGAGGTAAATGGAGGCAGATTTGGACTCTGCAGCCTGGCACACTTCTCCAAGCATGCTTTGTTCTCTCAACTATACCCTCATGTCACACTCCAGGCCTTGGACCACAATGTCTCAGTATTCTTGTTACTTTACTGTTTTGTAGACAATTTGTAATACAGTCTGAGTAATAATTGCTGACTCCCACCACTTAAATTTTTCTGTAGTTCAACCAGAAGTGGTTTACCACAATATTGTCATTGAAGTACATAGCAGATCCCATCTTACTCAAGCCCCTTTCCATCTAGATGCTAAAGAAATTACTTTCTTAAATGTTTACCTTTCTTTCCACAGAAACTTTGAAAAGCTGTCTGTAGGAAACCAAGTTAACCCCACTCTGTGTTTCAGGCTAGGAATATCCATTTGCAGAACTGTTAAAAAAACCAAATGATTTAGCTAATCACAGTGTAGGCATACTTGGGAATGCATTCAAAAGGATGAACTAAAGTAAAGGAGGGAGTGAAAGTCAGTGGGACGCTTGGTTTGTTGATTCAAACAAGGAAGGATGCTGCTGCTGCAGGTGACAAGAAGTTTTCACTGAAGGCTATGCTAACAAGGATCTGGTTGAACTAAGGAGATTTGTCTAAGATAGTAGCAAAAAAAAAAAAAAACCAAAAAAACCCCAAAACCAAAAACAAACCAAAAATGGGGAAAGCAGAGCAAGACAAGAAATACAAGGGCAGAGCAAGCCAAAAAGAAAACAAATCAAGAAAGCTATTTGACAATGACAGAAATACATACAGAACCCATTTAGATTGCAATCAGGACACCCTTCTCTTACTCTGAACAGTATTAGTTTTGACTGAAACAAATATTTGCATTTGTCCCTTAAAGACAGAGTAAATAAAACCATTCCAACCCAGGCAGTTTTCGGTCAGAGTGGGATAAAATGACAGCAGGGCACAAAACACTTGTCAGTAAGAATTCCCTCCCAACACCTTTCATTGATGGAACTTTGGGAAGTGGTAAAAATAATTTTAACAGGTTTCACCCTCTTACAGGTAGACCAGAGCGCAATTCTTAAGAAGTGAATTTTGTACAGATGCATTACCAGGCTGAATTAAAAACAAGCAGGAAAACCTAGAATACCAGTTTTAAAATTATGTGATACAGCAATTTCAGAAGATTCATAAGAAGCATCTGTGTAAAGAACACACCAATATAGTTGTCATTAGCTTGTGCTGATTAACTGCAGTGAAAAGGTAGGTTTGATCACCAAAGTGTGCCACAGAACCACCTTAAAGCAGCATGCACAGTCCTCTCCCTTGTTGTACCTGTTCTCGAAGACAACACACAAAGCTTTCACCTCTTGGACTGTCAATCTGGCACCCTTCAGATGTACTGAATTATTAAAAAAAAGAAAAGTAGGAAAGCTTGTATTTAATTCAGTGAACTAGAACAGCTCATTTGGAGCACTGCATAAAAAAGTTCTTAAAATGTTTTATTTTGCCTGAAATTCAGTGTAAAAGGAAATTTCCCAAATACAAATCCTTACGGCAAGATTTAGAACGTACTGTAACAAGCATAGCAGTCAATTGTGAAATTTCAATGTGAAACTAAGACTATACAAAAATTTTAAATGCATATTTTTGCAATGAGATATGCATACATACAGGGACATAGGGAAAAAAGACCCCACAACAAAACAACCAACCAACCCACCCATAAAAAAAAACCAAAAACCCACCACCAAGATCATAGAATGGTTTGGGTTGGAAGGAACCTTTAAAGGTGATCTAGTCCAGTCCCCTGTAATGAGCAGGGATATCTTTAACTAAAGCAGACTGCTCAGAGCCCCATCCAACCTGACCTGGAATGTTTCCAGGGATGGGGCATCTACCACCAGTCTGGATGAGGATCCATATCTCAAAAACTCCTCAAACAGCTGAAAAGCACAGAATAATAATTCTACTACTGGAGCTTTTATCTCTGGGGTACTACTACCCTCCATTCCTATTTTGAAATTTAAAAGGAGCAGGGACTTGACTTACAGCAGTTCTCCCCCCATCTCCCCCTCCCCAAAAAAGACAAAAATACAACTACAGAAACTAGAGAAAATATACTGTTAACTGAAGTACTATCCCCTGCTTCTATCTGATAAATGAGACAGTTGTTTTATGATGCACTCATTAATGAGTAGATGGGGACAAAAAAACCCAAAAGAAAAAAATTAAACCCCACAACTCTAATATTTAATGAATGGATTTTCTTTTGAAAACAGACCAGCAAAATGCCATTAAATGGAAACAAACCCAAGTATTTCTGGTGAGAGAGGTCTTTTACTGCAGAGGACTAGGCAGTTCCCCTTCCTAAGAGGAGGAGAAACCTCAGGCTTCACAGAATACCCTGTTAGAGCCACTGAAGTACTTCTGTAGCATATACTAACATTTCATGTATGTACATTTTAAAATGTTGAACATACACTACACTGTGAACTTACTAAGTGCGTTACTTTTGAAATGGAAAAAAGTAACCATAGAAACACAGGATGAAAAAAGATGCACTAGTGTGTGTATTCCAATTTTTTAGAATTATACCTACCAGACATCCCACTTCTCCTGATGTATTTTCTAAATTACATTTCAGTACAGCATGTATTTTTGTGGGATCCAATTTTCTTCTACAGTTGCACAGTGCAGGGATACAGAATAACTTCCTTATTGTCGGAATATTATTCTATTCACTGTTTGAATCAGTTGAAAATTTAGAAGATATCCAAAAGCTTTTATGCAAGAGTACACCTGTGTGCTAATGTAAATGAAACATTATGTTGAGATTTTTCTTTATATTCAATACTATTTCAGTGCAAGTGATAGTGATTAGAGCTCCTTTTGTGAACATGGGGGTGGGGTTGCCATCTGGAATGGTCTCTTTTTTTTTTTTTTTTTTTTGGTTATTGTTTTTTTTTTTCTTTCTTTTTTTTTTTTTGAAGACCATTCCATTTCTTTATTTTTTAACATCTTAAAGTCATAAGGACTTATATGCAAAGCAGTCATACACTTTATCATTAAAACCCATAGGTAAAATACGTACACAAATCCAACAAAAGGCTAGTACATAGTAAAGCCTAAGCATACTACTATGCAATATTATGAATACATAACTTTAGAGACTTCGGTTTAGTACTGTTATCTATTCATTTCTGAAAACATTCACAAAGATTTTAAATGCAAATTTTCATTCCGTATCTGGAATAGAACAAAAATTATCTATGTTATAACAACTTCTGGTCATTTGTGTTTGACCAATTCGGTAGATTACAAAGAACCCAAAGAATTCTGTAACTTTCTGTAGAACTATGTAATAAAAACATTGCATATGTTCCTAGTATGATGTCTTTAGCAATCATTTACTGAAATGTAACTCAAACATCAATCTCTCAATACATATAACTGACCAGCTGCTTTTTAGTCTATATCTGAATCCAACTTCATCACAAAACCCCTTTTAATACAAAGATGTGAAAGTACATTAGGTAATACTAATGCAACACAGGTGCAGTTCTAGCATTGTCATCGATCAGTTGAATCATCTTCTCCACGAACGAGACTCATTATCCTCCTCCTCTTCATCATCATCTTGAAGCAGCGAGTCATCCACCAAAGATTCTTCTTGAAACTTCAAGAGAAAAATGTGAGCCTTGTTATTTCAGAAAATGTTAACAATCAAAAGGCAAACTACAAATCTGATACTTGTGATTTAATAAACACATTTACTTTTTAATAGGTAAACTGTAAATGCTGTAAAAGAACATATGCACTAAGTATAGGCATTATATACATATATTAAAAAATGGCAAAAGAAACTTTTTTTCATGTAATGGGTTTTGACAGATTAGTCCAGTTTAAAATCAATATAAAGATTTAAAAGATGTGGGCAGGGAGACAGGTATTTACAGAAATTTAGACAAAATATATTAAAGTACTTTTAATTTCTTTCAGTAATAACACAGTAACTTGACACTTCAGAAAACCTTGAACTCTTCAGGTCAACAGTTATAGGCTCCAAAGAAGCAAAGTTGAAAAAAAAAATAAAATTCAACAGTGACTTGTTTTAATTTTTACCTGCATATAGACACAGGGGTGTATATAAACTATGCAATCTCAGAACTTTTCTAACTACTGCACCTACCACAGCAACTTCTATACTAGCTAAAGAAAGGACTAAAACACAAGGATGCCTTTCCCTAGCACAATCTCCCAGCTGCTAGACAGCAGTTACGGTCTTCCTTGCTTACTCTTCCTGTCCTAGTAACTGGTGGGCTTTTGCTACAGCATTTCCAAATTCAACAGGAGGCATTTGTGAAGTTGGGAAGCTTTTTGGAGAGATGTGAGGCTCTAAGCTGAAGAAAGCCTTGAAGTAAGCCTTCTCTTTCTAGTAGGCTCTTTGACAATAAGGAAAAACTACTATCTTTATCACTTTTGCCTACGGAAAGTGCATTTCAAAAAGTAGCTCTGTCAAGACCTGGCCTGTCTGTCAGTGTATTCATTTCATTCAAGTCTAAAGACTGCTATCCCTCTTTCATATAGTATTCCTCAGCTGAACTAAAATGGTAGTTTAGACATGAAAAAATGAAGGAAACCTTTTTAATGTGTTTACAATAGTTGCTACAAAATGGAGTTCAAGCAGCATGATGAACTGTAGGCATGCAGAAACTCAAGATATTTTACACGTGTAAGTGTGCGATCACTGAAATTCAGGCCACTGACTGTTAGAACCTATCCCATCCCTAACCTAACCCTGCGTAAGTACCAAATTTTAGACAATAAAACAACATAACATTTCTTTTCTGCAATTGGTTGAACTTCAGTTCATGATCATGAAGGTCTTGAACTCATCCATCCAGAACCTGAGGATCATAACATTACACTTCAAATACTAACTTAACCAAATGCTAGAAACAATACAATCCTTGCAGAAGGAAAAAACATCTAAATACAAAATTTCCCAAGTAGTATTGAACGGAAATCCCTTGTGTAAAGAAATTTGGTGAAGGTTAGGAAGACTACTTAAGCTGCAGATAATTCAAATAAAATCTAACCTCATTACAGAAGGAAGAAAGATTTACATATATTTGGGTTGTTTTGAAAACGACAAAGTCAGAGGCAAGTACGTTAATCATGTTAAATAAAAAACCAAAACAAAACCATAAACACGGGGCCAAGTAAGAATCTATCAACACTACTAACAAAGACATAGGTAAAAAAGTATTTTTGTAACACATGTGCTACTGCAAAGACTTCAGCAAGCATACAAAAGCAATGAACAGCTAGGGTTTTGATTCAAGACTGACTCCTGTATGTTTCCCCCAAGGACAATTAGACAAGGAATGACTGCAAAAATAGTCTAGAGACAAATAAGAAGAGTTCAAGAACAAAATCAGATCTCAAAAAAGTGCTAGAAAAGTAAATGATCAAGAAAAAAAAACAAACCAAAAAAAAACTACAATAAAGGCAAACATTTTTTTGAAGAAAATGTAATTACTGAAATGTTACTTCCCCTTTTTACTCGAATTTTGAAAATCTGAAAAGCTTTAGATGAGTCCATCAATTTATGAATTATACAAAACAGTCCCATGCAGTCCTTTCCCCGAGTTTTCTTTCCATACCTGATGACTTATGTTAAGGAGAACAACCATCACCTAAAATAGATGTAATCCCACTACCACAAACACTTCTCAGCTGACAAGCTGTCCCCATGCAGCTAGACCTGAGGGCTTCTCACGAGTTTGTAGGTCTGTCCCTTCCCTCTGCCAGGGCAGACTGTGTATGGCACTTCATTACTATCTGCATTCCCTTTCCCCCACTACCTATAACACAGAGGTTCCTTCCTATACTCAAGGGGCTTCAGGTGGGGTTAAAAGACTAATCTCTCTGTAGTTCACCTGCCAATGAATCTGTATTTTCCCTCCTTTACTCTGCTTAAGTGTTTGCATATCCCTGCATGCCCTTCCTTCATTATGTAAAATGGATACCTATCAGTGAAGTAGTTACTCTATGAGACCTATCAGTAAGGTGGAATCCTTTGCAGCAACAAATATTGCACTTCATCTTCACAGGCGATACATCCCCAGAGAAGCAACAAAATATCTAAGATGCTCTGAATGTTCCTCAATTCAGCCTCTTGCTCACTCACACCTCACTGCTATCTGACAATGCTTGAGGTAGTTTACTGTGCCTGTCTTCAATTGACAGATTAAAAAAAAAATTAGCATTTTTGAAGATAGAAAGTAAATAGACATACTGGATTTCGTCAGAAAAAAAACCAACAAGATGCCAGAAAGTGAGTACTACAAAAGGCAAAAACAAACCCCAAAATTGAATTTGCATATATTAAAATAATCTTGTGAAGCTGCTTCTATGGTAGGTCTGCCAAAATATCACAGGAAAAAAATACAGACAAAACGTTATCACTGAGTAGGGCAAGTGTATTCTACTTCAGCTATTCTATGGCAATTATGTATATACAGTTAACTGACAGTAAATAGATTAGAAAAATGTTGCTTGACTTTCTACCCTAAGTGGCATTTATTTTTCAGGAACATTGGTATTTTGAGTGTAATGAGTTAAATGCAACAAGAAACACTGCCCCACTATTCCAGCGTTAACCACTTAAGGTTATCTGGACAAGGCCTTAGTATCTTTCATGCACCATGATGAAGACTAACAGCAAAGGTACTTTACATGTCTGACTGAAGTCAGTAAATGCCTCAAGTTATTCCTCCACCCGTATCCTCCAAGCCTTATCTCCTGATAAAGGACAGTTAGATTCTGAAATCTGATCCTCTAAGAAATTAGGGCCTAGAGCAGGTGGTACAAAAGCATGTGTTGGACAAAATTTGCAAATCTCTCTCATGTAAGTTTAAAATCCACCCCTTCCACTTTCTAGCTATATCGTCTACAGTTTTTTGGTGTGTAAGAAATCAAGCATTTCTGCCAGAAAAAGGAACACATCTGGACTTTGAACAGCCCAGAAAACAACTCATGTATTTATAGATAAATACACTTTCTGATATCAAAATACGAGCTAGAATAAAAAAAATAGAAGTATGAATCAATGGACAATTGTTATTTGAAAAAGCTAAATTATTTCATCTTAAGAAAAATTTTTAAAAAGTAAAAGTAAGCTTACTTCTTCTTCATCAGGCTCAGCTTCTTCTGTTTCAGCAGCTGACATACTAGCAACAGGCTTGTTCCACGCCAACTTTAACTCTTGTCCTTTGAAACGAGATCCATGGATTGCAGCCTAAAACAAGTTTAAACATTTTAGTTGCGTATTTCTTTGTCAGTGAAAAAATTAACTTCAGTAATACTTAGATGCCAGAATTAAACCAACAGCTTGCTTTTTCAAAAGAAAATCCAGGTTGTAGTACGTTCATAGTGAATTATTGTTAATACGTTAAAACAAAACTTCATTCACTGCACATGGAATTCACACATCCTTTCAGGAAAAGGATCAAAATATATTCAGAAGAAAATAAGCTTGGAAAACTACAGATCATTTGGTGGTGTGGATAACATACTAAACCAGTATTATCTTGATGGTTTCTTCAACTTTCAAAGACAGATACAAAACTGTTAATGCCTAACTTACTGCAAGAAGACATCCCACAAACACAAATGATTCAATATATTGAAAAAAAAACCAACCAACCACCAAAAACAAACTAACAACCAACTAAAAAAAGCCCCTTTGCGATTACAACTTAATCTACTGGAAAACGTTCTACTTCCTGTAAAGCTGTTGTAATTGAAATGTAAAAATTTTTAACTTATGGGATATTCATGCCTTTCTAAGTACCAGCTGCACTAAGTGGCTGCTTTGGAAATAGTATGTTCAAATTAAAGTAACATGAATGAGCATAAATCAGCGTTAGCAACATTCCGAAATAACCGTCATGGTCACAAAAGATTTATAGTACAATCTGAAAGCACAGCATAATGTGAAATGTAGAAACAATTACATGTTCAATGACATCTGAACATGAATTGTGTGATATTAAAGTCCCCAGGTATAAATTTTAAATCTGTACATATAAATTTATGATAAATTTAAAAGATTCTATGCTTATTAAAATGCAGCTCAGGAGCTTTTTGTCCATGGTCTCATCACAATGTCACACAACTAGAATTTTTAAAAGTACTTATATGTGACATTTAGGTCCAGAAACAACTTGTAATCTTTGAAAGAAATTACTACTACATAAAAATGCATCATTTTACAATAGAGAATCCTCCTCTTCCTTTCAGGTTAGAACATATATGGTCATAAAGCCTAGGCCTATTTTCATTTAAGGTGGTAAAATATTAGCTCCATTTACTTCACAATTGGCCTCAACAGAGGGTTTTAATGATTACCTCTACCACTTCTCCAGACTTAAAGTCTGCTTTAGTAGTAAACACAGAAATTCCAGTGGAAATATATACACAGGAATATTTAAGGAAAATACAGATTTTACTGATCAAATAGCTCAAACACAGTTTTCATAAAATTTTAAATTTAAAAACGAAGGTGCAATTAGACACAAAGTAATTCAACCGTTAGTTTTAATGCCAACTAGAACATGGAGATCTCAAACACTGATCATGCATTCTGATCCAGCTAAAATATCTTACTTTCCAGAGCATATTCTGAACTACATCTTGAATACAGCTTGAGAACTCCACCTGTTCTGAGAGTGACTGAAGAAAAGCATCCTGCCTTTCAAATGCAGTGAAATAACTGCAATAAATCCATTATAAAATAAAAAGGTAACAAAAAATAATAAAAAAAAAAATTTAAAATTACAAAAAATCAGTACATAATGTTGACTTCATTTCCACCATACATATCTCCCTTCTCTCCTTACCCACATTTTTCTTTATTCTCTGCATTCCCTCATTTTTCATGTGCTCCTTGTTTCTACTCTTCTATGTTTGGTTCCAAAATACTGCCGTTCCCTACGTTTTGGTTACAGAAGCTTAGCTAAGGCTGAAAAGATTCACCACGCCAATTGTTAGGCAAACCAAGTTATAAGAGTAAAACTGTATTTTGCTGATAAACAAGTATCTACACTAAGATACTGTCAAGATCCTTGTTGTGAATCATACTCCACCTGGCAGAAGTAAAGATTACTTGGACAGTCCATAAAAACAGATTTTGTTCTGAGTGAACTATTTTTATTTTCAGGAAAGTATTAAGTTCCTACCAATACTTAAAGTAAATAGTGTCAAAAAGCACTGAAACTAAAATGACAATTGTAATTTAGTCCATTCTTGAGTATACTAACTATGACAGCTTTTATCTGTGAGCCGGTACTACTTATTCTTCACAGGATTTTTGTTCACTGTTTCCCTTCATTACAGCTGTCTAGTACTGTTTTTCCCAGTCAGTACTGATGTACCATTAATTACACTTCCTTTTTTACAGAATTATTACAATCTCCATACAGTCAGTGCTTATCATTGCTATATCTAAGTTTCACAAACAAAATTTTTGTTTGCATAAAATGTCTTTGGTACACGCACCAAATTGCTTCTCAAAATATGTAACCATAGTTACACTGTCAGTGTTCAGAACTGGTGTCCCCATTGGTTTAATCTGCATTGTAAGTATCAGTATTTCAGTCAGTATCAGTATTTCTGGCAATCAGGTGATTGGGGTCTCAAGATAAATCATATAAAAAGAGAAGTGACTGGCCAGATATGAAAACCGTGTTCAAGTAAACGCCACAGAATTAACTCTGTGCAAAAAATATAAACTTTGTGGAAAATATAAACATAGAATGAAATCTTTCCATACCACCATACCGTAAACATGTATCCATTCTTTCTGGAGTCCCTTATATTTTCAGAATACTACTTCCCAACAGTGATGAAAGGATTTTAAAGAAAACAACATCATCTGCAGAACAACTGTGTTATTTTGTGCAGGTTCATATACTGCCTATGCCATGGACTGAATAAGGCAGGAGGTCCCACTGAGCCAAATATTTGAAGTCCTAATGATCTATATGTAAGGATGCTGAATTACAACACATGGCAACTCTGGGTGTTAGTCTCTAAAAGTTACTTATATAATTATATACTTCTAGGATTTCCTACGTTTGTAAAAAATATGCTTAAAAAAGAAAAACCCATACCATGAAATCACATTTAGACTATCACAGGTTTTCAGGGAAAGGTAAATCCAACTGAACCCAAACAAAACATATAGGCTTATTTTGCAGACTCTCAGTGAAATTTCAGGAAGACTGTGAGGGTATCCAATATTCAGGTGAAAAAAACCTGACAAATAAATAAATATAACCCAAGACAACCAGCTATCAATTCTCAAGTGTTTCTCAATTTCTTGCTTACATCCTCATTTCCTAAGTATTTCAGCTGTTCTGACAGTTTTCTTTAATCTAGAATTCAACTTTTGTGTCAGCCTTCTTTTAAGATCTTTCTAAATAATTAGCAGTATTACATTAAATCAAATATAGAAGAAGTTTTTGAACAGTGCAGAGTATTTTCAACAAACACTATACTCACAGCTTCAGCTTCTGCTCGTGTTTTAAAGGTAATCACCGCATGGAGAGAAGAGTCATCTATCTGGCAATCTTCAATTTCACCATATTGCTTTTAATAAATAAATAAACAAAAAGCTTAGTGAATAGTTTTCTAACTCTAAAAATCCTGTCCTAAATCAAGTAACCTCAAAAATCATGTAAAACTAGAACAGTGTACCTTTCACAGCCTTAATGCCAATCAGAGTACTTGTCTTTGCAAGGAGTATAGTTACTTTTACTTGCATTTGTAAACCACAAAAGTGCTGTAGTCTCTGGATTTCCTGCTTGTAAACATACAGGTATGAAGCAAAATTATGACACAGTTTCAGAACTTGACTTCAGCATCTTAAGAACCTAACCCATCTATTCCTGTAATGGTCTCCATGCCTTTAATACTGCCATCACTGTGAGCTGCAATGCCTAATATGTCTGTACAGGTGGAGTGCAGTGCTGTAATAACACATCACAGAAACAGAAAAACAGCCTAGTACATTTCTATGGGATTTAGAACAAGCTTAAAACAGCAGATGTACAACCTGCAAAATGAAATAATTATCATTTTTTTTCCATGTTAAACTACTAATACTGTGAATAGAATTTTATTTGTTGCTGCTACTAAGTTGTGTTGTGGCTTAATATTTTTGTTTGTTAAAGAGACTAAGTTTAATACTCCCTGCAATAAAAACAAAAGTGTAAGAAAACATTAAGTTCTGAGTAAATTTAGGATCATAAACTGGCACCACACAGCATATTTTTAAGTGGTAGATTCTCCATCTTAATTTTTATATGTTTTGCAATCAGAGATGACACGCAACGAAACAAATGAAAAGAAAGGTGACCAGCAAAATTTACTTTAGTAATATTCATAAGGCAGACTAAATCACAATATAATGCTGTAGATTACAAATAAGTTTGTTCTTATACTCCTACTTGAAACTGGGCTCAGAAATGTCCTATCATTCACTAAGTGGATTGTACTGCTTCATTTTTAAGTTACATATACTTAGTTTTGCACTGAAAATTTATAGAGTTATTGCTCAGATGTTCAGTTGCTCATACCTCTCTAAAGAAAGTACTTTTGTTCCCTTTAAATATGCACACAGACACATATATAGAGGTACGTAGAACGTTTGATCTGTTATTCATGTCTATAGAACGTATTCCCCTTATGGGTATGATGTTTCCCTTTTTGTTCCCCTATACAGGTGTGATGCAATGTATTTAAGGGGAACAAAACACAGATGTACATTTATGTATGTGGAGAGAGAGAGAGCGCGCATGAGTGAGCATGCTCCTGGGAACAACACCTAAAAAACCCTCAAATAATAGTGGTGCTTTTTTGTCACGGTGTTTGGTTTTTGAGTTTTCTGTTGGTTTTATGTATTTATTTTCAAAGGAGAGACAAGTCCTTGCTCACTCTTGTTTGCTTCATGAACTGCTTGCATGGCTGCCAGACTGATTGAAATAGAATTTACTGGACTTACTGGCTCTTGGACTTGTACCCTCAGAGAGGACCATTGCAATTAAATATTGAAAAATAACCAAACCCCAAACCTTGGAGTGGTGGGGAATGAGACACGATACACTGACAAACATTCACAAAATTTGTGCCATAGAATAGACAGAAACCTCCAGCTGCCCTGCCAAGGTCTGCATATAGTTGCATGATTCTCATCTTGATTCTTAAATTCAGAAAGTTATGCATAAGCACTGAAAATTTTCAGTTTAAATTGTCACTAAGCACTTGTTAAGATACTTCAACGACAATAAACAGACTTCAGGTATTGTAAGTTTTGCACTGAATCAGCTTCTGTGGTCACGACCCCTCCTGTTATTTTATCTTTCTATACCTAAAATTTTTTACTAATTTTACATACATCTTGAACAAATAGTCATTATTTTATATTCCCAATTTCCTTTCATTTTAAGAAAAAACCCAAGACTTGTACACATTATGCATTTACAGTTATTATTAGTTGAATCAATGGTGTTATTCCTCCTTGTTTCACCTTTTCCCAATGCATTCTCATTTTCCATAAACAGATATATCATGTTAAAAGTTAATTCCTAAATAACATTTCTAGATTAAATGATCCAAGATGAAACAAGTCATTCAACTGACGAGTGTCATCCAAAGAACAGAAAAAGTGAAATTGCCACATACCGCAAAATGAGGAAGAAGATCTTCTCTATCACTTTCTGTAAATGCAGAGATTTCTAATGCCCTAGGTCGGTGATCCACAACTGCATGCACAGGAACTCCTCTGCCTCTACCCCGGCCTCGTATTCCTCTACCTCTGCTACGTGATGCACCCCGACCTCTTGCATGAACCCCTCTACCACGAACTGAAGAAAGAATCCCTCGTTTGGCAGCCTAAGATGTTTATACATAACATATTGATGTATTAAAATTCATAATCTAAATATTTAGACAAAACGCACAAACACATTCTGATGTTTCCTAAAAACACATCCCCAAACAAGCCTCAGAAAGAGCAGCTTACAGATCTTAAAATAAGAAAAGACAAACATGTTAATGACATTAAAAAGCTAATATTGTTAATTATTAAAAGATCAAAAATAGGATGGAAACAAGAAAAAAGAACAAGGTTTTAAAAGCAAATATCAAAAGAGTCCTTTTCTGTGAGGATAATTCCTCACAGAAAGAACTGCAGTACATTTGACATTTCATGAACAAGTTTTTGTTGATGTGTCTCTATCTTTGTCTCTGAAAGTTCAGCCAGGACTTTTATTCTGGCCAGAATTAATGCAGCATAATAGCTTTTGGCCACAGAATTGTAAGGTATGAAACAGAGGCTCTAATGAGCACCTCCAAGGACAAAGTATTCGCTAAAACATTGTCTCTATACTCTCATTTATTTCCATTCACACAATACCTGGGCATCCTTTCTAAAGAACTGGCATGCACTCTCCATCAAAAGTCAAAAGACTGATGACAGTATTTCTGACAGCCACTTGAGAAGTGATTTGTAGAAGTTATTTTAAGTTTCAAAAAAAGAACTTTCAAGGATTTAATTTGAATGTTTATAAGGGGGGAGGGAAGACCAGACCTTTTCAAACCCAAAAAGATCTGATGTAGGAATCAAATTTTAAATGAATAGGCATCACATGTTAAATGAAATCACTGTAACAATGTTTTTAACATATCCTATAGTGTTTACAATTCAAGCACTGACAGCACTACTTTAAAGCATGCCAGTGATATCACCCATGAAGAGATCAACCTGTTATAATTTTATTCATGAAATTATTCAGATGGTTTTACCAGAGCATAGAGGTGACTTTTTATTTTTCATAAAGAGAACACTTCACTTTTTTTTTTTCTTGGGGAGGTTTTGTGTTTAGTTTTTTTTGTTGTTTGAATTTTTTGAACATTTTTGAATGATTAAATGAATAATCCAAAAAGTTATTATGCTGACTCAACAATCAAGCTGTAGGCTGCTTGGGTTTTCTCATAGTAAAATCAGGGCCACCTGGATCAGAACAGCAGGTTACAAACCACAGAAGCAACACATGAATATTGCAGGAGCTGCAGTCACAAAGACAATGTGTAAACAGAAGTTTTTCTAAAGAATCTGTAGAAACACTGGAGATTTAAACACCAAGGGAAAAAAAAACAAACCAAACATATCCCTCTTATAAATTACACAGGGAATACATTTCATGCTGTTCCCTGAAATATACTGGTGTGCTTTACTAATAACCCTGGTTTTCTCCATCTACTTTGATCAGTATTTGCTAAAGGCTTCAGAATATTCATTTTACTATCAAAAATTGTTTTAATGGAAGAGCTACAATTTTTTTTCCACCTCAAAATACAAACTTCATGGGAGATGGAGCAGGCTTAGCACACTCAACTATCATCTAACTTTATATTGAGTGAGGACCTACTTTTCTACTGGTTCTTTACAGGTCATTCAGTTCACATATATTCTAAACTGTATGATTTGTAAATAAGCTTTCAGTACACTTATAAAAATATTCACTATCAGCTTTTAAATCATCTCAATTCAACAGGCTTGTCTTTTTAACAAACCTATTTTCACAATTACCAAAGCTGCATAACAACTGAGTTGTAGAGTAAGATTTTAATGCAACTTAGCCGTACGTATGTGCACTGTGTTCATATGTAGCTATACATAAGATATGACCAAACTTCATTAAGACAAGAGGGATTTAAGCGACACAGCAGCCTGCTTAACAGTAAAAAGAGATAAGATTATCATGCAATTAAGTAGATATTACACAACCATATAGGCAAGACAGTGCAAAAGAACAGTAATACTCATAGCATTCAGAATTTTTCAAGATAAGACACAGCTAGGAAGAAAACTGCACAGCCTTCTAGATTTTTTTTTTTTTTAAAAAGCAAGTACTGCAAGAAAAAGCTGTTTCCATACATTGAACACTTCATGAAACATTGTATTTGCTTTTGGTAAGTCCTCCTTCTTTTGAAACCAATGCTGTAATAATATTACTTTTGACACTTCAGCCCTTTTGGATGATCTCATTAAGAGACTGCTAACACTTAAGAATAAAAGATCAAGCAGTGTTTTTTAACTCTTCTGCATCAAACAACATAATCTACAGGCAACAATTTAAAAACACACCACGCTCCCAAGGAACTATTACTACCAAATATCTATAAAGTATCATGTCATCTAAATAGTTACAGAATTAAAACAGATTAGCCATCAAAATTTAAAACAATACAATTTCTCTACCTCAGTGGAATTCAGAAACTCATTTTTAAAAAATATTATTGCTAAATGCCTCCATCTACATGCAATTTAATACTGCACTTTGGAAAAAATAGTTTATGATAAAAAACACAAGCTAACAGATATATATAAAAATTTGATTAAAAGTTAATTGCTACAAAAGAAGAGACAAACATACTTCCAGCTGTAGCTCTGTATATTTTCGTCTTAATTCAGTAACTTCCTCCCCAGCTTGCATCTTCTTGTATAAATCCAGTTCAGTATCTAGTAACTCTTTCTGCATCTAAGAAATTGTTATAGTAAATTATTAGTTCCACAGTGCACACTCCTCTACTGAGGAAACAATTTTCTGATAAACCCCAAGAATCATTGTTATGCTTCTATCAGCAGGATATTTCAGAAAAACAGAGTGACTGAAAAGATTGGCCAGCACTGGCCTCCAGGTAAGGTACGAGTCTACCACAGCACCTCTATCTGGAAAACAGATTCCTAGAAACTCTAAGGACAGGAAATTTGAAAACTGGAAGATGTAGTGCAATTTTAAACTTGTCCAAATTATGGCTTATTTATTCACATCACCGCTGTACCTTTGCAGGTATACTGCTTACTGCACTAGATTTCCACCTTCAGAAAAAAACCAAGCATGAGCTTAGGAGCCTTTTTGGCAAGATAAAAATTCAGGTAGTATTATGTTTCTCAGCATGGTGATGTGCAACCTTTTAGACCACCACACAAAGCCACAGACAATGGAATTTTTTCTAAACTACAGACACATAAAATAGAAAATGCAAAATTATATGGTAGCGATGATGAGATAAGGGATTCTACAAAGAAAAAAAAGTACAATTATGAATGAATACAAAAGTCTATAATCAGTGTGGAGAAAAAGCCTCTAAGTTTATCACAATTCCATACTGCAAAAAATCCCACAAACAGTAGTTCTGTTCAGAGCACAGTAGAAAAAACCCCACAGTAACAACACCTCTGCTAACAAAAGGTTGGTCTCTGATGCACCCAGAGTTGCCTTCCAGCACACAATACCTTAAAAACAATGTCAGAAAGTTCAACAATACATATGAAACTGAAAGGTGTCTCTGAACTCAAATGTAGGCAACCACTGATGTGCAGGTGCAGGAAAGGGCTTTATGTGACCGTGAAAATTTTATTTGAAGTTCTGTTTGAAATGGAAAGCTGTCTTTTTAGATTTATTTATGGAAAAAGCAGCAGCCAAACATTTCAGTGACATCAGAAATGAAGGATAAAGTGATAGATGATTGTGAAACAGTTTTACATTTACACCCATTGATTCAAAACCACAGCATGTAATGTATTCAGAAGTGAGTTGTCAAGAGATGAAGGTTTTGCAGTTGAGACAGTTGGAAACCAAGTATCACCACTGAATGATAAAGACATGGCAGGAGTTGCCCTTCACGTGAGAGAGAGTGCAGTATGAATGGCATGGAGCTCTGTCTGGGGATAGATGATGATCCAGTCAGAAGTTTATGAGTCAGGATTAAGACAGCCAACATATCCAGGTGACATTGCAGTGGGTGTATACTACATACTGCCTTATCAGATAAAAAAAGTAGATGAGGCCTTCAGTGTGCAGGAAATAAAGCAAAGGTGGCAGGATGCCTGCCTGGATAAACAAGGAAATACTAACAGAACTTAAATCCAAAAGCAAGGTGTACAAGAGGTCTAAGCAGGGTCAGACCATAGAAGGAATGCAGAGAAGGTACACAGAGGTACTCAACACTTCCTCCTCTTCAGTTTTCACTAGAAAGACTTGCCTTCCGGAATCCCAGATCCTAAGTCTAAGGGAAAAGCCTGAAGCAAGAAGACTTACCTTTGTTGGAAGAGAATCCAGTTAGGAAATATTTAAACTGGACATACATAAAAACCTGGAATCCAATAGGATGCAGCCATTAAGTACTGAGGGACTTCTTGATGTCATTGCAAAGCCATTCTCAATTACCTTTGAAAGATGATGGTATTTGGGGGGAGGTTCGTCAGGACTTAAAGCAAATATCACTGATCTTCAAGAAGGGCAAGATCTGGGGAATTTACATGCTGGTGAGGCTCACAACAATCCCCTGGAGGATGAAGGAGCAAATAACCTTGGAAACAATTTCCAAGCGTACTAAGAACAAGAAGGTGATTTGGCAAAGGGAAGGAGAAACCATGCTTGACCTTAACAGTTGTCTACAGTGAGATGACAGACTTGGTGGACAAGAGCAGAGTAGTGGAGGCTGTTTATCTTGGCTTCAGTAAGCCCTTTAATACTGTCACCCACAACATCCTCACAGACAAAAGGATGAAATGCTGACTAGGTAGACAGATGAACTGAAAACTGACTGGTTCAAAGAGTCAGCAGCAGAAATTCCAGCTGGAGAGCAGTCTCTACTATTTAACATCTTCATTAGTGACCTGGATAGTAAGACAGAGCACACCCTCAGCAACTTTATGGACAATGCAAAAATTGGAGGAGCAGCTGGTACACTGGCTGTTTGTGTTTCCACTTGGAAGGATCTTGACATGCTGAAGAAATGGGGCAGGAGGAATACCCTGAATGTCAACAAGGGGAAATACCAAGTGTTGAACCTGTGGAAGAACAACCCCAACCACCATTACAGATTGAGATGAAGAAGACCTGAGGAGTTCTGGTAGCAGGAAAAAGTTGAATGTGAGGCAGCAATGTATCCTTGTGGCAAAGAAGGCCAACAGCCTCCTGGCGCTTCATTGGGAAGAGCACCACTGGTAGGTGAAGGGAGGTTATCCTTTCCTGCAGTGGTGAGGTCACATACTGAATGCTGTGTCCAGTTCCAGGTCCCCAGTGCAAGACAGACATACTGGAGAGAGTCCAGCAAAAGGCCACAAAGATGACTAAGGCACTGGAGCAGCTACTGTATGAGCAGAGGCTGAAAGAGTTGGGATTGTTCAGGAAGAGAAGGTGGTGGGAGGTGGTTCTTATCCACGTGTATAAACAGTATGGATGAGAACAGAAGATATACAGACTTTTCTTAGTGGCGCTTGGTGATCACAGAATTGTCACAGTTAGAGAAAACCTCAAAGATCACCATGTCCAACTGTCAAACAAAAAATAAACCAAAAAAACCCCCAAACCAAATAAAAACAAACACCAAAAAAAACCCCAAACCAAAAGACCAAAAAACACCAACAAAAACAATACAAAACACCACACAAAAAACCCACCTCATCATTCCACTAGATCATGCCCTGAAGTGCCTCATCTACACATTTTTTGAATATGTCAATGGATGGTGACTCCATTACTTCCCTGGGCAGCCCATTCCAGTGCCTGACTACTCTTTCAGTAAAATTCTTCCTAATATCCAGTCTAAACTTCCCCTGGTGAAACTTCAGGCCATTTCCTCTAGTCCTATCACTATTCAGTTGAGAGAAGAGACTGCACCCACCTCACATTAACCTCCTTTCAGGTAGCTGTAGAGAGAAATAAGGTGTCCCTTCAGCCTCCTCTTCTCCAAACTAAACAATGGCAATTCCCTCAGCCTCTTCTCATCAGACTTATTCTCCAGACACTTCATCAGCTTGGTTGCCCTTCTCTGAACTTGCTCCAGAAACTCAATGTCTTTCTTGTAGTGAGGTCCCAGAACTGAACACAGTACTTGCGGTGCAGCCTCAACAGTGCCATGTACAGGAGCATGATCACTTCCCTGCTCCTGCTGGACACACTATTTCAGATACAAGCCAGGATGCTGTTGGCCTTCTTGGCCACCTGGGCACACTGCTGGCTCATGTTCAGCCTGGTGAACCAGCACACCCAGGTCCTTTTCTGACAGGCTGCTTTCCAGACACTCTTCCCCAAGAAATCTAAAACACTGAGTAATTTTGTGTTATTGGACTATTACCTTGTTCACTCCAAGAATTTACTAGACCACACTCATGGTAGAAGAACTGTCACGAGTTAAAATGCTCCATTTAAATTTTCTAGTCAAGATTTTACCAAGTTTTCATGATGCTACTTGCTACTCCTTTTCTATGGGTCTGAATTATTTTCCTTGCATGTGACAAGATCCACAACCAATTGTTATTCTTGGATCAAAACTGATATAAGCTATTTTTCCCTGTTCAAATTTATGGAGCACCGTACACCACTAGAAGAGTATTTCTCAAAAACATGAGGCTTTAACAATCAAACGTGGCTTTAAAATTTTGCAAATGCCTAGGACTGTTGTAGTTCAAATTCATCTACAGCCAGGTAACTTCCTTCAGACCTCTCAGAAACATTTTCTCACCAAATAACATGCAGTCCCCCTCAAAAACATTAAAATGTTTTAAGAAAAATATTTCTCTCATCTTCAAAAAAATAGACTTCAGTCTTAACAGTGCCTGAATTCTGAGATTATTACCCTTATTTTTCCTTCTAAAATGCAGTAGAATATTCCACTGCAATGGAATTGTTTTAAGAGGTATAAACTGACTTCCAGAAATTATAATCTATGCCCAATTTTCAGGATAAAAATATGCTGCTTCAGCTTCTTCCTGACTGATGAACAACAGAAAAAGTACTGTGAGTACATACAGGTGATTTCAGTATTTCTTTTTGATACTTATTTTCAGAACTGTACAGCACATTAATTTACACTGCAATTACTTTTAATGCCTATATTTCTATGTAAAATAAAGCAGTAGAAATGCTGCTTCAAACTGAAAAGTAATGATCCATTTAAATTAAATCTGAGTTGTAATGTTACACCAGCTGTTTAAAACAAAATCTCAAGTATTAGAAGACTATGCATTCTGAAGATCTAAGAACTGAATGAAAACAGCAAGAAAAGATCAAGACATTTTGTCTTTGCTGGAAAATAGGCTGTACAACAATCTGCTTTTTTATTATGCACTTCCTCGCTTGATAAAGCAGCAAAAGCTTGCAATGTATTTAAAAGAACAGTTATTAATTTCTTAAAATGTTATTTCTCAAAGTATCACTCAATTCTTAATGACCTTGTGACCTGTTTAGGAACAAATACTTCTACAAAAAGCAAAATACTGCATTTTAAAAAGGTCATATAACTGCATCTTTAAGCAGCTGGGGAAACTGGTTATAGCCATATACTAACAAGAATGATAGCAGAGAAGGGAAACTCCCCTCACAGGTAGAAGCCAAACCTGGGTAGCTAGATCAAAGAAAACCAGTACCATCTTCAATTTCAAAAGCTTAATATATTAAAATATTTCAGTGCCATTAAAAGGCCCAGAAAATTATGTACCAATACAGTTGTCAACTAGTTCCATGAAGCAGTTTGTCTATTAAACCTGACAAGAAAATATCTGTGTTGCATAACAATAATCCTTTTGTGTAAGAAATACCATTTTCACGATTCACATGCAAAATTTTAGAAAGCAGTAGCCTATACACGAAAGATTGGATAAGGCAAAAGAAATGACAGTAAAATTTCCGCTTCGTTTGTTTTGTTTTTTCATTTTCCAGATGATATACTACCTGTGTAAAGTAGGTCAACCTTTTAGGGTCAACCCAACAACATGGGTTTAAAACTAACTGTTAATTTAAAAAGATAACAAAAATAATCTCACTTCAAAGATGACTTCAAAGTGAAAACAGTATGGCTCTAATTCTGCTGATGTGCCTGCATATTTTTATTCTCCTGACATAAGCATGTGAATTCATCGTATTAAAAATCTGACCAAAACTTGAGTACCTGAGTCTTAGTTTTCATGCTTTTTAAAGGAGCCCCTCCTCCTGGTGATACACCTTTTAATTCATCCTTTAATTTGGTAATGCTATTAGTCAAAATTTCCAGTGTTTTCATGATTTCTGCTTTGTCTTCTGACTTCATGGATTTATTCTTCTCCAGCTTTGAAATCAGCATCTGTCCAATTAAAAAAAAAATTAAAAATCTTCTTACTTAGCAATTACTGTCAAAGATATGTATTCCAGTACTCTTTACAACTAATGGAAAAAAATAATATTGCATTTCTTTTGCTGTGATCTTCAAACTTAACACATACGGCTTTTAACAGCTTAAATTAAATCATAATTTCTGCCTGAATCTCTGACCACCTAATTTGATAATGAAAATCTGGTATCGCTGTTTCATTTGGACAGATTTGCTCAACATACTTCAAATTATTTCAAGATTTTTCTTCAACTTAAATGACATTTTGGACTTTTTCTCCTTCTGAGCCCAAGTACAATCTCTCCTGCTCATATCATGTACTACTCTCAGGCTTTCAATTCTGCCAAAATATGTAAGCAAGGTGCACCCAAATTAGGCAATTTCAAATAAAATTGCACCTAAATTGCATAAACTTGATTTTTAAATGAACTAAGAACACAAGTTAGATTAAAATTCTAAGCCTAAAATAATGCAGTAATACCATTCTAAGAGAATGCTTACTTCATAGGCCAGTTTTATATCTCATGCTGACAAATTCTGAAATATTTTCAAGTAAACCAAACTGCTCTCTTTAATACTAGTATTTTACCTTTTGTGTTTCAATATGCTTCTCTAAGATTTCTTGCTTCTTTTTTCTCACATCTTGTTGAAGTCGTAATGCTTCCTAGAAGCATAAAAAAATTTACAGAAAGTTTCTAGATTTTGAAAAATAACAACAGAATAATATACTATACTAGATGACTACGCTACAGTAACTTACAATAACAGGGAAAAAGTAACAGAAACTCAAGGTACTGATAGGCAGCATTTCAAATTATGTTTTGGAAAACATAAACCAAACTAATGAAGGATTTAATGATCTTTCTTAGATACATCTGTGCTGGTAGGACTTCATTATTATGTACAAAGTAACTCTTTAGACAACTCCACTGAAAGCTAAAAGGCAATATAACACATGACCGCAAGAGGTGCAACATATAAGAGTTTAAGTGTGCAACGACAATGTCCCAAGAGCAACTGTAAATCAAGTCCATCAATTAAAACACATTCTCCAGTACAGTTAGAAGCAAAATGAAAATACATTATATTTTTTTAAAACTGGAAGTGTTACCCAAAGAAAACCATCTCTCTCGCATCTGACTGCTATAACTTGGAAGTGACAAATGCTACCACTCAAATCTGCTAAAACCAGAATCCTGACATTGCAACAGGCAAATCAAAATGAACTGAAACTGTTATATTTGTGAACATATTGCACTCAGGAGAAGCAGGAGGAGGTGTCACAGCTGCTGAACTCAGCTCTTAATAATTGCTTGAAAGCAATTGCTTCTTGCTCCTAGACTCAGGATGTACATGTCTTAGCGGGATGCTTGCAGAAAAAAAAGCTTTGATATTGACATATTTAATGCGATAAAGAGGAGAGGAAGATGATGATTTTGAACCTCTAGATCACCAATTAAATGGGATCAGACTGCAAGTGGATTATCTTATACAAACAGTGAAAAGGCACCACAGCTGTAAAAAAAGAAACAGTAAAAAGGTTTCTGTATGTCTTTCCGAATACTGACAAATTCTGCAGCATGAAAAGTTAGTTTGGCAATACAGTGTGCAGTCATTTTTCTGAAGGGAAAGGGAAGAGAAGACAAGGGGATGAATGCTAAGATAAAATTATGGAGACAGGAGGAAAGAAAGCCGTGAATCTCACAAAATCATGTTTTTCCACAAGTACTAGTATATTATAACAGAAACCACTGAAGAGAGGAAGGAGCACAAGAACATATGAAAAAAGAGCCAATCACTTTGCACATCTTCAGTGTCTTCACTCAGAAAAAAAAATCTCTATAGATGTGATGACAAATCAGTTTTATTGTGAGCTTTTTGACATTTCCCAGGCAGTCAGTGACTTAACCTGAACAGTAAAGGCTCTCATTCTGAAAAACACGTTTTAGGGGACAAATATGAAATGAAATCCCAAAATTAGAAGTAATTTCTGCCACAACTGACACGCAGCTACAAACTGCCATTTCAAATTATATTAGACATTAGTTACAGAAGTTTACAAGCAGGCTAAAATCTTCAACAGTTAGACTGCTTCCAATACTTACGGTTGAATCTAACTTAGTATTGAACTCTTAATTTGTGGTCTGAAAACACTAAAATAAGCATTGTCCTATAATTAGTTTTTCTAACTGATAAGAATAAACCTGAAAAAGGAGCTTCAATGGGCTGTTTTGAAAATTCTAAGCAAGCTAATCTACAACTGAGTGATCAAGATCAAATGTATTCTTGTTGCATTTTGTAACAAAAAAAAACCAAACCCCACCCCAAAACACCTACCTAGTACTATGCAAAAAAAACGGATGCAGAAGAACTATAGGAAGAACTATAGTATGGAAACAATAATGCAGTCATACAGTTCTCTTAAGTGAAGAAGTTGTTTCGGTCACAAGTACAAAATACACAAAAGGCCAACTGGACGATGATCGAGGCCAGTTCCAGAACGGCTTCAGAGAAAAGAACAGTGACTATACTACACTCCCTTCTCACTCACAATAGACAATTTGTGCCTCAACAGGGAGATTTTGCTTCCAGGAAAGAGTTTCATATTTTGAACTACTAGAGAGTTTTAGTCCTGCTTACAGTGCCTGAACGTACACTGAAAAAAAATATGACAAAACAATGCTGAATTTTCTAGTCCTTTGAAAAGAAACCATTAGAGTGAATTTATTCTTGTAAGTAGTTTCACCTATACTCTTGAGATGAATACACATAGTGCGTTACCTCTAGTGGTCACAAGTTCCCAATCTAGGTCCATTTTATAAAGAAGCATATTTAATTTACCTGTTTTTTCTTCTGTGCTTCATTAGAGTCTAGCACGGAAGTGGAAACAACAGGCAAAGATTTCTGTGCTGCCTTCAAAGCAGCAGGGTTGTACACAGTTTTTGTCAAGCCAGTAGAAGTGGATAAAACCTATAGGAGGAAATCATTTTATTTTTTTGCCAGTGAACTTCAATTTTAAAAAAACAAAAATTCATGAGTGCTTAAAAATATATAAGCGTCTTTTCTTTTGTCTGTTTTGATGATATGGAATATAAAAATTTGGTATAACAGTTATATTTGGAGTTGAAGTGGAACAATTTCTAAAGAGGCAGCACCACAGTGATATACAAGAGATATGAACATCAGATTATAAATCCTTTCCATGGAGATTTCATATGTACTTCCAAGTTTCAAATACGTAAAATTTTACATATTTGAACGTAATTAATAGAATATTGAGATTTTCCCAAGAATAATGGAACTTTCTGGGTTTTTTTTTTTTGTTTTGAAGTTTAAAATATAGTTTTTCACAGCTGCCTGAATTCTCCAAACAAAAATTCAACATAATTTTAGACACTAAGGTCCAAAGTAGAAACAACAGCTCCTTTTAGTATATAGTTTGTGCAAAGTACAGATTGCACAATCAACAAGAAGTATCTCAAGTACAGGGAAGTCTTCAACATCGAACAGCAAAGGAAGAGACTCCTATGTCTCTGTTCTCTTTCCTACATTTTAAGGAGGTATGAAATTTTTCCATTACTTACTGAGAACACAGTTGTCTGCTTTACAAAAAGCTCTCTAAAGTGTACTATGGACATCTCCACAATGCCTGAAGATTTGGACTATTCTGTTTCCTTACCAAGCCCCCTAAAGGACATTTTGTCCATGTTAGTATTGAAATATCCATGGCTAAGTGCTGTAGATAATAAAGGCATGATCCTGTCTTCCTTGTTAGCAAATCACAGAAATTATGCAGTTGGTATCATGTCCAGGAATTTAAAAATACTTTCTATGTGTGTGGAAAATTAAAAGATGCATGCAGAGTCTATTGGTCACCATGCACTCCATTGAACAGACACACTACCCACCAACAAGAGAGGAAAAAAAAAGAGACAGTCAAGAAACAGAATGACAGAAAAGATCAAGAGATCAGAAGAATTTACAACATGAATGCTTAATATAAAAGCTTTTCACTTCATCGTGCTCTTGATAATATTTCTTTCAAGAGTATTTTCTAGAGTAGGCAGTGCAGAGAGAACAACAACAAAACAAAAAGTCAAAGCATGTTATGGGGTATTATAAGAGGTGATAAAAAATGCTCTAAACAGGCCATTAAAAAGGAGATGAAGGAAGCTGGGTTTTTTTAAAGCACATCCCAATTGTATAGATCCTATTACAAAGTAGCTTTAGGATAGGCTACATCACAAACAGAGGACCAAGTAAAGACAAAAATATTGTCACGCTCCTTTTGCCCTGAACTGTCTTCATGACAGAGCGAACCATGCTTCCTGTCTCTTTTAATAGAAGAGGATACGCCACAACAGATCTACCTGCATCAACTAATACAGAAAGGCAAGAAACAACACATTAAGTTCTTCTAAATCTCCTTGTATTGTTCAAGAGAAGAAACAGTGTGAATCTCTTCACAAGCTCATAAATTTCAAGTCCCTGTACAGATCTTAAAAGGCCTCATGATGGCTGTTTCATCTCTTTTCCTGCTGCCCTTTGGGAAGCTTAGATACCTACTTTCTTACTGGAAAGTTCTTGTCTGCACTCAGAAGCAGAAAACATCTAGGACATGACAGATATGTTTTTCAGACAGCTGTCAATCATTTAATTTCTAATGGTTATAAAGCATTATCACTGCAAATTATGCAAGGTATTTCCTTGTAAAAGGAAGGTAATAGGCAAAAAAACCCAATACTCCGAACCCTACTAAAAATGCCAAAGGAAACTGCTGCTTCACAACCAGTCCATTGAACAGCCCAGCAGCTAACCAGAATCGGCGTGTACTATAAGACAACACAATAGAAAACCATTTTACCACGAATTTACTCTTTGTAGAAATGTTTCAGGATAACTCAACTCTTATGGAACGAGAAAAAGAAGTGTATCCATTCAAATTGAAGCAGATCTCCTATTTCTTAAGTATATAGCATGTGTCTAAGATGCAGTTCAGGAACAAACAGTAAGATATCTATCCGCAACTAATTCAGGGCAATGAGAATGCAGTTGCATCCTCAAACCAGTAACAAAATATAGGCAAGAAGCCAAGACCAGTGTGTTTAGTGGACTGCTTGGCTTGAAATGAGTTGAGAGACATCCTCTACAATTACAATTCAACATTATGTATTGTTACCTTTGTATGCTAAGTACAGCATAGTATCTTTGAGTTTTACTTTCTAGATTTCACTAAATGCATTAACTGCCATACATTAAAGGCCAGAAGAAATGCAGTGGATGCTTCATTCATTTCAGTTCAAACCAAGTCCCAATACTAAAGATATATACCCAGGCAGAGGAAACCTGTTGCTGGGTAAAAGTTGCTATCTTTCTACCAAAAGTCTTCTCAAAGAATGTTATAAACATTGTGGAAGCCTGTCCCCTAAGGTGGTAAACAGATCTCGAAACATACATTACAAACTTTGCTACTGAAGTATACACATCAACAACTCTGCACTGAAAACGGCAACCACTGGGTGAAGTATGTAATTCATAATCAACTCAGATGCACATTTCCCATCTTACCTTTATTTGTCCTTTCTATACTGATTAATTTCACTTTTTTTAAAAGTACTGCAAATTTTAAGACCAAACAAGAGGGTAAATGTTTACAGCATTTAAGGGACAAAGAAGCCCAAAAAAGTTTTTATAGAAAGGCTTTCTACAGATTCATATGTAAATATTTATCTTTTTTTTTAAATGTATTTCTGTATTCTTCTCACAACTCAGGATCCCGAATCATACCTAATTAATTTCATGGCTGAATAAATGGAACTGACTATATTAAAACAAAAGCCACGGAATAGCCACTTCTGTCCCAGCATGTTTTATTGTTCATATAATTATTTAGCCATTTGCTAATCTGAGTTTTGATATATTATACTTCATAACACTAACCTTTAACAAATAAATTTACTCACTGTTCTGAAAACCAGTACTGACACAAAGATTTTTATGATTCTGTGAAAATTAGTTCTACTGAAATGACATGTGAGAGGAAGAGAACATGAGACATTCTCTTACCTTTTCAGTTGTTGGAGTAACTGGCTTTGACACAAAACCCAGTCTATCTTTCACAGACAATTTAGTCACATTCTAAGAAAACAGAACAAAATTATAGTTCAAATATACTTTACTAATATTTTACTGGTTTCTGTGTAATTCCAAATGTTAGGAGTTTAGAAAAAACATATTTAAGTAATAAAATTTATGAACTTTTGAGCAACAATACAAGAAAAATACTAAAGCAGTCAAAATTTTAGATATATTATTTTACAGTTAATGTACACCTTGAAATAGATTGAATAGGACAAAGATAAAGCCAAATTTGGAATCAAAGATTATACTACATATTTTTTGCAAGAATTTCATGACATACTAGCTGGCAGAAGACTATCACACACAGGGCCCTTTAAATACACTTCAGTTTCTGTGTTTTATCCGCTACTTGCAGGCATCAATTGCACAAGGTGGTTGTTTGAATTTAAATTACAAATGTTTTCTGAAGTGTGGTGGTCTTCCTTTTCAGAAGCAAAACTAAAGTAGTGGCACAAAGCTAATAATGAGATACTTGTAACACAATAATAATCCAAAGGCTATTTCTAATGGAGTAACATGTCAGATTCTGTCAGCATTCATATTGATACTGTGGCTACACTCCTCATATTTTAAGGGTGATGCAGAAATACTGAAAACACTTAAGTGCTGCTCATTGGTGTCTACTGGTTTTAGCTGTTTAACAGACAGTATTATAGAAGGATAACTTCTAGTTCTTTGGATAGAAACCAACTTTATTTTGAAATCTAAAAACTGCAATTTAACACAACATTACTAAAATATTTCCAGTCTTTTGTTGGTTTTAGGTTTTTTTTTTTGGTCAGGGGTTTGTGGGTTTTTTGGGTTTTGGGTTTTTTTTTTGGTTTGTTTTGTTTGTTTGGGTTTTTTTTAACAGTAATTAAAAAGCTGTGATACTAAAAATTAAGTATCATGCTTGGGTAAGAAAGCCAAGTCTCACTGCACTGAGGAAAACTTTAATATCAAAATGCCACTCACAATCAAATTAGATGTAAGTAGTAAACATGTACTTGCACTATATGAGTAACTATAACTTACACATTCACACACTATGGAATCGACTACAAAAAGAAAAACATGCAACTGATTTATTTGACTATCATACATACCTGAGTGACTTCTGTATTGGCACTCTGTGCTTCTGCAGGTTCAATATTACTTGGAGGTACTGGACCTAATCGCTCCTTGACTGATTGTTTCACTACCGGTAAACTAGGTTGCTGAACTAAGGGTTGGATTACCTGTAACACCACCCCAGCCCCAAAAAAGCACATCACAGTATTAACAACAAAAGGCTGCTACACATGTAGTTGAATAAACACACCATGAAATGGCTGCAATGGCATTTAGGGTTACACTTCTTCCTTCTATCATTCAATACCTTTTTCACCTGATAGCAAAAATAAACACTTCAGAACATTTAGGGTATTGTACTGACTATTTGTATAGTGCATCCAGCAATAACATCTATCTTGCACTTGCAGATCACAGAAGTAATCAAACAACTCTGGTTTACTTTGATTAATCATCTTTACTTAGGCTATCTTAATTTCCACCTGTTAGAACCAGATAAAAAGTAATAAGCAGTCTTCTGATTCCTTTCACAAATCTTTCATCATCAATCATATAGTTACAGAAAGGCAGAATACAAACTTGAATCATAAAGATTTACAGTGATATGTCACTTTTCATCTCCTATGCGTTTAACTTGGACAAAATAGAAAGAAGGATATGGAGACATGCAATGATGGCACTAAAGAAAAAGAAAACAGGGCAGCTGATCTTTGAAGCTACCGTGGATATGCCCTGACAGCTAACACCTTGTTTTTTTTATTACTTTGACGAAAACATTAAACACTTAAGACCAAGAAAATATGCTTCCCAGTGAGCTTCCTGCCATATTTATGAACCTCAGGAGGTCACCTAATCCATTTCTCCACTCCAGTGCAAAGTCAGCTATACCTAAGCTATTACTGACAGTACCTATCTATCTAGTTCTTACAGATTTCCAATGAAAGAGGTCCTATCACCTCTCTAGGCAAAAGTGTTTCAGTATCCCTTAGCATGAGAAAATCTTTTCTAATATTAACCTAAATCTCCTGTGCTGACTTTTAAGCCCAGTACTACTTGTTTTATCTACCACAGATGTGGAGAGCACATTATGTCTGCTTCCTGGCAGAAGCCTCTTTATTTGATGATTTATTATGGTTCATTCCCACCACCTTTACTAAGTACTTCCACTCCTTTCACAGAATTTCTACAGTAAGAATTTTCCAAAGCAATCCTGCTGAGGAAAGAGCAGTGTTTAAGAAATTGTGCAGGACCAGATACCACTGAACTTAAAAGCTAACTCAAAAAAATTTCAAAAGTGTCTTTAGTGCTTGACAAAAAAATAAACAAACAAAGGCTAAATTAATTCAATTGTAATTAATACACCAGAAATCTTCACAAAAATTCAGATACTTATAATATGTGAAGTGCTATAAGAAAGAGCTTCCAAACTACTTGGTGGATATATCAAATACTAATTTCAATTAAAAGTCAAGTAAGTATTCATGCTTCTGAAAGGCTTACAAATTAAAAATACCTGTTTACTGACTCCATCATTTGATAATTGTTATATTGTGGAGTATAGGAACATAAAAGCGTTGCACTTAAAATTTTAATTTCCTTCTTAAAATTTTTCTTGACACTGTGTGCCCTCTATCGCCCATAATAGACTTGAAGCTGTAGTCTCCTGACACATGCTGAAAAGCTTTCTTTGTGAAGTGTGAATTTTAATGCTGTCACCCAGTACACCAAGGGGAATTAATTCTCAAGCCATCAAGGTTAACTTGCCAAAGGTGGTGTGCTGGGAAACCAGTAACATTACTAAAAAACACAAGACTATTAGAAATTGATGCTTTGCAAAATAACAAATATTCAGATCAGGTATCTGTTTGGAAATACACAGCTAATACTCCAAACTGGACAGCACAATCAGCAAACAAGCTCATGGCAGAAACTATTCAAGCTATCCTCTTCAGAAGAGGTAATGTCTGTATGAATAAAAACAACATGCTCCACTGCCCTCTTCTGGCTGGTAGATGGAAATCAATCTTAGAAAATAAATACCATTTTGAGTAGCACTAGTTCAGACCAAGCATCAAGGTTATTTATAAATTTGATTCCAAACTCACATCTAAAGGATGATAACTGTGGACATAGTGAGACAGGTGTCATTAAAGCTGCATGTTTGTAGATAAAAAGCTGGGCACTTGTTACAAAAGAAGGGGAAAACAAAACTGTTAAAATGCCCTACAGCAGGACTGCTATGGAAAAGTGGGTTGCTGATTCCAAAAAATGACACACACCATCCAGAGAAAGGAGGACTTCAAACCCAAGCTTTCTCTTATGTCCGAGTAGATTCGCTACACCTGCTAAACAATATGCTACAGCTCATCACAGGTTACTAATCTAAGCTCCACAACAGTTATTGCTGTTTCAGATTCTCAAAAAGTTGCCAATGCTACTATGTACTTGACAACTACCAAGAGGTGCTCTGGTGTGCAATTCCAACCAAAAATGCAGAATAGAGTATTTCAGTTGGAAGTGACCTACAATGATCAGCTAGTCCAATTGCCTGATCACTTCAGGGCTAAAGAGAAGTGAAAGTGTGTTATTAAGGCTATTATCCATAATGCCAATTTAAACACCGACAGGCTCGGGGCAACAGCCACTGCTCTATGAAGCCTGTTCCAGTGTTGACCACCCTCTCAGTAAAGAAATCCTTCCTAATGTCAAGTCTCAGCCTCCCCTGATGCAGCTTTGAACCATTTCCATGCATCCTGTCACTGGATACCAGTGAGATCAGGTTGTCCCTCTCCATTTAAAACCATAAAATGTCCCTGATCCACTCCCACAAAATTAGTCTCCTCTGTTGTTTGCATGCCCTTTCTCTCTACTTACATATATATATATATATATCTCTGTATATACACAAAGGTACCTTTGGGCAAAACAAATTCTACTGCTCTTTTCTATAGCAGTACGCATGCTCAACAGAAAAGGAAAAAGGAAAAGACTGCAAAAAAGAGCACCTTTTGGAAGAATATTGATATTATCCAATAAAAAAAGAACTCTGATGGCTTATGCTGACTACAAGAAAAAAAAAAGCCTATACTTTAAAGCAAAGTTTATACTTTAAAGAAGTTATTCAGCAGATAGCAGAATCAGATCTTGTTTCACACGAGATGACAACAGAGTGGAATTCTCTGTAAGTCACAGAAGGGCTTTTTTTAGATACCTGCAGTCTTATCTTAATAATGAATTCCTGAAAACCTTGTATTTGAGACCAAAGAATCTAAAAATAAAGAGTAACTTTTGGAAAATAATTACATGAAATAATCATTATTTCAGAAGTACGTACTTTACCTTCTATAAACATTTCTTACAAGATTGTATTTTACACAACATTCTAGATAGAATACTTAGAACTTCTACCTTCTGTGTGGTAGTCTGGATTTGTGGTGCACTGCCTTCTCGATGCCAATAAACTTTAATAAAACGATTATTTAATACTGCTTCTGTACTTGATATAGCTTTCTTTGCTTCCTCGTGTGTGGCAAACTGAATAAGGGCACCTTCTGGATCACCTTGATATGCAACCTAAGATTTAAAACAGAAGAACAAAACTTTGCTTCATGTAGGATTTTCTTTTGTGTCTCAATTATCATAAAATCAATAGTTTCAAGGCCCAGCTTACAATTTAAACCTAGTATGGGTCGCTGGATAGGCACTCCCCATTCATGATCTGTTTGAAAATCCTGGTGTCAAAAAACAACCCTGAGATTAAGCTAATAAAAATTTAAGGATAGTTAAAAAAAACCCCCAAACAGTCAAACAGTATTTCTAATTGTAAATATGGATAGTCATTTGAAAGTCAAGAGGGAGCTTCACCAAAGAAAACAGCTACAAAAAATGTCCTGTCTAGTATCCAGACAACAAAATTAATTTTGATTTTCCTCCTTTGAGCATTAATATTATATCTTAGACATCTTCAAAAGGCAAAATTATACCTTTTGGAAGAAGAGCAGTATCTCTGCATATCCTTCTGTCCTTCTATGCACACTCACACAATTTTATCAGCCTTACTGAATTATACTGCCTGCTAATAAACCCATATTCTTCAGTAAACTATAGAAAGGATTAAGAAACATTCAAGAGCAAGTAAGAAAGACTTTAATTGCCCCAGTGTTCAAACAAGCACAGGAGGTTTAATTTGCACTATAGCAGTATGCACAAAAATATTCTATCATACCTCTTCACTCAATCTCAGTGCAAACAAGAAAGGGGACATAAAAACACAAGCTAGTATCAGAAACATGTTGATAATGAAGCATGATGAAAGATCAGACTGCGTACCTTAGAGACTGATATGAAATACTGACATTACACGTACTGCAATATGTAACATTAACCTAAGTTAGGCTGTAGTTCTTTGCACCTCTTTCATATCTTTTGCTAATTGTTGCTGATTTCTGTTGATAAATGTGGGCATCTCAGATACACCACAAAGTAATTATAAGGGACAAACCACTACTATGAGACTAGAAAGCAATTATACCACAGGGATTGCCGAGAGTGAGAAATACAGGTTTTCCATATTTACAATTAATCTCAAAAATACAGAGTTTACAATATTAGATCCAAACTTGAGAAAAGGAGGGAAAGCAAAACACTTCCAAATGATTTGCAATGTTTTAGACTATGTATCTTAGATGTCTTACATGTGAGGAAGACATCTGTTTGGAACCTGAAAGACTAGAACATTTAATTTCTGCTTCTTCAATAGCAACTCCGTTAAAAACAATGAGATCAACAAGTTAAGAAAGTAATGAGAACAGTTTCAGGGAACCAGTTAAAAAACAACCAGCATTTTCCTTTTAGCAACTATCTCTACCCTTAAGTCAAAGCATACTGTGTTCTCTTTTTTCACTCTTACCTGTAAGTTGACTAAGTTTCCAAACTTACTGAAGTGCTCATTAAGTTTGCTGATATTGTTAAGTTCTGGGGGAACTTTTCTCAGTTCAAGTTTTGTATTTTCATTTCCAAACTGCACCTTCTTCTGGAAACCTGGACTATTTGTTCTGTTAAAATTTTGCCTGCAACAAATAAAAATCAAGCCAGAAATCCATAGCAAGCTAGCAAACACAGCATTAAATTTTATATGCCTACATAGGAGCATGCGTGTATGAGATCATGATCTGTAGACTTAAAAAATATACATTTTTGAAAATTGTATACTCTCAACATACCCCAGTGCATAAATCTGTGAGATAATTCACAACTATATGCTCATATCGGTAAGTCCTGACTTCCACATTGCTCCACTTGAAAAACTATTTCTCAGCTATTCCATGGCATCTCCCCACTAATGTTTCAAATAACTATTACGTCAAGGCTCTCCTCAGCTCCAGTAATCTCTTAACACCCCTTCCAACTTTTGTCACCTCAGGTGTATCTGGACACTAAGCATCACATCCTCTACTTCCTGCCCGTAGCAACTAATATTAGCTATCTCGAACAACCACCAAACTGCAGCTTCTCTGTTTCTTAGATCATTCCAGCTTTCAGGGAGTAGATCCTGGTATCATCCAAAGCAACTTCAGCTATCTCTATACTGCCTTTGAGAGAGGACAGTCAAGTATAGATCTCTCTATTGTGCGATTTATCTTAATAGCATCAGCTCATTCACAGTTTAACTTGCTTGCAGTTCATATAGTTTGTATGTGCTTCAGCTTTAAAAAAAGAGCTCTGTGGAATTCCAACTATTAAGCCAAGCTTGAATTAATGATCAACTCACTTGTCAAACCAAGTCTTCTTTGTAGGAACTCCACCATCCCCTGCACCAATTGTTCTTTTCCTGGATTCAGCATCTACCACTATTCTCATACTACTTTTGTTGGGAGGTTTTTCTGTAAGCAGATGAAAAAATTTTACAGTATTTTTTGTACTTTCATTGTATTTGATTGTAAAAAGATTTTCTGCCCACGTTAAATTTGCACTGCAAAGAACAACTGTTTATTTTGAAATTACTATGATCCTTGTTCAAACTGAATTATATTTTGGTCACAAACTTTTTTTCTTAACTATCTGTGACAGATCAAAACAGCTGAGTGTTCTCATTTTGTCACAGTAATATCACACATAAGGAAAACAGAATAGGTGTGACAGAAGGCATCATCTGCCTCAAGATGACTGTACTCCCCGATTCAAAGTGTCCTATGTGATACCGAGGCTCACACCATTTCTGCTAACACCTCCATTCTACTGTTAAGATATCACACACCAAAATTTTCATGATAGGAAATGTACAGTACACCACAGCACTAACACCTGAAAAGCAAGATTTTTTTTTTTTTTTTTTGGGGGGGGGGGGGGGGAGGGGGCGTGAGGCGGCTCTTGCTGAAGAACAGGAATCATATTGGGAGAATCCTCACTGAAAATACACCAACAGAAACATAGGAAGATTAAATAGAAATACATACAAATGTAAACAAAACCACATTAAAAATATCTGGTTTACCACTCCTCCCTTCTCATTTTGTGTGCTGCTGCTTCTTTTCAGGGCCATAGAAACTATGAGGTTAAGATTAGTCATGAGTAACAGTCTGCTAAGAAACATCTTAATATTCTGTTACAGAAACATTAACATTTTCATATATAAGACATATACAATGTGACCAGTTATTGCAGCAATAGTCTAGGAAGCGATTTCATTTTACCTGTCAAAATGCATACACAAATACAAGCCAAATTCCCTATTCAGTTAAACTCCTCTTAATTCCAGAAGATTTTTTTTTTTTAAAAGCAATGTTTTCCAGTATGACATTCTGTGAAAACTACCTCAATCAGTTAAACTGATTAAGTATAGCTTTGAGAGCATACCTCTGGGTGGTAGATCCATATCACCTGATGTGAGTCCTATCAAATTTGGTCTTTGGGCATGTACTCTATGTCTATACATAGGTCTTGAAGTATTTGTTATACTCGGAGCTTCTGGATTATAGCCATCTGTGTCATACGTTTCTGGTAAAAAAGAAATTGTCTAATTAAAATAAATTGCAGTTAAACCCCCTAAGGTTTCAAACATAATATTTCATTTAATTACAAGATACAGGTACAGTGGAAGAGTTGTATAACAACTATCCTAAAAAAGAAACCACCCTGCCATGCCAAGTTCTCTGCTTTAACACAATGAAAATATTATTCCATAGTCAAGATTCACATTTTACATGCAAATTTTACTTCTGTCCTGACCCAAGTTCAAAAAATAAGTGTTAAATTACTGTCACAGTCTAAATGATACAAATACATTCTTACAAACTATGAAATCATAATCTCTAAAAGTACAGTATAATATGAATCAATGTTATTCTATTTAGCAAACCTTGTGGGCAAAGCCTCAGTACTACACCTGCTGTAAAAAGAGAGGGTGGAGCAGGAGGCGGCTGGTGGTGAATACCCGTTGTAACAACAGTAGGAACTGAGCTAGTTGCTGAGTTTGGGGGGCCATCCATGCCAGCAGGCTGCAGTGGGGGAAGTGGAGGGGGTGGTCCTGTCAAAAACAAAGGAAAACCCTGCATTCATTTATTATCCACCAGACTGAGAGGAAACTGATCTGAAATGTTTGAGGCTATTTAAAGAAAAGGTGGTGAGAGGACATGTATACAGACATAATGATATACCATTCATACATACGAAACCATCCCTACCAGCAAATCTCTCTGAACTTAACATTACAGAGAAAGGCATCTGAATAGTATAACATTTCTCCAAACACTTCCCTTCCATAATCAAAACTTAATTGACAATAACCCAGTATTTATCTTAACCAACAGAAGATCTTTAAAGCTCTGTAAAAACTCACTCAAGGAAACATACACTATTAAAAACAGAATTTAACAAAAGCATTCTAAGATGACAATAACTAATCTGGTTGAAACCATTTTTCCAAACATCCATGAAAAAACCTAAAACTGCTAGAAAGCCAAACGAGTACTTCTTAAATCTTAATTTTTTTTTTTTTTTTTTTTTTTTACAACAGGTAACATGACATTTTCAAAGCTGAGCTGCCATGTCATTGAAAAGTTATTGCAAATTCATGTTTTGGAAAAAGATACAAAGTCACATATTTGGAATTTCCACACAGATCTGGCAACAGTTATCTGAGGGAGAATGATTACCCCAGCAATACAGAAACACTCTATATTCACTCAACTAAATACATTCAAACCTTACTTAAGTATATGTTCAACTAGAAATTAAAACAGTTTAAGAAACTTCCAAGCAATATCAAGTATCAATTATCCTTGAATAATTTTACCAAGTGAGACATCTAAATTAATAAAACAAAGAAAGGAATAATCACATAAAACTAACGTAAGTTTTTAAACCACACAAGGGAACTGAACTGCAATTTTACAAATGCAAGGCAGGCACACAAGTCTTTGGGTAATTTTTAGTGCTTGAACCGAAGTATTTTCCAATGAAAACAAGCTGGAGAATTTTTCTTTCTTAGTTACGTGACAAGTTTAGTTTCAAAATTAATTGCAAATTATATTTTCAGGTGTGGTCAAGAATTCTCTTTGATTTTATTGTTACAAATGAAATGTCAAACATCTGCTGTTTCCAGGATTTTTCCCTTCTTCTCTAAGAGTACTAAAGTTTCAGACAACACCTATAAAACTCAAGTAATTGAGTTTTGCCATGCCATGCTTTTGCTTAAACACAATTAAAATGTTATTCCATATTCAAGATTCACATGCACATTTTTCAATCAACTTTGCAAGAACTACGATAAAACCCAACCATTTTGGAGTAAGCTATGTCATAGTAGAGCACAGTACAACTTTCTCAAATATAGCTGGCATCCTTACAACAGTTTTTTGGACTGCATACAACCCAGTAACAGCCAGGCTTTTCTGCCAAAAATTGGGTTTTCATCTTGTTTCATTACCTGTTACAGGTGGAAGGCTAGGTGGTAAAGGGCCTGGTGGTGGTACTGGAGGTCTAAGATTAACAGGAGGAGGACTCAGAATTGGTGGAGGGGGAGGAAGTCCAGGAGGAGGTGGTCCTTCAACAACAGGGGGTTGTGCTGGAAAAGGCAGAATGCCAGGAAGATTCACATCTTCTACCACTACTGGATCACTTCCATGATCAAAAGGGCACATGTCTCCTCTCATACAGAAACCCTTTTCTGAAACATCAAATTCAAAAAGAATTGGTGTGAGTATTCAACAACTGTAGTTTAATTCAGAGCAGATATGCGACATTCTGTGGATAATGCAGCAGTTTGGAAATTAAGAGCTTCCACATATAATCTAATATGTGCACCTAATATAAATTTTATTTATATTATAAAACAAAATTGAACATTTAACAGTCAGCACACAGGAAGATTGCACTGATGTACTAGAAAAATGAGTTAAATTTTTCTTGAAGAATTAGTTCTGCACTGAATTGTAATAAACCCTGAAACAAATAATGAAGTGTTGTTAAGTAAAAAAAGCAGATACTAGGATGGAGAAATCCTTATTAAAAGTTAGAAGTTAATACCATAAAATTCCAACATGAGAAAATTCACTCTAATTCTTTTTTTTTCATTTGCAGTTATTTCAGGAATAGTTAGAATATTCTGCCATAGTTTAATGCAATTATGTAGGAGCAAAAAATTCTGTTATTTACATACATATGTATCATATTAAGGGTATAGATAGATGCATGTACATGTACGAAATACACACACAAAACTGAATATCCATCTAGTTATTTTCTTTTACATGCAAATAAAACATTGGAGCAGGTCCAGAGGAGGACCACAAAAATGATCAGAGAGCTGGAACACCTCTCCTATGCAGAGAGGCTGGAAGAGTTGAGGTTGTTGAGCCTGGAGATGAGACGGCTCTGGGGAGACCTTACTGTGGTTTCTTGGTGAAGCTATTCTTCACAAGCACAACTCTGTCAACACCTGAGAGCTCAGCTTCCAATTTTCTTCACTTAAAAAAAGAAATCTAATCAGAGTTCTGAATGTAAACTGGACTAGATGTTAAAGTTGGGTTTTTTGTTTACCACGATGACAACTCAAAAATAACTTTAGGGGGAAATTTAAACTGTTCTGAGCTAACAGGTTGACTGGTTGAATTTAGCTGAGACACTGACAACTGCAGCAGCCTCTTGTGCAGATTTTGGCACAAGAGATGCAAAGTGATAGCATGAGACACAGATAAACATAAAAAGCCACCCAAGTTTAAGAAACACCTACATGAAAAAACAGTTTAACATGAGCCTGGGGAAGTTGCAGCCCTAGACCTTTCTAGTTAAAAACTATCACTTAGGATAGAATAAAAAATGTTGATGCCACTAAGGTGTGGTATGGTCAAAGCAGAAAACCTAGTTAAAACTGGATTTTTAAAATATTTTTTTTTAATATAAATACGCTAGTTTTAATCTATATAAAATAATTCTAGTAACTATAAAAACTATACAAACACTAATAAAGCAAGCTCTCTAAAAGCTACATTAACAAAATGTGGGATAAAATTTGCATTCAAGAATTTTGTAATACTAAAAACAGTATAAACAGTCATCAGGAAAAGAAAGGAAAACTACCTCAATCTTTTCAGAAAGGGGCCAATCATAGTTGCAGGAAACAATTAAAAAAATCAAATACAGTCTTACCATCATAATCTCTACAGCGTTTCTTTGGCAGCGGAGGTCTTCCATAGGAGTTGTGGTCCAGCTGCTCTTCATGGAACTCTGACCAGCTTTCAGTAGTGTTATTTCCATGATGAGCAGGAGCAATAACAGTAATAGTGCTGCTCAATGTAGGGACAGGGTAGTGGCCAGATGAAATATTTGTCACAGAAGAAACTGGTGTATAATTGTTCTCTAATGGATCTGTTCTATCCATATCATATTTTGTCTTTCCCAAATCCCTTTCTGTTAAGACAAAGAAAAAAAAGGCACATCAGAAGATTCCTTCTGCACATTTTCACCAGAAGAAGCCACTAACCTGTGTAAATTTTTCACATCAACTCCAACTCAAAATATAAAAACAGTATGGAAGTGTTCCATAGGTTGCCCAGAGTGTCTGTAGTGTCTCCACCCTCAGTCATTTATGACCCAGTTCAATAAGGTCCCGAGCAACCTGCTTCAGTTTATCTGCTTTGAGAAGAGGTGTTGAAACTACATAACCTTCAGAGGTCTCTTCCAACCTCAACTGTTCCACGATTCTACATTTTAAAGGCTTAATCAGAAAAAATAAAAACTTAAAAGTACATAGTCAGACACTGGGGTATTTTAATACCCACAGTAAAGCAGATATACTATTTGTAGAAGATGTACTCTGCTTGAAGTTAGTGATGCATATATTGTAAAAACTTCAGATGGAAAGAGAAGCAATGGGCAAGAATAAGGTAACCACTACTTGAAAACACTGTAAAAATTACACATCTCTAGTTTTTCAACATGCTGTTATTGTTGCATGTGCATGTTGCTTACATTTTCATTTTACCTGCATTTCAAATGCAAATATTTATCACACGCAAAGCTCTGTCATGGAGAAATAATAGTGTTTGACATATGTGGAACACTCCTGAACAGATACAGTAGTAACATCACCTTTTATTCTGAATATCTACAAACTATTAATTTTATAACCATCAAATAAAAAGTAAGTATCCAGATTAAGACAGAATAGTTCTGTCATGAGGTACACTGGTAGACTCAAATAATCGCATATTATAGGCATACTAATAAAATTGTCTTAAAGATGGAAGATATGAGTGGGTAAAACAGGCTTCCTTTAACACGCTTAGAAAAAGAAACAAAGTTTTCACTGTAAGGCATTTTCTATAAGATATTAACATTGTAGATCATGTAAAAAAAAAAAAAAATCCTTTAATTAAGATTCAGTCACATTGTAATCTTTTAGTTAAACTGTTACAAATTGTTCCCAAATTGTTTGGAAAAATATCTGCTCATGTATTTTAAGGAACTCTGCATTCCTGCTTTTAAGGCAGAGTTACCAAAGCCCATTCTACAGAAAGAAAGATAATACACAGGAGGACTTAAACCAGACTATTTTTACCTCTACACTAAGACAGAATAAAGACAAAAAAAACCTCTCAGTGGTCTTTTCCAGATTATCATTAACAATTATTGTGAGAAAAAGCATTATTTTCAGTTGAATAAACAGCTTTAGTTTTAAAGAAGTTTAGTTCAAAAAACTACAGTACTGAAGCCTTAAGTCCTACAGGTATGTGTGCAAATGCAAATATTGGTAAACATTTCAGTCTCTCCCTAGGATATCAAGGAGAGGACAAGACAAAAAGAACAGAGCTGTACTGTTCTACTTGACAAGTCATTTGCTGCCAAACAGGTAATTTCTGCCAGTTCTACCTCTGTAGATAGGTATTAATTTACACACATGTATCTTTGACCTCAGATTCTGAGCCTCTTAAACCTTACAGAAATGCATTTAACTTGGATTTTCCCGCCTCTCTTAAAACATGGCTTAGAAGCGGCCAGCACAGTCAAAAGATATTAGAGAAGAATGGAGGGCAAGAGGGGAAAACAAGCACTGAAAACAATCACATAAGCCTTATTTCCATAGAAAGCCAAGCTAAATTTAAACAAAGTAACAAGAATAATAGAGGAAATTTTTGGTACATTTTGAACACAGTGTTTCAGTTTAGTGTCTATGTTTTGTAGGCAACATTCACTGTATTTTAGAGACCAACTGTTGGTACCTCTACTTCGTGTTCTACTTCGGCTTCTGCTCCGGTCTCGATCCCGGTCCCGCAATCTCTCTTTGCTCCAACTTCTACTTCGACTTCTGCTGTAGCTTCGACTTCTCCCTCTTCTTCTGTTATATCGATCCCTATAGGAATCTCTTCTGGGAGGATTTCGGTCATAATCTCTCTTTCGAGAACGTTCATCTTTTTTCCTTTCATCACGGCTTCTAAACATGTAAAATTTATAAGTTAATTACAAGAACTACAAACACATAATTTAAAACCTTAACCATCACTAAAAATCTCAAGAGATGGAAGTGGAAAATTAGACAAAACCTACAAATGGAATATAACTTTGGCCTTTCTTCTCAGAAGGCTTCAAAAATTCTTTTATTTGTTTTTTAAAATTTTAAAACATATGTAAAATTCTGTTCCTGTCCAATACAGCATCTTCTCCAAGGCGGTAACAACAAACAGGTAACAGTTACTCAAGTGAAGTCTTCTAAACTAAAATTTTATCACAATTCAATCTCAATACTGAGCAGATTAAATTCTCTAATATAAACCACAAATCTAACAAAAATTAATCACAAAACTCAAATGTGATAGCTGTACACAACTCAAAGACACTTTATACTGTCACTTATATACTTGTCATTTAACTACATACGCATAAAAGCAATAGTAAGTCTTATTTTTAGGCTTATTAGGCGATAATACAGAGAGAGAAGATGTTTAATTTAGAAACATCATACAAATCCAAATCCATGTGATTACTGATATAATACAAGAAGTTAGAATTTATTACCTGGTATCTCTGTAGCGAGAACTTGACTGAGGAGGGCTATGATTTAATCTTCTAGAAAACTTTTTCTCTCGCTCTTCCTCTTTAACTATCTGAATTTAAGATATACATTAAATGAAAACATGAGTACTCTATAATAGAGACTTCTGCACAATCTAATAAAAACAAAGCCTCAAAATGCTGAGTGAAGTCACGTGTAACATTGAATTAAACAACTTTTTTGTATCTAATGCAATCAGAGAACCTTCAAAACATACCAGATTTCTAGTTCTAGGAATATTTGAAGCACAAGTTAGGAAAAAATAAAGCAGAATAAGCAATCCTTATTGTGCTGCATAGAAAATACACATGCTTTTGCTACAGGTGGACAAAATACCATACTAAGGTGCAGTGACAGATCTGGGAAGATGAATATTCAACAACGGACACAGTGAGGTCTTTTCTTCATCAACTGTTCCAGATCACAGTTAATATTTTCATATAGCCAAACCTAGGTTGCAGTAGAAAAGGGCAAGCCTGTTCTTCTGGCTCAAAAAACAACATAAACCACTTTTATCAGTATAAGGCTGTTATCTGGATCAAGCAGGTGGATGAATGAGGACTGCCATTTGTAACAGAACCCTGGATTTACGCTGAATTAAAGGACAACATCACTACAACAGCAATCCTAAACAAAGTGCTAATACAGGTTGTACTGCAACTACTAAACCATAACTTTATTTACATTTGCCTAATCAGAACCAACTTTCATCTATGTTTGAAGCACCCACTTATGTTTACAAAAAATTGTACAGCAATACTCAACATAATACGCACAAACCTTCTGACATGTTTTAATGCTGTAATATAAGTTTTGGTGTTATTATTCATAACTACACAAGCATGGTGAAGTTGGAACATGAGCAAACTACAGGAATGAGTTAAAAAAACCCATACATTTAGAATAAACCAAATACCTACCTCTTCTTTTTTTGACTCTTTTTCTTGGTGCTGAAAAAATTCTACTTTCAGGCTTCCTGATGATGGCTGTTCTGGTGGAGGTAGATAGCTTTTTGTATTCACAGCATCAAACAGTTTTTCCACAAATATCTGAGTTTCTAAAAGTAAAGAGTGTACAAATATCCATTACTCAAATCTTTGGTTAATATTCGCTTTAAAATTAAACTAAAAAAACACACCCAAAATCAACATTCACCAAAAACTTAAAGCAATGAAGAGTATTTTTTTTAAATACTCTGCTACTGATTTTATATTTAAAAAGGGTATTTAGAGAGTGGCAAGAAACATTTCAGTAATGACAATGTCTAACAAAGGTTTTCAATCCTGGAATTACTTAGTGTCTCGTAACAAAACATCTGAAAGATTATTTCTGAATTACAGAGTTACAATACTTCTAATTCTGGCAGTAACTCTTAACATTGATAATTTTCTTCCAGGAATACCAATAGACATAAAACATATACCTAGTATCTGCATATTGTGCATATACCTGATTTTAAAAACAAATCACTTTGTGAATATTGAATTACATACTCCAGAGTTATGAAGCTAATACAGAGATAAATGCATGACAGATAAAAAATTGTCTGAGTGAATTAAACAAGACACACTTTTCACTCAAGCTTAATTGTTATGACAAAGACCATACCTTTCTGAAGAAATACATCCAGCTGATCAACACACAATGCCTTCAGTTCTTTTTCACTTTTATCCTTCTTTACCAGTGCCAGAACATATTTAGCTAGGGCAGATGGATCTGCATCACATCTGCAAATAGATTAATTTTAAAAATAAATAAATAGAAAGAATTCAATTAGAGAAGTTAACATCTGAAACGAGTATGCCCAATACATACAGAGAGAGAAAATACTTCCTAGAAATTTAATTAAAAAACACTCAGGGGTAGTTTTTAAAACAGAGTCCAGATATGCAAGATTCCAAAGTTTCACCTTTCTTTTCCAGAGAAGCAATTGCCTAGAATATTTCCAAACAGTACTTCATGGAGCAACTCATAGTAAACTAGAACGAACTTATTTAGAATGAAACAGCCTCAGCTGCCTAAAAGTCTTAAAACCAGTTAGAAATACAACAAATACTTCCATAATTTCCCAATGATGAAACCATTATTTTAGTGCTATATTGAGTGACTATTAACAGGGGAAAGTCAGTCTACCTAATTACAAACAAATACAGTGATATAGCAGGGGTGATCTATGATATTAAAAAAACAGAAAAACCAACAAAACCAAAACAAAACAGACTCTTGAGAGACACTCTCTCTCTTACATGTATTTTTAAAGAATCTTATTACATATGAACGCAAGAAAAAGCAGATGAACTGAAAATTTCTTAATTTCAAAAACCTAAGGAAAAAGTGTTCATATAACACTACCACAGAAATCTCCACAAGATGTACACAATGAAGGGAAATTTAGGGGATCATTATTCTTTTAAACATCTAAATTCAATCTAAAATTAAGTATGGAGCACTTCAGTGTAGAATCTGATGGTCTCATACACACAATAAAGAACTTAGAATGGAGTAAGTTGTATAACCACATTAAGTATAACATTATTTAATGTAACTGAAATAATTCTATTATAATGTTTTGCAAAGAGTAATCTGCAATGAACTTTGCAGGGGAGTTAGAGAGTAAAACCTGCCAAAGCAAGTGAGTATACTGCAGAAAACCATTTCACACTTCATAATTCAAAGCCAGTAAATAATGAAATGGTGAGACACTGGTTTATCAGGCAGAACAATAACGTTTTCTTAAACCATTTAATCCCATTACTTTGCAGAAACCAAATGAAGACCTCAGACCCCACAAAACCAGGCAGGATTTAACACACATACGCACGCGCGCGCACACCGGTCACGCGATACAGACAGCTTGTTTGCGTGGTGATCAAAGTTAAAACTAGTGCTTTAAAGAACTACAACAAAAGGAAAAAAAAAGTATGCACTGATGCATCCTAACTGTACATTCTCTCTAGCAAAAATAACTGATAAATAAGTAAAATTAAACAGTGGTCAGAGTTGCACTGGAGTACCACACAAAAACTCTTCTAGCACCAAAGTTTACTAGTCAGAATGAAGGAATAAAACAACAGTTCTCAATCTCTTCTGCGTTAAAACAAAGCAAATTTCAATGCTGAATCTTAAATATAAATCTGAACGTCGATCATTTCAACGACAGTGTTTTAGAAACTGGGCAAAAGAAACCAAATCCATCACCATATCACACTACCTTATTCCTCTTACCAAAGAAATTATCTCCTGCAAAGCAAGCAACATTCTCCATGCAAACCTATCTACCAAGCAAAGGAAGCAGATCTGTTGGCATCCATCCTCAGGAGTTCCTCTGGATAGCCTGGGCCCAGCACAGAGCACTCTGAAGTTAAAGGTCAGAGCTTCAAACATAACTCAGCATCCTCTAGAAAGCAGGCAGTAGCAGAATTTCATGCTGTAAAAGCAACCTGAGCTGCTAGGGGAGGTACCACAGTATTCTGTGTTAGTCTGCATTATTTATAGATACAGGAGACAGTTCACAATCAATCTATATTCCAGAAGAATCCATAAACACTAAACAGACAAAATGCAAATATATACAGTCAACTGAAAACCAGACTACACACTGATTGAAAATTCTTCAGAAGTGTTTTCCTTCAACTATCACATCTGTTTCGCCTCTGTTCAGATGTAATAATTCTTTATCCATGAAAAAACACTGTCCAAGCACCAAGTCACCTTAGAAGCAGGCACACAACCTCCTATAGAGAGAGTGGTAGGACTGCATGGTCTCTTAAGCTGCTAGCACCTGAGCACACTAAGTAGATTACTGAAAGCTTGATGCTAAAAAGCGTTCATCATAGGCTGCAATGAGAGTGAGTATATAGTGTGAGTGCCAGGAAGATGGAGCCAGGCTCTTCTCGGTGATGCCCAGTGATAGGACAAGGGGTAATGGGTTGAAGCTGAGGCACAGGAAGTTTCATGTAAACATAAGGAAGAATTTTTTCACAGTGAGGGTGATGGAACACTGGAACAGGCTGCCCAGGGGGGTTGTGGAGTCTCCCTCTCTGGAGATATTCAAGACCCGCCTGGACGCGTTCCTGTGTGACCTGGTCTAGGTGATCCTGCTCTGGCAGGGGGGTTGGACTAGATGATCTCTCGAGGTCCCTTCCAGCCCTTGACATTCTATGATTCTCATCCAGTACAGCCCCCAGGAGGCCCCACGGCCAGCATTTCACAACTTCTCAATGCTTCAATTTGCCAATTTACTCACTTTTTTACTGTTCCTTAATGCAATTTCTGTCACTACAGGAGATTTTCAGTCCTCTCCTAGTTTCAAGTTGAATCATGTCTCAGGAAATTAGTGTGCTATTTTCATACTATCTAGCTATAGTCATAACAGAAAAACAATTCTGGGGGAAGGGGATGAATTTCACATGATAGTTCTCAATTCTTTTCTTATCCTCTCTATTCTCCATAAAAATCAGATAAAAACATTACAAGTTGAATTTTCTTATTCCAATTTCCATAAATTTTGTTCTCATCTGGTAATACCAACAGTCAGCTGTGACTATTCAAAATTTGTTAAGACTGATTTAAATGATGACACTCCAAATTCGGGGGGGGCGGAACAAGAAGAAAAAAGAGAAAACCCCAAGAGTCACTCTAGAAGGTAAAATCCACTGTTTAGCTACTCCAATGTACTTTCATTTCCAAGCCCCTACCACCGTGATTATACAACCTCATATTCAGTTTAAAGCAATTCCTCTCTCATGGGTACAAAATCTTTTCTGCAAACCCACCTTGACTCCAAAAGGTTTAACAACAAAAAATAAACAAACAAAACTTGCTTTAAAATTATGAACTAGTACTTTCACCCCTCTCTGCCATAATGATTTTTAAATCTTAGCAATACTGTCCACCCCAGAATGACCTCAGAATTTGAATCCAACCTACTCAACTCTGAGATAGTCTCCAGAAATTATCCTCAATAAAAACATATGTAAATGTACTTTTAGCTTCTAAAACAAAATCACTTTCTTCTCTGGCAGTGTCTTAGCATTTATCACTCTCTATGCTATACAATCGCATATGAAAACCACTAAACAATTGCACTGAATTCTATTACTATTATTCAATATGTAAGTGTAGAAATTCCCCTGTAAACAACAGGAAGAACTTATATGCTTTCAAGTTAAAACTCTCAATTTTGGCTATTTGACTATTTTTTGAGAAATACTAACAAATTACTTAAAACTGATGCTAAGCATTAATGAACATAACGCATTTTGTGGTACAGCGAGACTGAGAAAAAGGTTTTTGTAAATTGGTAATATCATTTTATGCAATTGGTTTTCATTTTTTTAATTAAAACTGCAAATGATCTTTACACAGCCTAAGGTTGACTTCCTTTTTTATTTACTGGCTTGAAACAGAAGTCTCATCTTTTATATCTGTTCAAAGCTTGAAAAAACCTATAAACAATGGATCTGTTTTCTCAGCACTATTGTGAAGATCATCCTTGTTTCTGTAGCTAGGATTTCAGACAGACTTAACAAGGTCACAGTCTGATCCTTTACTGCTTTTCAGACTCATAAAATGCCTTTTTTTTTTTTTAATGATGCTAAGATTAAATTGCTAGCAACCTAAAGTGGTGGAAAGAGAGAAGTAACTGGTCTCATGAAGTAAAGAAGGAATTTAAACTTCACAGAATTGTGAATACAGGAGGTCTGCCTGAAAAATTCTGTTCTTCATAGCCATTAGAGTTCTTAAAATTATCATCAATGGTGTTGCTCAGGGAGCACTGGGGTTTTTTTTTTTTGTTTTGTTTTGGTTTTTTTTTTACAGCAATTCCTTTTTACTTTTTCATTCAAACTGAATTCTGAAGTGCTGTGCATAAATTCCCCACCCTTTGGTTTAGTCAAAATCTGCTGCTTTGGATTACAGGGGCTTTGAGGTTTTCTGATAAACAACTCTTATGTTCCCTAGTTTGACAGTATTTTCTGACAGAATAGCAGCCTTTGTACATGAATAATATGCAATATGCTCTCTGTATCTTTGTTGTGCATACATGGATTTTTCATCTACTTTGAGCTAGCTTTATCAGTTTCTCTAAACCTCTGTCTTGTATTTTATGCTCTTATAGATGACTTCGTTTTATTAAATGGTGTCAGCAGTAAAATACACTGTGTAGCACAAGGACTTATCATAAGGCATATATCAAGCTGTAAAATTGCAGATTATAAGATTAATAGAGAAAGGTCCCTAACTGACAACTCAGAAAAATTAGAAAAACTGGAATACCACCTACACATTTCAAATAGTCTAAGCTGCATTCAACGATAAAAAAAATTATATTTCATTTCTAGTGTTCACTGAATGATACACATTTTCAATTGTTAGACACATATTTGAAGCCTTAGCTTAACTTGAATATGGTATGGTACACCACAGAGCTAAGCATAAATAGAATCTACGCATTGTGACAGAAGTTTAGACATAACTTCATTCTTACACTAAAATTTGGCTACTAATAAAATGATCACATGCATTGAAATACAAGGTAACATTTCTCAACTTTGAATCCCAAACCTACATCCTCTCAACTTCTTGTAGGCATGTGCTGTAGGCAGTGCTATGTATCAGTAATGACAAAAATTTCTCCTATTTTCTCTCTCATGTTTTAACAAACACAAACCAGCTGGCACAAGTAACTGAACTCATTTGTAATGCACTAAGTACCTCCCAGTGCCTGCTACAAATAAACACCACAGCACATTTTTACACCCATTTTTTGAATATATGATCCTAAATAGTAATGCTTTTTCTGCAGTCTGTATTCTACCAGTCAGAGAATACGCAGTGTCTACTGCTCTATATTAAATAAGGGAGATTACTCTTGTAATCCCGCTTTAATAAACAGTATTTAATATACAGGCATAGATGTTGCCCATAGATTATCTTGATAGAGCACTACATGCTCTTCAGAGAATGATCTGGATACCTCCAACTGCTAACCACACCATAAAAGCTTCAAAAAGGAAAGTAACACACAATCAAGTACTATGCTCAGTTGTAGGAACAAGAGTTCAAAATCCCTTGTTTCTGATTTCATACCATTTTGCAGTCATAATTTGAAATTACTATGTCAAATAAAGCAAAGTGAAGTATAAAGGGAAAGCTGAAGTTGTTAAGAGTAAAATTAAGCCTTAAATATATTTGTATGTTTAAAGTAATAAATGTTTGAGAAGGGGAAATTAATTTGTCTGCATAGGGCTCACTTCTTTGTACAGTCTTTTGGGTTTTTTTTTTTAAATTGAATACTTTGCAATTCATTAATCACTGCTCAATCTATCAATTTCCAATACTCAGATTTACATATTTTTTAATACAAAATACTAGTTTGATTTTTATAATCACCACGCAATTACAGGAAACAGCCTTAACTTACAAATGCAGTGAATGTGTAATACATATTAAAGCTGTTTGCAAAAAATTGTGAGTGGTATAGCTGTACATATAAACCCCTATATTAACAACAGAGCTTATACAGACTTAAAAAAGACTTCGCCAAAGTAGCTAAAAGTAATTAAAAAAGGCAGATAAGCTAAGCCAGAAAAGAAAAACTTTGTACATAAATATTGCAGAAGGACCATTCTAAAAGATACTGAATAGAAGCATACAGTAAATACCTCTCACGCTTTAAGAGAATAAAAACAAACTTTGAATACTGTATGCTGAGAACATATTTTGCCAGGTTAGTGCCTAAAAGTGTGTTTAAGCATCACTACAAAAATACACAGTCAAATGAAAAGAAAAATATGCTGTTTGAGTATTTTTAATGTAAAAGGTATGAAAAGGGAAGGCAGATCTAAAAGTCTCTGCTGGACTAAGTACTTAAACTTTAACTTTGGGCATGTCTCCCCAACAAAGCCCTGAACTCTCCACCAAGCAAATACTGACTAAGGTCACTAGGATTCCAGTCTGAACACTCACACCAACGGGAAAAGAAAATAAACAAAAGCAACAACTACAACAAACCAACAACCGAAAAACACCACACAAACCACCCCAACCAAACCAGAAAGCACCACCTGATGAATTCTTAAACCAAGAGAGGGAGGAAGAAACACAAAGGATTAAATAATAGCAAGTCAATCCAGTGACAGTTGTGAAGTTGATAATACACCTGAAAGATTCACAAATTTAAATAGCTTATTAACATTGCCTATTCTGCACCATTGTTTGACTTCCTTGAATGACATTTTCCAACAAGAAAAAAAGCACAGGATGAGTGAAAGATACATATTCTAGGTTTCCTCCATACCTACAAAGCTGAAGTGTTTTAAAGTATTAATAAGTTAGCTTGAGGAAAGGTCTGAAATATCTGAAGATATTTTTCTCTCTAAAAAAAACCCACATCTCCAGTGCTATGAAGTACCTCATGCTGCAATTCATCATTTAAGTCAGTCCTTAATAAGCAAAGTAGCCACTTTGCACTGGAGCCCTAAAAGTGATTATTTGTGGTCATTTTTTAAAAAGCAGTATCTACAGTATTTGGTGCAGACCTGCTACTATGATGCTGTAGTAAACACTACAAAAATGAGCGTAACAAACAAAATCCTTTATTTTTCTAAAAATGTCATTAGCTTGGCAAAACAAAATGCTGCTTCAATTTTACAGTTAGACAACAACACATCCATTACATACAAAATGAAACTGATTAAGCTTTTCGGCAATATAACAATCCATAGGTTTTTTACACGTCTTTTCTATGAAAAAAAAAAACAACTAGTATTCCAAAGTCTAACTGCTGGTGAAAATATTTACAAAATGTATGCAGATTCCAAAGGGAGATATACATAAGTACTGTTTAACTATAGGATATGTAAACTTTTTACCATCTGGAAAAAAAAAGGAGAAAAAAAAATCCCATGTTGAAGCTGTTAAGCTTATCTGACAGTTTTCACAAAACGAACACAGTTACTCACTTAAGGGAAAAAGTATGCTCTGGGGAGGGAGAGGAGTGAGGACAGAAAAATTTCCATAAAGTTTCCCTGTAAAAAACCCACTACTTGTTTATTTCAGACATATTTCATCATCTTTATTTCAAGCTAAGGCCAAGACCCTCAGTCTAGCCTTCATTTTGGACACAACTAGTGCATGCACACTACTTTTTTACGATAGTAAAAGAAACATGAGGGTTCTTCTTCATTTTTTGAAATGGATGTACAGACCAATAAGTTGCTGCAGGTCCTGAAACTACTTCCTTGACACTACCACAATACACTGAAACCACAAAAGTGCATATTAAGTCCTCCAGGCACTGAATGGTCTTTCTGTAAAGGAAATAACATGTAGGTGCATGTTATTTCTCATACTCTGGTCCTGTGAATTTACTACCTGAATTTCAGGGTATAGTTTTTTGCCTGAAGATTAATATTTACACTTCTCTAGAATACTGCTCAGTCCTTGACATTAACCAAGGTGGACATGCCTATATTTAAAAGTCAGAGAAATATTCTTTGTATTTGCAGGGCTGAGTGGGTGCAGAAAAATATGTCACATATTGGGCAGAACAGCTAGTCTAATTTAGGCAACTGTACCATTCTGTCGTGTTTCTACCAGAGAAAAAGAAAACTACAATGTTCAATAAGTACAACAAAATACACTCATTCCTCAAGATCCAATTGTTATCTTGAGACTCTGTTGTAGATTGGAAGGACCACTCTTAAAATGCTCACTTTCATTAAGTCTTTAACGGTACTTCAATCAAGAAGAATACATTGAGAACGGCAACAGTCTCCAATGCTGTTACATAAGTTAATGTCATTACAATACTTCTAAATTATACCAAGATCTGACATGTTCATGCAGCTGCAACCAGTAACCAGCAGCTTAAAATGCCACCTCTAGATTCAGGACAGCTCTCATGAGGCAGAACAGCTGTCAGCTTGCTGGCTGTCCAACACATGTTCAATGCAGAAAGCAAAAAACATAACAGCGTTTCTGTAACTGTGATGCAGCCAAGGGGTTCCATTTCACTGCTGATGTTCAGCAAGAAGAAAGGTTTCCTGTCACCAGAATAATTATCTCCTCTCTATTTTCTGCTTTCAACTGCATCATATAATAACAGTATTTTTTCTACACAGAAGCTTAGCAGTATAAGCACTCTAAGTTAGGAACCTCTATTTCTCAAATACAGCAGCTCTCCATGAGTCAGGTGAACAAACTATCAAATTTCATAACAAAACACTTGTGAAGTTACTCTTCTGCTTAAGGGAGTGACAAAGACATGTATTTGCGCTTTATTTATCCGAGTTATCCATAGCTTCATGTAAACAGAGTAAGTGAAATGAAGAGAAACATCTATTGCTTTTGAACAGTGAAATTCACAGAAAATGAGTGACATTTTTCCAGTGGGCCAATGAGTGCTATTGGTAGGAAAAGTATGATAAACAAAAATAGAACAGTGAAGGCATAACTGAATACCAGAAAACAGTGTTTGCCATAAAATATTCCCATGATAAATAAAATATTTTTATAAACAGTTTGGATCTTATTCCCTCTGACAGAAGTACTTACAACACCGTGATCACTTACAGAATTAAACAATGCAAAACCCCTTTCTGTTTCAATGAAGTATGCCTCAATACTGCATAAACATTGTTTTAGATTTTTTTTCATCTTCCTTTCAAGTCTGATGTAGTAATGATTTTAGGTTCATAAAAACATAAATATAGAAAACTGGAAAAAAATTATATGGGAGCCTTAATCACATTGTAAGTAAAATTCAGTGGGCCAGTAGTAGATTTTAATTACTTTGTTCAAAATAAATTTAGTTTAAAAAATTTTCCACTGTAAAGAATTAGGGCAAGGGAGAGAACATTATGATGTCTTACAAGGCAAACTGTCAAGTGCAGCATTACTACAAGAGCTAATTTTTTCACAGGTAGAGAGTCAAACATATTAAAAAAAACAAAAAAAAAGACATCTCTATTTGGAACTTTGCCAAGCTAGATCCTGGTATTCCATCAAAGACTATAAATACAGTTTATATAGGATCTGGAAAGGACCTGCAGAAAAGAAACCCATCACAACATATATAGCTCAGTGAGGACCTTGTTAGAACAGAAATTAGAAGTGACAGACATAAGGTTATATTCCAAGTTTAGCATTATTTTCAATCACCTTACAGGAGCCCTGCCAAGACAAGAAAATGTGTGTAACACTAGAAACTAAGTGTACTGTTGCGTGCGAGCAACAAAGACAACTTGACAAATGCCTTCTTTACAGAGATGATCATACAATATAGTTCCAGACAAATACAGAGAAGCCACAGCACAAAAAAAATACTCCTGCTGCTTTGTTTACACTGGTACTACATTCACAAAGCCGTATCTGTAATGGTTCTGGGTGCATATTTAGTACTTCTCTGTACACCAAACTGAGCTGCTCAAAGAATTACTTCCAGAGACACAAAAGTAGCCACTCCTCAGAGAGCTTTAGAAATTTATTAGAGTACTACCACCCCTCCAGCAGAGCTGGACTGTGTAAATGCTCCATCACAGCAGCATTTGTAGTTTCTGCCTCACTGCAACAAGACCAAACTCAGGTAAGGAGTGTTTGCATGAAGGATTGCCAAGCCTTTGCCAAAGGCATTAGAGCAGTCCAAAACAAAAACCAACCAACCCTAAAAACTTGCTGGAGAGGGGGGGAAAAAAAAAATTAAAAAACCAAACCCAACAACAAAGAAGAACCCGAAATGATCCCTCATCCTTCTCCTCCATTCTTGTCTATGAACAGTGTTTCCCAGAGGTACCACGTGAAAGCAGTCCAACCACCAAATGATGCCCAGTCCATACAATTATATAACACACTTGTTTCATTACACTAAAGAGTTAGCATTCTTGCTAATGCTTTAAAATAGTTTAAAGACAATACTTCATGATAAATTTAAACAATCTTTATGGATATTTCTATCTTCTAGTTCTCACACATGTCATGTGTTACGGCTTTTGGAACAAACTGTATATCCTGATTAAAAACGGCTAGGTACTTGGCAATGGGAAACTTGGAAAATAAATCATGTTCTAACTACTCAACTCTAGATAACTAGGACATAAATGTAGAACTATATATACAAATGTGTATAAAATTCACATATCTTCTTAAATCCATTTTTCCCCATAAAATTACTGAAACAATAACTCCATAACTATCTAATACAGCAGTGTCGTCTTCAATCTAGCTCAGAAATTCAGATGCCTACCCTGCAGCTAAAAGTTTCTGAAAGAGCCATGAGATAAAAAACAGCTGGCACTTTTTTTTTTTGTTGCATTAAGAAGTCAAAAGTTATTTCCAGGCTATGGTAACACCTCCAGTCGACCAGCACTTAGGTCCTCATTGTACTAGTACTACACCAACAGCCGTTACTACTTTAGAACTTCTTTAGAACTAACTTCACAGTAAATTTTTCTTACAGCTAGAAGCTCTGGCTGTAGGCACACACTTCAGATTAGAGATGAGAAGCAGTTCCAAGAGCATTTGACTGTAAGAAATGATAATACTCCTGCACCAACTTCAACATTTATTGGAATAATGCAGTTGCATAGGACACTCTGCAAAACTGAATTGACAGCTAAATTTTACAGTCCCTGCTGGCTGGTTTCCTGCCAAAGCTAAAAATTCAGAGAACTCCAGGTCAGCAATTCACAACCCCACGACATAAGTTTTTCAGCACAAGAACCACATCTGAACTGCTCACGTACCACATTTAACAGAAACACGTTGCTCCTTTTTGCTGTGAAAAGCAGGAAACTGCACCAATCACAAAAGCTCACCCTTTAACTCCTGACAATCACTAGCTGATACCACAGGTTAATATTCAAACAAATGAACAGGAACAACCTGAGTTTGTTACCAGAGAAGGAAGTTAATACTACACATCACTAACGAATGGAGCTTAAGGGGAAAGACTGAGGAACCACACTGACCTCTAACTAAACAACATCTGGCAAGCTTTTCATACTCTTTATATTGCGAATAGGAAACTTATTATCCACTAGTGAAACTTGAGCATCATGCACGACGAGCTGAAGCTTAGGAAAGTGCAGAAAAACTGTACAAATGAATTTTGGATACAGATCTGCAAAATTCAAAGAACCTAACGTATTTACTGAACAAAAGGCATATGAAATCAGCTGAAGCCCCCCTGTAAATGCCACTGGCCGAATTCCAGTTTCAGATTTCACAGAATGTAAAAATGCTCCTTCTGAACTGTTTGGAGCTAGCATATCACTCTCCAGCTGCTGACCAACTGAGAGGTAAGCGTGTGTGATCTATCATTTCAAATTACCAAAATGTCTTCTGGAAATGACAAAATTTTCCAAAGCTAAATATTGTCTGTTCCAACCTTTCTGACCAGCACCCTACATATACGGGTATCAAACTGCTGATTGCTAGCAACAGACTATTCACACAAGAAAGTATCCAGAGGCTAACATTCTGCACCAGAGGACTAGGTGGATCCATTACCATGTAACAGAGTTAGCTCTGTTATTCTGATATTACCTTATATTTACATAAGAGGAATATTAATTCACCTTTTCAAAAATATACCTTTACAAGATGCATTTTCTTTCATATAAAAAAACATAAAAAACCCTACCACAGTCCTAAGCATCAAACCTTTTATGAAAAGGCACTCAGCATAATTTGCAGCAGATCTAATTCAAAGTCCACTGAAATTAAGTTCACGACTCATATGTTTCAGTGTGGGTTGGAATAGGCCCTATGGAAAATAAGAACTTCACACAGACATAACTTTTTCAAGTTATTTCAACATAAGCCATACAAACTACACATGTACATACATATACTTAACTAATGGTGATAGAAGCCATAAAGCAGACCTTTTATTTTTCCTTTCTCATTTGATAGCATCAGAGTAAAATTAACAGTGTCCAAACATCTCAGAAGTTACAGAATTAATTTCTCAGTTTTAGTTCTATTGACTCAAATCACACTTCAGCAGTTTTATTCAGACACGTTAAATGGCCCTTACAAATGACAAGGCAAGTGCATGCATTGATCTAAAACGTCTGTAGACACCACACTTGCACAAAACAAAACCTTTTAAACCAAGTTCACATCTCAATTCCACTAAAATATCATTCAGAGAAGGAAAACAAGAACTATTTGCAGAAGAGCCCCAATTACTCACATGAATGTTATGCTTGGAGGCCACGCAGGTATTCACAAATAGGTAAATTATTCTCTGGGGCACCTACTCCCAAGCACTCTACTGATGCAATTTTTATTCGGGGGGAGGAAAACAAGAGCTAGTCAAATACTCAAAACAACTGAGAACGATGTGCTACTCGTCTATGGAAAATGCTACTGGGAAGATCCCAAGATCCTGTAAAACATCCCAATGGCACCTGAGCGCTCTCAGAGAAGGTCACTGGCCAGAGAGGCAGGCCGTGGTTATTAACGTGGCCTCTACGGGGGCTGAGAACAGGGAATAGTGAGCTGCACACGCAGACACTTTATCTCCCGCTTACCCTGGGCTACAAAGAGAAAGACGAAAGCGGTCGCTAGGGGGGGGAAGCTGCATCTTTCGGAGAAAGACGGTCCTACCTCCCAGCCGAGGACGGTGCCGGGAAAGCGGGGGAACGACGCAGACCCCCACAGAAGGCCGGGGGATAAGGGAGCCGGGAAGGCATCTCTCGGGATGCCCTCACGGGCCTCTCCGACGCAGCCTTTCCCTCCCCCCGAGGATTCCCATCTTTTCCGAGGGAAGGTTTTATTCTGGAGAAGGCGGGAGACAGACGGAAGGGTCGCGGCTACTCACATGGGCTCCAAGGTTTTGCTGAGCCAGGATTTCAGCGCCTCGAAGTTTTCTATGATCATTTTAACCACCATCCAGAGCGGCCCGGGTCCCCCGCCTCCCCGGCAGCAGCAGCACCAACAGCGGCGGCGGGGTTCGTGCCGCCCCGCGGGCCGGGACCCCGGCTCCCGCCGCGCCTCCCCCTACCCACTGAAGCCGCGGCCGCCTCTCGGTTCGGCAGAGGCCGCCTGGCAGGGGCCGGAGGCCCAGCGCCACGAAGGGGGCGGAACCAGCCGAGCAACGGCTGCTCCCTGCGGGCCCCGCTCTCGCCGCTCCTTGGCCGGGGAGCGCGATCCGGCCGCTCCGCAGTTCCCCCCCCCCGCCTCAGCGGAGGGCGGAGAGCAGGGCAGCCGACGGGCCCGACGAGAGACGGGCCTCTAGCGCGGCTCCGAAACGCACCAACCCCCCCTTCCCCGTCCCCTCAGCCGCAAAGCCAGACGGAGCGAGCGACCGAGCAAGCAGGTAAGATGGCGGCGCCCCGCTGTCGCGAGAAGACATCGTCTCGCGAGGACCCGCCGCGCGCGGGGGCTGCCGGGAGGCGGGGCCGGGCCGGGCAAGGAGGCGGTGCCGGCCATCGGTGTGAGGGGGCTGGGAGCGCCTTGCCGCCCTTTTCCCGCGCTGGGACGGCGGTCTCTCGGCCTCCCGGGCAGTCGGGAGGGTGCTGCAATAAGGAAACGCGCCCTGCAGAAGCAGAAAGGAGCAGCATGGCGCGAACGGCCATAAACGCTTGCAACTGAAAAACAAACAAATAAATAATTAAGTAAAATTCGGCGTACGAAAGTCCACTGAACGCATGAGTGTTGGCGACAAAGACCACTGTCAGCCCTGCGCCGTGTGGGCTGGGCTGGGCTGGCCGCTGCGCTGGCCCGGCAGGTGCCGGCACCGCCCTGCAGAGGGTGGGTGCCCCGGGGGGTTTGGGCCCCGCAGGGTGGGCCTGGCGGAGGGGCTGAGGCCTCCTGCCTGCTCGCTCACCCACGGAAAAAAACAGCCCTGCATCTTTTGCTCGCACCCTGGGAAGAAAACATCCACAGTGGGACCTCTAGTTGTAGTTCCCACTGTTGTAGTTTGAAATAGCTCAGCCGTACTTCTCCACATCTGCAATGTGGAGACCCTCATTTACAATTCTCCGTGCCACTGAGAAGCACTAGACCTCAGCAGAGAACGCCCAGAAATCCAGTATCTGAGACAGCTGAATAAGGGCTGGAGGAGGCTACGGCTGCCTGCGCACGAGTATTTATGGCTTGGTTATCATTTGCGGAACTTTGTTGAGAAACAGAGAGTGTAGCAAGCCAACCAAATAAAACTGCCAGCAGTAGGTACTTCAGTCAGGACTTCCCAATTAGAAGATACACTTCAGTTTCCTGGCACCGTGGAAAGTGAACAGCACACCCAGTCAGTAGACAGAAAATCACAGCCTGAAACCTCTCTGGAGACTGTTCTGTAGACATCAGAAACATCCCTGGCTCATAGTCACCAAATTGTAAATTAACTCCCCCTGAACATGTAAAAAGGGTCACTAAGCTTGGGAATCTGATGGGTCTTTGAAGGGACAGGGACATAGAAATTAGGCACTGTGATAAGAATCGAAATTTATTTTTGGATCTGGCCCTTAATCCCTTGGAAAAACCAATGTCTACTGAAAATAATTCAGGCAAGCACTGTGTCGGTCCACTTCACTTTCAACTTTGTAGCTACCTTTGATCCTTGAATATACAAATGGCCAGCAAGAAAACAGCCTCTAAGGCTTCCCCATATAAAATATATGGATATAATCAATGTAGCAACTTCTTTATGTTTGACGTTCCATACTCTGAACTGCTTTCCAGCCATTCAGGAGCATAGTGTTGTAAGTAAATGAAATTTGCAATCAGCAAAAAAGGATTTCACAAATACGTTTTATGCACTGGATAAAAACTGTCTGCATGTGATAGTTTTTGAAAATTACTGTGTTGATAGAAGTGTGCCGTTATCACAGTGCTGTGGTGATATTCAGAGTAACTGAAATAAATAAGTAAAGGATAGCTGCTGACATTGGCAATTCTAGAGTTTGACAACCTGAAATGTTAAGGCTTTTTAAAGATTTAGATCCCACCTTTTCAGAAGTGACTGAATGTTCTGTAGCATCTTTCGGGCACTTCATTTCACGGCAAAAATTAGTGGACTACAAAGTAGAACTATTTACTACATCTGATGAAACATTTCCTCAGAAATATAAAGTGACTTCTATACATAAGGCAGTTTCTATTAAGGACACAACATCTTAATAACAATTTTAAAAACACAAAATAAGAAATAGTCTTTATTTAAACTTTAGTCACATGTGAATTTAGTACTTTAACTGAAAAAAATCCCGAGGATCATGTTTCATTTTATGCAACATAATAGAAAATCTGTGCAAAGGGTCAAAGTAATTATTAACTTTTACAATGTCATATTTCTGTAAGACAAATAAGTTTCCTGTTCTCCTGTAGCTCTTCAATGTAAAATGCATGAACTGTCCAAGGGAAAATAAAACATACCCTAAATTTCACCCCTACCTATATAATTAAAGCCCTGAAGAAGATAACAAGGGAAAAAAATGAATCTTTGAAAAGACTGAAAAGCAGCAAAAGAAGAATTGAACACTGTCTCCTTAGGTTTCAACAATTTAATACCTTCCTTCAAAAAATAAGTTACTGTTGTTAAATGATAGTAATATTTCATATCATATATATATCAACTACGGATGCCAATCATTTAATAGGAACTAAATATCAGAAATTTCAAAAAGATGAAAATAGACATATATATGCTATGTGGATTAATAGAAAAAGTGCATTTTAACATCATTAATCTTAAAATAAAAATAAATTGTTATGTTAATAAAGTAATACAAATCTAATTCCCTTATTTATTTGTACATAAGAATTACAGGTTCCTGACAGTCCTTTCCACTTTGTTGAGTAGTGTAGGTGATATTATATATAATAACTTATAAAGTTTGTAGGTTTAGTTTGCAGTAGCCTAGACTAATTCAGTTTAGTAACTTTTGATGTCTAAAAATTATGGTTTGTATTTATTCACGTTTTTTATTGTTTCACCTACTCACGTGAGAGCTGAATGTTGCCATCCAAGACAGAGATATCAATCCTACCTGAGATTTCTGAGATTTTGTTTCCACTGATTCCTCTCCAGAGCCTTTGGACTTGTGCTCGTAAACAATCTTTGTCAATGTGTAAAGCTGCAATTTTTAAATGGTAAGGATTTTTCTTTGAAAGCTGGTGATTTCTTAAATGACCATAGATCTCTTTTAACTCAGCTTTGACCCTATTTTTTTTTTTTAATACAGAAAGTAGTTGTAGAAGAGAATGACTTATCTTTTTGCCAAACCTGTCATACTTTCATCAGTCAGTGTTTGTGTCATACATAAAAATGTTAATTCTTCTTCTTTTTTATTTGTCTGTGTGTTTGGTTTTAGGGTTTTTTTTTGCTTGTTTTAAGTGAGTTCAATTATTTTGAAGATGCCAGACTGGTCCATGGCATTTTTGACATACTTTAATCTGTCCTTTTTATTCAGGAAAATGCCATTTCATTTGCAATTGGATTTAAGCATTCATCTCCGACTGTAGGTTTTATGCTAGTGTTCAGTGTGATTCTGGTTTTGTATAGCAGATGTTATTCACCACTTCCAGAGTTGGGACCCCTAGTGTCTTCCAGAAAAAGCATTTAAACACTGCAGGCTTCAGATGTATCTTGAGTGGATGATCTGGAGATCAAGGGTTCTACCTCCTTGCAGTGTTCCACAGCCCCTAGCAGCAATGCATGGGCTAAAATAGCAGGGCTGATGAAACTGGATGGCATCAGAGTGGCTTGATGGAAGAAAAGGTTTTTTGTATGTTGTTCACATTTTTAGTTTGTTCTTTTTATTGAGTGTTGGGGTTTGCTGTTAGTAGTTATAGATATGTATAGCTGAACATACGTAGATGTACTTACTGCCTTTGCTTGGTGTAAATGAGTCAAATGATATTCCTCCTGATACTCCTTGTCTACCCTACAGTGAGTTTCATCTCAGGAGGCATCATTATGAGTTGTGAGGATGATGTCACGGAATGGATCCAGACCTGAAGACTGTCACTTCCATCCTTCACAAATAGCAATTGCCTATCCATTGCTGAGCATCTGAAAGCTGGGGCACTTCTGCCTTTCTGCATAAATACACCTACTAGTGCTTCAACAGAGCATCAGGCCAGCTTTACTCTTTACTCTTACTTGACTGTGCCTCAAAAAGATCAATGTTTATATGAATATTTAGTCCTTTGCTTTTTTACTGTTCATTCCTGCATAATAAACTGAATCCAACTGAGCCATTGTCACTTAAAAACTGGGGTCTGTAAAAGCTCTCAGAGTAGATGGTCTCTAATATCTGGATGTCTTTCTCTGATCTTGAAACCACAAAAATGTAATCATGAAATATGCCATGGACACTAGATGTCTTTCCATGACCATGGTCTTTCTATACCTAAAACCTAAGCTGTGGGATTGTGCACCTCTCCTGCTTTCTGGTGCTGCAGGAAGAAGACAGGTGATAAAGCTGGAGAAAACGGCCCTGTGTGAGCAAGAAAGTTGGGCCAGATGACCTCCAGAGGCTCCTTCCAACCTCAACCATCCCATGATTCTATGAAAGGCTTTTGACAGAGTGTCCAAAAGCCACAGGTGTTTCAAGTATTTGTAGCTGGTGCATGTAGCATTTAGCCTGAGATTGTGAGTCATAGAATTGAGCATTGCTTTTTTGAACTGACATAACAGTTGTTGAACAGGTTTTCTTGAAGGCCAAGGTCAGAAAAAGTTGTTACAGTCAAAAGTCAAATCTACAAACTCTGATTTTTATTACTGTTTAAGTGTGAAGACATTACCAGTAGTGGATATTTAACAACATACATTACACTTCAGAAGTCATGCTATGCTAAGTCTATATTGTATATGTCTCAAATGACCTTGTGTTTTAAAAAATAAAATGGGTCAGTTTTGTAATACAAGATGGTCATGTTGTGGAACCTCATTAGCTTGTACTAATGCAGGGACAGGATTGCTCCACTTTGCCACTGGCAGCAAAATTAAGCGTAGCCTCTGCTTGTGCCTATGGGAATAGTGACTAGGAAAGGGCCCAGGTTGTAATGAATACCTCCTCTTCTTCCCAAAATGCAGTGGAGCAGGAAAGAAAAGGCATAGCTCTTAACTCTGCCCTTATGACACCAACCAGCAGAGCCTGACCTTCCAGAACTCTTTTTAGCACGTTCAGCAAGTACCAACTGTGTCACGGAGAAAACAATTACAGGATAGAGACACATCTGGATTTGTGCCTGGACCTGTGGTAAGTGATTGCCCATGTTCCCCAATTGCCTCAAGTAAATGGTTGTGACAGAGGTGGCTGTGAGGCTCCAGTACCTTGCAGAAACACCATGGTCTCATGAGCCTGGGTGAGGCTGGAGGCAGCTGTGACAGTGATGACACTGCTGCAGTCTCAGCTTTCATGTCATGAAGCACATGCACATTTGTGGGATTCACTGCTAGGGAAGAGAGGATGGTTTCCTAATAATCAAGTAGGTCCATCCCAAATGTCGTTTCCAAAGTCCAGTCTACTGTGTGTCATATACACCAGCTAATGCTCTGCCCCATTTTTGGCCATAAGCATACAGTTTTGGGCCACACTGCACAGCACATGGACTCTTGACTCCTGGAGTGGCAGATTTTGAGTTGGTGCAAACTCGTGTATTTTGCCATGCAACTTGTATGCAGAAATAGAAGAGATAGTATCCTTTCCATTTCAGATGTTAGCCATACACAAACTGTAGGAGGAAGCCAGCAGGACGCCCTTCCTGTTACTCCTTATGCCCAGCCCATCTTCCTGTGCAATTGAACAAGTGTAGAAAAGAATTCTTTTTTGAAGCCAGTGTTTGTGCAGGGTACACCAGCCTGGCCGTAAGGCATTCCTGAGCCACAGCATGAACCTTCTTTGCCTCTGAGAGTGCTCAGCTATTCAAGATCATAATCAAACCTGTAGTAAATGAAAAGAATAATCACAAGTGTCAGAATATACTTTAGCCATTTATTTTGAAACCACCGATTTAGATTTAATTATAAATAACTAGTTAAAATTGAGTGCCAGCCAATATGGCTGACAAGCTACAAGACTAACCCAGCAAGGATGGCTTCATACTATAAATATAAGAGCTTTGTGCTGAATGTACTAGAAATACTGTAAAAGAATTTCAAAGGATACCTTCTGTCATATTTGAGGTGAAAATTGTACTGTTTGAGCAATCTATTCTTCTTCATGGTAGATTACTATATACAGAATCACCCTGAAGCTGACAAGTCTTGGTTGTACAAGTTCTTCCTACATAAATATACAAATAAATCACTCCTAAAATGATAAGGCTCTCTATTTTTTTATTTCTGTTACTGTTTGTTTTGGGGTAGTTACTGGGTTTACATTTAGACAATTAAAAAGGATCCAATTTTAACATTAGCATTAACATTCTTTGTAAAAAACCCCCACCTTCTTTGTGAACAATTTATTAGATAAACTAATATTTTAAAGTGTTCAGATTGCCCGTTTTGTAACCATATTCCATTTGAAGAATCTTTTAATTTTTCTTTTCAAAGGAGTTGAAACAGAACGGTACTGTACGGTTTTGTTCTCTCTTGTGCACAGGGCTCAGGGCTGATGTCAGCATGGATAGAATTTGCTTAGGTCACTGCTGCTGCAAAGCCAGGAGAGGGAGCACAGACATTGTTTATTCTTTGTCATGCAACTTGGATTATTTCACAGAGGAAAATCACTAGATCTAGTTTTAGAGAAGATATTATAGAATACCTTTTTCCATTTTTTTTTTGTTAAGATTTTTTAATAAGCTTTATTTAAGAAAAAATTAAGAACTGGATATTTTCATCAACTCTTATAAAGAGAAAAAAATGTTCATAATGTTATGAATGGCATTAGTATTATATATAGTATTTTGATATATTGTTTATTTATTTATATTTAGTTATTATTATTTATTATTTGATATTTTAATAATAACTATATATTAATATAGTATTTTAACATTTTAAATACATTTTACAAGGTATTTTTACATTTTCTTTTGCATCAACTGTGGAAGGTGAAGCTTATCAAAATCCAAATACGGTAGAAAAGTCCTATTCACTTCTGTTTAAGATTAGAAAATGTCTTTAAGAATATTATTGTATTTGTATTTTAACAGGTATTACTCTCTTCAGCTAATACATTTACTCATTAACTTTCAGATATATTTCCAATAAAACCCATTCTTTTAAAGATACAAAGGATACATACATTCTTTCCAACTCTTTAAAAGAGAAAAAGAACTCCTCATATCTCACCTCTGTCATAATTTCTTATTTCTCAGTTGTTAGCATTTTTCATACCATGTAGGTGTTGCTGACTTTATAAAGTCTTGAGAAAGTGCCTTGTTGTACCCTGATAATCGTTTCTACTACTTAACCTGTTGATCTTGCACAGTTGAACTGCTTTCCTGCAGCAGGACTTTTGTCACTGAATTTCATTCACTGAATGAAATTAAAAGGTGTAATCTATGTGATGCCTTTGTGGTGCTGAAAAAAGATTCACTCTTACGCCTTTGGGTTTGCCTAAAATGGCTTTTGTGTGGGATTTGTGAGAGCAGGACCCAAGATTATCTGTGGATTACTCTTCCAAATGTGGATATTTGTAAGGGATGTGATCATCATCTTGTCCTCTTGGACAGGCATAGTTCAATACTGCACATACTCTTCAAGCTTTGGTCATTTTGCTACTCCCTGTGTGACAAATTCCAGCCCCAGTAAATAAATGGAAGATAACTAGTGGTTTTGGCCTCACAGATGGCGTAAGCAGATTTTGCAACAGATTTAAATAAACCTAGCTTTTCTCCTAATTTTTTCCATGCCAACATCTATCTTCTGAATAGTCCGATACATGTTCCTTCAAATCTCTTCCTAAACTCAGTGTTCTTTGCAAAACTGCTTATGGGTGGTCAGATTATTAATGATATTTATTTGCATTTGAAATTAATCTTATAGATCTTATCGACTAGGTTTGAACTTCAGATCCCAAAGGCATTAATTCAGGAAAACTCCACAAATAAAATTATTTTGGTTGGCATTGAAATAAGATGGAGAGAATATTACTTATACTGTATTCTAGATATGCTACTGAATGTATTGTATTTTGAGCATATATTTCTGTGTTTGGTCCCTCTGTATGGCTTCCCTTCCCTCCACTGTGTCAGCCGCCCCACAAAGCTTGGTGTCATCGGCAAACTTGCTGTGGGTGCACTCAACACCACTGTCCATGTCGCTGACAAAGATGCTAAACAAGACAGGTCCCAGTACTGATCCTTGAGGGACTCCACTTGTCACTGGTCTCCACTTGGATACTGACCCATTGACAACCACTTTTTGGGAGTGGCCATGAAGCCAGTTCTTTATCCACTGAATTGTCCATCCATCAAACCCATATTTCACCAGCTTGGAGACCAGAATGTCATGCGGGACAGTGTCAAAGGCTTTGCTCAGGTCCAGGTAAATGATGTTGGTTGCTCTTCCTCCATCTATTTATGTTGTGACCTTCTCATAGAATGCCACCAGATTAGTCAGGCATGATTTGCCCTTGGTGAAGCCATGTTGGTTGTGGCCAAACACTTCATCATTATTCATCTGCCTCAGTAGTGCCTCCAGGAGGATCCACTCCATGATCTTACCAGGAACAGAAGTGAGACTGACTGGCCTATAGTTTCAGAATCCAGTTTTTGAATCCAGTTCCTGTCTGCTGCTGAATCCAGTCTGGGACTTCCCCAGTGCCTGCTTCACAGCATCAGTGGTGATGGTGAGTAACTGCTATCAGAGGGGTTGGGTTAGATACTGGGTTTGTATATATTTGTATGCATTCCATTTTATCATGAGTGTTATTTTCATTAAAACTCTTTTGCTTAAAGCGGTACTGTGTGCAGCTCTGGGCCCTAAAATTTAAGAAGGATGTCAAGGCCCTTGAATGCATCCAGAAGAGGACATGAAACATGGTGAAGGGGCTGGAAGGCACGTCCTATGAGGAGTGGCTAAGGACTTTGTCTAGTTTGGAGAAAATGAGGCTGAGGAGCAACCTCATTGCTCCCTACAGCTTCCAGAGGATGGAAATTGAAGACGGAGATGCTGATCTCTTCTTTCTGGTACCCAGGACATGTGGAAATGGTTCAAAGCTTCATCAGGGGAGGTCCAGACTTGATATTAGGAAGCATATCTTTCCTGAGAGAGTGGTCAAACAGCGGAGCAGCCTCTGTAGAGGGGTGGTCAATGCCCCAAGCCTGTCACTGTTTAAGAGGCATTTAGACAACACCATTAATAACATGCTTTAACTTTTGGTCTGCCCTGAATTGGTCAGGCAGTTGGACTAGATGATCATTGTAGGTCCCTTCAAACTAAAATATTCTGCTCTAACACAGAAATTACAGTATTTCAACACAGAGAAAAAAATAAAGTATTAGTAATATAGAACTGATGTTACATCTTTAGGTGGTGGGCAAAATAAATAATCCTGCCTTTTCTGATTTCTACTTATTATTTTCCACACCATATGTTCCTCACAAATCATAAAAAAGTCACATTTCACCAGCTCTGTTTATGCATTTTCAGTTAGAGGTTTCAAGGGTACTTAGCTAAGGCATTCCTGGGGATGGAGCTCAGCTCTAGGTTTTTCTGGTACAACAAATTGCTCAACTGTTAACTTTACTTTTTCCATTTTCTATTTTGTGGTTTGTTCCTTCTGAAGAGGTGACCCCACTGGCTGCAGCCAGGTCAGCAGCTGCACTTGTGGCAGCCCCAAGCATAGCAGTGACAGCAGCCAAGGTTGTCACCTCCTATTACAGTCCTTCAGAAAGGCTTCAAGATAAACTGCCAGGCAGCATGAAAAACAGTTTTTCCAAAGTAGCATTAATTGTTGTTAAACAACATTTCTCTGTCTCAGGCCACCATCACCAGTAATGCCATGGGGAGCCCCCTCAAACCACAGGACCCATTGAATGCTACTCTAGCTGGAGGCAGGACAAATGTCAATATGTGTTTTGGCTTATGAAACTCTGAAGAGGGCAAAGAGCAGCCCTTCCCACCTTAGCCAGAGAGTCTCCTTAGGACCTAGGAGAAATACCTGTGGCTGCATTTTGGTGGGGGCTGTGGTTTGTCTGATGTGCCAAGAGAGCTGCAGAACTAGCAAAAGTCCAAAGTCACTCAAAACAGTCAGCCACCACCCCATAAAGCAGCTTGTGTGCATAGCAAGGAGCTTGACTCTCACTGGTGTCGTCTGAGAGGGCTTGCCTGCTTTTTTGTTGTGAGTAGCATCCCCTCATCACACGAAAAAGCTGTAGTCATATTGATATAGGGGCCTATACTAATCACCAAAATAAATACATAGTTGTGAGACAGGCCTGTGAAAGAATAATGCTTATTGTGTAAATTGAATCAAGTGGACCAAGGACTTCCTCAGCTTCCTTCAAAATGAGAAACTAGCTACAGAGCACTGATTTAAATCAGCCCTGTGATCTGAATAGAGGCCAACAAACTCCTGAGGATGCGCAAAGACAAAAGGTTAGTAGCAGTGATGAAGAGGAGAAGGCAACCTTCATCCTCACGACCCCAGACAACCATCACCGGAAGGCATTGCTCAGACTCAAGGAGGAGATCATGTAAATAGCTAATGTTAATATGAAGCGGGATAGGTAATGCATATGTATAGGCGGATGGCGAAATATAATGAATATGTAATACTCTGGCATATAAAAACAAGGGCAAATTGCCACGAGGGGCACGCAGGTTTGTGGAGGGGCAACCCCCTGTGCTGCCCAGCGCTGAATAAACACACCTACTTTACAACCTTCTGGATTGTGGAGTCTTTTTTCTGCATGTCAATATCTAAACCATGTGTTCTTCTACATACACGTACAGCAAATTATTGTAGGAGTTACCAAAAGTATATTCATCTTCTTAGGCAGCACCTGGGAACTTACTCATTTCAAGTAATAGAATCATTGAAACATTAAGGTTGGAAACAACCTCAGAGACCATCAAGCCTAACCATCTACTAAATATTATCATGACCACTAAACCACTAAACTTCTTCAGAAGTGAGAGCAGCTGTCAGTAACAGCACGCAAAGGCTATTAGGGAACAGATATCCTGCATAGAGCCCCCAGTGCCCCTCTCCCTCTCCCTCCAGTGCCCCAGTTGTGACCCTCTGGTATCACAGTAACATGTTGTGTTGACCCGGCAACGGCCAAGATGGCCCCAGCGCCTGCAGGGGTGGCACTGTGCCAGCTCACCGTGCTACTGGGAGAGACCAGCTCTTGACCAGCAGCACCTACCAGCACCAAGGCCTTCTTGGTGGCCTCTCTCAGGCCGTCTGGGAGCTGTCCTGAGCCCCAGCAGTTTCTTCCACGGGAGGCTTCTCAGCTCGGCAGGATGGGCCAGCTGAACTGCTGCCTCGGCTCCAGGTAGGCTCCCCCATGGCTCGGGGACACGCCGGCACAGCCGGGCCCCGCAGCAGCAGCCGCCTGGCTCATACCCGACACCGTCTGCTCTGCAGGGACGAGCCTGACCCCGAGCAGCAGCGCGCGCCCGTCCCAGCAGCACCCCAGCCACGGCTGCAGCAGCGGGTGCGGGTGGCCCAGGGCCGCCAGGCGAGGAAGAGGCACCTCCTCCTCTGCGATGACACCTTGGTCATTGCCAAGAGCAAGTAAGACTCGCAGAGCCCGGCTGCCTTTCCTGCCAAGCCCGGGCACCGGGGCAGGGAGACCCAAGGAGCAGCCCCAGGTCCCCAGCACGCTGCTGCTGGAGGCACCCACGGCTGCGCCCGGGGCAGGGGGAGGCCAGCGGGGAGCCAGCGGGCTCGGCCACCTCCAGCTCACTCCCTGCTGCTCCTCTCCGCAGACGTGGCAGCGCCCCGCGCCCAGAGCTCTGCCTGGCCCTGGGCCAGCTGCAGGTGCTGACCAGCACGAAGCGGGCAGCGGGGGATGCTGCCCAGGAGGAGGAGGAGGAAGGGAAGCCCACCAGATCCCTTGTCCTCGTCTGGCCCCACGGCTCCTGTGTGGTCACTTTCCGGTGAGTCCTGCCCACGGGGCTCCGTCCTGCCTCTCTGGCTGTCCCCACGGGACCGGGCAGGGCTGTGCCAGGGCCACCTCTGCCTGCAGCCTGGGCAGCAGCGGGCACTCAGGCTGTTTCTCCTCTCTTTCGGCAGCTCCCGCGTGCTGAAGGAGCTCTGGGTCAGCGCGCTCTGCGGGTAAGCCCTGCCCGGCGGTGCAGCCTGGGCAACCCCTGCTCACACCACGGGGGAGGCTCCAGGCACACCCTTTCCTTCAGGCTGCTGCGGTGCAGTGGCACTCCCCCCACCAGCAGCAAAGGCAGACTTCACCACTTGACTAGTGAACTTGAAGAAGACAGGTTCAGGACAGCTCTTACCTCTTCCTCTCACAAGCCAGCTGTTATGATATTCTGGGGCTCCTGCTGCTCTTTTTCCAGAGTACATCTGTCCTCACCATTCAGCAGAAGGAGAACGAAGAGGCTGCAAGAGACATGAGCTGGCATTGCTTGAGGTTGGTGGAGGGTGACTGATGTGTTCTTTGTTATCCTGCGTTTTACAGGCCAAGAAAGGAAAAAAGCTGGTCATAGGTGCACTCCAGCTTTCAGCCAAAGAGGCAAGAGATTTGTGAACCTCCTCAAGGACACTTAAAAAAAGGTAAAATAAAAAGAGAAAAGACAAAATTCTTCCAGATTCCTGGTCTGGGATTTATAAAGTGATGGACTGTGACTCACACATATATGTTTTCTACTGACTCCGTAATCCAGATTCCAAGAAAGAGACAGGACCACCGCATGGGTCTCTGGTTTCTGCAAGCACACAGCCAAAGACTCACCAGATTCTAGAAGGACACTGGCACAAAGTTAAGGGCTCAAGATATTGGTAGACTACTTTCCTGGGATGCCCATGCTGGCAGACTGTGGTTGTTTCAATTTTTTTTCCCTGCCTCTTTGATTAAGAGACCAAGAAAGGGACAAAACCAGCTCATGGGCCTCTGGTTTCTGCAGGAACATAGACAGAGATTAGGCAGCACTGAAAAAGACACAGACACAAAGTTAAGAACTCAAGTTTTTGGCTGAGTTCTGGGGTGAGAATCCCAAGGTGATCAATTGTGGTTGACCTGTTTTTTCTTATCCAGTCTCTTGGAGGTAAAGAACAAGATACAGATGGGAACAGAGCATGGGCCTCTGGCGTCAGCAGGCTCATAACCAGAAATTCATTAGCTTCTAGAAGGACAGGGACACAAAGTTTAGCTGTCAATATTGTATCTGAGTCGAAATCCCAAGCTGAAGGATAGTGGTTGACACAGTCATTTTTCTCCTGGCTCTTCGACGTAAAGACCAACAGATGGACAAAACAAGAGCAAAGGGTGCTGTTGTCTTAATCCACATAGCAAGACATTCTGAAACATTTGTACAGAAAGTGGAAATAAGGAGAAAACAGAAGATACTTCACAAGTTTTGGATGGTATATCTTCTCATGAAGAACGGTGGCTGACGCACTTCATCCAGTATTGGCTATTTTATTCACAGAACAAAAAAGGAACAAGATCAGAAAATGGGACATTATTTCAGAAGGCACAGAGCAAGAGATTCGTCAGAACTACAGAGAGTGACAGAAAGATAACTCCTAAAGATAATGACAGATTATTGGGCTAGGATTCCAATGCTGATGGATTGTGGCTGACCCACTATTTCTTTTTCCTTCCTCTGTGACCCAGAGACCAAGAAAGGGATGGGACCAGCACATGGGCCTCTGGTTTCTGCAGGAACACAGCCAGAGGTTCGGCAACAGTGAGAAGGACACTGATAGAAAGATAAGTGTTGAAGATATTGGCAGATTATTGGGCTGGGATTCCAAAGGCGATGGATCGTGGCTGACCCACT
>JANVCC010000021.1:26079261-26112981 GCA_025345505.1 Todiramphus chloris collaris | reverse complement strand
GCTTATTCTTCTGCTTTCTGCAGGGATACAGGGCTTCGGTCTGTGGTCAAATATCCACTAACTCTTCATCTTGTCTAAGGGCACTGGCACTAATTTAAGGACTGAATATGCTTCCTGGGTTATGGGTGGTGTTTCCTGTTATGAAGGATTGTGACTGACTGTTTTTTTCTAATCCTGTCTGTTTGCTCCAGAGAGCAAGACAGGAACAGGATCAGATCTCATGAGACTGGTCCCTGCATTCACATAGCCAGAGATTCAGTAGCATTGAGGAGGACACTGATAGAAAGTTAAGGAAACAGGATTTTGGCTGAATTCTCAGCTGTTTTTTCCATTCTTCTGGGTTATCGCTCACAGTCTTTTTTTTTTTTTTTCATCATGTCTCTTCGATGTAGGAACAGAACTGGAGGTTGGCCTACACTTTTTATGTCATCGTATGCACAGAATGAGCATCTTCTTGAACATCATTGGCTGAAGATTTTTCTTTGTGTTGGATTTTGGGTGACATTTGTTCTGTGATCTGGGCTATTAGTTGTACAGTTTCTTGACTTGATTTTTTTTTTTTTTTTTTTTTTTTCCATTTAGATAAATAGTAATGAAGGCACACAGATAATTATATTAGCGTTTTTTAGATTTCCATATAGCACTCTGACCTGGACTGATATGTAAGGATTTTCTTTCATTAACTTATCATTTTTGTAGCAAAATGACCTTTTTTTTTATTTTCCTCTCCCCACATTGCAGTGTCGGCCTGTTGTGTATTTTAGTCATGTGGTATGACAGAGAAATAAATTCTTCAAAAACCTCTCCTCTTGTACCACTGGAGGTCTGTCCTAAAGTACTCATGGGAGGCAGTTCCACTGACAGAGCCTCTTCTTTTCCTAGACAGGCGCTTAAAGTAATTTTTTTGGTCATGGTAATTGCTAGTCTGATATGAAATAGAATGAAAACAAAAATTTTTGGTTTTAATATTGGCATATATTTGATGTGAGGTTAACTAAAAATAATACCCAACCAACACCAAAAAAAAAAAAAAAAAAAAAAAAAAAAAAAAAAAAAAAAAAAAAAACTTATAGAAAATGAAAATAGAAAGATTTTACATATATAAGTATCAGAAATGTAAGAATAAAAAAAAAAAAAGTGTGTACACGGTTATGTGACATCTGCATTATCACCCACAGTAATACATCCATAAAGCTGTTAGCTGAAAAAACCTTGACTACATTACAAATCTGAAACTAAACACTTGCACTGGCACTCAGTAAATATGTTGTTCAACTAAAAATAGAAATTACTGTCATCAGCAAAAGGTATCCACGAGAGAATTATATTTTCTATAAATACACTGGGATACATGCATGAGGGCATTGTATTTCCTATAAATATACTAAGATAAACATGGATTAGTTTAATCTAATGAAGAGGTAAACAAACCCAAGGGGTTTGAATGGAGGAAGTAGGATGCATAGAAAATGTTCAAGGGAAATTCCTCTGCTAATTTAAACCCTTAATATTACACCTCATTTAAAAAAACAACAACAACAAAATTTCTTGTTTGTTGAGCAACTATTTCATTAAGATCTGTAAAATACTATCCCTAAAGAAATCAATCAATTCTAGGAAGAATTTAATCAGGAAGAGGATTTCTTCTATACTTATCTTACATTTTAAAATATCAACCTGTGGTTTTGAGTATCTAAATTTCAGTTCTCTCCCTGAGATCCCTGAGAAAGGGCAGATTTTCAGATTGCTTAGTGTTTTCTGCTGGTAGCATTTTCTCAAAACCAGGCACATTCATAACTCAGGTGAGGCTCCCAAAAACTCATTCAAAATAACTGGTGACATTACAAAATTTAGGCCATGGATTTAGAGACATGAGGATGTTTTATAAAAAATAACTTATTTGCTTTCTATAGTGCTTTTTATGTTTCCCTATTTACCTGTAACCAGAAAATGGTGGCTAGAAATTAGTTTGGTTAGAGAACTTTGGCAAAACACACACATAAAAATAAAATTATGTTTTAAAACTACTGACGAGAATAATAGAATGGACAGAAATACTGATAACAATGCAGTCTGCAGTCACAGGTTGCAACAGGACTTCTACAGAAATAATTCCTTTACATTTATTTGACATGAAAGTATAGTTACAAGACACAAAAAGGGCACTCTTTCAGCTCCAAAATTTGACTTCCATCAACATTTACTATAACTTCATTGGTTTAAAAAACAGTGTTCCTCACTTTTCTTCAAAGAGGGTGGGGGTTGCAGAAAGGCCACAGATAAACGCCGTGCCAGATTATGAGGTAGAAAGAAGACAACCCAGCTTCTCTGACTGAGGAGATCTTAGCTAAGCCATGCAAGGAAAATACCATCTGGCTTTGAAGCCCAGCCAGATTTAAGTGGGTTAATTTAGTTCACATATGGCCCAATTAAAGTCAGTTTGTATTTGGAATCTGCAAGCAGTCTTAGTTGTGGGCACAAAATAACTTTGGAAGAGATAATCTCATTTTTCTTTAGCAAAAGTTATAAAGCTAACTGAACTGTAACTTGAGTACAGTTAATCACCACATACAGTAACCATTTTAATAAGTGAAGTTAAAGTAGTGGCATCTTAGCAGTGACCAAAAACCTGCAGACATTTTCTACTGATTTTTTCAAGTATATAGCCCAAGGTTATTTTGGGCTATATACAGGCAAATATACATTTAGCCAAAATAATCCAATATATATTGGATAATTGTTCTTCTAAAGCATAATTATCAGGAAGAGAAGATAAAGGAGTTTAATATGGCCAGATATGCTGTCTTTACTTGGCTTTTTCTTTTTTTTTCCACTGCAATATTGGCATTTTCTAGTTGGTAGAGGTCATACTTCTGTTATTTATTGATCTACAAATGTGTCTTTGGTTTTACACAAATACATAGAAAGTATCCATGTTCCTGCTCAAACACTATCCAAAATGTTAGCTGTGCTGAGGCATGCATAAAGCAGTAAAAGTACACAGCCATGTTGGGGTGGGGAGAGCGGGAAGTATATTAAATGTGTTTCAAGAAGAGAGTTGAACAAGGAGGGAGGGTTATTTGGTTTGTAACAAGTTACAAGCAGTTCCGAAATAATCTGTAACAAAAGCACCACCATGCATCTCCTGGAGCTCAATACACAGCTGTGTTTGCTGACTGCTTTCCAGCCAGGCTCTGTCATGAAACAGAACTGTGGGATACGCCACGGGAGCAGGGGCCAGTCAGTGAGGAGTGACGGTGGGAACGACAGGGCAGCAACTCCCTGACGGGGTGCAGTTCTACAGCACCCAAACAAGCTGAAAAGGGGAGAGACAGTGATGGCAACTGGGACGACTAGCAATCCAGGTCACTGGACATGTGTGTGGGGATGAGGCAGGTCTGGGGTCGAGGGAAGTCAGACGGGTGAGTGGGGATCATTCTGTGACAACAGCCAAGGTCAGCCACCACCCAGCGATCTCCAGCTGAGCCCATAGTGACGAAGCAAGTCCATGGTCAGGGTCCTGGCATGATGGACAAATGGATCAGGAAAGGATTCTTGCGGCCATTCAAAATGCAGGGATTTTTGTTATTAGTCAATGTTTCATCACAAGTATTGGAACAGTGCTGTTGCCAGCAACATGGCCAAATGTTATGTTGCTGCTTTTCTTGTCTGTTTCTATTATTTTAAATACCTACATATTCCGGCTGACATTAAGAATTTTGTCAGTCAGAATGCCAATGCATGCTGAAAAACTGTAGTGGGAAAATTTACAAGCTAAACAGAAAATACCAATATTATTATCCCCATTTTTCAAATAAGGAGCAGCACTTGGTCAAAGTTATACAAGAAGACTTGAACTCTGTTTCATAATCTCTGTGCAAAATCAGCCTTCTGTCCGTCACTTGGCTGACATGGTTCCCTGGTAGCAACTTACAGTTGTGTCTTCCCAGCTGTAAAAAAGAGGCTAGACAGCATTCACAGAGCTATAGCTGCCTTGTTCTATCAGACCCCACAATATGACCTCAACAGGTCAGGCTAGACATAGACACTTGCATGGCTGCTTAAGTCTTATCCAAAAGAGAAGCTTTTCAATTTGAAGAGTTTCCTGTCATCATCTAACCCTTGAGTCCCTTGTTTTTCTTTTTACCCCTTTGTGCTTCACATGCTGATGGCTGGACAACACAAAATGTCTACGTTGTTATTTTTACCCAGTCTTTTTCCTCAAATTTCTATGAGAAAATGTTACTGTGATCATCGCATCATGATCATCACATCAATGTTACTGAGCCATCACTGTGCATCATGCAAAAGGAGCAAACTGTCAAGTGGTCACAGCTTTAGTTTGAAAACCCACATTGCTTTGGAGTCTCATTTTATTTAAGCATGCACAATGGGCTTTCAATCAAACATGAATTAACTAGATGATTCCTTTCATAACTGTGTATTGCCAAGCCCTTGAAAGGTGAAAGATTTGCATACTTTTAATCTTAACATTACATGCTACAACTGAAGATACAGGAAACAATGCTGCTATATTATCCGTGACGCAGAATATCTCTGGACCTCATCATGCATTTTGCATTTTGTGCATTAGTGCTGCCCTGCAGATGTTAAAAAGTAAGCTAATTTGGGAATGGTTTATAACCTATAAAAGCTGTAACATACCAACCTTGCATTTCAAATTAGCCCATGGAGGTTGATATGTACATGTGCTATAAATTAGGCATGATCTTTTATAAATTTTTAAGGATACTGTAAGACTATAACATAAAGTACAAGTAAGATAAGTGATAGCAGTTTATTAAATGCATACACATTATATACTATTGAACACTATTATAAAGTGCCTAGAGATTCCAAATGACTATGGGCTCTGAACAAATACATTGTATGTGACAGTTTATTTTAGTGAGGTTGTAAAGTGCAACCAGAAAAAAAAAAGGGGGGGGGGGGGGGGGGGGGAAGAAAAGATGACAGTAGAAACAGAGATTTGCCAGAGTCCTAGATCAGCTTATTCAATTATCTTCAAAGTGGTAAAGATTTCTAAGTCCTTTAAGACTTTGCTGATCACAATGAAGTAGACAAATGAAACAGCCATGCATTTGCAATGCATCCTATAGCCTGGACTTAGCCAGCCACTCCACCATGTGCTCAGTTCAAGTATGTTTTTAAGTCCAACTGAAGTCAGTAAACTTAAGCTCTTCCTGTCTTGCAAGTAAACAGGTTCTGGACCTCTCCCAGTAAGGACAGCTGACCAGTGCTCTGCATAACCTCCTACTCTGATGGCATATTTATGTCTCAAGAGATTAAGCAAAAAAGCTCTCAGGTTTCTGTGTCACCCGAATGACTGTCAGCTTATACCCCTCTGAAGAAGACCAATAGTATCCTGGAGTGCATTAAGAAAACTGTGTCCAGCAGGACTAGGGAGGTTCTCCTCCCCCCCTACTCTGGTCTGGTGAGACCACACCTGGAATACTGTATCCAGTTTCGGGCTCCCCAGTTCAAGAGAGACAGGGATCTACTGGAGAAAGTCCAACAGAGAGCTACAAGGATGATTAAGGGACTTGAACATCTCTCCTATGAAGAAAGGCTGAGAGAACTGGGGCTGTTTTGTCTTGAGAAGACTAAGAGGGGATCTTAGTAATGTCTATAAATATCTGAGGGGTGGGTGTCAAGTGGAAAAAGCCAGTCTCTTTTCCATGGTGCCCAGTAATAGGATAAGGAATAACGGGTATAAGCTAGAACACAGGAAGTTCCACCTCAACATGAGGAGAAATTTACTTACTGTGAGGGTGACAGAACCCTGGAACAGGCTGCCCAGAGAGGTTGTGGAGTCTCCTTCTCTGGAGATTTTCAAAAGCCACCTGGATATGCTCCTGTGTGGCCTGCCCTATGTGATCCTGCTCTATCAGGGGTTGGACTCGATGATCTCCAGAGGTCCCTTCCAACTCCTACCATTCTGTGATTCTATGATTCAATGTAAGAAAAGGTCCACTGCTGCTTCTCCTCATTGTTGAAAGGGTTCAATGGATAGAATAACCATTTTGAAGTAGATGCAGACGTAGAAACAGAAGAGTGGGCACTGTCACTGTGTCTTTTAAAGGACATAAGACCCAAAGAACATCAGGCCTTGTACTCACTGAGTACATCACGAGATGGGACTTCAGAACCGACTTTTTTTTTTTTCACTCTAGACAGATTTTAGACATCTAATTATACCCTTTTTTAAAAAAAAAAAATCTTCAGAATTTCAGTAATCAAAGACATTCCTCTTCATAACTAAACACTTTGTTAACTAAAGCTGCAATAACGTAGGCATCCAAAATACTATTTTGCATGCTGTGCTTAACTTGCTGTTGGCCTAAAGGCAGTGACATAAACATAGATTATGATTCTGTATACCTGGTTTGATGTCTGTAGGGTCAATAAGAAAACTGTGGGACTGTGCCAAGGAAAACACAGTCCTCTTGCTGAGGGCAGTGGGTCATTTAGGTAGCAGCCAACACATAAGCTTGAGAGGCTTTATAACTTCCTTCTTTCAGCCTTCACCAACATGGCCTCCAAGGCCCCTGTGCTTAGAAACAAGGTCCAAAGAAGAGAGAAGCAATCAGCTGTGGTTAATGATGAAGTCAGTGATTACTTCAAAGGAATCATGCTAAACAAGTCCATGTGACCTGTAGGGCTGCATCGTTGAGCGCTGAGACAGCTGTTCAATGTCCTTGCAAAGCTGTTTTCTATCATATTTTAAACATTATAGAGCTCAGGGAAGATCTCTGATAATTGAAGGAAGGCAAATGTTGCACCCATCTTTAAAGAAAGTCTGAATGGATGATCTGGGCCCCTATAGGCTGTCAGCCCCATGTCAGTTCCCAGGGAAAATCATGGAACAAGTCCTCTGGAAACAAACGTAGCACACAGAGGTGGAGAAGGTGTTGGGAGCAGTCAGCATGGATTTACCACAGGCAAGTCATGCCTGAGCCACCTGATTGAATTTTGTGATAAGGTGTCTGGACTTATGAATAAAGGACAAACACAGAATGACAGATGACTTCAGGAAGGCTTTGATGCTATCTTTCATAATCTTCTTGTATTCACGTTAGGGCACTATGATCCCTAGATGGGTGAACAGACAGATGAGTAAAGAACTGGTTGGATGATGGGGTCAGAGGACAGTTCTACTTGGAGGCCAGTAGCAATAAAGATCTATGCTGTGACCTGTCCTGTTTAATGTCTTTACCACCAAGCTGGAGGAGGTGATTCAGTGCACTCCCAGAAAGCTGGCAGATGATACCAAACTGGGGGGACCAGTAGATAAACTAGAAGGCAGGGCTGCAATCCAAAGAGGCCTAGACAGGTTGGGGAAAAAAAAAATGGACTGTCAGGAACTTCATTAAACTCAAAAAGAACAAATGTAAAATCTTCCTTTAGGAAGGAAGACCCTCTGGAGGTGACACAGTCTGGGGATCAATGGCCTGGGGAGCAGTGGCTGTGAGGAGTAGTCCTTCGGAGACAGCAAGATGAACATGAGCCAGCAGTGCACCTTGGCACAGAAGACAGACAGCAACATCCAGGGCAATGAAAATGGGAGCCCAGTAAGTCAAGGGGAGCGATTATGCCCTGCTTAACCTAGCACTTGTTAGATCACATCTAAATGACAGAATGTCAGGGAAGTAATTAAGGGCAGCCAGTATGGCTTCACAAAGGGTAAATCATACCTAACAAATCTGGTGGTCTTCTACAGTGGAATGACTGCATTGATGGATAAGAGCAACTGATGTTATCTACCTAGACTTCTGTAAGGCCTTTGATAAGGTCACACACAACATCCTCGTCTCTAAATTGTAGATATGGGTTTGATGGGTGGACTATTTGATGGATAAGGGACAGGCAGGACAGCCACGTCCAATGAGTTGAAGTCAATGTCTCAATGTTCAAGTGGAGATCAGTAACAAATGATGTCCCTCAGGGGTTTGCATTGGCACAGATAGCGATAGAGACCCCTGAGGGACACTACTTAACATAGTGACATAGGCAGTGCGATTGAGTGCACTCTCAAAAAGTTTGCAGATGACACCAAGCTGAGTGGTGTGGTTGATTCACTTGAGGACAGGGATGCCATTCAGAGTGGCCCTGACAAGCCTGAACGTGGCCAATATGAACCTCTTACAGTTCACCAAGGTCAAGTGTAAAATCTGATACCTGAGTTGGGTTAATCCCCAGTATCAGTACAGACTGGGGGATGAATGTCTTGAGAGCAGCCCTGATGAGAAGGACTTGGGGATAGCAGCACATGAAGAATTGGACATGAGTCAGCAACGTGTGCTTACAACCCAGAAAGCCAATCATAGCCTGGGTTGCATCAAAAGAAGCGTGGCCAACAGGTTGAGGGAAGTGATTCTTCCACTCTACTCTGCTCTCCCAAGATCACACCTGGAGTACTGCATCCAGCTCCAGGGTCCGCAGCACAAGAAAGATGTGGATCTGTTAAAGAAGGTCCAGAGGACAGCCATAACACCTCTGCTATGAAGAAAGGCTGAGACAACTGGGGTAGTTGAGCCTGGAGAAGATAAGGCTCTGGGGAGACATTATCATGGCCTTTCAATACTTTAAGGGGGGTAATAAGAAAGATGGAGAGAGACATTTTACCAAGGCCTGTAGAGACAGAACAAGGAGTAACAGTAAATTTTTTATGATGAGGGTGATGAGACATGGAACAGGTTGCCCAGAGAAGTTGTGGATGCCCCATGCAGATTTCAAGGTCAGGTTGGATGGGGCTTTGGGAAATCTTATCTAGTGAAAGACCTCCCTGCCCATGCCAAGAGGATTGGTCCAGATGGTCTTTAAGGTCCCTTCCCACCCAAGCCATTCTATGATTCTAGAAATAATTGCACTCAGGTTTGGGGTCCCCAGCACAGGAAAGCAGTTCAGTGGAGCACCACCAGAGTGGTTGGGGCTAAAGCATGTGGCCTGTGAGAAGATGCTGAGGACAAGAGCTTTCTCAGCCTGTAGAAGTGATGGCTTTAGGGACATCTAACAGCAGCCCCCAGTGACCGTGGGGAGGTAAGCAAGGAGATGGAGCCTCATTCTTCACATCAGTGCTTGGTGGGATGAGAAGAAACAACAGGCGCAAATCGAGAAAGACTGGATATAATAAAGATTTTTTTTCTTCATGAAGAGTCACTCAGGGAAGCAGGCTGCCCAGGGACATTGTGCCATCTCTGTCCTTGGAGGTGGTCAAAACTTGACAGGACACAACACTGAGGAACCTGGTCTGGCCTCAGTAAACTAGAGGTTGGACTGGAGACTTACTGAAGTCACTTCCAGCCTGAATTATCCTCTGCATTTATGATCTATGTCTCTGTTAGTCACCTTGGGCTCCCTTTATTATTAACAGCATTTGTAGGGCGTGATTAATTTGACCTATTTATTATAAGTATTTATTGTAACTGAGAGGAATGGTGCTATACAACTGCTTGTTTCTTCAGTATGATGACAGTCCGAACAGCTAACTCAGATCTGATTAGCACCATTTTAAGTGTCCAAAAGTAGGTCAGGTGGATCCCCTCCCGGGTGTTTGTGCTTCCTGAAGGGACCAGTTGGATGCCAGGGAGGGAAAGGAAGAAGTGTTTTCTGTACAGCATCATAGCAGTTACACTTGCCCCAAAAGAAAGTTATCTGAAATTTGGACTTGTATTCCCCAAATTCTTATGTATTGAATCCAAAACATCACTGATATCAAACTAATAAATGCATAGATCATGGACTTTTCCAACTCTCTGGTCATTCTGTTTGTTTTCTTCCCAGATTCTATCTGGCCCCTTACACCTTGCACAGGGCTGTGCTCTCTGCCCTGTCATCTCTCTTGGGCTGTGGCTTCTTCCTGAACAGAGTGCAGGGCCAGCTCTCCTTCTTCCTCAGGAAATGGCCCAGCTGCTACTAAGCCTACTGTTAGCTTGTCTCTACAATGCCAAGATTATAAATAGCTCATTTGGGTGCTTCTGCTGAAGCTTTGATTTGTGGCAAAGGGACACATTCTGATTTTTAAACTGAATTGTCTAGAAACATGTTTCTTAATTTATTTTGTAGACTACAAAAACAACTTTAATGCCACCACAGCATCTTGGCCCTTTTACCAGTATAACAGTAACTATGACATAATCTGTTTATACATGCATTTTGTAGCTGTATGTATAGACATAAAGTACATTGCCATGTTTATTTATGTTACTAATAATGTATTGGCAACAAACAATCCAATGAAGTACATCAATAAATTATCATAGGGTCAATGCTGTTGATTTATTCCTTTGATCAGGCTATTCAGGTTATATGCGTGAAAAAGTTCGGGAGTTTTCAGTCCATTTCAATGTGTGGATCTCCTTCCTATACAGGAGAAAAGTATCATGAAAACTGCTAGGAGCACCCTTGCTCTTCTTGGATATTTTTATTACAAATAGTCCACAAACCTCATAGTGTATCAATATCACTCTGATTTTACACACTTTTCAAAACTATGTCTTTAGCCTTATGATAACCATGGTTTTTTCATGCCTTGATAGTGTTCTGTGCTTTATGACCTCTGGCTTGTTTTTCATGCATCACACGCAGTTGGGGTGCATACATTTCATTCATTACACCAATACACTTCATGTTGCTTTTCTTTGATAGCTTTGCATGTTAGTTCCCTTTTCCTGTGATTAAAGCAGCAACATCTTTGCTCATACTAATCCAAAGCAAGAACGTGATACTGCATTTGAAAGCATAGGTGTGCCTGACACAACTCTTGCTTCTACATGGGGTATTCTGTCTTCAAACATTAGCACCCCAGGGCACACGTGTGACTGAGACTTGGGAATGCATATTTTCTTCTGAAGTTTGTTTGCTTCACTAATTCACAACAGGGTGCAAAGTTAAGATTTCTGAGCACACAAGTAAGGACCGATTACCATTCTTTTACTTTTGGCATCTCATCCATAGACATGTACATTTTGTTTCCATAGTTATTGTAAACTGTAGGCTTTGTACATATTGACAGATTAATTTTGTACTAGACTATTACAGAAAACTCTAATGTAGAGACTGATTTGCATCTATTTTGCTAACCTGGTATAAGGAAAATAGAAAAACTGGTAAAAAGTCTTATCCACTGAAATAACACATTTGTTGGTATATACAATATAGATTAAATGAAAAATATCAGATGAAAATATGCAAGTCCTGTGACTTCACAGCGTGTCTCGAGAATGACAGTGTATTTTATCCTGGATTAAATTTCAAGGCATAAGAGATGTTTGCTTGGACCCCTTCTTTTTATGACTAAGAAAAGGAATAGAAAGATAAAAATAGGAAAGAATTGTTTTAAAACACAAATGTAACTCTGATACCCCCACCCCCAAGTCTTTAACAACTGAATAGATATATCTCAGATACTCACCCAAATAACTTTGCTTTCCTTTTTCACTTTGTGAAAATGCTCTCCTTCAAAAGTCAAGTTGTTCTATTTTTTGGTCTTCAGTCTTGAGAACACTTATATTTCAGGCATTTCAATAGACCTGGCATAAAAAGTACTGTTCCCATGTAAATTTTACACTTGGGAAGATGTATGCAGGACAAGTTGATGAAGAATTATCTGAAAGAATATTTGAGCTTTGTTTTACAAATGTTCCTCCTACCTGCTTCACTCAATACCCATGCTTTTTATGTCAGAAGATCATCTGTACTATATCACAGATCTGTCACAGAAAGCAAACACTGTTCAAAATTATCTTTTTATTATTGCTGCTTGGCAACACTAGTGCTTTCACTGTTGTAAAGTCTTCATTGGAATATTTGTCATACACAGGAGTCTTTCTCTACTAACTCTGCTTTCTTTACTTTCTCTACTAACATGCTTTACTTCTTTGCCTGAAGAACACTGCAGAAGAGTCACATTTTCTTTGTAGGAACCACAGGAACCATATTTATCACTTAGAAAAATTAATTACCATTATGTCCCCAGATTTTTTCCTTCAAATATTGACTCATAACCATGTGTGGCCTAGGACAGATCTTTTAGCCCAGTGTTACTTTTTTTTTTTTTTTTTTTTTTTTTCCATGCATGTATTGTTATAATTACCCATTTAGGATTCAAAGACTTCACTTTTTTCTTTAAATTTTTTTTACAACTGTAGTAGGTTAAATACCTCAATGTATTGCCAGTAGACATTCACAGAAAAAAACTGTCAGGATTTACAGCAAATACTGTATGCTCAGTCTTCTGTTGTTTTTATTCAGGATTTTTGCCTAACTCAGTCCAACAGTTAATCTGAACTACCTCTAGATAACGGAACTCTGCAGCTTCTCATTCCACTAAACTGAACCAGTCAGTACTTTGTGGATATATACAAAACAATCACCTACCTGAATAGCAAAACTGAAAATAAATAGTATTAAAATGTGCTCTCATACGAGTCTTACGGATTTTTCATTAAAAGCCTAGTTGGAAAAACTGATATCCCTGTCCGTAGTTATTAAAGCAGACATTGTTCAAATATGGAAGCAATTATTCCCAGACAGTTGCTTATCTCTCCCCTGCAAAATGTATGCTATGATAAACCAGGAAGTGGCTATCACTTCAAGTCCTGTGATTATTTGAGAGATGAGGGTTGTTTAGAAACATGGATTTCATTACTGATTTATATGGAAAAGCTCACTAGATACTAAGCTGAAGCACCTAGACTGATTTTTTTTTTTTAATGGCTATGCATAATAATAAAAAATACTATTTCTTGCTTGTTTCATTTTTTAGAAAAACCAGTATTTTCATAATGACTCTGGTTGTTACTTATCATTATCATTATAATGTTCTAATTACAGATGCAATGTTGTTTTTTTTAATGTTGCCCAATTAAAAGAAATTAAGAATATTAATATTGTGGGTATATGAGAATGTGTAACCATGCTATGTACCCATTTGTATTGTCTATCCACTTCGACAGGTGTTACTCCTTTTTAAATGATGATACTGATGTTGCACAAGCATTCTGAATATTACAGCTTCAAATGGAGTTTGGAGCCTCAAAATCAATCTAGATTAAAAAAAATAAGAATTAAGATTTCCCTAGTTCTTATAGACATGAAATATCCTCATTAGTCTGATCAACCACACTGCAGTCTATAAGAAAGTTTTCAGTATAAGCATTAAACATTTATATGCTTTGGGAAAAATAATCTCTGGTTCAGTTCTCCTTACTTCACTGGCATAATAAAAGGATGGATTTTGCCCTGCATGATTTTTCAGGGAAAAAAAAAAAAAAAAAAGAAATGCACACACAAAAAAACCACACAAAACCCAAAAAACCCAAAAGCCCTTCTGAAGTACAGAGAAAAATAGACTAAATATTTTCCAGCTCCTTTTTGTATCTGTGTTTGCACAGCTGATGTATTGAGGCAACTCAACTGGAGATGTAGCCACTCTAATAATTGTACCAGATGCTTTAAAGCTTCTCCTCCAACTTCTTTCAAGATTCCTTTTTCCTTTGTCTGAGGAATCCTAAGGTTTGTTGCACTCTCAGTAGGAAGCAGTGTCTTTTTACTTGCTTACAGAGGAAACTGATTCCTTAATCTTAGCGCTTTTTGCCACTTGGCTGCTCTTTTTTACAGTATTTTAGAACTGAAAAACATAGTTTCAAGATCTCATGGGTAGATAATTCACTCCAGAAATTGGTACCAGAAGAAGACAACTCTGACAAAATACACTTTTTTTTTTTTTTTAACTTTTTTTTTTTTTAAATAGTGTATAAGGAGGTATGGGAGCTCCTCTTATGAATTTTTGTAGTCCTCATCCAAATGAAAGATAAGAAAATGTTTAATTAAATTTTAAATTAAAATGATTGAATTCAGCTTGAGTCAGATTTCAGACTGTAATTGCTAGTTTTGGGAGAACTGGACATGGCCTCATTGCCACTTTCTGTAGCACACTGCACCACGGAAGACTTAAATACAGGTAGACCATTCTTCTCTTTCTCAGACTTCTTAAATACTAAAAAGAAGAAATCTCAAAACAATCTGAGATCTGAAAGAGTATTGTTTTCTTAAAACGTGATTAGGCTCTGATCCAACTCTTCAGTGCCAGTTAAATCTAGGAATTTTCCTAGAACCTGTACATACAATCCTGGTGGCAGTTCTCTTTTGACTAGTCCTCCTGTCCTCCAGTGACACAGTCCCCATCAGTGCATCTCATGCCACCCACTCATGCTGGTCATTGCCTGAGATAATTGAGGAACTAAGGATACATTTGTGCTAACAAGTGAAACTAAGAAATTCACAAAGGTGAAACTGTGAAATTTCATGGCATTTTGTCTTTCAAACCAAGTAACTATATGTTTATTTTTGCTAGAATGCTTAAATGGGCCAGAAGAGAAGTAAATATTTGGCTGACTGATCCTTCTTCCTTTTCATATCTCCTCAGTCTTACCATGAGCATCTTTAATTTTTAACTTTTAAACCAGCATTGTGATCTAATTTTCCTTTCTTTTATTGATTTACTACATTGCGAAAGGCTACAGATTTCAACTGCTGTGTAACAGAGACCCAAACCAATCATAAACACACGGAAAATAAGGTGGGGAGCGATGCCCAGGAACTACATACACCAGTGGTTTTCATCACTGTTAATTATTTCCATCAGAAGCAATCATACTGATGCCAATGGACTACTCTTAGTAAAATATTGTTTAATACAAGCCAGAGGATTACGGTCTGCTGTCTAAAAAATACAATATAAGGAACACAACTGAATGTTCAAAGTACTGCCTCAATCTATGCCTAACTTTCACAGGTTAATGTGTAACCCCATATCTAAGAAAGTGAGGTGGTAAAAAGCTGGAAGGAATATCCTGGTCTAGTGTGAAATATACAATGGAAGGTCTCTCCTCACTGATATCAGTAAAGAAACAAAGTGGCTTAGGCTAATATTTTTCAAACAGGAACAGTAGAAGAATTAGAGAAAAAACCAAGAGGCCATTTTTTCAGCAATACTGATCACCCAAGACTGCTTACTAGCCATGCCTGTACTAGCAACGTAAAAAGACTGAAGTGTATCCTCAGGCATTGTAATTTAATGGTGTGTATCATTAAATTGCTAATACAACCCCTTGGAGAAGTCTAGGCTTTGCCCAGTATTTAAACAGTTCCCAGGCATGGTCTGGCTAATGGCATGGGTAAGTGACCGTTCCCAACAGGCAATTTAGGCCAGACCACCCTATTCTGGAAATCCTAGTCACATAGGTATGGGGGTTGGTACTGCTCCATGCCAATTGCCTTCAGTGACAAAGAACAGCCCTTTGTACATTTGATTTCTTAATATAGACCAGCCAGCTGATGTGGAAATTTCCAGATGCCTGACAATTCAAAAAATCCAATTTCTTAAATTGAATGTATGGATTTAGGGACTAATTATAAACCTATTTTTAAAAAGATGTTGGCCTGAATAACAGAAGGAGTGGAGGGCAAATAGTACTTCCTTAATGCAGGAGGAAAATTGATGGTTAGGAGACATGCCAGCTGCCAGCTGGATCACTCCCTCCAAATACTGTATTGGCTTTCACCTCCTCTGGCTGCTCAGTAAATGCCCAGAAATGCTTCTTCCATTGCTTATTTGTACATAATTTATGCACACAAAAAGACTTAGGTAGGTTATCACCAGCAAATGGTTGTGACAAAAATGGCAACATGAATACTTTGACTTGGTTTGCTTATACTCGTTTAGCCTCCTTATTACAGCACTGCATTTTCAAGCAGGTTATGTCTAAAATCTAGACAATGAAGTAACAACTTTCAGGCTGCAAATATGTAAAATCTATCTTCATGTTAGATGCTCAAAGAGGGAAAAAAACCACAACGCACTGCCTGTATTCCACTCCTTGAAGCACACAGCTTCTTTTGCCTTTAACAAACCATGAAAATATCAAAAGATAACTTGCATCTAAGTATTTTGATATTCATCAATCCTCAGATTGCTTTAGGAAGGAAAATAGTTGAGTCAGTATTGTACAGCATTGAATCACACACTTCTACTTTAGTTTTTTTTTTGGTTAGCATGACTGGCTCAAATTTTTAGTTCTGTTAAAGAATGATGATTTTTCATCAATCTTTGTGGGGTGATGACCCTTAAAAAAACTCACAGCGGAAAAATGTGCAGGGAAAGTGAAAGAATCAGCTTGTTTCCTATGAAAATGATACTTTGGTGTGTCCTTTCCTTTGAAACTATTTACTATTTCAAGGTATTCCTGACAAAGAGATGGAATATTCAAATAACAATTATGTTCTTATAAATTTAATTTAAATATATATATATTTACTAACCCAAACATAAATTGGAACTTTAATTTATAATATATTGAACTGTCTTCTTACTCAAAGTAAACAAAAGAAAACAAAACTTGTAAGAATCTTTTATATGAGATAATCTTTCACAGTTAATTGTTGGAGATAAAATTATCTGAAGCATAATTATAAGCATTCTGTTTGTGCAGCCAGGCCTTAATTTGCTCTGTCCCCAAATAATTCTCAGTTAATGCTTATAGGTATTTAATATTGCATTAACTTACTGTTATTTATGTTTACCGGCTGGTGGCTAATATAATTTGTCAGTTTACAACAAGTTTTGTTTTCTTCTTGTTGATCTCAATTCTTTTTCCCTAATAATTCTTTTTTGACATCTTTTTCTATATGTCTTATCATAACCAAATTATTAGCATATCTAAAAAGATGGTAGAACTCTTGTGTCATTGTGATATTCTGAAAAATTTACCTTTCATGAAACCATTTTTTCAGCAGTCACTTTAAAGAGGTTCAAGTGTATCCCAGAGCACCCATAAGCTGATGCAACACCGAAGACCGAATTCCCTCGCTATCTATGTAGTACATTTTTTCAGCTCCAAGCATCTAATTGTATCACTCAAATATTTTGAGATTCCAAAATTTTCATCAAAGGCTATTTTACAGAAGATCATGCTGTGGGGCTTTTTTCAGATTTGATAAAATCAATATATGTAATAGTATTTTCCATGGTTTTCTTGAGGAGTTGACAAATGTAAAATATTTGATCCCGCGGGGATATCTTTATCCTAAATCTCATATTGATGTTCCCTTCTCATTTCCTTTGATTCTGGGATAATGTAGTGAAGATGGCATTAATGGTAGAGATGCCATGATAATCTTCCAATGTAATCTCATGCTTTCTCTCTTTGGTAAGCGTTAATATTCATTTGTTCCACTGAGATGGCTTCAGAATATTAAACCTATCCTGTTATGTCATTTGTTACTTATGCACTTAATTATGAATCAAGACATCTACCAGTATGTTATCTTGTTGTTCCCAAGCAATTTAATTTCCTCTTCTGTTTATTTAAAAAAATATTTCTCCCTATTTTCTTCCAGAAGAAGTTGCTTGCTTTTAGGATAATTAAGAACTGGACTCAAATCTTCCCTCAGTTCTTCTGTAATTGTTTCCTTTGAAATGAAGATGCCAATTTTCATTCTCCATCAGATCTTCTCCGGTTCAGTGATCGCATGTTCCCATATTCCTTTTGCCATACTCCATCTCTTTCAGAGAGTTACATATGCAGTTTTTTTACCACCGGGTCTTCACTGCCTCTTACAATACCAGACCTGGGAGGCCTGAAAAAGATAACATCAGTCTATGTAAGTAGGGTGAAGTGTGTGAATAGAGACAAACTGCTCATTGTCTTTTTTGAGGAAAATAAACATGGCATTTCAAAGAAAGGTGGTGGGTGTCAGACCAAAAAACCAGAAAAACAAATGTTTCTTCACACAGTGTAGAAATCTTGGCCATGTGGCACTGGAATATTCAAGTGTTACAAGAATTCAGAAAGGAGTTAAAAATTTATTGAAGAAAATCATGGTATATATGGTTTGTAAGCCACAGGTTGGTGGGAGCTGGGCAAATATTCTGGGGATGCATTACTATATGCTCATCTTGTTCTTACTCCCTTCTCTGTGCATCTACTATTGGCAGCTTTTGGGAGCAAGATTCTGAGGGAGTGGGACATTTGGTATGACCTAGGACTCCCCTGGCCTCTCTTCTGCTTTTTCACACTTTTCAGAGATTCTGCCTCCAAAGGCATATGATCTTTGAGGCACATCAGTTCTCAGTTCTTCTTTTTCAGGCTTTATCAAAACCCTGCTTGTATAATTCCTGTTGCCATATTATCTGATGTCTTCCTTGTTTGCATCAGGATCAGTCACAATATTCACGCAGTTTTAAAATCCAGAAGCCTGTTTTATTACTATTAGCTGTTATCCCCATCTTTATTTGGTTTCCTCAAAAACACTGTATTTTGTGAACAACTCAACTATTCTTTCCCCATTCTTTATTGTGCCAGTATTTGTGTGTTTTTTCACTGCCTTTCAGTGCTTTGCAGCTTCACAGGCAACATCCCTTATTAGTATTCTGACAGACAGAAGTTAAGTGGCCACCAGCTGGCATCATAATCTTTCAAGGCATTTTCTGAACTTATCATTTTGCATATGTAAAGCCTATCTATAAATTCTACATATCTAATATAGAAAAGAAGTCAATATGAGTAATGCAAGCTAAAGATACTCCTTAAATATGAAATGGTTGAGAGGTAGGGGCTATTAGACTAGTGTAATTACTGTCTGCAGTTTTTACTTTTTATTAATATTTGATTGCAACCCAGTCAGATTCCAGGAAGGAATATCATAGACCAAATTTCATTATTCGACAAATCCAGGAAAAAAAAAAGTCATTTTCCAATAGAGCTAGAGAATGGCTAGGAAAGAGAATATGACAGTCCCAGTCTTGGCCATTCTCATTATTCTTGATCTCTTGCTCTATTGCCTCTAAAGTTTACCATTTACTTGTATGTGGAAGTAGTGTTGTGATTTTCATGATAGTCCAAGAATAGAAATGAGGCAAGATCTGTAGGAAAGAGATTTTAATTTACTAGATAACAGCAAGAACGGGGGAAAAGACAGGCATAAAAGTCTTTTTTCAGGATATTATTTCTCCCTACACACCTTTCCTCCTTTATGTAATGGCTGCATAATTTTAAATCACCCATTATTTGTCTGTGCATTTTTTTTGTAATAGCAGATTGATAGTGGAAATAGTTATGGATCTATACAGCATTTTGCTTATCTACAGGGGCTTTGTTGTCAGCCTGTAGCTGTTTCATTTACTAAATATTATTTTCTGTGATAATTTAAGATAGTCTATCCATTTTAAATCTTTGAGAAAAAAAAATTAAAATAAAAGTTTTCTGAACTACTTTTAGCCATTAAAAAATTAATTGCTACTGTGATCTCCATCTTAATTTCTTAAGAGGCTGCTGTGTGTGCTTCCTGAGCTGCATGAGGAGAAGGAAGAGAATTAGACAGAAAAGATACAAATGTTGGTTCTGTTGCCTCAGCTTTCAGCTGACAGTTCAAAGGCCCTGAGGTTTCTCATACAGAAGCCATCTGATAACTCAAAAAGCTGAGGTATCCCCTAGCTTCAGCCAGCCCTGTAAGGATGTGTTGAGTATCCTAGGGCATTTCAGATGACCCTCACCTACAGCCTCAAATGATTAAAAAAGTGTGCTGGGTTGTTTGGTGTTTGTTTGTTTGTTTGTTTGTTTGTTTTTAATGTAGAATTTCCAGTTGATAGGTTGTGTAATACAACTATAATGTGAAGGGAGACGACTAAAGGAAATAATTGCAGTAATCCAGCCTTACTTTGCCATGAAACAGAGCAAGTCTAACAACTGCCATAAGTTAATACTACCTTACGGCAATGGGTTTTTAAAAAAAATTCCAGTGGTCTGTGTTCTGATTCATGGGATACCTACTTCATTCCAGAAAATAATTACTTTCTAAAAAAAGAAAAAAAAAAAGGGTTTGGAGCAATATAGCAGCTTGATGATATCTGAATTTATTTCAGAGGGATTTAGGAACTCTGTTTTTATAGCTGCTTTGTGCCTTCGCACATACCAAAACAGTTAAGAACATGCAAAGTATCTGGCCCTTAGAGTTCAAAGATGTTTATTTTAGCCTTATTTATTTTAACCCTAGGAAGTTCTACTATTGTGGTTCTAACTGTTGTTGCAAAAGGCACTATTACCTTATTCTAGGCTCATTTAAAAAGAAACTATAGTGAATCACTGAATGAATTATTCATACTTGATGGAAGTGACAACATATACCAAGATACAGGAAAATATAAAATTGTATTTGTACTTTAGCTTTGGACACAACGGCATTTTTAAAACATCAAATACTAATGTGTACTTTGGCACAACATCTTTAGCATTTGTGCCTCTCTCTAATAAAAGGTGATGCAAGAGCATTCACCCAGCCTCTGTGGAGACAAGGACATTGTTTCAGGGGAATGCCAGACATGCAGTAGCTCTTCTGCAGTAGCCAGAGAAAACTTACTTTCCCTTACAGTTAGCTGCTAAGTAACCATGGGTTTGTCCTCTTTCCTTTTTAAGTACCCAATTCTTCTCTCATTTTGGTGAATGAGAGCTTTTGCAGGAAATATGCTTTTGTTCCGTATAAATTTAGGGAAGGAAATGGTCCTTCAGGAAAAGTTTATTCCTGTGCATTTATGAGTTTTCTGTAGGAAGGTTCACAGCAACAGCAATTCTACTACATTTACCTTCAATTCAGAAACAAACTCTCGTTGCTGCCAACTATGTGTGTGTTTAGCTGTCTTAAAATCAAGACAGACATTTAAGATCTTCCTATGGCCTTAGAAAAGTAACTTTATGTGCTTTCATAAAACACCAACAAACTTCTCTTTATGTATTTTCACAACCACTGCCACCCGCTTGATAAGGTTATCTGGTGATGAGGTGCTGCACATCAGATGCCTCTTCTGTTTTGCCCTTATAAACGGAAACTTGCCAGTTTGCATCCTTGTCTGCATGTTACTATGAGAGAACATAAGATTACACTTTGCACTTTTAAGCAAAAGGAAGATAAATCATGGCAGGTTTTACAGTTTACATGAGATACTGAGTTATCGAGGGATTATTTGAAAATCACAAGCAGTCATTACACCACTTTTGCTTGCTTTGTTCTGTGAAAACAGCAGAAGCAGTTGTGTTTCCGCATCTTTTCTTAGTTACTGTGGACATAAATCCATCACAGATTTGGAGGCAGGTATTTCAAATCTTGAGCTCTGCATGAAATTCAATACAAAGTCAACATACAGTGGTTTATTATTCTGAAGAGCCAAGTTTGAGTACTTGCCTATGAATATTCCAGCTGTGGTGTACATAGTGCACATATTTAAAACATATTCTAGCTACAGTGTCTGTTGGGATTGTGCTTGTGTCCTGAATATTGCCAAACTTCTTTACTGAAGACACAAAGAACAAAAGAAAACTAGTTACCACTTGGTGGGTTTTCTCCTGTTCGTGCTGGTGAGAAGTAAGCCAGTCACTTAGTATTGGGGCTTTGACTCACTGAGATTTTTGCCCTAGTAATTTGCCCTTGCGTAGAAAGTTGTGTTCGTTTTCTTGTTTGCGTTTTCTTTTGTGTGTTTCTTTGTTGTGTTTGTTTGTGTTTTGGTTTTTGGTTTTTTTTTTTTCTGGTATAAGTACTTAGAAATCTAAGTCTTTCTGCTTTAAGAGCTCTTACAGCATAGCTGTGAGATGAAGATCACATAAACCAGTTGTAATGGGGTTTACAAACACAGGCACTAAGGATTATTAGTGGCCCTTAGTGGCAATAGTACTAATAGTGAAATGAAATAGCAACTGATCTATTATCTATATTAATTTCCCAGCTAGATTTGGACAAAAGTAATATAAAAGAGTGTGGTATCAGCCTTGTTATCCTAACAGATACAGGATACCAGCACTGATGTCTTGAATACTGATTGATTCACTATTATTTGCTCCGACATATGAATCATTACATTTTTCAGTAATAAATTTCAGTTATACTGTTTAGAAACAGCAGAGTAACAAGTTACAGCAAAGATCCATACTGCCTTGTCCTTTGTTAAATCTGAACTTGTGTCACTTGTCTCTATGCTGGTGATAAGTAGCCTTCTCAGAATTAGTAGAGGGAATTCTGTGGCATAGCCCAAGACTCCCATTACAAAAATACCTCTCTCCTATTTATGCAGTACTTTTGTTTCTCTGATTCAAAAAAAAAAAAAAAAAAAGCCTGAAAAGCTCTCTTTTTACCTCTCTTAGCTCTGTTCTTATGGGCATCTGGTTCAGATGGAGTTAAGGGTCTTCTAGTTCATTCAAACATCTGGTGCTATAAATATTCATGCCTTGGTAGGGATCCAAATTCTTTGTGTCCATTGGCTTCTTTTTCTAAAAAATATATGAGGAGTTTGTATGAGGGGAGCTTTCCTCCATCTGAGTGCTTGCTCAGAGTTATGACTGCATCTCCAAAAACTGCTGAAGGAGGAAGAAAACTGAGGTTGTATAAATGCAGTATAGCTATACTGAGTCAGACAACAAACCCACAAGCATTTAGACCAGACTCCTCTCTCTGACACTGATGAGCAACCCATGACACATTTGACCGTGCCAGCAAGATTATACATTGTGTTCCTCAACGCTTCATTAAGCCTTGTCTAAAGTTAGGAGAGAAACCCTTCCTAGAGAATGGACTTGAGCTGAAACAGATTCTCTATCTTTGGAGATACCAAAAATTTGACTGGGCAAGGACTGAGTAACCTGTTTTGAGTAGAGAGTTGGACTAACTGTCCCACACATTTCCCTCCCAACCTGCATGATTCTTTGACTCTGACTGTTGTATTTAGCATCTGTGAATCCACTGCTAATCTCTTGGTAGGAGAAAAAGCAAATTCTTCTCAGTCTTATCTGGGATCTTTTCAGTTGTGAGAGAACATCGGAACACACATTTGGTAGCTTTTTGAAGGCACACAGGGTATAGCTAAATGCCTACATATGAGATAGATGCCCAAACTCCCATTACACTCAGTGAAAATCAAATCTATTGAGTCAACTTTTGCACTAACTTTTAGGAATCTAGATTGCCCACATTCTCCACAAACTTCTTACTAATTTGTTGCATTTAAACTACAGCTTAGGTCACCCCTGACAATTTGGTGCACTAAAACTTGTGCAGTTTGTGTGGGTCACACATGTTTTATGCAGAACTGGGAATTCACTTCTAGTCTAATTAAAGTCTTCACAGTCTATAGTCTGGGCATAATAATACAATTATAATTCAAATTACCCAAACATTACTGCTTATTCCAATAATGACACAACGAAAATCAAAATACTCAAACTTCATTGTAATTGTCCCTTTCTCTGGTATTATTCTCACTCTTCCACTGTCACTCTAGTGACACAGAGATCACATCTTAAGGTTGATGGCTTCCATCTAGGGGTGTGTGTGTCATGGCAGTTATCCATGGAAGAGGTATAATGTTGGGGAGGTTCATTCCTTCACTTTTCTTGACATGTGATATTGGCATTGATAGTTTTTTCCTCTTCACTCTTGGTTCTCCTCAGTATCATTATTATGTACTTGCTAATGCAGTCCACTTGCTCCTTATTCATTGCTTCAAAATTCTGTATTACATCCAAATTTACTATGTGCAGTATGTTTCACATACATTAGATACGTGATCTTTGCTCTTTTTGTTATGTCTAAATTGTTTTACTCAGCTCCCAAAGTTGCATTCCTTTGGCAGCCAGTAATTGACTACTGCTGAGATGTTTATGACCCAAAGGCCTCTGTTATTATCCTGTGTCTGTACTTTCAAGGCTCCAGTTATCATATTAAGTCTGTAATTCTCTATGCTGCATTTTTATTCTAGCGTCATAGACAGATCACTAGAGAAAGAAAAACTACATGTTTTATGTACTACTTATAAAAATGTGTATTACAATAAGCCTTACACCATTCAATCATACAAAGCTGAGCAAAGGCTGAAACGAATCAGAGAACAGTTGCCTGGTTATCAAACTGCTGTTACAGCTAAACTAAATCCAATCTCCAGCCAGGTCAACACAAGTCCAGATGACTTCTGACATGTCCTAGAGCCTGTGCTGTCAGCTTAACACAGAGCCTGCAGACTGCTATGTGGAATGGTAGCACCATATGCACTGAGTTGTAAGGCTGGTGTCTGGAGAGCTATTCAGCTCACCCTGTAACAGATGCCTCCATTTGAAGAGCCCAGTCCCACCTATAATGTCCTGTATTTTGAATCCTAGCAATGCACTCTTGATCCTCAAGGAGAGTGAATTATTAACATTTTCTTTACCTAGCTCTGATAGCGCTAAGATAAATAATGTTTCTAAAAGTCATCCTGAAAAGCACATACTTGGCAAAACTGCTTTGAGGTGTAACTACTGTGGTCTTATCTACACATGCTTTACCTCTGTGAGAGCTCGTACTGCAGAAAAACTGATACATAACGCATTTGAAATCAGCTATTCTATCAATCGTAACTCTGATGTCCGAACCAGACCAACAAATACCACACTTCCTTTATGACTGGATCATTTGCCTCAGAGAAGAGATAGTTGAGACCAGAATGTCCTTCCAAATGGACATTTGTGAGCTGAGTTGAACAACATTCTGTGTTGCTTGTTGAGACCTGAGTTGCAGTCACATTCCTGTAGTACTTGCTGACTTGTCACTATCCCTGATACATGTAGATTCACTTTTGCTGGGATTCTTGCACAAGAGCCAGATCTTCATCTCCAGCTGTAGAGATCAGAAAAAAAATGATGAAAACCACTATGGATCCCATTCAGCTTGCACTTCCGGCCTTCATTTCTGTTGGAACTTGATATGGTATACATCAAAGGCTAAGAAATTTTGTATAACGTATGCCTGAGTCTATCCTTCAAATGGAGTTGGGGTATCGTCAAGGGAAGGAAGACCTAGAAAAGCAATCTTAGACCATTAAATATAGGGAGCAAAGGACTATTTCTTAGTTCCAGTCAAACTCTCTCAAAGTATCAGCCAGAATCTTAGGCAATATGCTTTCTAAGTAACCAAAAGTTATGGCAAATCATTTTTCACCTGTTTCTCCTCATCCAATGCCTTCTCTTCTTTCCGAAACTTAATATTACCTGCAGATTTTACAGAGGCTCCCATTTTCAGTTCCCACCATGTTGCCTCTTATTATATTTATCAGTGCAAGCAGCTTAACAGCAGTATTGACAGCACGTGATTCAGCACTTCTGGAAGTTCTCGACGCAGATTATTAAAAATGACAAAGACATAAGCTCATTAATTCCTACTCAGTGTGCTTATTAAGATACAGACTTATGGCTGGAACATGCTGTTGCCCCAGTCCTCAGTCACTCATTTGCCTTTCTGAGATGGGCACCTGTTTTATTTTTTCTCTTGTGGCCACATTGAAAAACTAGCATGGTTGATACCCATAAAGTTTTCACCTCCAAGACAATATGGTTGGCATGTGAACATAGCTCCAGAAGTACAGGAGACTATTCTCCTTTAGCTAGAATTAAATTCTTAAATATCCTTTCACTCTCTCATCTTTTCCCCCTTATTCTGTGATGAACAATTTTAGCCTTTAAGTGGCCTTTTCCTCAAATTAAAAGAAAAAGCTCCAACACTTGAAGTACCTTCTGCTACTTCTTTGAGAAACACACCCTTGCAACACATACATTCTGCACACCCTATGGGTCACCTGCTAGCTTCCTCATCTAGTGTACTTCCTTTTTATGCTGAATTAATTTAGGAGCTCCTTGGTCATCCACGCAGGACTTCTGCTGCATTTGTTTGATCTTTCACTTCTTGGGATGAACTTTTTTTGAGCTTGGAGGAGGTGATCTTTGAGTATCAGTGAGCTCTCCTGGACCTCTTTTCTTTCCAGGGTCATATCTCATGGGATTCTTCCACAAAGATCTCTGAAGAGGTTGGAGTCTGATCTCCTGAAATGCAGGCTTGTGGTCCTGCTTTTTTCCCTGCTTTCTCCTGACAGGATCCTCCTCCTCCTGGATCTGGTCACTCCAATGTGGGTATGAAAGTTGAAGGCAGCCTTGGCTGCAGTTACTGTGTGACCACTGCTGCTTTTCAGTGGTGCCCAGTGACAGGACATGGGCTATTTTTCTTACAACAAGATTAATTGCATCATGAAAGTGCCTTTTTGTCTCCACTCACTATAAAAACCATCCAGATATCTATGTTTGATGCAGACGTCTGTAACAGAAACATGAGTTAACTGCTCTGTAGTGGAATGAATCTGGGCAACACAGCTGACAAATATTTCAAGATAAGCATTCCTCATGTCATCTATCTGAACTCACATCATCACGTGCAGGACAAAACTCTTACCGGACTGCTCAGTTCAGAGCACTTCTGTGTATTCCCAGCAGCATTTAAGACACCCAAGCACAGCACTGTATTTTTCACCCCAAAAAATGACAGGAATGCTGAAATACCATGCCTGAAGCTACCTATAGGCACCACACTACTGAACAAAAGCTAGATTCAGTAGAAATTGTCATTGAAGATTGCTTCTCAAAAGTAATTTTTACTTTCTGCCACTGCAGTACTAGGTCAGTGCAGATGTTTCCAATCAGATTCAGTGAACTGAGAGTAGAAAGCTACATGTTTTTGAAAACAAGAGTATGGAAAAGACTTGAGCAATTTTAGCTACAGTTGTGACTATGTGTTTGTGCATGACAAGTCCCTGAGGTGTTTCTAGATAAAATTTAGGGAACTGCATCTAGCTAAAATAATAAGGTGCATTCTGACAGTGGGACACATTTTTTTGATTGTTAACAGGCTAGACCAGTGAAAAAGAACATTTTCCTCCATGTTTAACAAGTTACCTGTTGAGATAAGCAGTGACAGTCAGACAGTTTTTAGCTGCCACGTAAGCTCACATCTCTAGCCAACAGGTAAAACTGATGCATGTCAGAAATCCTCTAAAAGTCTTTGAAGGGCTTTGCAATACACAGAATGCTTACTCAACAGGAAACTCGAGGCAGGGGGGCCTTAGGCAGAGTTTAGCCTGCGTTACCGTGGCAGCTGGCTAGGTTTGGTTGATGACACGGTGGTTAATGGCATGGTAATGCTCTATTTTTGTTTATATTCTGACTTATGATCAAAGGAGACTAAGCTAGCATTACGGGGAGCCACTGTAACAGTGCAACACTGTGTGGTTTTTAATGCAGTTGTATTATAAACCCAGGGGAAAAAAAAAAAAAAAATGGTGGCTACTAATCCAAAAGGTTTATAATTTATGCAGAGCTTTCTTTTATATAGAAGAAAACCAATTTGGGCATAAAGCCTGCTCAGGAGCCAAATAAATGGGAAATATATATAATGATAAACAGACTGAAAGTTATTTAGAACAAACCCATTATCAGTACTGTGTAGGACAGTGTGTCACAGAATATCTAATTTGAATGATCTGCATCATTTTGATACTGAAAAGATCATTTTCGTTTTATATCTTTTTCAAATAGATTTTTACCTTGTCTTATAAATATTAGGAGAAATGACAATACATAAGATTTACTGACCTAGCAGGAACTTACCATGAATATCTAGTCAGCTTCCCTTTGTTCCTGTAGGACAGAGACCAGGAATTGCAGTTAATATTTTAAAGCAATATTGACATTACGAGAGCACAGAGTTACTTATGAATCTATTACTTGGTCTTTCCTCTTGTAGTTGTATAACAAAATGATTTTCAGACAACATCCAGTCTGTAACTGTTCAGAGTTTTTGCATACAACCAATCTAAAAACAAAGTAGCTTTCAGATTAATGCCTAAAAAAAATGCTTGGTGTGTATTTACATTCTTTATTCTGTATTTCTACTTTACTCTCATCAGTTTTAATGACTCTGCCTTGCTTCTTGCACATTCCATTCAACCTCATTTGTTAAATGTAAACTTCAAAGCCATATGGGGATTCTTTTTGTTTGTTAAACATTGTTTCCATAACAGCATATGTTGGCCACTGTCACGATTAGGTTTTAACATCAGATCTGTATCTGAAAAAAACACTGTAAAGCTGTACCGTACAAATTTTGAAAAATAGTAATTACTTCTCAGTTTTATTGTTTGGGATATTTTTTAGGTAGTGACCACCACTGGTGTTTCTTACACACATATATTTAAATTATTACATTTTATTGCAAGGCATTTTCAAAAATAAAGTATAAACTCTTAAAGGACAAGCTAGTTTTAAAGAGAGTAACTTCAATTTGGCACACACTCTCATCTCAGTCTCTTAGGATTCTTCTGCTTTGTGCTGACTTCTTTCGAAGTACACACGCCCCTCTGAAGAGCTGGGACTTAGCAGATCCTTCTTACTCATTGTTAAACCCTCCTCTGTCAATGTGTGAAATGTCATCAGCCTTTGCATTTGTTATTCAGAGCGACATCCATTTTGTGCCACATTGTGTGGAAATGCAACTTTTTTGAAGAATCCCTTCCAAGAGACAAGCACATACTGCCTCAGCCTTTATTTATGGACTTATAAACGGACTACCCTTTCCTCTGAATTCATAGCTTACTCCACAAACCAGGCTAAGCGATCACCTCACAGCGCCAGCTTCCTACACACACTTTTCTTCCTGCAAAAGCATCAAGCTATACTGAAGAATTTGTACTGCTCTTAATGTGGACACTGGCTCCCTGAATTCACCTGGAGCGTGGCGATGTCAATCTGTCAGATAACGTCCCTTCATTTCTATGGTCTCCTGCTTTAACTGTCCTTGTGGGCAGTGAAGAGAATTAATGTAAGGGAGACAACAGGGACATAAGTGAAAGGATATGACCATGATACCAGTGTAAACAAAGTACAGCTATGCAGAGTCAGAATATACCTGAACTAGTTTAAAACAGTCTCAGTGACTAACAGGAAATAGCTGTGGCTCTATAGAAATCTCTGCAGACTGCAAAATCCACTCCAGACCAAGGCAAATATTTGAGATGTTTCCCACCCTGAGCTCTGTGTTGCAGTAACGATATTTAAAGCTGGGTCAGATCATGGTATTTGGACATATCCAAGAACCAGATCTTCAAGACTATACATATGTATATACACACTGAACAAAGATGATGACGATGTACTAGAACATCTGCATTCAGCTATGAAATCTTAAAAGTAGCCCAGTGTCCCTGTTTGTGATGGCTCTGGCATTGCCTATGTTGACTAAAAAAAAGAAGAAAAGATGGAGAAAACCAAGCCAAACTCCTGCTGTTTCTTTCTAAGAAATTCAGTCCCAGTGGTTTATTTAAACCAACTTCCTGCTTCAAGTAGCTATATAAACGCACAGAGATCAGGAGCTTTGTGCAGTTTACATAACCAAAAGCATGGAATTAAAAATAAAATTGTTTATCAACAGAGTTTGAAAACAGTGAGGAAAACAAACACAGTTAGCAAATTCACAGCCTGGCTTCCGGCTGGTACATGAGTAGATTAAGTACATTAATTTAATTAGATGTACATCTGAAAAAATCAATTTCTTTCCCACTGACATTATCTGTATTAGAAGTTTGAAAACCAACGCTTACAAAATGAAGCTACAAAAATTGAATTTTATTTTCTTTTATTCAGTTTTTGGATAGAAATGTACAGCTTTTATTGTAAATTCTTTATATGGTACAGCAAGCAAAATAAGACAGTAAGCATATTTCCTTAAAACAATACAAAACTGTAACATAAACATGCAGTATTGGTTTTATGTATGTTTATTAAGATAAAATGAACCTAGTTCTGAAATCTACCTATTATGTAAGTTCCACCAGAAACCGTAAGAATTTGAGTAGGCTTACACAGGTGAAGTAGTGACAAGTTAAACACAGTGCATTCTTATTTGCTGGCCAGTGATGGAATAATGACTGAAAAAGAAGCTGAAAATTGCTCACAGCCTTGTACTGCTTGCCTTTGTGCAACTGCGTTCAGACTTGTCTGAATTCAGATCACATCCGTCAAGTCAACTTTTCACAGAACTGAGCTGGCAACAGCCATTACTCCCAAGAAGATTCTTTTCTTGGCTCATTTTCATGGTGGAGCAAAGTTTAAACTGCAGTAAACTTGATGACTAACAGCCATTAAGTCTCTTCTTTCCTTATAAAAATCTGAAGATATACAGCCTTTTAAATGTCATTTTGACACTATTTTGTTTACATGCTATTTAGAAAACTTTAAGTGCAGATCTTTTACAATAAACAGCTTAACTGCAGGATCCAGAAAACAGTGCTAACCATTACTGTCACTGTAGGCCCTTAAAGTTTAAGAAGGCTAAGCTAAAAAAGTAATTTAAAACTAAAGTCTTTTCAACAACATGACATATTCATCTAAGTCCTAACAGTTCTGAAATACACATTCAGTATGTATTTTGTACAAGTGAGCACGAGAGAGACATGGACACACTGGAGAGAGCTCAACAAAGGGTGACCAAGGTGATGAAGGGACTGGAGCATCTCTCCAGTGAGGAAAGTTTCTGAGACCTGAGACTGTTCTGCCTGGAGCAAAGAAGGCTCAGAGAGGATCTCATCATTGTGTACAAATATCTGCAGGGAGGACACAAAGAGAATAGAGCCAGGCTCTTTTCAGTGGCGGCCTGCGACAGGACCTGATGCAATGGGCACAACCTAAGCCACAGAAGGTTCCCTCTTAATGTCAGGAAACGCTTTTTTTTTTTTTTTTTTTTTTAACTGTGAGAATGACTGAGCACTGGCACAGGTTGCTCAGAAAGTTTGTGGAGTCTCCATCCTTGGAGATATTCTAAAGCATCTGGACATGGTCCTGGACAACTCGCTCTATGTGGCCCTGCTTGAGCAGGGGGGTTAGATAAGATGGTCTCCAGAAATCACTTCCAACCTCAAACATCCTGTGATTTAAATGTGCCTTAGTGCGTGCTGATTACTTTGCATTATAGATTAATATTATGTCATAGTTAAAACCCCTGGAATAAAACAGTTAAATGCGTCACCTTCCTTTTTCAGCCTTCTAGCAGTACAATGACACAGCTTCCTGTCCAGCTACATAGCTTTAAAAAAAAAAAACAAAGTTACAAGTTACAGAAAGACAAAGAACTGAAACAAGGATACATCTAAAGCCTAAATTAGTCATATTGTCTGTTTAGAGGATAATTCCTGTAAGTACACTGATAATCTTCTTTAAGAAAAAGAAGTTGAGTCTCTGTATCTCGTAAGTTGTATCACTTAGCCAGAATTTGTCCCTAAGTATGAAACTCCCTCCCCACACACATCTTGACTGCCTCTACTGAATCTGCCCCTGCCTCTGCTGACTTTTTTACAAAGCTCTATGAAAAATTTCCCCAGAATCACAGAATGGTAGGGGTTGGAAGGGACCTCTGGAGATCATCTAGTCAAACCCTTCTGCCAAGGCGGGTTCACCAGGAGCAGGTGGCACAGGAACGCATCCAGGTGGGGTTTGAATGTCTCCAGAGGAGACTCCACCACCTCTCTGGGCAGCCTGTTCCAGTGCTCCATCACCCTCAAAGAAGTTCTTCCTCATGTTTAGATGGAACTTCCTATGTTCAAGTTTGTGTCCATTACCTCTTATCCTGTCACTGGGCACCACTGAAAAAAGACTGGTCCCATCCTCCTGACACCCAATTATTAAGTATTTAGAAGCACTGATAAAATACCCCTTCAAGTCTTCTCTTCTCCTAACTAAAAAGACCAAACTCCTTCAGCCTTTCCTCATGAGAGGGAAGTTCTAGTCCTCTAATCATCTTTGTAGCCCTTTGCTGTACCCTCTCCAGCAGTTTCCTGTCCTTCATGAACTGGGCAGCCCAGAACTGCACACAGTACTTTTCTAACTTGTCTAATACATTCTGGTTCTTGCCCACTGTCCTTTCTTCCCTTAGAAGAAGTGATTTGCACAAGTAAAAAAGCCTGAAAGTTACATCTTAGTAAGTGCTTACTCAAGTGTATTCCAGCATTTACCAACTGAAATGCTGTTTGGTAGCTATTAACTAGTGCCCAAGGTGGAGTTTCTAGGACAGTGTACACCACAGAGCTGAGACACAAAAGAACACTTAAAAAAACCCCACGGAAATTAGGTGACATTTTCAAAATTTCAGATCAACCCTCCATTTCTGATTTGTACAACACTTTTCAGGAGACATCTTCCTGGGATGAGATCATAGAATCATGAAATGGTTTGAGTTAGAGTTCATCGAGTTCCAAGCCCCCTGCTGTGGGCAGGGACACCTTCCACTAGATCAGGTTGCTCAAAGCCCTGTGCAGCTTGACCTTGATGATGTCACATGCAACACTTCAGAAACAGTTTACTCTGTGGAAATTGTTACCAACGATATATAAGACACTAGAAGTTAAACCTATTACATGAATGATCCACATTCCATTTCCCATGAAATCTGGTATAATTAAGAGATTTTCCCCTATTTGGTAACTGAAGCACAGTGCAGTGCTCTGTACAGACTATTCTTAAACTCAACGTGACCTTTATTAGTAACTGTTCCTTTTAAGACAGAATAATTAAACATAGAAACTTTCATTATGTATAGAGGTAAAGAGGAAAAAGGAGGAAATCCTGTAAGGAAAATAATAACATTAATCCATTTCTAACCTATATTTCTCTACCAACTTTGTTTCCTGACTGTTAGGCCTTGCGATGTAAAACAGAGTTCTTGTATCAAGAACACAACAAATGCAATGAACAATACAGCAGGCCAGTATTTCCCAAACTTGTTTTCTTTGAATACCTTAGTAACTGCTGCATTAGCCAGATACGGGCTGTAACCACTGCATTAGCCAGATATGGGCTGCAAGGGAGGTCCTGGGTGCACACAGAAAGCCTCACACTTCTACCTCCTCCTCCTCCTTCCCCCTCCTAATCCTGTATAGCTTCACTCCCACTCCCATCCAGAACTAGAAACAAAACTTTGAGCTCACTCTCCACTTCTCCGCCCTCCTACGCACACATACTGGGAGTTTACTCCCTCAGGTCCTCGCCCAGCTTGTCAGTAATGACTGCATGCAGGTCAGCCTCCATACCAGCAAGCAGCCTGGATAAAGGCAATGATCCAGGCTGCAGGATCAGGTTCTGTGTGTAAGCCATTAACACCACCAAGAAGCTGCTTACCTTGAGAGCCTGTACCTTGCCGATCAGTACGCTTTGCTACACGGGCAGGCACTCCTCACCACCGCAGCAAGAAGCTGCACCGACAGCCCTTTCGGACTGTACCACAGGTACACCTCTTGACGGTCTGGGGGCCTAGAAATGAGTCAACCTCACCCGATCTGCCACTACAGCGGAAGGGGTTTTCCGCTGTTTCTACCTCGGGAGGTCAAAAGCAAACACAGAAACATTTACAGTTTTAGAAGGAAGAGAGAAGAAAGTCACATTTTCTCATCAGAGCCCGGTGCTTTGCTTTGACTTTCCAAAGGCGCTGAGAGCAAACAGGCCCACGATGCCAAACTGTTACAGGGAGATGCCCATTTAAGATTTCTCTCCAGGTCCGACGGAGCTCTTCGGTGCCGCACCCTGTGTCTTCTCACCCCACGGACGCAAGCAGCTAAGCACGGCACCGTTTCGGAACACAGCAGCGAACAGCCCGAGGGAAGGGCCGCGGCCCAGCCCCGCCACCAACATGGCGCTCGCCGCCTCGGCGCGGCCCCGACAGGAGCTGCGCGCACGCGCGGCCGCCGGCTCCGGGAGGCTGGGCTGCGGGGGCACGCGCGGAGGAGCACGCGCGGAGGAGCACGCGCGGAGGAGCACG
>JANVCC010000021.1:25950084-26079251 GCA_025345505.1 Todiramphus chloris collaris | reverse complement strand
GCACGCGCGGAGGAGCACGCGCGGAGGAGCACGCGCGGAGGAGCACGCGCGCGGCAGCGCGTCACGCGGCAAGGGCGGGGACTCCCCTGGTGGGGGCGGGGCGGGCCGGGGCGGGCCGGGGCGGCGGCGGCTCCGCGCGAGCGGGCGGGGGAAAGGCCGAGGGGCCGGTGAGGAGAAGCTGCCACCGCGTCTGTGCGCGTCTGCGGGCGGCCAGGATGGATCACCACCAGCCCGCCAGCCGATACCGAGTGGTGAGTGTGGCGTCCTCGGCCCCGCTCGCCTTTCTCTTCTCCCCGGGTCAGGGTGGCGGGGCGGGGGAGGGGGCGCCCGGGGCGCCCTCCCCCCCCCCGCCCCGGTTCTCGACTCCCACGCGTGGGGCTCGGACGGAAACCCTCTAGCGTTTCTCCAGCGCCGCTACGGGCCCGAGCGTGGCCTCGTCCTCTGCCCTGCCCCGCTGGCGCCGGGGCTCTGACAGCTGGGCCTTGCCTGGCTGGCGCGGCCCCGGCGGGAGCTGCTCCCCCTCGCCACCCCACCCCCCGGCGGCCCTGGTGCCCGGCCTCTGAAGGGGCGGCCGGCCGGCCTCGGCCGCGCTGCCAGCCTGCACTGGAAACCGCCTTCGGCCAGCCCCCTTCCCCTCCCTCGGCGATTGGTGCCGGTGAGGGGGCGGCGGGTTTTCCCGAGCGCGTCCCGCGCCGGTGAGGGGGCGGCGGCCTCTCCGGGGCGCGCAGCCGGAGCAGGACAGCGGTTCGCGCCTGCCTCGCTGCGGAGTCAGGGAAGAGCTAGGGTTCCTTGTCGCTGGTCGGTACGTGCCTGGGAGTGAAGGGGCGTCTTTTCTCTAAAGCCTTGTTATATTGAATAGCTCGTAGCTTTCTGGCCCACACGTGTGTAGGTCATGTATGTGTGTTGTCATCTTCAAGCCAGTGTGCCTGGGTGTGTATACACGCACACACGTGTACCTTGGCTTACTGAAGATTAGATCCAGGGGGCTGTAAAGTGCAGAAGCCTGACCTTCAGCAAACCTCTGCGTGTGTGTGCACACGCAAACACACACGAGCACACTGTCTTCCTGACCAGCCTTCAGTGCTTTGCAGTTAACACTGAGTCCAGTTTAAATGTCTGTTCTTTTCCTTCCTGATCTTCACTACAGAAATGATCTTTTAGGATGCAGAAGTTTTCCCCCTGCCCTAATTGGTGGTATTGATTGTTTCTCGCAGTCAAGTTTCAATTTAATTCTTCAGTTCTGTGTACTTCATGGCTTTGCTATGTATGTAAGAGCATATTATAGAAGTCTGAAATCTTTTCTACTATCTGTAATTTGAATTCTTAATACAGTCTTCTAGCAAAATCCTGGTTTATCTTTCTGTTTGTATGTTACAACTTGAGCAGTGAAAGCAATGTCCCCAGAAGTAATGGCATGTGCTTCTGTGTATATGTAGAGCTAAATGCTGATACATATCTTCAGATTGTTCCTAGGTTACGACTTAAAAAAAAGGATTAGGAAAACCCTTGTAATAAATTTAGGATATTTGTTTTGAAAGTTTTACAACCTGGGCAATTTCTGCATGCTTTTGGACATTATATATTGGGGTTGTCATAGAGCTGATAAACATGCCTAGCACCCTGTGACTTCTCAGGAGTGACGTATGCCTTTAGGATGCTAGTCGGTTGCCAAGAGCTTTACTGGTTGGTGGTTTTCAGCACGCTTCTTTTCCTGCACCATGCAGGAATAACTTGGAATTCCATAACTTGGAATCAGCCAAAGTCCTAAAGTCATTCCTTCTTCCTTGCAACAAAGAACAAAAATGTTGGTAGAGCGTTTTCTTAAGAGCCTACAAACACTGTTTTCCCTGAGGCCTGAAGTAATCTGGGTATGTTTTAAAAGGCCTTAAAAATATATGCTATTGAACTTCAGGCAAATTACAGGGAAATTTTAATTCCATTACTTAAAGGAGTACTAAAAAAAAAGAACGGTAAGATGGAATGAACAATTAATTTGCTTCTCTAATATTTTTATGTTACATTTGATTAAGAACTTCCAGCAATGGTGCTGGTGCCCAGCTTTGGCTATATGTGGTCTTCTAAAAGGGATAATCTTAATATTTGACAGCGGGAGTTGGCCTGTTCAGTTCCCTGTGTATATTAAACTTTGAGGTCCGTCTGTGTCACTGAATTTTGTTACAGAAGCGTTCTCTGAAGCCTTTGCAATTACAGCACGTTAAGTTCCATTGAATTAAGTCACAATGAAAGTGTTATCTTAATCCTTGATGTACTCCAGAGATTAAAATACGACTTTACTGATTACTGCCCCATAGGAAAGAACATGTTGTTTACCTTCTCGCTGTTACATCTGACTGCTAGACATCGAGATTTTTGTAATGTTATTTACTTACTGTGTTGGAGCAGAGAATGGAACGAACAGGGCAATTGCAGATATCCTCTATTAGCACCTGATTATTCAAGCACGTGATCCTAAGTGTTGTGATGTATTTGCTTACATAATGGCTGTGATAAGTAGGAAGCAATAGATTATTGTAGATTTGTCATGCCCTAATTTTTAAGGGAAAAATATGATTTAACGTGGTTAATATCGCCTTAAGTTTTGTGAATGTCCCACTCCTTAATGTGAAATTTATGAAATCTGATCAGTTCTGCTCTGCTCACTGCATGTATGCTGTCCCCCCCTGTCCGTCCCCCCCCCCCCTTTTTTTTTTCCTTCATGAATAATAGCAAACACTTTTTCTATCAGTTGTACCCATTCTGCCGTTACTGCTAACTGATCTGTTTCGCTCTTTTTGGGGCAAGTTCTCTTCTAATTATAAAAAACTACTGGCAAACATTATTATTGAAAGAATTACTGACTTGCATTTCTGTACCTTGCAGTGACAGTAGCACTTCGGTGAAGTTCAAGTCACTATCTCACTGCTACCTCTCTTTATCTGTGGTTTATTCAAGTTAAACTAGAAGACTTTAAAAATGGCAGGCAATTTAGTTTTGAGCTTTGGCACAATGAGCCAGTTTTTATGACTTCTTATAAAACAGAAAATGTCTGATCATAAAGGTAACCCTCAGCATCTCTTGTTTGTTTTATTTTGGGTTTTTTTTATTATTGCTGTCAGGAATACCGCTAAAGCTCTGTTCTGCATCTCATTTCTTGTGTGTCTGCATTTTATTGATAAAGCAGATAAAAAACATTCAAACCATGCAATTGTTAAACAGCTTGTTCTTGGAATTGTTGCAAAGTAAGGGTTGTGAGCAGAGCAGGCGGTACGTCAGCATTACGTAATGATCTGCTGCAGGCATGTGTGATTTGTATTGCTTTCTGCCCCTCCTTTTTTGTCCTCTCTTCAGAGGGCAAAAAGGCAACTTAATTGATGGGTAAGAATTTGTCATGGTTCCCTGCAGGAATATGACATCAGAAGTAAATTAGCCAACCTTTGTTGTCTTGCTTTGCTTGGGTTTTTTTTTCCTTAGTCATTTGTATTCTGCAATACTGTTGGTAAACATGTCTTAAATTTTACATTTATTACATTACGTTTATTATAGGTGCAGTCAGTTCAGTTGTGTTGCTTCCATATTGTGTTTTTTCTTTTTCTTTCCCTATTTTGCTTATTGTTGGATAAGGGGACTGAGGCATCAACTTTAGGAAAATTATAATAAAAAAGTCTTCAGTGATTGTTCTCCGGATCCTTTTTACCTTCTAGCTCTTTGTCATCTGCCCTTAATTTGTGCATTGCTATCTTGTCTGAAATGTCTGCTTCTAGTCCAGTTTGCAGAAAAAGTGATTTGAATGGTGCTTTGTGAATCTATACTGAAACAAAGAAACACAGCCGTTTTCTGCAGTGCGTAAAGCTGGGTGAGCAGCTAAGTATTAAAACTCGAGATTGCCTTTTTTCTTCTGTGAAATGTGATCTTCCAGATAACCGAGTCATAATGGAAGCTTCATGTGCACGTGAGTGATTCAGGCGCAGAAATCCCACTGAAGGATGCAAGACATGCTGAACTACTTAAAAATTATAATCAGCTCACCAGTCCCCCCAGTCTTTCTTCATTAAAGCTTTGGTTTATCAATCTGAGGTCAGGTCGTCATCAGTCTTTGACTTATGGGGTAGCCAGAGCTTGATAGTTAAGTGGTAGCAAACCAGGACAGATGGAGCCAAAGGAAGCAGTCCCCACAGATGTCACTGAACTTGTTGTGCCACTGCAGCGCCTGGGTTTGGTGGGCTTCGTAAGTGATGTGTGATGCAAGACTGAGATGGCAGCCTGCTATAGTACAGCACCACACAGGGATGAAAAAATTGTGATTTTTTAAAAGGTGTGTGAATCTTCCGTGGATGTGGTTGTGTGCGCTTTTTAGAAACAGGGTTGAGAGATGAAAATTGCTGCTGTAACCACTTACTCCGATGTATCTGCCTGCATGATGGTATGTGTTCTGAATAGTTGTACAGTTATCTCCAATAAGCCTTGATTTTCTGTTTCTTAACTCCATTTTCATTGACTCTTTACTGTCTCAATGTTATCTGGTCAAAAACCTTAATCAAAATCAAGTTGTCTTTGTAGATCTCAAACACATGAAAGTCAAACTATATAGGAAATGTGCACAAAGGAAAATCTTTTCCTCCTTCCTTTCTTTTCACAGGACTGAGCCTAATAGTGATTGGCAAGTAAAACCCCAAATATTGTTTGTTCTACACCTTTGATATGACCTACTTTATATCTAGGATATTTTCTGTAGTATTTACTGTCTCTGGAGAACTCTTATGTAATTGGTGTTACTGAACAGATTGAGCTAGCTTACCTTAGGGAAATTCGGTTGTTTTCCACAGATTTGGTGGTGATGTTTTAACTGGAAGATGAAAAAATGGATCTAGGGGACTATGTTTGTAATACTGTGAAGTATTGAGTAAAGATGCATTAAGTGGTAAGTGTTACTGTTGTTTGCTCGTGACAGTTGCACTGATATTTTTAGCGATACAGATATCACTGAAGATAAAAAATTTCAGTGCACTGGATTTTTGCACGTGGAACACCTAACATAGACCTTCAGTAGTTCAGAACAGCAAGTAAGGATCTTCTGAAATGATGTAAATGACACTTTCAAACAATGAGCTGTTCTTGCATCTTAATTGGCGCTTTTTTTAACTTCAATAATGAAAATTTAAAATTTTGAATTTATTTTTGTAACTTGTTTACTTATGATGAATTTGTCTATTAAATACAGTGGATTTTTTTTTCTTAAAGAATAGCTTTAATATATTTATAGGCACTTTTCCCTATTTTTTATGACAAATCCTGCCACAAGTGAAGAATAAATGTAAACGCTGAGGTGTGTTTATAGGTACAACATTGATGCAGTTAATGCTTAAAAAGTAATAAATTTTAACTTTTTTTTTTCTGTTTTAGTTAAGTTTCTAAATACTTTCATGTTTTATATGATCAGGGAAATAAACCTCTGATCTCTTTGTATGTTTCTCCAAAGTCAAGGTGTGAGGTACCAGACAGGTACGATCCTTTCTGTCTATTCCTAATTGTAAATTTAAAGCAAGGTGGTTTAATTTCCTGTGTTGTCATCACTGTCTTTGAGTGGCTTTTTGTGGGCCACTGGTATAACACCCAACTCTGCAACTGATTCACAGGAAGAAATGATGGCTCACTGGTACAGCAGGAGTAACAGTGGTTACAATAGCTTTCTGGTTCTTCATGTGGGCACAGGTTGTGTCATGTGGGCAGTTTCCTTTTGGTGTAGGCTCAGAGGGACATAAGGTAGTTTGCACACAAATTGGTTTGGTTCTATAAGGCACCATCTTTTACTGTACTGAACAACAACAACAAAAAAGAATTGTAAAACCCTGGAAAAAAATGTACCTGGGTTGTTCCACTTGGCTTTATCTCCAAAGGTTTTGGTAGGGCAAAATTGAAGATTGAGTCTTCATGAAGTTAGTGCAGGAGGAGAGGGTAGGAACGTGACTGTCCTTTCTGGTGGCAGCAAGCTGTTGGTCTGGCTGAGCCTGTCTTGGCAAGCTGGGATTTTTAGGTTGTTGAAAGGTGTACAAAACCAAAAGGGATATGTACCTGATCTGGGCAGTGACATTAAGTCATGTAATGTAAAAGGACAGCTTCAGGCTGTGGCCTTCATACATGCCACATCTAGTAAGTCTTCTAATCCTATTGAAAAAAGGCAGAAGCTCAGTAATGGGAATAAAATGCCTTCAGATAGCAGGGTTCTTAGTGGAAGTCAGCTGTCATACGGTCGACCTAGATGTTCTTTTCATGCTGCTTTACAAAAGAGAAGTTCTAAGTGCGCTCTCAGCTTGTTCATATCTGGAAAATATGGTAGGAATCGCATCAGGGTAATCTCAGAAATCACATTAATACAAAATATTGGTAGCAGTCTTCTAGAAGGGGAAAATGAGGTACTTTTGACAAATGGCTAATTCTAGACTTATTTTAGAACTTTCTTCCCGGTGACAGTGTTGACAAAACATGGAGTATGTGGCAACTGGCAATGTCATCACACCTAACTTAGTGAGACCTCAGTGCTCAGTTTACAGCCTTGGATTTGAATGTTGTGTTGAGTTTGATAGCCTTAAACCTCTTTCTATACTTCAGGTGTGTCAGCTACTTTGAAAAGGGGAATGAAAAAGTGGATGTATACCAGTACACCCTCATTAAGCAAGCCATCTTTAAACGGGGAAGAAAACTAATCTTAACAGATTATGAGTAACCAAAAAAAAAAAAAAAAAGACAACTTTTTAGGTTGGAGAGGCACTGACAGTACTTCCTACTTGAAACTGAGCTATTGCACAGACACGACTGTGGGTTTGAGCTGCCTTAGGCTTAGGTCTCCCACTTCCTGGACAAGTAATGTCACAGTGAGCTGATTTTGGTAAAATGGATGCCCCTTCAGACAGCTGTGTTTTTAAGGAAGATGACTAACTTCTTCTGTGCTGAAGTCATTTCAGACTTACACAGCTGGGGCTCACAGCACATGTCAGGATGCCGATGCCTTACGGCCTTGAGGTTTACAGTGAAAATGGAAAATATATTTCCATTTTAACATTTAACTGTTTATTCCACTTAAGCATCATTTCCATTATCCTAGGCTAAGTTTAGCTTAAAATTTATGTAGTGAATTTACTCCTCAATCTCCCTATGGCCAAAACCTTACATATTGAGTCACTTCCCAACCCCATCCCTGGCTGTGCCTCTTCCAGCTGTGCCTGGAATGGACAGGAAGATTTAGAAAACAACTCTCCAAACTTTGAGTGGTGTAGACACAACAAAATCTGGTCAATAACCTGTATATTACTTTATTTCTGTTTGTAATCCCAGTTTTCTTTTTCTTGAGTTACTTGTTCAAGGCGCTTGTCAGAGATTTGTCATCTTCCTTCTTATAAAAAGTAGCTTTCTGATTAAAAAAAAAAAATCAAAGAAAAAGTTTTTATTTCCCAACTGTTGTGTGGTAACTTAACATATTCACATAGTTTGTCCATTTACCTTTGAACAGTATTTTTTGCTGACAGTAATCCTATGTTGACTGAATATTGTTGTAGGAGAGGTCAGAATCATAGCCTTGTTAAAGAAGTCTATGTAGCTTGAATTATTAAACATGTTTTTGTTTTTCCCTGATTAATCTGAAAAAGTTATGGTACAGCAGCCTTGAGGAAAGGTTATTGACAAGAGAATGCTTACGGTGTTGGTTATCTCCTTATTGCAGAAAATAAGGGGCTTTCTTTGAAAGTAGCACAAGCTCATGTTTAAGCATTGCTTTGGTAATAGACAGTGTAGTTAACACTTGTCATCTTTGAGGAGTAGTGCCTTTGGTAAAGTGTGAAACAATTGAGGTAAGAGTCCTGGGTGATACTAAGGCCAGTTACCTGTTTTGATCATAGTACTTTGAATTAACTGTCATATTTTGGAATTTAAGGGAAACAGTACTTAAGGTATTTTTAAGGAATGCACTGAAGCCTTAATGCTCTTAATTGAAATTTCAGAGTTCTGGTCACAAAACTGACTTTTCATCAAATGCATAGAATAAATGATTAGGGAAGAGTCTTGCAAAAGCTGTTTACCCTTAAAATCCTGTTCCGAATTCTAGAATGAAGGTGCATAATTTGAAGAAATGAGCAGGCTGCTAAAGCCCTGCAGTGCTGTGTCACAGCTGATAGCGAGCAGCGTGGCCTGTGTTCCTTTCTGGTGTACCACAGTGTCTCCTTTTTGTTGTTTTTTTTTTTTTGTTGTTGTTAAATACTCCCTGTGGTTTAGAGGTAGCACTAATCTGGTCATCTTCTGCTCTCTCCCAAAGAGATGAGCTTCCTGGACTTATGCTTTTTTTTGTTTGTTTTGGTTTTTGTTTAGCTGCCTTATGATGAACAACTTGCTGAAAAGTGCCTGCTTCCAGATGCATGCATCATGTGTCTGAGAGGTCCAGAGAATTGTCCTTTATGCCACATATTTTGTAGGCTTACTCTAAAATGTTTTGTTGATGCTCTTTAACAGTAGGGTTGAAAAAACCCGGTACTATCTTTTCAGACATAAATGTGCATTCTTTAAAGAAAGGGCCTTTAATGTTCATTGCTGGTGTGAGTTATGTTTGTCTTTGCTACTAAACTTCATTAAAGCTTTGAGTCCTATAGCAGATGGAAGAGAAAGAAGACCACAAATCAAAATGAGAATGTTTTCAGTAGATCCTGTTCTTCATACAACACACAATTTGTTCAGCTGTTTTGTGTATGGGTTTAAGTTGTTGAAATTTTTGAGTACTCCATTTCCAATTATTAAGAAAGTGAGTTACACTGAAAAAGTCAGGCACAATTGACCCACTAATCAGAATAGTGTGTGTTCGCTCTTACTCATTAATAATATCCTCTGATTTCTTCTGTAAAGATTTCATTTGGGGCTACTCTGTACTGTTGAGTAGGAAAATTGTTGTGCTTGATTAGCTGTATTCAAGTACACAAGCAATAAAACCTCTCTGTCAATAAAGTTGAGACTTTTGAAGTTTTTCTTAGCGTTTTCCTGCAGAATTTTCAGGGACACTTACTTACCTGTGATGGAAGAGACACAAGCTCAAGTCCTTTTTTTGTACTTCTCACAAATGAGGGACTTGAGCTAAAATGGTATGCTGCTTCTGCAGTTCAGTTTCCCCTGTTTCTCCAGGAAGACACTGCTCTTTTTCTGTATCCCTCCCCTTGTAACCATCAATTTGCCATTTTTAACATCCTCCTGTGTTGTCTTTGCTAGGAGGCTGTGTATTTGAGCCTTTCTGCTGTACTTGGGCCTCTAAGTGGAACTTGCATAATAGATATAGAGACACATTTCAGCTTTTTCAATCAACATGGTGTTTTTTCAGCCCAGATAAATGTAGGGTAAAATGGAAGCTAAAACTTCAAAGTTATCAGGTTTGCTCTTGGTGACAGCCCTGTCCCTTTCCTAATTTTACAAGCTTTCCTACTCCCTCTGCTTTGACAATTTGCATGTTTTACATGTTCAGTGTGACTTTAAAGTGACCAGGATCTACTTTACTGATTCTATAAAGCTGCTGGTAAGTAAAGACATGACCTTTTGACTTGCAGGTCTTGGAACTGTCACTGATGTTTGCTGAAGCTGTTATTAGTGGCAGCTGTCAGCAAATCTTTATGAAACTCTGTTCATCAGCAGGGAAGATAGTGAGAATGAACATGAAGTGTCATTGTAAGAAACCTGGGACCTGCCCTCGTGAATGGTACCATGCGCAGTTTTGGTCTCACACCATAAGAGCCTAGAGGAGCTACAGAATCAGACTTCTTAAAAGCGATGTCTTAAGATGGTGGGAACTGGAAGCAATCAGTGCTTGGAAAGTCACAAAAGCAGTGGATAAAGCAGTTGTGGAGCTGCTACTCACTGAATTGTGCGATATTAAAACTGGAACGCGCTCACCGAAGTTTGGTTTAAATCATGGAAAAGAAGCTACAGAAGGAGAAGCGAGCAGATGCAGTTTGTTCATACACAGGATCACCGAGGCAGACAGTACTAGCAGATTCGGGAACACAAACATGTGCACATCAAATCCGTAACAGATGCAAGTGGAGTAGGCAGGGTTGTACACTTTACCAGCCGTAGTACAGCAGCTGTGAATGGCAGGGAAGTCTGAGCAAAACGGGTGGCAAATAAGTGACTAAAGCTCACATGCTGTCCATGTACCTCCTGATGATTGTGTTGGAGATGGAACACTTCCTTAGACCGACCACTGGTTTCAATAATGTGCTTCTGTTTTATTAACGGGTCACTTCTAACTGGAAAGCATTCAAGGAGGACACCCTCATTTTGTACTTTGTTTATAGAATTTAAACTTGTTCCTCAAGCTGTTCTCGAGTTGCCACTTGATGAACAGGCTACATAGTACATGATAATCTTTTTAGTAATTTAGTAGATCAGAGTTGCAATACGTCATTATGTACAAGCTTTAGATTAAACTTTTATCATTTTTTTCCTTTTTTTTTTCTTCTTCTTTTTTTTTTTATACTCATGCTTGAATATTGGAAAAATGTTGGTCCCAGCCATAGTCCTTATTACTGTTAAAGACATCAGATTTTTGTTAGCAAATTTCTTTATGGATTCTTATAACAGTGCAATAGGAAAAACTCTTGGAAACTATACGGGATTTATAATTTTCCAATAAATACAAAGCATATATCTGTGTGGGTCATACCAAAATTCCAGTATTCAGAATTATATAGGAATAATTCTTTAGTGAAGAAGAAACATAAAAATAAGTGAAGAGAAATGGATATATTTTAAAGATAACATTACACTTCTAGTAGGGTTAGTCTTGGAATGCTTACTTTTTTAGAAAAGTTCTCATATTGGCACATAGTACGTTACTGTCCTTTACTGATTGTTTTACTTATGCTGTTAATGTGGGGGATGGGAAGGAACAAATGTCTTAGAAGGTATAGGGAATGAATGCAGATGTGTTACATTGCTCTGTTAAATGTGAAATTGTTTAAATCTGGATTATAATCCACAAAAAATGAAAGAGCAAGAAAGATGTATGTGAAGTAGCCATTGGGATGGAGAAACTGGTATATATGTGTATATACATATCCATCTACAGACAGACTTTTTTTTTTTTAATTGTATTTTTCTTCCTTCATAAAGTCCTGGTTGCCATAGCTGTGTGTTTTTGGTATATTTTCCTGACATACTTATAATATTCTTTTAAAAAACACTTGAAAAACCCCATAGGTCAAAGATCCCTAGTTAAAGAGAACTGACTAAAATTATTTAACTATAACTTAAGTGCATGTAAAACACTTCACTTGCTATGGATCACTGTATTTTTACATGAGGAGTCTCACTTTGGCCAAAGAACCATTCTGTTGCAATCTATTGTTCAGCAACATTCAGTACAAGTCTCTTTGGATTCCTTTTGGTGAAAGCTCATCTCCAGAGGCTGTGGGTTTCCATAGTACCTGATCCTTATGTAGCAGACTCTTGGTATTTCTACACAGCAGTGGAGTGTCAGCAATGGACTTGTGTTCTGCTTTCCTGCTTTGGTGCACATTTTACACCTTTGACCTTTTAACACTGACTGCTGTTGGAAACTTCCGACAGAGAGGCATCAAGGAAAAAAAAAACAACAAACAAAACAAACTAAACCAAACCACTCCACTGTCATGAAGGGTTGTTGCTAGATTTGGGTATGTGGTAGTTGATGCTTGCCAAGTGATGGTGTGGTGGGAGGAAAAATTGTGTGGATCTGTGCAGTTGGGAATTCTCATCAAATTTGATCACTTAGTTTTAAATACCTAAAAACAAAAAGTAGCTGAAGGTTGATGAATTTTTATGTTTTACTGAAATGTACTGAAGTGCTTTATAAGATTAATTGTTTAGTACTTTAGTAGAATATTTATTAATCTGAAAGCTCCCCAGTCTCTAGAGGATGTTGTTTGTGAACAGAGAAGGATTTATGGGTGATGTGAAGGTTAGAGGCCATCTTGAGTATAGTGATCACAAAATGGTAGAGTTTTCAATCAGTAGAGCTGCTACCTTGGACTTCAGGAGGGCAGACTTTGACCTGTTTAGGAGACTGTTTGACAGAGTCTTTTGGGAGACAGTCCTGAAGGGCAAAGGAGTCCAGGAAGGCTAGGCATTCTGCAAGAGGGAACTCTTTAAGCCACAGAAGCAGACTGTCCCGATGTGCCATAAGATGACCCAGGTCCTGGCTGAACTTTGTCTGGAATTCAGGAAGGAAAGTCTGTGGCCTAGGGAAGAAGGGGCAGGCAACTCGGGAAGAATACAAAGATTTTGTGAGGCTATGCAGGGAGAAAATTATAAGGGCCAAAGCCCAACTAGAGTTTAATCTGGCTACTGCTGTAAAAGAAAATTTAAAAAATGTTTCTGTAAATACATTAACAACAAAAGGAGTACTAAGGAGAATCTCCAACCTCTGTTGGACATGGGGGCAAACATAGTGACCAAAGATGAAGAGAAGGCTGAGGTATTGAATGACTACTTTGCCTCAGTCTTTAGTAGTAAAACCAGTTGTCCTATGCATGCCCAGCCCTTGAGCTGGAAGATGGGGACAGAGAGTAGAATAAACCCCCGATAACTACAGGCCTGTCAGTCTGGCCTTGGTGCCAGGGAAGGTTATGGAGCAGATCATCTTGAGTGCAATCACAAGAAATGTCCAGGACAACCATTGATCAGGCCTAATCAGCGTGGGTCTATGAGAGGCAGGTTCTGGTGGACTAACTGGATGTGCTTCTATGATAAGGTGACCCAATTAGTGTATAAGGGAAAGGCTATGGATGTTGTCTACCCAGAGTTCAGTAAAGCTTTTGACACTGTTTCTTATAGCATTCTCTTGGAGAATCTCTCTGCTTATGGCTTGGATGGGCATATGCTTCACTAGATAAAAAATTGGCTGGATGTTTGGGCACAAAGAATTGTGCTGAATGGAGTGGATTCTAGGTGGTGGCCAGTCACAAGTGGTGTTCCCCGTGGTTCAATACTGGGGTTAGTTCTCTTTAGTACCTTTATCAATGATCTGGATAAGGGGATCAAGAGCACCCTCAGTAAGTTTGCAGACAACACCCAGGTTGGGCAGGAGTGGTGAGGTGTTTGAAGGTAATGAGGCTCTACAGAGGAATCTGGACAGGCTGGATTGATGGGCCAAGGCCAATAGTATGAGGTCCAACAAGGCCAAGTGCTGGGTCCTGCAGCTGGGTCACAACAACCCCGTGCAATGCTACAGGCTTGGGGAAAGAGTAGCTGGAAAGCTGCCCAATAGAAAAGGACCAGGAGTGTTGATTGACAAACAGCTGAATATGAGCCAGCAGTGTGCCAAAGTGGCCAAGAAGGCCAACAGCATCTAGCTTGTATTAGAAACAGCATGGCCAGCAGGACTAGGGAAGTGATTGTACCTCTGTACTCGACACTGGTGAGGCTGCATCTCAAATACGGTGTTTGGTTTTGGGCCTCTCACTACAAGAAGGACATTGAGGTGCTGGAGCATATCCAGAAGAAGGGCAGTGAAATTGGTGAAGGGTCTAGAGCACAAGTCTTTTGAGGAGTGTCTGAGGGAACTGAGGTTGTTTAGCCTGGAGAAAAGGAGGTTGAGGACAGATCTTACAGCTCTCTACAACTACCAGAAAGGAGGTTGTAGAGAAGTGAGTGTAGATCTCTTCTCCTAAGTTACAAGTGATAGGACAAGAGGAAATGAACTTAAGTTGCGCCAGGGGAGGTTTAGGTTGGATATTAGGAAAAAATGCTTCCCCAAAAGGTTTGCCAAGCATTGGAATAGGCTGCCCAGGGTGGAGTCGCCGTTCCCGAAGGCATTTGAAAGACTTGTAGATATGGTGCTAAGGGACATGCTTTAGCGGTCACCTGGCAGTGCTAGGTTAACAGCTGAACTTGAGCTTAAAGGTCTCTTCCAACCAAAGCAATGCTATGATTCTGTGGGTCTCTGAAGTGTCATTGCTGTGGCTGGGACTGTGTTTCAGGAGAGAGTGTGTTTGGTGCTGAACTGCAAATAGCTGCCTTCCTGCTCGCTGGTCTGCACAGGTTTGTGCTTGGTTGGTGTTACAGCAGGAATTTGAAGAAAAAGGCATGATATTGTTAGAAATAGCTTATTGGTAGAAGATAATTTGGCTAATTAATCTTAGCACTTGATTGGCATTTATGGGTTAATGATACAGGTTTTATAGAGTCATTGAAGTTGGAAGACCTTTATGTTTTTTTCTGAAAATAAAAAAGTAGTAGCCAATAGTGTGAGCTGTTGAGACTGTTCGAAGTCATTGAGAAACAATAGAGATGGATAAACATAGGTCAAAGTTGTCTCCAACATGAAGTATTTTTGTAACAGGTTCAGAATTAAATTTTATTTCAGTATTTCCTTTTGTTTTATTTTCCCCTTGAAAACCCCAAGATTCATATTTTGCTATTTTACGGAGTAATAAACCTGTATTTAGGCTATTAAAGCTGAAAAAATGGCAAAAACATGTTTTAAAACCAAGCATTTAATACATAGCCTGTATTTGTTCAAGTGAAATTATTTTTATGTAGATAGAGAATTCTGCTTTCAGGGCTCATGTGTAGGGAATGGTTTGGTATAAATTTACAAATCACTACCAGTAGGGCAAGTGTAAAAGGCCTTTGAATTTTTTAACAAACAGAAATATCAGATATTACACAAAGAGGTGAGATGCTTCCTGAAAGCTTAATGAAGATGGTAGCAGTCTTCTTTTTAACCTACTGTCGGTTACACCTCTTGTATTCACTACAGTAAAATTCCTGTGGAATAAATACCTGTGCACCAGTATGGAAGATGTCATGAATCTAATGCAGAAGTGTTGGAATACTTTTTGTGCACTACACAGGCAATCTTGAGATAAGTCTTTCACGCCCTTCCTTCCAGCCCTAGATGCTGCAGTAAGTGGCTATTTTCAGTTGACCTTTTGGCATAGTCTGAAAAACTGACTCTAGAAGACCAAAGTGTAAACGTCTGCGAAGTGAAGATGATGAACCTCTGTTGCTAAGACTGTTGCTTTTTATGGAGGAATGTGACGGTGACTGGCTTGCGCACAGAGGTTGAACTTCCATGATCTGCTTAGTTATCTCCACGCTTTTACTTAGAGCAGAATATTAGGCCCAGCATTATGGAGTCTCTAGGCATTGTATTTGTTTTAGTGCAGTTTGAAAGAACCCATGAACTGATCCGTTTGAGGTCAGAACTGGAGGAGCCAAGCTTCTTCAACAATATTTTATCATTTGGAAGGCTAGAAAGGAGGACACATCCTAAGTGCTCATAATGTATGATTACTACTAAGAATGTTGCCAAGGAAGATCTGCGGTGCCCCAGGCAGAATCCTCACTACTAAAACTTAAGCAAAAGCTTACCTAAAAGTCAGCCCTTGTCAAGATGAGCTGGTAATTAAGGTATAAAAGGAATAGTTGTTACGTTTCAGGTAGTTTTCTCCTCTGGCAGTGTCTTCTGCGTTAATTTTATGCTACACTAAAGAAATTCCATAAATAACATGAAAATAGTGTATGTTTATAAAGAAGGTCTTTTAAAGTGCAATATGCTTTTGAAGTTAATTATGTTGCCGTAATTTTATAACATACTGATTTCTGTTAATGATATTCTATGAAATGGGAAAACAGCAGCTCTTGAAATGTGCATAAAATCAGGTAACAAATAGTGAGTGGTGTTTGTGTGCGTGCTACTTTAATGCACTTTATTAGAAAACATAATTCTAATCTGTATGTGTGGTACAGCTGACATAAGACACCTTATTATATCCTTTTCCCTTGATTTTATTTTTTTCTTTTAAACTGGCATATTTTAATAAGTTGTCTATATTGCCATTCTTGTACAATCAGTTGGTTTATCACAAATGCCTGTTCATCCAGGTGAGCGAACAGGTGGGTCAGACAAAATTACTGTCTGCAGGTAAATGAGAAGTAGTAAGTAGGGAGGGAGATCTTACTCTTAGTTAAAGTTTTTATTTTGAAAAGCGTAAAAAATAAAAACATCCACATCACTCTGCTCATAAAAGCTTCTGTACTAAGCATTTTCTTGTGGTTTATCTTCTTTGTAGGTTGTCAGTTAATTTCAGGCATTGCATCTGATTACTTTGGAAATAATAACACAAATAAAGTATCAGGCTTAAGGAAATAAATTACAGGAGGAGATGCAGTACTTATTTAAAGAAACTATTAAAATAAAACTAGCTGTGTTTTCCACAATATTTTAGTTCCGGGAGGTCTGACATTGCTTTTAACTTTTTCTGAAATGGAAAAGTGAATCATTGTTTTATAGAAAGAAATGAGGATAGAATAGAGTAAAAATCATGTGATGGAAACTAATGCCTTGTACCATACACTCCTTAGTAGTTGCCATGAGATTTTGAGTCATTGGTGCCAGAAGAGCCATTGCTTCTCAGTTGGACTTGGAATTTTAAGTGTCCTAACATAGATATATCTTGAAAATATGATGATTGTGACTTTTGAGCCTGTAATGTAAGGGGCTGTGAAAGAGACCAGAGACTGAAATACCTGTATAAACAGTTTAAGAGCAGTATGTCTAATAACAAAATATTAATTTATTTTTATTTGTAAAGCTTCATATAGTCAGGCAGATACTCTGTGTACAGAATAAAATATGAAGAAAAAAAGTGTCTTTGTGTCACTGTGAGGGTGAGGGGCTGGGGAAGGTACTAATTTGTAGTTCTCTGTAGTTTAATACGTCCTGGGAATTGTTTCAACCGTAGCCTTGGCAAAAGCACCTTTATGCTTACTATCATATACTGGTTCTTTGGGGGCTTGGGAGGGGGCTGGGGCGATGAACTGTGATTTCTCCTTAATCCTTTTATTAAAAAAGTGGGGAAAATAATATTGGTAAAAAAATAAAAAAATCCTACACTTTCAATAGTAACTGCTGTTGCAGGTAACATTTAAGTGGACAGCATAAGTAATGCTTTGAAACAGATGTTTTCTGTTCCCTTCTGAGTGTTTTTAGCTTGGTTTCTATGGCAAAGAAACCTATGTAGAGTGTCAGGCCTCTTCTTCCCCTGTCTCCAAAAATAACTTCTAAATTTGCCAGCCAGTATAAGCCAAAATTAAACGGGAAGGGGGAGGCTCAAAGGTAGCTGGAGCCCTACTGGTTTCAAGCAAACTGGTGATTCCACAGAGGAGAATCAGTGCTCTGGGAAGAGGAGGCAGAGTTGCTACAAGACAAAATGATATAACCACCACTGTCTACCCTGCTAGCAAAGGTGAAATTTACATCTTGCTGGGGCAAGTTCTGCTGCAGTTATGAGTTTTTATTGGTTTGGTTTGTTTTTTACCCCAGTGGAGTCCCCCAAGAGGACCTGAAGTTATTGCCTTGAGGAAAGAGTAGGAGACAGGACATTTAAAAGAGCACTAATAAAAGCTGGTTTCTGCTCATGGAACAGCTTGTGCTTATTATTATAGCTGTAAACATTCAAGCTGCTTAATCCACTACTTACAGTTTTTATCTGTATTCTGTAAGGAATCTTATGAGTTTTCTTTGCAGTGCTGCATTAGGATAACCTTGATGCCTTTCAGTATTTCCAAAAATCTGTACAGTGGAAGATAGAGTAAATAGAAATGCTTGGTCCCCAAATCCTACAAAATCAAGATGTTTTGAATAGACTAAAGGGAATAAGAGGACTCTTTTGAATGGAGGCCTTAGGATGGGATTTTTCTGTGTTCTTGTTGCAATTGCTATAACAATTGAATGACTTGTGAGCTCTGTCTTCAAAAAGTCAAGAAGTTTCAGGTTCATGTTCTTCTCTCGCCCTCATGTTACCTCCATTATTTGCCACGGTTATTAAGTTACAAGCAATCTGAAAAAAATTGAAGAAAGCTTGCAGAATACAGAAAATTCATTTCTTTGGTAATGGGAAAGTGGGTGTTGAGCAGTAATACGCTCTTTGACCAATGAGCTGCTGTGGATCTCTGGGTGTTGTCAGGATAGTGACAGCAAATACTGTTGTTTTGGTGGGGAATAAAGGTTGCAGAGATTGAAGTGGAAGGTGAAAGGAGAGGAAAAATGGAGGCAACAGACAGAAATCCATTAACTCTGCTTTGCTTCTCCCCCTGATCATAGAACAAGTTGTTGTGGTAAGACAGTCAGAACACATACATTCCAAGTGAGAGCAGGTATACCAGCCATTAGTGTGAAAGTGTGTCTGTAATGTTCTGTTATTTGTCTCATAAAACTGTCATTTAATTAGCAATTTTAGCTATGTCCATTGCAAACCTAGATTCTTCTTGTGAATGATTGCACTTAATTTAGAACCATAACATTTACAGCTCTTGTGCTGTTTTTCTGACCCACTCAACCTTTTTAGAATTGAGTGTTTTGTCTTCTCACCTTTTTCTATCTTTTAATATATTAGGTTATTTCAAAGTTGTTTTGTTTTCTTTGGCCTTAACTACTCTAAATGGCTGTACATATTTCTCAGATTACTACTTCTGGATCAGTGATTAGCCATTAAGTCACCTGATTGGTCAGTACCCAGAGTCCCTCAGTAACCCCTGTCAGTTCCATTGAAGGTAACTTCTCCTTAATGGGCTTGTATGTGTATTGTGCCTGTGTATACATAGGCTTATGTATGCTTTTATACATATATGGACTTAATATATATATATGAACAAAATCTTCAGCTATCGTTCTTTGACTACAATATGTGGAGGGACTGCTGAAAAATGATGAAAATACTTTAGCAAGTAATTTTATCACTTTTTCTAATTTGACATATTTAAAGAGTGTGATAGAAGCCATATGAAAATTTCATGTAGTTCTGTTGAACAAGCTGCTTCAGAAAGTGTCTTCTGGTTTCCCTTGAACTATCTCTTCAGTTAACCTGCCTACTCTTGAAGTGTCTTCTGTGCTTGTAATTCCTGCTAGTACCCTTAGTTTTTCATTAGAAAGAAAAGCACAGATTTTATAACCTACACAGCCTGAACATGAACCAGCGTTGTGCCCTTGCCACAGAGGACTAATGGTAGCTTGGTCCGTGCTGGGCAAAGCCTTGCCAGCAGCTGAAAGAAGGTGACCCATTCCCCTCTGTTCCGTGCTGGTGAGGCCATGTTTGCAGTGCTGTGCCCAGGTCTGGGCTCCTCAGTATAAGACACATGGGCATGCTGGGGAAAGTGCAACAAAGGGCCATCAAGATGATTCAGGGCCCGGTGTATCTCACATACAAGAAGCTGAGAGAGCTTGAACTATTCAGCCTGGAGCAGAGAAGGCTTGAGGGGGATCTCATCAGTGTATATAAATACCTCAGGGGAGGGTGCAAAGGGGATGGAGCCAGTTTTCAGTGGTGCCCAGTGACAGGACCAGAGGCAGTGGGAACACACAGGAGGTTTCCAGGTTCTTTCTGAACATCAGGGAACGCTCCTTTTCCATTTTATGTTTTATGATGTGAGGGTGACTGAGCACTGGCACAAGTTGCCCAAGAAGGTTGTAGAGTCTCTATCATTGGAGGTACTCAGAAGCCATCTGAACGTGGTCCTGGGCAACTGTCTGTAGGTGGCCTTGCTCAAGCATGGTGGGTTTAGTTTTAAATATGTGAATTTTAAATATGCTGCTTCAGTATTTGCCTTCTAGGCATCTTATCTTGTAGTTTACAATAGTGGGAACTAGCACTTCTTTGTTTAATGAGAGTACTGTCCTTAAAGTTTGATTCGTACTCTAAACATTGTGAAGTTAGCCAAAACAATAAAAAAGACCTTCTCTAAGAAAAGATATTAGTTGCTGGATCTGAATTTCACAGTTTTAATCAATATTATTTCTTATCCAAATTCTTATTTCTGTATATGTTTAACCGAATGTGTCCTTTTTAAAACTGCATTAAAAAACCTGAAAATAATCAAACCAGCAACTTGAAGATTTTAGGGAAAGGATTCTTTTCAGACTGTAAAAAAAAAAAAAAAGCAGCAAAATATTTTGAAAAGTCTTAGACTTTGAGTAGACAAGCTCTCTGACAAAATGCATGAGTATGAAAACCCTAGCTGCAGAGGTAGAAATGTCTTTTTTATTTCTTCTAGATAAATATAATAAAAGTTAATGTTGCTCACTTGTGTTTTAAAATGGGTTAACACTTTTTAGGAATGTATTTAAGAAAAAAAAAAAACCCTCATGTAATAGAACATATTTTATAGTCAGCATTTTCCCATGTAGTAAACAGTAAACCTCCCCAGATTTTTTGAGGCTGTGAGCATCTCTGATGAGAAGAAATCCATTTCTGGGGGAAGTGAAAAAAGAGAGGCAATTAAGATTATCTTTATCTGTTTGCTTAAAAGGATTTAACTGGTTGTCCTGGTTTCGCCTGTTTAGTCGTGTGCTCTTTTGTAAATAATTTTTGTTTTGTTGAAGAGTAATCTTATCTTTTTTTTTTTTAAGATGGTTCTGCAAGTACTAGGTAGTCATGGAAAGTATTCCCTGAATACCTCTGAAATTTGTGTGTTTTTCTTCGAAGCTTCACAATGAGGATGATCCTGCAGAGTCTTCAGCAGCTGAGCAGCCTTCCACATCTACAGAGACTACGCAGACTCCCCAGACAGCAGCTTCATCAGAAGCAGATACTTCCCCTCCACCTTACTGTAGCATAGCTGTAGATGCAGCTGCAACCTCAGGTATTTTTTCTTATGTAACAGCTTATCAGGGAGGCGTGTGTATGAATCAGCACTTGGTTCAAAGTAGTACGATGCTGCAGTATGGTTTTTTCCCCCCTCTTTCTACGCACACAATTGCAGTAAAAAGCTATGTTTTCATGCACAGCCCTTTGTTTTGTTCAGAAGAGGCACACTTCTAAATGACACTGATTGTTCCAAATTACTAGACTAAATGGTTATTTGTTAATTAGTGAAATAGGTTTTATTTAAGTCTGCATGTAGTTCAGTTCCACATTTAATCTACGTCTTTGAGTAGTGTTCCATTATCAGACCTCATTAGCAATTTTCATTGCCTCTTTGTAAAAAAAAAAAAAAACACCAGGAAACATAACAGCAGGCAACACCAAAGTCCCTGTTGAAGCAAAGTTTCTTGGATTTGCGTTTCCCATGTGCTGAGTAAATATTTTAGAATTAACCTCCAACCTAATTTTTTTTATGTTGATTAAAGGAGCAGTTTCCTGTCCCTGTTCTTTGAGACAGTGCTTCCAAGTGTACTACATAGCTATGCAGAAATTATCCCTATATATAACATCTTTGTGTTGGCGTGCTGACAAATCTCTTTACCATGTGACCTACACTGACAAATCTTTACTGTGTAAGCAGTCTTATTACAAACTACTGCTGGCTATAGAAGGAAGCTGAAGATGTATTTTTAAATGCCTTATATTCGTTTTCTCAATAATTCTGTATGATGATGTTTTCCTCTTTCAGTATATAAGAATGAAATCTGCGGTCCGTTTTCATAGAAGGAACATTTTTTAAAGACTGTGAAATTGAAATCTTAGAAAAATGGATTTTCACAGAACTGCTGTTAGCAGCAAGTCCATGCTAATAAAATTACAGCATGATTATTACTGGACTTAAGTAATTAGTTGATAATTAAAAGCTTTTTTTTTCAGAGTTTTTCTGTGCATGTCTTTTGTATGATTTAATAAAAAGCCTTTGGTTGGAATGCCTGGGGATGTAACTCAGCAAACGATTTTGATGTCTCCTTGCAGCCTCTAGGTTAAAGTTTCTGCCTTGAGCAGCTGAAAGCACCATCGAGCTATTCACTGTTTTATTTTATAAAAATAAAGTGGTTTTTTCTTAAACTTAAAAGAACTTGAAATACAAATGTCATCAATCTTAGCCTCTGTTGACAGGAGTACTTTAAAGCTCAGTAGTTAATGTGCATATAAAATTTAATGTTCTTGACATCTTTCTAGCTTAAAAATGCATAACCTCTTTATTTCAAACAGAAACACACAATGAATTTTATCCTGTACCACCTCCATACAGTGTAGCTACCTCTCTTCCTACTTATGATGAAGCAGAGAAGGCCAAAGCTGCAGCAATGGCAGCTGCTGCAGCAGAAGTTACCCAACGAGTAAGTGATAAGAGTTCTGCTTTATTTCAATTTTGTAAATCATGTTAGGCTAATCTAATTATTTATATAAATTAGGCCCATATTATGACCTATTTATTAAAGTAATGGTGAACCTCTGATTTAAGTATTTTGGATGCTTTGTTTTTGTATAGACAGTCCAAGTTATTTGTGAAGTACTGATAAGTGTATCATATTCACTCCTTTCTCAGGCATAGCTGCCAATTTTTGCCCTGTTTTAATAGTTTATCCAGTATTTTGTCATGTTTTAATGAAGTACCCACTACTAACGTAACTTTTTAGAATTAATGCTGATATTTAGTGTTTCAGATCATTAAAAAAAAAGGGAAGTAATGAATAAAGTAGGCCTTTAGAGAGGAAGGAGAATTCCAAGAGTCTAGAAGGGGGCAAAACTCCAAATAATGTAGATTTATTTATTTATTTGTTTGTCCTTCTTGTTTTCTTCATGAAAGCTTTAATATTGAAGTTCAAAGAAATGTTTCAGATACTTAAAACAATAAAAACCCAACCTAGACAACCCACACTACAAGTTAGGGTAAACAGGAAATTAAGTAATAGGTATATACTCAGTGTTTATAGTTTTATAAGAATTAGCATTACAAAGAATATTCTTCAAAATATAAAATTGATACCTGTAATTTGTGTTAACTGTTAGTTTTGTAAGCAAAGTTCTTCCTTTTTATTTATTTTTTTTCCTCAAAAGTTTTGGAATGTGGAAATTCTGCTGTTTGGTAGTATTGGCCAGAAGATACTACACTCAAATTAAGTTTCCAGTGCTTTCACTAAAGTTCTCCACCTTGCAATCAATTATGATGGCATTTGAGATGCATTTAATATTTTACTGACTGCAATGAGCTTGTGACTGGAGAAAAAAATTCTGCTCACCCAGCAGGAGGCTGTTCCTTGCTTGACTACTGTGCAGTAATCATAGTGCACAACACTCACTTTAAGGTACACACAGCTGAAGTCAAAGTGGATTTGTGTAACATCACCAGTGGAGATGTTACACAAATCTGTTTTACTAAATGCAGCAGGGAACAGGGAACCAGTGCATCGTTACCTGCCAAGTTTCTGCTGTGAAATGATGATCTCCAATTGTGACTTTTTAACTGCTTTAACAGGAGCATGAATTTTATGTAGTCTGTCCTTACTGCTTGTAATGCAAGTAAAACACTTGCTGAAATATTGGTCTGAATGGAACCCTCAGTTTGAAATTATTAACCTTTAACATTACTTGGAACACTAGTAACCCAAACCGTAACTTTTAGGGCACCGTTACCAGTGCTGTGACACTTCAAAGCGGACACATGCAACTCTTGCAAGATTCTTGTTGCTTTTAACTTTGTATGTGTAGAACACTGAGGTGAAAGTTTCAGACATGCAAATAATCTTCCTTGACCTGAATTTCACAGGGAAAACCTCAGGCTGGGGTTCAAAAAACAAGCTGGTTTTTTTTGCTTGTCATTTAGCTTTTGGTTTTGTTTTTTCCTTTGGAGAACTCTTTCAAAATAAAAACTTTCACAACAAAAACTCTTTCACAAGTTCAAATCACTGTGTTAGAAAACATCTTTTGCCCTTCCTCAGAAAATCTGCCTGATTTTGGCCAAGCTACAAGTTTTGGAAAAATTTATTTCCACAGTTCATATATAGAGCTTCAAATTTAGGAACTGCGTGGAGATTGTCTTGCATGAACAAGTTTAGACTGCTCATAGCTCTGAAGGGAAGGTGACTGCAGCTGTGCTGTCCCCAGAGACCATTCTCAAATCTTCTGTATCAGAGTAGGATTACAGGACTAAGAGATACACCTCTTGTCTGCTTTTGGTGAACATATCAGAACTGAGAAATAGAAATTTCTGATGTGCCCTGGAATAGTTTTATTATTCTTGGTGTTTGTTTAGAAGGGAAAAGGAAAGCCAGCTGATTCAACTGCAAGGACAACAACACTGAGCTTCTGAACCTTAGGTGTTGGGGGGAGAGAAGTCTGGTTCTGATTGGGCAAGGAGGTAACTGGCTCAAAGTGAACATAGGCAGGAATCTGAGAGGATGGGTCTAAGTAAAAGTAAGAAAAGGCAAGGGTAAATAGATAGCAGTGGTATGGAGGATGTACAGAGAGATTCAAATGAGAATCAGGAGCGAGAAGGATAAACTGGGATTGGTGGAGAAAGGAATGCAAGTGGGACAACATGTGGTAATGGGAAAGGAGCTGAAGCTGTTCTGTGAGAAAAGAGGAGTAGGGACAGAGAAGGAATCTGGAGTTAAGGAGAGTAGGATATAGTGACAAAGTGAGAAATAAACTTTTACATAGTCTGCTTTTCCAAAACATACAGTAGACCATGACAATCACGAACCAGGTGCTGACACCACAAGGATTTTACTTTGGAAAATTCAGTAGGGGGACACTGTCATTCAGGCATACATACACCTCAAACTGTGTAGACTTACCACAGTACTGGTAGTCTCAGAAGTCTACTGAGTGTACCTAAAAGCCACAGTCCTGCTTACTGGTAAAGATCTCAAGTTTGATAGAATTTCTGCTCAGTTTGCTTCTGTGTTTTTGTTCATTTCATTTATTTATTTTAAAGCACATGCATGCATGCACACAAGCTATATTAGAGAAACAGTATTAAAATTGCAAAGTTGAGATTTGGGGAAAAAATAGGAAATGCTGAAGTTGAATTCCAATTTTGTAGATGATACTAAAATATAGTACAATTATATGCCAGTGCAGTTTTAATTAATGCCATATTAATTACCTTACCACGTGATACTGCCACAAAATCCCTGCTTTATTTAATACCTCCGTTGGACTTACATGGGGGTGGACTAAGAGTGTGTAATGAGACTATCTAAATCTACCAGATGACTGCACTAAGAAAAAAAAGAATTCACGTTATGGTTAGAGTGTTGATTTGCCATCTTAAGGGGAGGGATTTTGACCCTTAGAATACGTGTGGAAGAACAGATAAGTGACTTAAACTTTGCACTGCTGGAACGTAGTTAGTTCTTTTCCCGCTTTCACTGTCTTGGTGACCAGAAGCAGTGACAGCTGCAGACAGTATCTGCCGTGTATATTACACACTTTGCAAAACGTACACAGAGGATAGAACATGTAGTGGGGTTTTTATTTTCAGCCTTATGAAATCAGTGCTTTTAAGAATGTGAACTCTGCTATGATCTGTGGCTTTAGTTTCTTGCCTGTAAAATGGGGATATATTGCCTTTTCACTACAATAACGTGAACAGTTGGAAAAACTTAAATGTCCTTCTGTTAACCTTGAGTGATATATGAAGCTGGCAATTGTTTCATGGTATAGTCCACAGTGTGCAGTAAAGAAGGCTACAAACCTCAATGAGCAAAAGAGAGGAAAATAATATAAAAGGCAGCACATTGAATCACCAGCTTTCGTATTTCCCCCCGCCCTGAATCATGTAGGGTTCTTACAAAAACCATTGGTATGATCATACTAAAGACATCATGATAAGCCCTGCCTCCACAGATTGTACGAACAATCTAAACATTTACTGAAACTTTCAGTACTTTTTTCTTTAGTTCTTTGTGTAGCTTACAAGAATAGATTATGTATATACATTTAATTCCTTCAAATGCTCCCAGATAGCTCAATGTATCAAAGAAATTGTAGCAGCCCTATGTCATCAGGAGCAGTAGCATTAGTTGCCCTGCCTTTTGATATTTCACTTCTCAAGGTCAGTTTTGGAAGGTCAATTTAAAGGGACAAAAATATTGCTAACAGTTAAATGACTTGTTTGTATGTTGCAATGAATGGCTTTTACTTAATGCTTTTCAGTTGCATTTGTCTTATGTTTTTCTGTTTTTACATGCTTAGCACGCCCAGTTTAGGGAGTCTAGGAGTCTGTTTGATGAAATATTCCTCAGTCGTCCAGAGGTATGGTATAGTTCTCTCTAGTTTAGATTTTAACTATGAATTTTTGTGCTGGCAAACAAATGCTTCTGGGGTTCACTGTGCCTTCCCTCCCCACCCCCAACTTTAACTTCTCCATATTGTTTTTTTTTTGAATTCTGAAGGTCTCATTTATGGGGTTTAAGTAATTCGACCCTTTCCTCAGAACTGTAAATTCACTGCATTGAGAGGAGTTGTATGAGTTTAGTTATCAAAGAGCTTTCTGAAAACTTGGGTTCTGTCCTTGGTTAAATAAAGGTGGTTGTCTCACTATGTGCTGTACTAGGTTTCAATTTGAAGTAAGTTAAAAAGCATTATGGGAAAGAATTGGTACTCTTTTTGCAGAGTACTACAGAGAACACTGTAGTTTCAGGAGACTTAGGTTCAACTTCAGTAGGTGCTGTATACCTTTTGGTGCTCTTTTGCGTAGAGAAATTGCTCCATGTGACATGCCATTTATTCTGATAATGTATTTTGCTGTTTAGATGTTTCCCTGGTCATAGGAACAAAAAGTTTTCTGTTTATACAGATCTCAGCATATTTAGCAAACAAGAAATACTGTCCATGATCCTACTGTCCATGATATAAATGGCTACATTTGTCAAAAATCAATACGAGATACTGAAACAGTATTATACATCTTATGGATTTCTGTGTGTTCTTCTCATTTAAAAAAAAGGAAAAAAAAAAGGGCTCTATTTATAGATGTATGTTTATGATTATTCTCATTGGTAAAAATGTCAATATCTAATAGAAGTATTAATATGAAATTATGTTTAGTTCTAAGTATCAGCAGAGAGTACTGTCATTCTTCAATGAATGATGGCAAACAATTATATTTTTTAAGAAAGACTGGGGCAATTGACACCAACTAGATCAAATGAGAGCACTGTGAAAGACAGCCAATATTACTGGGGCTTAAGCAGTGGCAAATTGGTCAGGACTGATCATAAAACCAGATAGTACTAAATAATTTAGATACCAGTTGAACATGATTTAAGCACAGGAAGCTATTCCATTTCTTAGACATTTGGAGACAGTAAATAGAACTCAATTTAATATAACTCTCTTTTGACATGGAGTGTGATAAATTACAACTTGTTCACACTTACTACAACAGTAGCTACTTACAAATGTCTGCTCTCATATCCCTGGGTTGTATATTGGCCTGTATTTCTCACATGTGTAAGCTTTATAGAAGCCTGTGCATAGAGAGAAATGTGCCAAACTGGTTATTATAGTTGAGCAAAATTTATTTTTTTTTTCCTGAAAAAACTTCTGGCATAGAGAGTAATTTGCTGATTGGTTTGGAAATGCCAGTATGAAGTACAGTAGCTAGCAGGCAGTTAAAAAAAAAAAAAAAAGTAGAAAAAATACTTCACCTAGGGTTTTACAGACCTGAAATTAAAATTGAAAATACTTTTTGTTGTCCTGACTTAAAAAAAAAAAGCAACTTTTGTGGCATACATTTTGGATATAAGTATATTCAAATGCAACTAATTTTTTTTAATGCATTTTCAGCCCTTCACTTCTTCCCATCAGTCTTGTAGCTGCATCAGAGTTGAGCTAAATAAACTTCCATAGTCAGTTAGGGTGACCATTTAGGGACAACTGAAATTATCTAGAGTTAAATTGTAGCCTTTTAAGATTGTTGTTCAGCTAGCTTTTTGTGCTTTCCTTGGAATTGTCTATGTGAATAGCAGTGTTTTTAAAGTAAGCTATTTGATACAGAGTCTTGGTTAATTAGTCTGAAATAAAGTACACAGCTGGAATTTCATGAGCATGTTGTGGAGAGTAAAGCTGACTGCCTTTTTTTGGTAAGGTTGCTTCTAGCACATTTTTAACCATAATCGCTATACCCTGGTAAATTATTTTGCTGTGTTGACAAAGGTGAGCATGTCAATCACATGACAGAGCTTTAGATGACTGTTATTGTTTAATCCCCTTTTAGTTTTGAACTCAATATACAAAATAACATTTGGTACACCAGCTGAATAATGTTTTAAAATCAGAATGGTGTTATTTTAGTAGTGTTTGCTGTAGGTAAACCAGTTCAAGTCAATCTTACTTGAACTGATCTCCCTCTATCTCTTTTTTTTTTTTTAGTAGCTCATTATTTTTTCAGTTCTAATACATTATGATTAATTGGAGAAAAAAAAATAGGAAAAGATTGTTACTCATTATTATGTCTGGACCATATTACTTCTGCTACTGACAGCATTATTTAACTTGTATTGTCTTGCATTGTTCTGACGTTATTCATTTAAGTATAAAAGTGGTGTATTTAACTGGTTTTACAGGTTTCATCAGGCTCTGTTTTAGTAAGTGCAGTCACCATGAAAACTTTGTTTCCCAGTCTGCAGTTGCAGCAATGTTACACTTGTGCACAGAACTGCATAGGTGAGATCTACCGAGCTCTGTTGAAAATTCAAGTACTGAGAAACAAAAGAAACTCATACTTTCAGTATTGCCAGATCTAGTACTTTGAGATTATGGGAGAGATCTTGGTATTGTTTTGACTGACATCCCTGTTACTTTTGTTGGAAGGACTGTGCTGTTTGAGTTCAGAAGGCTTGTAAGCACTTTCAGTGTGCTCATCACGCCCTCTTGTGTCCATAGAGGTTTTCTTTGCTTTGCCATGTTTTTCCATGGGTTATTGGATAGTCAAATTGGTTAGCGCAGTGCTATTGCATCAGCAGTTTATTTTAAGGTGCTAACCTGATTATAAAACTGTATTCTACATTTTGGGAAGCATTAAACGACTTTTCTGTCAGGAAAAAAATAGAACAGTGACTTTTTCAAATGTGTCATAACGTGGCTGCATGTCAAGATGGTTACAGTAAAAAAAAGATTTCTGATGGTTTTGATTGTCATCTGAAGTAATTTTTAGCTTCATTTAAGATGCATAGGCAGTATGTACTTATCTTCTACTGAAACTTCTACAGAAAATTTGGGCTCTGTCAATATAAGCAACAAATAACACATGGTTTATAGATATGAATTATTCTTCTTTTAAACTTCCTCAATGTGGACATGTTATGGAAATGTCAATTTTCTTCTAGCTTTAGAAACATAATTAATACTTTAATCCTACAGATAGTTATTCTAAAATAAATTTCTCACTAAATTATCACTAACCTGTAAATCCAGGAAGAAGAGTATCCACCACGAGATGATTTCAGTGATGCAGATCAGCTTAGAGTGGGCAATGATGGCATCTTCATGTTGGCATTTTTCAGTAAGTTATCTTGTATTGCAGACCTACTGAGGTATAACTTAATTGTACCTTTTTTTCTATGGAATATAAAAGATAGCTGTGATAAACTGCATTAATATACTGTAATGAATGGATTTATTTTTTTTTCACCTGATACAAACACTTCCTGTTCCACATTTAGTAAATATGTTCCACTTTTTTTTTTTTTTTTCTTTTTCCTGTGGCATCTGTCACAAACAAAGGGCTAAAGCAAAATCATAGTAAATGTTTTTAGGCATAGCAAGGCTGCGCTGATACCTACAAATTGAGAAAATTTGTCATCTTCTAGTTGGACTGCCAACTTGAATTAAAGGCTTGATCACAGAGATCTGGGAATTGTTTTTTAAGTAGAAGAAAATTGAGAGAGATGATGATGTGCCATATGAAATTTGCTGATGTTAGTGTAGTGAATTAAATAGCTGTGGGTGGATTTTTGGAACAAATCCAACCATGCTTATTTTCAGGTTGAAGTAACCACTAGCGTATACAAATGTACTGTCTTCAGGTATCGTCTGATTGAGGCCAGCACTACTATAGCACTTCTTCAGGTACTGTGTGTACTCTGCATGTCTTGTAACTCATGTACCTCACTGAGCAAAGTTAGATTTAGCCACTATAAGTTACTTAAAGAAAGAAGCTCCTTCTGTTTTGCCAATTGCAATTATCTACTGAAATTTTTAATGTCTTTAAATCTAGATCTCATCTTAGTTCTTTTATATGTACTGACTTCCACTGTCTCTATTTAACTGTTACAAATGCAGGCTACAGAACTTCCACAGAAGTCTTTTTCATGTTGGTGTACGATGCATTAGGATGTTTTTGTCTTGGGATAAAAATATATGTGCCTAACTCACATAGCCAATATGTAATTATGTATATAGAATAATGAAGTAAGTTTTGTAGTCTGACCTCTTTCTGTGCTGGACCATAGAAAGGACATATATTCTTGGGAGCAAAGGGATGTATAGCTTCATTTTTCTTTTTCCCTTTTTTCCCCTTCCCTACATGCTACAACTTCTCGTATTTAACCTATTTAGGTTCTGTATTGTGCAGACTTGTTCTTGCTTTTAAATCCTGGTTCAGGCCTTCACTAGTACCGCACTTGAAGGTCCAGGGGATTATTGTCTCTTAATGTTTTAAGTTCTTAAAATCGCAGCTGAAAACAGACTTGTTGGCTTGCAGGTAGGAGCACAGCAGTACTAAAAATCCTGCTAAGGAAAAGGTGAACCAGAATCAAAGGCTCCAGTGTTACTCACATGCAGTTGTCCAAAACTGCTTGTCCAGAACCTTGTCTCCACCTTCAAGAATGCAGATGTTTACTTGGTTAAATTGAAAACTTTCTCTTCAAATACTTCTTTAGTTGAGACTATAAGAGTAATGCTCTGTGCAGTCACATTTGGCAAAAATATTCTGTAGTTCATATTTTTTTCTGGATTATTCTGAGACTATTGCCAGCTGTGCCTATGAATGAAATGCATATAATGAGAGCTTACGCATTACAAGATCTTCACACAAGTTTATGCTTAATTGGGATCTATGTTGACTGTTAAGAATACCAGTTACATATGGAAATTGATAAAGTTTACTTGTTTGTACTCATAGTACAAGAAGTTCACAAAACCTCGTAGCATTTGTAGACCTGTAATATTAATTTTCAATAGTTTTTCTTAGGGAGATTGGAGAACTAAATGAAAATGAGCTTAATAAGGGTAGATCATATATAGTGGGAGGTGTATTTCTGTCCCTCAAATAAGGAGATAAAAGGCTGCATAAAGTGGATGTATGTAGATTTAAGAAAGCAGGAATTAAATTACAGCATGTCTGTCTCTTTGTTTTGTGTTGGTTGGTTTGTTTGTTTTGTTAGTTTTTTTCAGGTGGGATACGTGTAAAGACTGAAAGTAGAGGTGGCAGATCACTGATTGCCTATAAGAAGTTCCCTCAGTTAAAATGGTGGAGAACAGTGTCAGGACCTGTCCTCTACTGAGAGAAGCATGGAAATAATGGCTTACTCCCACCTCCTCCTGTGACTGTTACGTACAGTGATGGTAGAGAGATCTTAGGAGGGTGTCAGGGGCAGACTACCTTTGTTTTAAATGTAAAACAGTGAAGTTAGCTTTTTCAAAAATTCCATTTTATTCAACTGAAGTATAATAAAATAAACTTTTTACTGAGCTTACCTGCATATTGAAATCAGCTAGTGATATGTAGCTACCATCTAGTGGTTGCTGCTCAAGTTGCATAAAATTTCTCTCCAGAGGCCATCTAGTGGCCAGATCTGTTTGTTTGGGGGTTTTTGTTTTGTTTAGGAGCTTGGTGTGTGCAATTTACAAACTTGTTTCCCATCTAAGTTGTGAGATACATAGAATGAGACAAAATACTCTAAAGAATAAAATTCCTTTGCTTCAACAGGTGGGATTTTGCTTTAGCACTTGATTCAGAGATTTGGTGTAAAAATATGGAGGAAAACAACCTTGTTTATTTCTAACATATGGTATAATCATGTGTTTTAAGAAATTAAGTTGCTCTTGAAATCTATGATTATGTTGGTGAGAAAAGAAAATTAATGGTCAGAGCTGGTGTTTGTTCTGATTTTGAGGTAAATGAATATAGCAGTGAATGTGTTTTGTTATGAATGCAAAATGCAGCAAATTTTGCTACCAGGCCGCTTAATATATACATTTTTCCATTATGTATTTTTAAGTCAGCTGTGCCTTATACAACACAGCATAAACTTTTCAGAATGTCAGAGGAAACTGTTAATAGGTGAGTTTCTCAGAGTGATTTTTGCCTTGTCCTCCTAAAAAGGAAGAATTTCTGAGCTGTTAATTTCCATTTTAAAAAACAGCTGTAACAGTTAATGAGCAAGGAACTGTCACAGAATCGAATCACAGAATCATTTTGGTTGGATAAGATCTTTAAGATTGAATCCAATTGTAAATCTAGCCCTATCAGTACCCAAAGGGCTTGGTTTTCATGCTGCATCTGCCCATAGAAGTTTAAGAAGAGGCTGGGTAAGCAGTAGTTAAAAATGCTTTAGTTAAGAACTTGATGTGGTTGTAGCAGATTGTTAGACACTTTGGGGAATGTTTTTCATCTTTATGATAGCATGTATTAGTGTTAGTCCAAGAACGTTGTTATGAGAACGTCATGGGACGCTGAAGCAGTATGAAGGCTGAGGTCATCTCTTAACTGCTGAGCAATGTCATTTACCCTTCACTACCTGAGTGGATGCAGGTGAACAGTGGAGGATTGCATTTTGTTGCAGCAAGAAGCTGACATGAGGACTTAGTTGTCCCTTTTAGAGAAGGAAGTAGATACATCAAGAGAAAGTTGTAGATGCTTCCTTTTACTAGTCTGTCCTCTGGCCACTGCATTTTCTCTTTCAGTTTGGTGGAGAAGCTTGTGCTGTGGCTTCTCTGTGGCAATACAGGGATGAAAATTATGGACAACTTTTATTTCAATAATTAGGTGAGGCAAGAATTATATAGAACATAGCATTAGTAACTTTTAAACAGAAAGCCACAAAGCTCAGACAACTTGCATGACTGCCAGAGGGTGGATATACATGGAAATCATTGTGGAAAAGATACAGTTAGGTAGATGAGGATGATCTTGATGTGGAGAAAAACAATTGGAAGATAGATAAAAATATTACTTCTTGCAGTCTACTTAGAAGCTGGAGATGCATTCCTGAAAGGAAATAATAATGGATTTTGCAACCAGAATGAGACAGTGCAGATGATTTTTGGATTAGCAACAGAACACAGGGGAGGTGAGGGAAAGGAAAAAAGGTTGGAAACATGTAGACATTATTGTTGCCCATCTTAAGTTTGTTAAAAACACCTTGGAAATGTCAAGAGAATCTCCCAAATAAGTTTCCTAGGTTTTATAGAGGTAGAAGCAATACGTTCCTCATAGTGCTGAACATGGAATTTTCTTTAGGTCCTCACTGCAGAATTTTCCTAGTGGATAGTTACAAATTGAAACTGAAATAGTGAGATTTTTCTTATGTATAAATTCCAGTTTTGTTGAGGTATGTGAGCTTGTATAGTTGACAAGTTTTGTGTAATTTGTATAATTTTGTATAATTTAGGCCTTTTCTTTCCCATGTACATTGTGTGCTTATATAACTTGATGGAACAGTACACTGGTTAAAGGAAAAAAAGCAATTGTCAGTAACATTGAACACGGTGACACCTTTGTTTTCAGGGCTTGGGCAAACACCTCAATGTTAAATATCCACCTTATACTCATCCAGTGACTGTGGATTCTGTTTTGAATATTCCTTTAGGTCAAATTGAATGGAGGGTAAAATTGTCTCCATGTTCAACTTCGATTATAAGAAATATCCCTTCCCCCCCACTATATTTATGATTGGGAAATACCTGATTTTTATAATGCGTGTACAAAGTAGTGGTTTTATAAAAATCCTTATTTTTTAATATGTACTGATTAAAATTGTAAGTATTCCAGGAATTCATCTAGTCTGCATAGTATATTAGAAACATGTCTACCCTCACTCCTTTTTTGCCTGCCTATCTTTGGAGCCACAACTGAAATCATTCTTTGCAGCTTGAGCAGTGGGGAGAAAGGGAGAGAGCAAGCTCTTAATGCTGAGACTAGAACAGAGATGTATTGAAGAACTAGCTTCTAAACTATGTGACTGTTAAAAATGTGGTGGATTTGAAGAGCTTGCTTAAAATAGGGGAATTCCGTTTTCAAAATAATGTATCCAAGCTTTCTCAAATGTAAATGTTTTTCTTGTAGTTTGGGAAGATAGGTAAATGTTAGTGTCCAGTGTAGTTCTTATGTAATAGAAATGCTCTCTCTGGGGTGTTTTGTTTATTTTTTTGGTTTTTTTGTTTTGTGGGGTTTTTTTTTTTGTTTGGTTGGGGTGGTTTTTTTGTTTTGTTTTTTTGTTTTGTTTTTTTGTTTTCTTTCTTTTTGCCTGTTCTCTGCATATACCAATTTGGATCAGCATTTATTCAGAGTTGTTTCTTTGGTTTTTTTGATGATGTTCTTTCTGGTTTGATAAGGGTTTTTTTTTATTCAGATTGGTAATTAGCATAAAAGTAAGCTTTCTTATTGCCATCATCAGTTACCTGTGGTTCTGTCCGAGGTAGAATGTTTTCTCACTTTATACAAAATGACCATGTTGATGTAAAGTCTTCCAAAACTTCTCTTGGAACTTCAATATTTTATACAGTTCATGGGATCCCACTGCAGTTTTACAGACTAATTTTGCATTTGTGGGCAAAACATTGCATCTTCATGTGGTTTGTTGGAGGGGTTGTAATGAGATTTTAAATTAAAAACAAAAACAAACAAACAAACAAAAAAAAGTATATATATATAATTTTAAAAAATGGTTATAGATAATCCTTCCAAACTGATGTTTAAGAAAAATACTGACCAAATTTATATACCTAACCATAGAATGGTTTGGATTGAAAGGACCTTAAAGATCATCTAGTTCCCACTCCCCTGCCATGGGCAGGGATACCTTCCACTAGACCAGGCTACTGAAAGCCCCATCCAGCCTGGCCTTGAACACTTTTAGAGATGGGACATCCACAACTTCTCTGGGCAGCCTGTTCTGGTGTCTCATGTTTTACTGTAAGTGTTCAAACTGTTACTGAAAAGACAGCTTTTTTTTTTTTTTTTTTTTTTTTTTTTTTTTCCCCCTTCCCCCTGGTGGTGATTAAATGTCTGAATTTTATGTGGGTTTTGGGTTTTCCTTCAGTTTGTATTTTTGAAATATTAAGGATTTGTCTGCAGGGGTTTTGTTCCTGTCTGCCCCGTCTCCTTTCCTGCTTGCCCCTTCAGTGTTTTTTGTGTTGATTATGGGCTTGCCAAATGTTTTCAATTTTCCACCATCTTGTCCTCTCCAGAACTCCTCAATTTTTGACTTCTGCCAGCTTCCCCAGCTTTTCTGTTTGGTGGTTTTCTTGTTAGTTGCCATCACTTACTCCCAAAGCTAGGATGTTACCTAGTTGGGAAATCCCACACTTTGACCTAATGCATGCAAACTGAAGTCAGTGCAGATGATGCTGTTGACTGTCAAGTATGTATGCAGATATGAAAATTGTAAACCTACTGGGAGTTGTGTAATGCTTAAATATAGATCTAGAAGAGAAGACAGTAAACAATGAAACATCAGCTTCATTTCTGTACTACATTCTTTTCATTTCTGTACTACATTTACAGAGCAGAGTGGATGCTTTACTTCTGTTTGATCCAAACTGGATAAAGCTGAATGTGCATCCTTGATACATGCACATATGTGTGCATATAACTATATTTTTGGTTATAAAAGGGCAGCAAGGCTTTTTTCTTTGTTTTAATCCAAGTTTTGTATGTTACAGTCCTTTGCTTGCATTTACCCTTCATGTCTTAGTGTCATCTGGATAAATTTCCTTAGCAATGTAATACTTTCTTTTGTGTTAGATTTTTTTCTTGTTTAAAGTAGTAGGTTCCAGCCTGTTTACCATTTCCTTTGTTATTAAGTGACTATACCATGGGGAATGTCTGGGTTCAAAGTCAACCTCTGAAAGCCTGAATTACCAGAAGGGAATTACTGACTGTGTAAGCATGTCCTTATTAGTTAAAAAGTGAAATCAGTGTTAAGTCTGTTTGCTTAGCTATACAGATTAACAGAAGCTACTGTTTCTTTTATTTTATAGTGGCATTTATTTTCAACTGGATTGGATTTTGTTTATCCTTCTGTATAACAAATACCATAGCTGGAAGGTATGGTGCAATCTGTGGATTTGGTCTGTCCCTGATCAAATGGATTCTCATTGTACGGGTATGTTTCTTGATTCACATTGTATGGATTCTGTTTGTAGAACTGAATCATAACAATTAATTCAAGGATATATAATAAAGGAAATAGAAATTGGTACATTAAATTCCAGTGCTTAGCAGAGTGCCTAGAACTTTCTCTGACTTCCACTTAAGTAGAGAATTTACTTGCTATATGTGAATATGTGCTTACTAATGATGAAACTTCATCTATTTTTATCTGATATAGCATTTTATGTTCATCTTTCCACTAAAGTAAATGCAGAGTGACTCATTCTTTGCACAAATATTTAAAAGCATACGGAAGTGGAGCAAGTACCTAAAATGTTACTGATGTTACAGTGTCCTATATGAAAGATTTATAAACGGCTTAGCCTGTTGGGGTGAGGAGTAGGGGAGGAGAATGAGAAAACATTTCTTCTTTGTATCCAGTTTTTTTTTTCCTTGTAAGATACGTACTGAATTAACACAAAATTGAATATGAAGTTAGTCATATTTTTACCATCTTAGATGCTCCATTTCTTAATATTTTTCACAGCAAGACTAGGTACTTTTCAGAGAAGTATGTTGTCCAAATGGAAGTTAGTTAGCTGAACACATGCATGCTAGGTGAAACATAATGATTCTTTCTGAACTTGAATTCTACATGTCTGTGAGACACAACATTTAAAATGTCATCGTGTCTAATGAAGAAAGAGGTTTTGGATAACTTACTCATCTTTTATGCCCTGAAAACTCTGAGTTATTACTGTGTTTCTTCTGTATGTGTGCTACTAACTTAAATTTATTTGGTCTTGGCATGGTAATACAAGGGTCATAGAGAGAAGAGATTGCATGGTCCTTTCTGGTCATGTCCTGCATCCTTCTTAGAGCTGAGGATGATTTTGGGGTGGGTTTTTTTAGCTTCCTCAGGGCTAGGGAATGCTAGTGGACCAGATGTGATTCAGGTGTATTTAGTTGGAACTCGGGGTTTAGGATGGAATTTGTTTTAAGAGAGCAAGAAGCCATAAATTTTTCAGCTATGCATTTGCTGAGGAAATTTTCAGCTTCCCTCAAGGCATAGTAAACTTGCTCATTATCAGTTTTATTATTCTTATTTGCTTGAAAATGTGCCCATAACAAACACAAAATTAATATATGCTAAACTTCCTTGAAAAATTAAAGTGTTCTAGACTGTATTTAAATTCTTTTATATAATGTGTTGCTAATCCTGAAATATTAGAGCTGACCAATTCCGAAACACTGGGGGTAGGTTTTTTCCATAGGAAAGAATTATCATCTTCCTTTGTTGTCTCCCGTTGTAGAGACAACAGTAGAAAGCTCATTATTTTGTCGACAATTTTGTTTCACTGGTGACACGGAAGTATACGTGTGCACAAAACTGTTCTGTTCCTTTGTTTCAAGCTCCTTCAAGAGCTTGTGCTGCCCTTTCTCATTGGGTCAGTAGTACAAAACTTTATAGTGTCTAGCCAGTCTGAGTTCACATAAGGTTTCTCATATCAGTTTCTGCTGGGAGGAGGAAGATGAGAAAGAACAAAAGCACAGTTTTGCTGTTGGGGAAATTCTGCAGCTATGGCTGCTTCTGCCTAAAAGAAGTGTGAGAGTAGTGCACATAGGCCACTGTTTGATTGCTGGTTTCAGTAAATTTTCTTTGCAATTAAATGACATTGTAACTTCTAAAAGAGAGAATTGAAAAGGCTATCAAATGAGGTGATGGTAATAGTGTTGTCAACTTCCTGGGAATTGAGTATTCATTTGATATTTTAATTAAGTGTCAAAATATGAAATGCTTACGCTGTCAAATCATAGAATGCTAGTGTTCATATAGGGATCATGTAAGTACCAATGCTTTAGTTCAACTTAGCAATTCTTGATGTGGTTTTTTTGGATCACCCATAGGCATGAATACAGTACACGGTTAAACCTTTAAAGAATTCACATGATCTGGTTTTATTTGGGAGAAAACATGTGGATCTCTGTGCACAGTTACTTGAAGTAAATAAACAAGAACTATATCTAGAGTATCTTCTCTTTATTTTTTTTCTTTTGTGTGTTTTTTTGTGGTTTTTTTTTTGTTTTGTTTTAATTTTGTTTTGATTTGTTTGTTTGTCTTTGAGTAAAGTGAATTACATGCCTGAACTATGTGATTTCTTGACATGTCCTAGAAATGGCAAATGAGCAACACTGGCAGCATGCAGTAAACATACTGGAAAGTGTGCAGAGATACTAAATAGGTTTTATTCCTTCTGGCAACTTTTCACACGTCTCCCCATTCCTGCTTCTTACACGAGTTTTGGAGACGTTTGATTAGCCTTTTTATCAGTGAAGCATGCAGTCTGGAGTCTGGTAAAGGCACAGATACCTGTCTCCAATACCATCACACCCTGCCTCCCACATCACAGGGAGGACAAAACTGTCTACCATGGTCACTAACAGGAACAGTTGAAATGCCACTTCAAGGTTCATTTAGTTGTGTTCAGCTCACTGCTGGGAACTGAATGCTGGTTTGAAAATGAAAAGACTTTAATGAGTTGGGGGTCTTTATGGGGCTGGTATTCTTGGCAGCGATTAACAGTAGGGGGTATACAGAAGGTCAAAAGCTCTTCTTTTGAGGGGTCAGCAGAACATCCCTGTCTGATAAGATTAAACTAATGTGGCTTTTGGTGTTAATATCTGAAGCAGCAGGCTGCTGTAATGTGTTTGGGATGGCAAGCATTGAGGGGGAAAAAGGGAAAATCGAGAAGTGGCGATTCCTCATAATAGAAAATGTCAGATGATTCCGGCAAGTAATACAAGTGTAGGGGTTTAGTTTTTTTTTACACACACACATGCAATTTTTAGACGTTTTAAAATAACTTTCACAGACCAAGTGACACTGGAAGGATTATTTGTTTATTAAACTACTGCACAAAAATACCAATGTTTCATTTTAGTTCAATATATTACTTATATTTAAATTTGCTTTTTCCTCTGTGATTTCTGTAGTTGCATAGCATATTAAGTGTGTCTTAGTCATCTGTCTGCAGCTAAACCTTGTGTATGAATTTCAGTTTTCAGATTACTTTACCGGATATTTCAATGGACAGTACTGGCTTTGGTGGATATTTCTTGTACTTGGTAAGTGGCAATGGAAAACATTTCTCATTTGATGTGAAAGTACTTAAAGATGAATCATGTCATTATAATCTGTAACGTGTTTAGCTCTGTGTTTTTCTTTAGCTGCCGATAGTTTTGTGTGTTGTTGTTTTTATTTCCATAGTATTCATGATGTTATTGGCTACCATAGTGGTGTTACCATGTGAACAGCGGACTATTCAGATACCCCTCAGCTCAAAAAATTTTGTTCTAAATAATGTAATTATTTGCATACCTGAGACTTGTAATATGTGCTTTTTACGCTGCTTCTGCTGATCTAGGGATGCAGAACTGTGTAATGAAACTTCGGCTTTATGTAGAGAACGTACCAAAAAGTGAGTGATAACACGTGTATAAACCTGTGTGTCAAGTATTCAGTTTTAAGAAACGTGACTGATCCTAGGAAGGTAGATTTTGCTGTCTTGTACATAGGTCATGAAATGTCCTTTTGTAGTCCTTTGAAATGCCTGCTGCATCTGTAGTCTCTCAGATGAGAGAATGGCTTCATGCTTTCTGATCACAGTGCTCCCATGATGTCAGCTTTCTCTTAAGAGGTCTGTGTGCCCATGTTCAAAGTCTTATATGCATCAAATTCTGCTCTTCTGTCTGTTTTTAATTAGGATCTGCCAAACCCCAACCACTATACCTTTTTGGCCTGCTATGGATTTTATAATTTGAATATGGAATCTGGAATGATTTTCTTTTACAGAAGTGAATGCTACTATTCACTCTGTTTCCTAGCTCTGAAAACACAGTAAACTGTTGCTGCTTCAGTAGGTGGCACTCTTCCCTTTGAATCAATTCAATCAAATGGCTTAGCAGCAAACGTTAAAATTAAATGATGCATAAATTAAGAAAAAAAAAAAGAAAAAAAAAAGCAACAACAAAAATAAAACCAAACACAAACCAACACTGAGATCCTGACTGTTCCTGATTCACTATTTATCTCCCAAGAAATGCCATAAATCTTAAATGATGTTACTTAGAATTTATTCTGTCTGCCTTTTAGTGAAGTTCAAGGGCATTCATCAGACTTCTTAATACTCAGCTTGCTCTACTGTTCACTTGGTTGCTTGAGATACATAGAAACTGCAAACATTTTAATGCATCACAGCACCAGTGCCTTGAATGCTTTCATATTCTATTTGAGGTAATTGCACGGAAGTAGCAAGCGAAATAACTCTTTAACAAGTACAAACATCTCCAGATAAACCTTTAATTAAAACAGACCCATGTGGTGCCTGAAATTGGGATTTGACACTGTTTTCACTTGTGTGAAAATAGTGTCTTCTTCCCCTAAATTTTTCCTCACTGTGTCTATGGAAAAAGATGTACATTTGTAGTCCCTCTTTTTTCCTAGCCTTTTGCAGCACTTCTTCAGAAGTTAGCTCACTTAAATTTAGGAAAGCCTTTCTTCAACCTTACTGGAAATTGTTGGTTTTGTTGGGTTTTTTGTTTTTGTTTTGTTTTCTTTAACCCACAAAGTTTAGAGTGTGCCTTGGAATAAAAGGCACTATGAGGCATGCAGAGTGCATCCAGCAGTCAGCGTTCCCTTATCTTATGAATGTTTTGTATGAAATATGACAACAGTGTTTTTAAACTGATAGAGTGGATATACCAAGATTGCCAGAACACCATAGAAGGATTTAACCCAACAGAGCTACTTAGCAGGACGTGGAGGAGTATTATCAAGTCATGGGAGCTCTGCCAACCAGATCTGTATTTCTTTGTTTCAGATAACTTTCCTATTTAGAGCGCACAAAGTAGCATGTCCAGTGGCTCTGCTGGAGTGAATGAACTAAGTTAGATTCTTTCTTTTGCATGGTCCTTTGAACACTCTCGAGCCCACCTGTTGCCATATTCTCCTCTCTTCTGGTGTTCACCTGTTTCTGCTCCCTTCCCTTTCAGTGTCTGGAAAAATCTGCTCATGCTTCACGGTAAAGTGAAGTGGTCTGCTTCCAAGGAGCTGTCATGTACAGAGAAAAAAATTGAAGGCAGATACAATTCTTATTTTCAAGTTTAAATATTAGCTGATGTTTCTTTCTGAGGAACACAATGGAAAGTGTTTTGTGTTCTGGTTTGCTTTTTTAAATTTTTTCTTCACTAAGCAGAGAAATATAAAATATGGGTTGAACTTGGACTGACTTTCCAGTATATGCAGAAAGTATGCTTTCAGGCACCTAAAGAGCTTTTGGTGTTTCAGGTGGTTTTCAGGTGTACATGGGACTATCTCTGGTAACAGCTTCTGTAGTAGACTTTTGATCCAGATCTTAGTGCTTTCTTCTCTGTGCAGAATTCACCTTAATCACAGAAACGTGTCTGGCTTAGGTCAAAGTTCCAGTGGTTAACAGAGCATTCTCTTTGTTTGGCTTTGGGGTTTTTTTGTGTGTGTGTGTCTTAACGAGACTTTGGTTTAAAAAAAAAAAAGAGACAGAGAGAAAAAAAGTGAATAAAGCAAAAAAATTACAAGTAAGTATTTAGAGAAGTGAGTATAGCAAAAGAAAAACAGTCTCAACTTGGAAGAGGGAAATCAAATATCAGTGCAACCGTGGAGATTGATTATTAGGATGTAAAATAATGAAGAGGATGAAATCCTTTGCTAAACTTGTTAAGTTTCAGTTTAGATTTTTGTTTGCACTTTTGGAATCTTCATGTATGCATGTATATATGCACATAAGTGTTTATCTTGAAGGTACCTTTGTGTTCATTAAATAAGAATTGCTCTCTAGGCTTGTGTTTCTCGCCACTGGACATGGAACTGAGAGTTCAACCCCTCCAACTCTTTTGGCGTCGTTTTATCTGTGTTGAATTCTCCTAAGTCCAACTGATGAGTGGATTAATCTGTTGAAGTGTATTTAGTGGAGGAAAATGGACCAAAGATCTGTGTCCATGATGCAACAACATGTTTTTTTGGGTTTGTTTCTTCAGATGTCCAGTGAATCTCTACATTCATACAATTATGTTGGCAAAATCATGTTACAACTGTAGCTTCTGTGTGACAGCTCTATATTTCTTGTTACTCTTACCAGAGATGAAATACTCTTTCAAATGCAGTTAAATACTTAAAAATAATGTGAAGTGTGGAGTTAATAAAAAAATAAATGTAATCATAACACATTGAGGAATTTGCTTTGAATCTACCGTTGTTCTTCCTCTTGGACAGGTGTGTTTTCCTGGACAGTTACATTTCAAGACATGATCTACTATAATTTAGTATTGACTTGTTGCTAGAGCAGTCTGCAGTGCCTGGGTTTTGGGGTAGTGTTCCCACCCCCCCGCTCCCTTGGACTTGTAGTACATTTATCTTATACATTTCTAAAGGTCCATTTTGTGGTTCGGGTGGTCTTCTAAGATGCTAGTAACTTACTTAAGAATTCTGCTTGAAAAGAATGTGCAGTGTGAATTCTTTGTGGGGTTTTGGTTTGTTTTTTTTCTTTCATTCTTCTTTTTAAATTCTTTTATGCACTCTTTTTAGCAGATCATACTTGACCCCAGAATGAGTACAGAATTTCTCAAAAGCCTTCCATAAGGCTGTATCCTACTATCACAAGATAAAAGCAGATTTGCTTTTTGAATTTGTGATGCATAAAGACCTCACTTTGTTTACTATAATCTAGATTAAAAAAAATAAAAATAATAAGAATAATGTGTGGCAGTGTGTACTTAGGTTGATATACTTCATTTTGTGCTTTTTTCTACACTTTCAGGACTCCTCCTGTTCTTTCGAGGCTTTGTTAATTATCTTAAAGTCAGAAATATGTCTGAAAGCATGGCAGCTGCTCACAGAACAAGATTTTTTTTCTTGTACTGAAGGTAAGCAATTTTTACTGATAAATTTCTCCTGGGAAAACTGAGAAGAATTAAATACTTGCATTAAAAGTAACTAATCAAACTTCTATCACAAAACAGTTTTTTGATCATGATTTTGTGAACATTTGAACGTCTGAACATGTTATTTGAACACCTGTCATTAATGTTTTGTATCTTCTATATGGACTTGGAAATATCTGAAATTTCTTGAGGTCATGAAATTTGAAAGTAAATAATGCATCCTTGTTACCTCCAGTCCTCCTTGGAACTAACCTTCGGTAACAAAACTGAAGAGGAACTTGATGTTTTTCTTAGCCAAGAAACAGTATCTGCTGCCTGTCAGGATGCTGTCCTCTGTGTTGGAAAACTGGCTTTAGTAGTCAACTTGTTGTCAGCCAGTTAGGAAGCACTAATCTGCCTGCATATTAAATCTGAATGACACGGATCTGAACATGGAAACAATAGATGACTGTTGTCTCTCTTTACATGACTGGATTAAGACAGTCATGTACAAGTATGATTATTGTGTACGCAACAATATGCTTTATATATCCTTCAGGTAGCTGACTAATCAGTCTGGCACATATCCAGTTGTGATTTTGTTGTGGTTTTTGTTTGGTTGGTTGGTTTCGGTTGGGTTTGTTGGTTTTTTTAATATACTTTGTATCCATTAGGTGGATCTAGTGGACTTCGCTATGTGAGTTAAACTGGGGCCTCTGTATTTGTTCAACTGTTTTTTTTGCTTAAACTGCATGACAAGGTCATAAATTTAAGCCTAGAAATTAGTACTGTAGTATTTTCATTACTCTTCAGTTTGCTTAAAATTCCTAAATACTGTATTTTAATTTAACTGAAAAGCTATGCTTGTTGTAATAAAACTGATTTTTGTAACCTTTCTCCAAGAGTGGTCACAGGATCAGTGTGAAGTAACCAGCAGCACATTACTGAAGCCTGAAAAAAACTGAGGCAGTGCTTGCCAAGAAAGAAAAGGGTTACTTTTATATAAGACAGTGATATACATTTCAAAACAGCTAATGATAAGTATCTATGCTATACTACATAGCTCTTGATCATGGAGGAAATATGCTAACAGAACTGTAACATATTTCTTTTTAATGTGCCATTTCATCAAAAGTATGCGGTAACTTAAATAAATAAGGAGTATGTTGCCTTTTAGTAACCAACCTAAACTGGCAACTACATGGCAGCACTTCCTTTTCACAAGTTACATGTTGCCCCTTTTCTTAATACTGTGGTAACCTTTTCAGAATACCAGAGTTTGTAGAGATGCGGCTGAAAATATCTGTTTGCTTTCAGTACAATGAACTTTAAAAATACTATTTCAAAAAAAATTGTTAGGACTAAGTTGTATTTGAAAAGTTTTGAAGAGAATAAGCATGTAGGGTAATGTGGTCCGGGATTCCTTGCTCTCCTGCAGTTAAAATTCTGCTTTGACACAGAACGCTATTTAATTCAGCATTAACTGAAGTTAATGAGTTGTCCTATCTGTGTTCAGTGGTTTTAATTTCTCCTTTACCTGTAAGCATCACTGAGATGTATGGGTTAGTAAGGTCTGTGGAGTGTTTAGAGAGCTGGACATGTAAATATTATTTTTTTTTGAAGCATCTTAAGTGTTGAAACAAGAAGTTCAAATTAATTGCTGTCACACTTGAATATCCTTGTTCTTGCATAGACAGGTAACTTCCTCTACAGTGACTGTTAGTTTTAATGAATAACAAATACTACCTCTACAGTTAGAAGATGTTCTCAGGTGTCCTTTTGAAATGACAACAAAGTAACAAAAAGTTTTTTGCTTTTATTCTCCCATCCTGACAGGGGGAGGAAAAAGGCTGCTGCTTTGCTTCTAGGTTTAACAACAGTTAGCAAGGCTACTTCTAGTGAATCACTGCAATGAACTGAAGTACAACTCTTTCTTTACCTCCAGACTGCATCGAACAGACATTCCTTTCCTATACCAGTGTGAAACTTCCAGATGATCTGTAGCCCTCCGAGTTAATAGGATAGAAGACTACTAAAACCAGAAGAGAAATTAGTGAAGATACGGCTTCAGAAATGAATGTCAGGGTGGTTTATGCTCAAATACCAGTTCTGGTCATTCTAGTAAATATTTATAATCACTGCCTTTTGTTTTAGCACATATATATATGTGCTTATTAAAAAGATAGTATTGAAGTAAGAACAAACCATCTATTAGTATAGGTTAGGTACAGTCAAACTCAGTTAATCTGTGCTTGTTGTATCTGAACGATTTAAGTGGTATCTTGTTTCACAGCGTATATGTACCACTGGCTTGTTGATCTAACTTTGAATATGAATGCACAATAAAATGCATTAAATGATTCAGATTAACCAGTTCAGACAGGTTTTTATATAACTTAGATTCATCTAATGATTGTGTAGAACATTAAGTTTACTAAATCCCAAAGTTCCTTGTCACAAACTTGTATTTGCCAATATTTTATCAAATTCAAACCAATATACTGGTTTACTTAAAACTGATATGCCACTTTGAGTCCCCTGTAAATAACTGCATAAATGACTGTATGAACTGCTTCTTAGGAAATATGTCAGAATATATTTTGTAACAGCATATTCTCTAAATTTTGTTTGATCTTAGAGCTACATACATATTTTTTGTTAATTGGCTGTTAAGGGTATAGTTGTTACTATTACATGTAATTTTGGAGGTAAAGGCATTGAATTGTCTCATTCTAATTTTCCTCACATGAATTATTATTAACTGGTTTGGGTTTGAGCCTGAAAGTCATTATTCATATGCATGACACCATTGAAACTCAGAGTTTGTTCATGTTAGCAGGGATGGACAGCCTTACATCTTTAGTCCCAGGTTATGCAACTGGATCCTTATAGGTGCATCAACATAAGGGCTTCTCAAAAAAAAAAAAAAAAAAAAAAAAAGGTATCTTAAAATGCTTGTTTAGAATAAACACTTTGCCATTTCCTAAGAATAAACTACTTTAAATTAATTTTGGAAGTGATCTATGAAAAAAGAAAAGTAATCTCACTTTTAAAGCTCTGCAAGTAGAAAATGTGTATTGCACCTCTCCCAGTATTCATTCAAGGTACACCATTACTTTCTTAACAATTGTCATCTCTTTAAGGGCCACTGTCTGCTGTTCATGCATGCATGGTTTCCTTTGAAGTTTGTGAAGTTTATGCTTCTCCTTAAGTAGGAGACTACATCTCTCAGTCCTTTGTACAACTGGAATCTCAGTTGCAAAAATACATTGGTTGTTGGTTGCACCTTTGAGGAAAAAAACCAAAAATGGATACTTTCCTCCAGTTTTTCTTTTTATATTGGAATTCCGCCTTTTTATTACTAACATTAAAACCAATGAGGTTTATGTTGTTTTAAGCTAGTGCTGTATTCAATTTTGTATCTATAATTGGTGTTTAAAATGCACATATGTAAACTGGTCACGTTCATTTTCTTAATCTTTCAGAGATACTGAAAGTGACTAAAACTTTAGGGGCATGTCCACTTCCTGGTGTTTTATGGAAAGAATAAAATTATGTATTATGTTCAATATCCGATTGGGATTTCCTTCTAAACTTACCTGTTTGTTTCTATGTTCTTTTGCATTCATTGTCCATATGGAAAAGAAGCGGATAATAAATCATTGCTTTGTTTTGCTAATTAAGACTTACGCTTTTTGGGGTTTTTGTACTTCACACTGAAACATGCAAACTGCAATATTCGTGTCAACGTGGAATTATAGACAAATTATTTGGCAGAATAGTTACTAGTCAGTCCTGTCTACTCTTCTCCTTTCCATCTCATGTTTTATGGAAACAAGCTGTAAGGGTATTTCTTTTAATGACTTCATACAACTGTGCAAAGCATAGAAAATGATGCGATATTGTATGTTTACCAACATCAACCAGTGCTATTTCCCAGCTCTATAAATTTTCCCAAATTAAGTAGGAGTCTTCCAAATTAATTTATTTCTGTTTGCTCCACTGCACAGAAAGCTTTGTACAGCTACTTGGTTTTGTTGTGTTTTTTGTTTTTCTGGACTAGCTTGGAAAAATTTTCATTTGAACAGAAAGAATATGGAGGGTTAAAAATGTGCACATGGTATCTAATCCTCTATAGTTGATGCAGCAGTTCGGTAGCCTGAAATCTCATCAGCAGGAGGAAGGGAATTGGGACACTGTTTTCAAAGACTCTCCAATCTATTCCAGATGTGTCAAATGCTGCATATTTTCCTTGCTATTTCCTGTGAGCTTGGTTAGGAGCAGCTGCCTCTGTGGTTTAGAGACACCTGGCCAGCTTTGCTTTGTGTCTCGGAGTGGGGGGAGGAGGGGAAGCTCCAGTATCGCAGTGAAGTTGACTGTAAACAGATTTTGTATGAATGCAAATAAAGCTTTGAAGTCTGGGGCAAAAACAGCTGGAGGAGGGAAGATGGGGAGAGAAAATTCCATTTTATTTGAGCAACTGGCATGAATGCAGTTGCTTTAGTTTTGTAAACCACTTTTGTTCATGTGGACACTACAGGAAGATGGACATCTTGAACATGGTTCAAGCAGCCTGCAACTCTATTAAAGCATTTCTGAAATGATCCATTACTCATGCTTCTAGTCTTCTTACAGAGCACAGCTTGTCTCCAGGCTTTCACTTTACAGTCTCACCTAGAGCATGGACACTGTCCTCGTCCTGCAACACCTTTTAACCTGGTTCCAGCACCCTACTCTTTCTGGGTCTGCTTCCCAGCCTTTGAACAATGACAACAGGTGAGGAAAAGTGGCTTCGTTAATGTGCTATCATAACATCAGAAAGCTTTTAATTTTTTTCCACTTTCTGAGAATATTTCCCCATAATGTTTGGCATTAGTCCCTCCTGTGTGGTTACTTGCTTTGTTCACGTGAGCAAATAGTTCATCTTGTGAAGTTACTGTTGCTTCCTGGACTTATGAAGGGAAGGTGAGTAACCTCTGGTATGGAAATAGGTATCTCTCAATAAGGAAAAATTAAAAAATGCTAGAACATGATTAGTATATGTTACCCAGAAGCAGTGGAGTCCAGCGTATTGTTTGTCCTGTGTATGTTGTCGTTTTCCACCATTCCAAGATATTTTTTCCTTTATACTTCCAAGAAGACTTTTACCATCTGTATCTTCTCTACTTTAGCAAGTCCTTTCCACTTCCATGCCCCTTCTTCTTTCTCTGTTCTCTTGTGATGCACCCCACAAGGACAAGCAGAAGGCTTGTTGGCTTCAGTCAATAAATACACCACTCAGTAATTTCTAACTTTTTTCTTAGCTGCAATGATGCTTTATATTTTGATATGACCATATTTTACAGATAAGACAACTTTTTTAAATCAAGGATTTTCAGATAACTGAAAATGCTTAAAATATGTGCCATCCACCTGTTGTATTTCATGTGCAAGTGGAATTAAAAGAGTGTCAGGATTTCGTTTAGCTGTATTTTCCTTCAGCTCCTGAAATATCTATGTGATCAACTTCTAAACATTTTTTGGATACATAATTGTTTCGGTTTTTTTCTCACCCTTCCCAAATGAAGGAAAAGTCAGCTTTTCTAGATTTCTGTCTTATTGTTAAAAAAGTTTGAAATGTTTTGATTCTTTTATATTGAGGTATGGTTACGGTTGCTCCATGTTTTTACATCTGTTCTTGTAGTCCTCACTCTTAATGTTTCTTGTGGTCAAAGAAACACTGTGTTTCTGAGGATATCCTTAGTGTAATAAGAGAAGTTGTTCATTGATTCTTCATTATACATGGCTGCACAGATGCTCCTCCTTCTTAGTTTTCTAGGTTGGTGTAGTCCTATGACTTCCAAATGCCCAGTTTCACATGGAACAGGCGGCTGCTGCTGCTGCTATAAATTTTTTCTTAGTAAAACAACTATAAAAGCAATCTTCATTTACATGTGTTCATTAATTGAGTCTTGTTGTTTAATACAATTGCAGTAATGTCTCTGGTCAGTCCACTTGCTGCTGCTGTACGTAGCTGGTGAGAACTCTCTCCTGGAGTCTGTGGTCTTAGGTGTGTTTTTTCCATTACTAGTAACCAGGTGTTTCAGTGAAGCTCTGCAGGTCTTACTGGTGGAAGTGTTACTGGAATAAAGCCAGTGTTGTCGTGTAATTAGAGCATAAGCACCTGCGAGACCATTGCTTAGCTCTTCTTTGAGTCTCTAAATTCTAGTTAATGAATTAATTTGACAGTCTCTCTTGCAACTTTCATAGAAAGTCTTTGTATGGATTTCCGTCTCAAAGGGTGATGTTTTTGATGGCTGAAATTTACCTCTGTACCTCTTAGAACTAGGGACTTCTGAAGACAGCTCTATCAGTTCACTTCTCCATATACACAGGGCAATGGAAATCACTTCTGCAGATTAAATTGATGAGCCAAATGCTTTCTACCAGAAATGTGAATCAGATCCCAAAGCTGTTACTTTGAGGGTAGTCTGATGCTGTGTTTAAGCAAAACCAGGAGTTTCTATTGTAAATAATCGCCAGCAGTCAGTTGTAGTGTTTTTTGTTGCTGCATTTTTAGTTGGTTTTATTCTGGTTTTTGTTTGTCTGTGAGTTTTTTGGTTTGTTTTTTTTTTTTTTTTTTGTCTGTTTGGTTTGGTTTTGTTTTGTAGGAAACTTGCAACATTTATTCCAGTTCTGCTGGTGTTCATCATAACCTGGGCATATGTTAAATACAAGAGACACTGACACCGTAATCCTGTGGTTAAAAAACTTTTAAGTGTACACATTCGGGAGATTGAAACGTTTCTGAATTCTGACTGAAAGCTGATGTGACATGTTGGGTTTGGCAAGTTACATACGGCTTGGCTTGGGTCTTTGCCTGAATCATCCTTCATAAGGATGGTGAGCGCTGCTACACGGCATGTTCTGGATATGTCACCGGTTCAAGCTGAGATTGTGTATTAAGCAGAGATTCACTGTGAAGAGAGCAAGAGAAACAAGGGGAGGAGGAGTGCTTGGACCTTTAACTCTGGGTTTGCAACAGCTGATGTGGCAGTAGTTTCTGTCAAGATGGTGGGAGCACATCTGAGTGCAGTCCTCACCCCCTCCTCTCCAGCTGACCAACCACATTGTGTACCTACGTAGTCTGTGAGAAGGACCCTTAGGTTTTCTTTTCTGCATGGAGATAACTGGAATAGCAAACTCCTCTGCTTGGACAGGGAGAAGGAGGTCCCACCTGGCTGTCTGCAAAGCCATTTGGCCAGCAGTTGTTAGCTTAGCTGGCCCCATGGGAAATGCCTCTGGCTGTTCCCTGCCTCACCAGCAGGAATGCAGCCTGCAGCCCTGTCTTCTATTAAACAATCTGAATGGCATATGCAACTACCTCAGCTCTTGCAACACTGAGGTTTACATTAATGAAGAAATCAGTGTTGTCAACTTTGTATTTTGTCACAAATCTCGTGACGATGGGCAGTTTTCTCCCTGTTCACTTGGAGCAGTAGCTCCAAGTGAGGTTTGGCTTAGGGTGGAAAAAGGTTTTTTTCCCTCCCATCATGCTATTTAAAATCTCTTAGATGTGATACATTCATGAACACTTGCTTCTCATCTTGAGTGGACCTCCGTATAACTACCTGGTACAAAGAACTCTCTAAGATTTGTGACCAGCCTCCCAGGAATTACCATTTTACTCATAGATTTTTCACTTTTTAAGAGAAACTGCTGCTTACTAGAAAATTATCTATCCAGTAAGAGCAACAGCTGTAGGAGGAACATTGTCCAGAACACAGATAGTTCTTGCTAATAGTGGCTAATATAATACATTGATTTTTCCTTTTAATTTGTATGGAGGTGTGGTTTTGGGGTTTTTTTGTGTTTTTTTTTTGTTTGGTTTTGGTTTTTTGTTGTTGTTTTGTTTGGTTTTCCTTTGGAGGATGTAGACAGCTAATGAATGAATGTTGTTGCAGTTCGTAAAGGCTGAGGCACTTAATTTGATTGTTCTTAGAGGGCTGCGCCTTTTTGAACTGTGAACACAAAAATTGCTTAGGTTTCAAGGGCAGTGAGTTACCAAGAATTCAAGAATCTAATTGATCGAGAAGCTTTTTGTCTTCCATCTTGGCCAGTCATGCAAAAGTAACTGTAGTTCTGCAAAGTGTTGCCTTGCAAACCATCAGTGTTAATAAAAAATCAGCAGAAGAAAGCGTCCTTCCAATTATGCTTATACAAGTGAATTTGTATTTGGAGTCTACCCACAGTTAACATACATATAATCCATGATACAAAAATTCTCTAAAATTCATGACTTTCTGAGTCAAAGAAGGTGTCCATCCTGTGATAATAACTAGCTCAAAATTTTGTGCATGTGCCATTTTCTGGCAAATGCCTTCAGTAAGGTGTTGGGTTTTAATTTTTACCTCCATGATCAGAATCTCCAATGGAATGTTGTGAAGTGAATACAGTTCTTAAGACTGAGTGTATAAGTCAACTCTGGCAAGTATTTGCAATGCAAGATCACAGAATTGCAGAATGTTAGGGGTTGGAAGGGACCTCTGAAGATCATTGAGTCCAAGCCCCCTGTCAGAGCAGAACCAAAACTAGGGCAGATCACTCAGAAATGTGTCCAGACAGGTCTTGAAAGTCTCCAGAGAAGGAGACTCCACAACTTCTTTGTGGAATCTGTTCCAGTGCTCTGTAACCCTTACTGTAAAGTTGTTCTTCCCCATGTTGAGACGAAACTTCCTGTGCTCAAGCTTGAAGTGTAATTCTTGCCTATGTCAATTCTTTTAAGGATGAATAATGCAAGAAGATCTTTCAGCTTTGTTTTTGTAGCCTAAAAATGAATAATTTCAGAATAAGGGAAGATACATTGTTCTTCATTTGCTTTTTGCTTTCAAAAATCAAGTAACTGCAAGGTCCTGCACCTGGGTTGAGGCAATCCCCAGTTATCAATACAGGCTGAGAGATGATGTGATTGAGAGCAGCCCCACGGAGAAGGACTTGAAGGTACAGGTAAGTGGAAAGTTGGACATGAGCCCACAGTGTGCACTCCCAGCGAAGCCAACCACATCCTAGGCTGCATCCAGAGCAGGCTGAGTAAGGTGGTGCTGCCCCTGTACTCTGCACTGGTGAGACCTCACCTGGAGAGCTGTGTCCAGCTCTGGAGTCCTCAGACAGGAAACACGTGAGTCTGTTGGAAAGGGTCCAGAGGAGGGCCACAAAAATAATCAGAGAGATGGAGCACCTCTCCTGTGAGGAAAGGTTGAGAGAGTTGGGTTTGTTCAGCCCAGAGAGCAGAATGCTGCAAGAAGACTTTATTTCAGCCTTTCAGTACTAAAAGGGACCTTATAAGAAAGATGGAGACAAACATGCCCCATCCCTGGAAACATTCAGGGTGAGGTTGGACAAGGCTCTGAGCAACCTGATTTAAAGATGTCCCTGCTCACTGCAGGGGGGTCAGACTAGATGACCTTTAAAGGTCCTTCCAACCCAAACAATTCTATGATATTATGATTCTATGATACACTTGAACAAATTCTGTTCAAACTATTGAATGAACTTAGTTATTCCAACATGTGCTGTGTAGCAGCATTTGTTTTTTAACAAATTTAATAAGGTTTGCTTTCAGTTTGCTTTGAAAGTTTCAGCAGACCATGTATTACTTCTGCATCTCAGCCCTAAACTCTAAATTGCAGTGATGATGATTTTTGCATCTTTACTTCCTTGGGTTTGTGAAATATATAAAATGCAATCCGGTAGTATTTGTGCTCCTAGTTCGTACAGAATTGTTTTGCCCTTCAAATGAGAAACACCATATGGTTAACTCTCATCTATCCAAAGGCAGCTTATCTGTATGATGAATCGGTGAATGCCACGGCCTGACACCTACACAGGTCTTGTTTGGCTGCCAGCTCTGCGCTCATCAGGTTAGTCACGGCAACCATACTGCTGTGAGCCTTGATTTAGGTTTGAGTTTGGAAAAGTTACCACAGCCGCTCTATGCCCCAGATCCTGAGCTCGTAAATCCTTTGCAACTGAACTAGCTGCATGGAGAAGTCTTTGGTTTCCTAGGCTGTGTCTCTAGTATCTGGACTACTGGGAAATACCATGGAGATAGTCCACTATGGAACCAACTGGGGTCTGACGTGGCTGTTTGTAACTCGAGTAAAACAAATTTGGTCAGGTTCAAGCATACGCATTTTATGCCAGTCTGAGCATCAGCATTGTGCTCTTCAGCACATCTTCAGTATCCATATTAACTGGATGTGTTTTCACGATAGCGAGAAAGGAGTATCAGGCTGATGTATATAACATTTAAGTTCCTTTATGAATCCAGTTTCAAGTGTACTGCTTGTACAACACGATGAACCTGAGTTTTGGCTCTCAGGCTTATTTTTTTGTTTAGCATAAGCAAAAATCTCCATTTCTGAATATCCCAGCTCCTGTCTGAGTGCTATTGCTAGGCTAAAGGGTTAGGTAGCCTCTTACATGCTTTCCTTTGGACCAATAGTTTCCACACTCACTGCAGAATCAGTCATTTGGGTTGGAGAGGACCACAGGAGATAATCTGGTGCAAAACCCCATTCAAAGAACGGCCAAGACTTATCCAGATCACATTACTTAAGACTCTGCCAGCTGGGTCTTGAAAACCCCAGAGCACAGTGTTTCTCCACCGTCCTCAGGTGATTCGTCCCCGTACTTCATTATCCTCGTTTATCATCATCATCTCAAACAAGTTTCAATGAGGGATTTGCTTGTTGGTTCCTTCCACAGCACCCCAGAGCTCTGAGCTGTCTCTTGGATGGTAAATCCCAGCATAAGGAGGGACGTATCCCTGGTCTCTGGGTTACTGAGCAGCCCTGCAAACTGCTCAGCTGTCAAGTGACAACAGGGAAGAAAGCATTTTGAGAGTTCATTAGAGATGAATTACTCTTTCTGTCAACATTTCCAACACTGAAAAGGAATGGTGGGTCTTCAGACTCTTTCCTGCCAGCTTGTGTAAGCATCTTAGCGCTTAGAGCACTGGATGCTGTGAATTCTCTTAATCATTCCTAAAATTATCACTTCTGCAAGGCCTCTTCCTCCATACATGGCACGTGGGTATTGTTTTGTGATTCCTATTTCAGACTAACTGTAGGTTTAAGTATCTGGATCACTTTCAGCAGGACTCATGTAATCTAATTTAATTTGCCTAAAAGTTTAGTCATCCTGTCTAAGATAGTCACCAAGGATTACTCTGGAGTCAGACCAAGTGATACATATGCAAATGATGCTTTTTTCCACCCAAAACCATATGTCCAAAGCAGAGTCAACTGATTCAGCGTTGAGAAGTGTTTTGGACTGCAAACTGCACCTTTCAGTACCTTTTAAAAAACATGTGTCCTGCGGGTTCTTAAGAAAACAATAGCTTTTGGTCACACTGAAGCTTGCTGAAGAGTTCCTTATTTATAGGAAAATTGCTTTTCTTTCTTTGAAACTCATTTGAGCAAGTTGCCCCAGCTTCCAGTATTCCTGCCCTTCGGGGAAATCTCTCCTGTGGCTGAGGATACCGCAACTTCCAGAGTTGCCGATCCCTGGGTTCCCTCAGGATCCTGCCTCATATTTGGCCATAGACTTCAGTCTGTGGTGTTTCAAATGGAATGGTTTGGGCTTTATGAAGTCCTGTTTTCCTACAGACTTTATTTCACAAGCAAATACAGATCAGCTGTTCGCTCCCTTCTGATCCAAGAACTGATGGAACATAATGAAGCAAGTATGCAAATCTCTTTTCTTTTTTGGTTTGGTTTTTTTTTTGTTGTTGTTTTTGGGGTTTTTTTGGGTTTTTTTTTTCCCCTTCCACAAAATATGGCATTGAGCTGTGGGACTCTTTTCCCCAGTATTTTGTTATTTGTTGTGATTAGAGTGGCTAAGTTCTTTACAAAGACCACAGAAACCAATTTCCATGGTTAGCCTCCTTTTTGTTATGGCTTGTGGGGGCTGTATGTTTTCATGATAGAACTGACAAGGTGTGTTGGAGTGCCATACAGCGAGCTGCTAGTTGAAATTTGTCACATTCCCAGCTCATTTACCCAGTTTATGAACAATATTTGTAGCTGTTATTTCAAAATTAATTGCTGCTTTAGTATTTCCGAGATTTCAAGAGGTCACCTAAGTGTGCTAAGACCTACAGCCCCATTTGATTTTTGAATCTTTCCTCTGCTAAAACAAGAGCTCTACCAGCTCTGAGTCTTACTTATCAGTTTGGCATGAAGAATAACAAACCTGCTGCAGGACTGCTGCTCAGCAGCTAGATAACACTTTCTAGGTAGGGTTTAGGGACTTGCACTGTCATGAATTAAACCAATTTTCAGAGACATCCCATCCTGGGACTCTTAGTACAGTGCTAAATATCTCAGCTGCAGAAAGGGATCCTTGGTCCCCAGGCCAATCGTGCAGAGTGACTTAACATCTACTCTACTGCAATCCAGTAGACCTGCAGTAAGCTGACTGCATCCGCACTTGCATATGCATGGCCTTGGCTGTTGTTGGATTCTAAGACAGAGTATTATTCTGCATTTACGTTTTAGTTCAAAGCACCTGAAATGTGGTCTACATTTCAGTTTTTCAGACTGTTGCTTTTCTAGCATGAAGCAGATGGTCTGCAATATTTTGGAGTGCTTAATGGTTCCAAGGCAGCTGAGATGGTGTTTGGAGGACTGAGACAGTAGCAGAGGAAAGACAGCCAAACCTGGTGCAGTCTTAGCCATGCTGCCTGTCAGGAGCTTCCTCTGGAATAATTTCTTGCCAGAATTGCATCCAAGTTCAGTCATGGGGAGAGAGCTTAGCTAGAGCAATCCGAAGTAGTGCCAGAGAAATGACCTAACAGCTAAGCAGTGAGGAAGATTGGGGCTCTGGTGCTTGTGTTTAATCCCCAACTTCCTTATTGAGCAACATGGGCATAATCTTAAAACCTATTTTCATGATGCCACAAACTTACTTAGCTGCAAGCTCAATCAGAACCCTGAAAAAAGCCTCTGTGCTGTTTAAGAAGTTATGTAGATTCCCTCTCAGCTCTGAGAAACCGATTCAGTTACTCCAAATGAAGCAGGATTTTCTTGTGAATTCGAAGGTTAAGCCTGAACCATTTAGTCTGTTGTATGAATTGAGAAGCGCTGCAAAACACAGTAAGATGAAGGACTCAAGGAGCATTTAGTTGTGGCCACTGGGGAACATGAGGGTCTACTGCCACTTGAAAGCTCAAACCTTCCCTTGCCACTACTATACAAATTAAAATGCTGTGGGATTTCCAGGCAGGTAGCAGAAGGTGCATGTTAATGTTTCATTTTCTTCCTGTGTGACGCAGGATCCTGTTCGTGCCTCTGCTCTGTGTGTCCCATCTTCTGACGGGCTGGTTTCCGTACAAAGGAAGGGAGTTGCAGCAAGCTCTGAAAATATCCCCAGGTCCAAACGACTATGAAAGGAAAGTGTGTTACCAAATATGCTCACCCTGCCTAGCCAGAAAGACCACGTTTTGGATAGTTTCACAAGCTGTAAGGCTCAAATCCTGCCAATGTTAGCACATAATCTTCACTTTGCATTTATAAGTGGTCCCCTTGCTTTCAAAGAGAGGGGGAGTTGAGAAGAGAGGCCTCTTTTTGTAGGATTGGGTTTTAGTCTGGTTTGGGTTTTTTTTTTAAATAAAAAAGTGTTTTTTCTCAAATAGTGTTTTTGGTTAAAAAGAAAACACAGCAAATGTGAGTAGTTTAATATTGTAGTCAAGTTTTCCTCCTTTGGGTTTCTATAAAGAGGTACAGAAAGGATTGCAGAGCTGTTGGCACAAAGGTAAATGACAACCGGTCACTCTTTGACGGGCTGGATGGGTTTGTGGAAGATGCAGTCTTAGCCATGCTGCCTGTCAGGCCCCTCCTCTGGAATAATTTCTTGCCAGAATTGCATCCAAGACTTCACCTGGCCTGGTGGTTGCACATACCCAGAAGGCACAATAAAAACTGGGGTTTTTTTGTTTGGTTTTTTTTGTGGTTTTTTTTGGAGGTTTTTTTTCCCTTACCGTTGTTCTACTGAGAGGAGGCTTCCTGAACTCAGTTATATAAACTTTTTAATGAGTGACCTATTTGGGAGACTCCTTTCCGCATTGGCAAACAGCGCGGATGGGAGGGAGCTACTTATGGTCTCTGCACCACGGTCACCCTCTCGTCCCCATCCCACCTTGATGGGACCCAGCCAAGGCAGTGAGGGCTTGACCTGAACTTGCCAGCCATGAAATACAGTGGCTAGACACAGAATTTCTGCACCTTACAGTATCAACACCAAAAAAAAATAAGGGAACTTGTGGTGAAACCGTGCATGTGGTGTGTACCATCTGTCCTGGCTGGAGAGAGACTTCTCGAGCCTAAAGCAAACAGCTCTTGCTAAATGCTGAGGCCCGCACTATTGTTGACTTAGTGATAAAATAGCATTTGCAGTGCAAGGTGTCCTTTCTTTCACTGCTTTTGAAAGGTGTAGTGTGTCTGAGCACCAAAAAAAGCAATGGATTTGGATCTGGCATGTCATGCTTTACAAGGAGAGATCCCAGTGTCTGTCTGGATGGAGCATAACAGCACTCCCTCTTGCTCCGCCTGGTGCTCTGAGAGTTGGGATATTTCTCCAAAAATAGGAAACTCTGGATTAAATTCTCCATACATAGAAAAGACACTTTCTTGAAATGATTTTTATTACATATTGATATTCTCTAGGCTTAACGTATACCTGCAAAAAAGGATTAAAAACTAGAACCAGGGGGAAAAGGCCCAACCCCGCATCACAATAAGTGACAGAAGTGTTTGAAAAGGGTCATGTGATATTAAGATGTAACATTGCATGTTCTTTGAAGCACAGATGACTTCATACTGCAAAAGAAGTTTCTAATGAATAATCCAGTTCATCGTATGATATTCTAGTAAATACTGAAACCCAGAATTATTGATCAAGGTTATGCAGTCATGTTTTTTTTAGGAAAATATTCCTGTATTAACTTCGATGGTCAGAATTTGTCCCACAGACAGTTAGCTAAGCCTTTTAAAGAAAATATCACCAGTACCTTTTAATTACTTGTGCTTTAACAGAAAGGAGATCACAGGCTGTACTGGTGGCAGCTTAGTCCTTCTTCTCTGACAGACTTGAAATATACTGGTAGTGCTACAGTGAAGATGAAATGTGTACACTACACATGTTGTAAGGAGATGGGATACACAGAGAGAAGAAAAAACAACCATCAATTAACATCTGGTTTCACCTGAGACAAGTGTGTGTTTCACGTCTCAGATTTTGTTCCATTTTAGCGTTCACATACAGACTTTGTGAGAGACCAGATGCACAAGTTGATTGCAAGCAAGGTCGATCTTTCCTGTCTACGGTACCTAACAATGCCTAATTTAATGCTGTATGAAGGAAGAGGGACAAAAACATCCATGTTTGTCTTCAAGTTGTACTCAGAAAATGAAAGAAAAATGCCCATTTCAAGGCTGCAGCATCGTTCCCTGGTCCAGTGGTTTTCCAGTGAGCTGCCCTGTAGGCAGGCCCACTTGCACCTCCAGAAAAATCGGTCATTACAATTTGCTTCCTAATATTACACCTGCAGTTTCTCTACAGTAACCATATAAAAGGTACCGAGTGATATCCGTATGATCAAGTGCCCTTGAAATGCCAGATTTTGGTTGCAATGCAGTTCAAGGCTTGTGTAAACACCTTCACCCTGTAACTTGAATTCAAGCATAGGTTAATTCAGTGCGTTGGAAAGAGCCTAAGAGTTTATTTGTGTGCATCTCAAAACCACTGCATAGTTTGGCATGGGAAAGGAATAGCAGCGAACTGGCGGGTCAGGAGTGAGGTCAGCTGGCAAAAGGGTGAGGAAGCTTGCACAATACCTGCCTAACATTGGTTTGGCTCTGGCTGATGCTAATGTCCCTCGCCACCAGGAGCTCTGAAGTCACCCACAAATCAAACACCACTAAAGAAACACCTGGTGCCTTGTAGGTGTTTGTGTTACACTGTAAATGTGAATCACTCTTATTAGTGGAATCTGCTTTATCAGTGGCAATGGGAATCTGGATTTGGGGAAAAGAGATTGGTGGGAGATGTTTTGAGGGTTTTTTCTGGTGATGGGGGATAGTGGAGACTCTTCTGCACAGTGAGACTCAGTCCTCTGGAAGGTCCCTACCAGGTGTTTTGGTGAAGTACTGTGGAGGAATGTACAGTAATAAAAAATAGCGATTCAGTGAACGAAACAGGAGACAAGGATAGATTTATATCCTTGGCAGCTCAGGCCAGTCTCCATATGTTGTTAACATTAGATGGCGAGAGAAATTAACTGTATCATGTGCTATTGCCAGCCTGTATTTTGAACCTCTCCTGTTCAGAAACAGCTTAAAACAAATGGAAAATATAAAATGAGAATTTTCCTCAAGTGAGAACAGATGGCAAAGTTTTCAGGCTCTGGAAAGCAGAGGGAGACTTCTCCGTGGTCAGGAAGAGGTGGGACAAGGAGCTCTTCTCAGGGCACTGTGGCACCTCTTTCTGCACAGGAATGCCTACATTCTGCAACAATGTGCTTTTTGTCACAGTGACATATCTTTTGTAGCCAGCCACCCTCCCTTTGCTTTACTGCCGTTCAAAGCTGAAAATATGGACATAAAGTTCCTTGACAGACACGGTCATTACTCTTGATGACATTTGGTTCATTAAGCTGTGTTTTCCAGTTCCTTCTTTGGCAAGACTTGGGGCCTGTAATGTGGTTCCTTTCACATTTATCAGGAAATGTGGGAGTTTGTTATTGATTTTTGTTGCATCTGAGTTGCTCTTAGGCAGTCTATCTGCCCAGCTGGTACCTCCATCTCTTCCTGGGCTGTGGTGCTGGCAAGAGAAGGAGCCGTACCAGACGTCGGCAGGACCCGGAGGTAGCCTGTCACTGGTGTCCAGAGCCTCCAAATAAAGCAGGGAGGATTCTTTTAAAACAATTAACTCAGGAACTCCGCGGTTTGTCCCTATGTTTAATTAATTTATTAAAGATGTGGGCTGACTTTTGTTCCTTAAAAGTCTTAGCTGAAATTATTTTCTTTTAAGATGTAGGAGTTTTTAAGGCCCTGGAACAAACAAACAAACTCCACTTCCCATTTTGTCCAAGAATTTGTCACTGAGCATCTGCCTGAGGAGGCTTCAATTCTCTTTTCAGCCCCAGGGGATTTTTTGATTTGTATCCATTTGAACCATAACAATTACACCACCTCCCCACTCCCAAAACCAGTGCACCCATGTAACAAGGTGTTTGGGGGCTATTCTCACAATCCTTGACGATGACTTCTTCCCCAATAAAAATTTATTGGGTCACTGAAATAACAACGTCATTAACGAATCATTCACTGGTTTGCTTTACCTTCCAGTAGAGTGCCCTAACTGATAGTCCTTAAAGTCATTTCCCTCTCTCTTTGTTCAATGTATATTTAAGTAATTACTTTATACAAAGGGGTGGAACAGCTCCAGGAGTAGAGCTTGGCAGAGCAGTGCTGCATTGTCAGGGCGGGCAGGATCCTCTCCCGGGAGACAGCTGCTGAGGATTTCACATCCCAGTAGGAAAAGACAGAGGTTGAACCAGTATTTCCCAAATCCTGTATGCGGGCTGTTGATAAAAGCACCGCTGCCTTCGTTTTGCAAACTGATACCAAAGCACAGCCATTTGAACATTTTGTTTGCCCTGAAACAGGTTGGTTTAGTTTAATGTCAATGAGGACACCTCTCTTCAAGTCCCATTGCGCTCTGGGAAAAAAAAAAAAAGCCTTTTAATTTTTTTCAGTGGTTTACTTCCAAGGCTTAAGCAAAAATGAAAGAAACCAAAGAATTTATTGTTAGCCAGGCCTTGCAGAGGAAAAGGCAGAGAGGGAAGTGCAGCTGCAGGTTGATCCCTGCAAGGCAAGGAGATAGCTTTTCATTTTCCGTCTGCCACAAGATGATGAATTTCGTTGCATCTGGAAAATAGTCATGGCTATAGGATCACAGTTCAGCTCTAACCTTCTGGGCGGTTCATATCGCTGTGGAGCCTGAGGGTTTGGTTGGGTTTGTAATCACCATTGCTCCGCCTTACGCTCAGTAAACATTTTGAAGGTTGATTGCAGCTCCAACTGCTAGAGACTTTATTTTTCAGTGTAATCTGAGATCTGAAGGATGTTTTGCAGAAGGGTTGAACCGTGGGCACTCATTAAATGTATAGTAGAGGCTGCCATCGCTCCTGCCTGTATTTTTAATTGCTGACAAACCTGGTAACAACCAAATCTCTTATAGCCTCTGCAAATGAGAGCAACTGAAATACTAGGACAGCCAAATACCATGGTACGACTACAAATAAACTACAATGACTGGATCAATCTAGGTTGGATTATCTGTCTAATCAAAATTTGTAAGGTGTATTTGACAGTACAGAATCTGAATTTCTCGGCAACAAGTCACCAAATAATTCAACAATTGGCCAGGAAGTTAATTGTTTACACTAAACCAGCTTTCTTTCAAGACTTTGGGTGTGGATGAAGCATAATATTTATTTAAAGATGGCGATAAAAATTGACTATGCACACATAATCTTGTATTTACATCTCTGATGTAAATACCTTCTTATCCCTAATGCCTCTGACTGCTGTAATTATGTATTGTACTATTTATACAATCAGGAAGATACAAGTTCAAAAGGAAATCCTGGACATCTTTTATATTGGGGCACACAGAAGCACCCAAAGCAGTGAATCAGAGCCTTTGTTTTCATACGGATTTTGTGGTTTTCAGCAAACAAAATGGCTCCTAAGCATACATATTTTCCTCTTGTAGTTTCTAACAGTTACAGTATAAATTATGTCTAGAGAAGATCAATCAGCTTTTTCGCCCTGTCTTTGTAGTAACAGGACAGTAGAAAGTTGCGGGTTTGGTGCTCTCTCCTCCTCCTCGTTTGACAGCAGGCACGAGCTCCCTGCTGCAGCAGCCCTGGGAGCAGTTAATGGCGAAGTAATTGCTGCTGCAAGGAGAAGCTTAGCAGGCCAGTCCCAACACGGCCTACGTCTCCCTTACCAAAGATTTTGAACTCCTTGACTGGGAAAACCCTACTTGCCAGAACAAGATCTTTTTACATACAGCGAGAACAATCTCCTATTGTCTCCGGGGGTAAAATGGTGCCAATAAAAGTTAAAAACCCCATGCCAAGGCGGTGATACATAACTGTGTTAACTGCTTCACCACTATATTTAACTATGAGGTAAAAGCCTCTGACAGAGGTGGTTTTTTTGGTCTCACACATCCAAATAAATGGCTGTAGCAATTATATTGAAAACAACCCCCAAATGTTAAATTCACGACTCCTTAACTATGCGACTATGAATATTACCATTTTTTTTGTTTGTTTGCTCTTATGCCCGGGCTGAGTGTCTGTATGACAGGGCAGGAGCAAAAGTTGAAGTATCTCCCCCTGCCTTTCCAGCTTTGTGGGGCTGCTGTCACAAGTGAAGCATTCATATTTTAATTCTCTATAGCTGGAAAGAATATACTCTGAGCTACCTCAGTTTTTCATGGGAATGTACCATTTCTTGTGCCTTCTCTCACAATGGTTCCTCCTCTCTGACAAAAATAGAGGCTGCCTCAGTTTCCTCTCATGAGGGCAGCCCAGCTCTGTATAAGCAACAGTTGCTTGAGGGTGTAGCTGGCTTGTTTGGTGTAGTCAGCGTTTTTTAGAGAATGGAAAAGGACTGGGAATGAGTCTTGTCCAAGACATGCATTAGCTAGAAAATTATGGAAGCTGGGTCTAGTATTTCTGATTCCCTTCTTTCAGCTTAATGCCCTGGTGATGAGCCTGTAGGGTTGGGTTTCCTCTTCTCCCAACTCCTCCTCCTCCTCTGACTCACACTATTGATGATCTGGTTCCATCAGGTGAGGTAGCAGGCCCTGGTGGCAGGGCAGTCAGGTGCCAGGGTGCTTCCATGCACCATGGGCTCTCTAGCTAGACTTGAAGGTGAAGGTTAAAAATGCCTTCTCCAGAGACATCATCCACATAGGTCACCAGAGCAATTCCAAGAAGAGACCCTGAACGCAGCAAGCACCCATTTTAAGAGGAAGTGCATTTAGTCAGCCCAGGCCTGTTATGTTCAGTAATGTAGATAAGATATGCAGGACATGAAGCAGGAGTTTGCAGAGCCTACATGGAAGATGGGTGCCTCTTCCCAGAGAGGAATGTGCTCAAGGAGGGGGGCCCTGGAAACTCCCAGGGTCTCCAGGGAGGTGCTGGAGGACTGTAGGACCCTCAAGCTTAGGTGCTGCTGGTCAGTATAGGCTTTCAGGAACCTTTGTCTACTTGGATATAGCTCAAGGAGGATATGGTGGCCTGAATCTTGCTTTGTGCTTTTCACCTAATTTTCACTACACAAATTGATGATTGGCAGTTTTTAAACAAATCTGCTGCTTTTCCCTTGATCTCCCATTGCTCTTCCTGTCCTGCTCAAACCCATTTTGTAAATTAGCTTGACAGTGCTTATAGTACTGGCATTGTCTTTGAACAGTTCTCAGATGTTTGCTGCGGGGTACTTTACCTTGAACAATTCCAGCCTTTCCTTCTGTTTTTATTTCCCCTTACCCTTCTCCAGCTTCCCTTCAGTAAGCAATATATTTTGTAAAGATCAGATAGACCAGAAGTTTATAGTAGATATTGCATGTATATGTACAACACACATAAGTGTGCATGCATGTGTAGTATATGCGTACACACAGAGTATGTATTTTTATATATATATATGTACATGACTATAGAGAGTATTGCTGAACAGCTCCAAATGCAGTGTAGCCTCTAGATATTACATCGTTACAAACAATCAGCCCCTCTTTCAAAATCTCTTTTTTTTTTTTTTTAAGTTTGGATGTGCTCATTGTGGAGAGCTGGCCCCATCATGGGGCTTGCCCTTTTGCATTGATTACATGGCACCAAAATGTAGAATTGAATGCAAGTCTAGGTTCATGCTGAGAAAACCCTGCTAACCTCAGGGAGAAGGAATTAGTCGGTTTTGGAATTTTAATTTGGTCCCAACTGTATTTCAGCTTTCTTTCATAAATCTGAAAAGCATAACAATCAGGAAAACCATGTTACATGGATCCATGTCATTGAGTTAAAATGTTTATTTGGAATAAATAAATTGAAGTGCAAACCACTGTGAGCAATCTAGTTGGAGATTGTTGTCAAAATTATATACACACATGTATACATTTTCATTTCCTTCCTCCTCAGACAAATTATCCCTTAAGCTTCTCCTGTGGAACACATGTGTCTCTGGAATTTCAAGAGACTAAAATGTGTGAAAATGCAACATGTGAAATCAGAATTACATCTGGTTATGTACTTTTTGACTCCAGAATGGCTCAGTCTCTTGCTTCCCAACAACATTTAGAGTAAGGACTTCAATATGAAAATTTGTGTCTCTGAATATGCAGCCACAAGAATTTAAAAAAAAAAAAGGGGGGGGGGGGGGGAAAGAAGGAAAGAAAAAAACTTTTTTTTTTGGTGTAGTCCTTTCCTGTATTGCTCTATATATTTTCTAATTTGTAGGTTTGGCTGTTATGACAGAGGCTGCATCATAAATAATAAGCAGCAAGCTGTCTGCCTAGGAACTTCTTTCTCACGCTATTTCCTGCAGAGTCAGATTTTGTGGATGCCTGCAAATATCTAAACGTGGGGCAGTATTTGTACATCCCTATTACCTTTCTGAGCTTTAGATCCAGCTCTTTGATTTGTTCTCTCAAGCTCCTTAAAGCTCCTTCTCTGCCAGTTTGGATGATGTGTAGGAGTCTGTGATGAATACGCTCATTATCTAATACAAAGTGGCATAAAACACTCATGCCATGAACTCCGCCACACAGCTATACCCGGCTGCAATTCTCTGATTCATGCTGTACGAGATTAATAGCATTTATGTTATTCATATATCTTGGTTGACCTTGATCTGTTAGAAACTCCCTCCTTTTTATCTCTGTCCCATACTGGGGAGGTTTTGTCCTACATTAACAATGGATCTTTTGTACTTCAAAGAACATTCCCCCCACCCCCAACATCCTGCGTTTTAATTTTCCTTACATATATAATATCTGTTCTCTTTCCCTCTCATATTCTTACCTATGTTTAATGGGCTGATACTATCTCAGGAGCTGTAAGCTTTTATTTTTTTTTTTTTTTTTTAATAATCTTAAGTTAACCCTTCAGAAGCTAAGTGCAGAAAAAGATTTAAATTCTACTGGAAGAAAGGAAAACATGCTTTAAGAATAAGCAGTGTTTGTAGCTTTTCCCTGTGGCATTTCTAGGGCAAATGGTGTCATTTCAGCTGGGACAATACATAAGAAGACATCTGTGTGTATAGAGAAAAAGATGATGCAGGAGTTTGAATAAGGGGAAAAAGCAGGTCACATAGTTCTAGGTGTAATTTTTCAGAAAGCTATGGTTCCTGAGTTTCTCCTTGGGTACATTACAAAAGTGGGGCATGTTGCTGCCTCCTGTGCTTAGAGGGATGAATTGCTCTCTCTCCACAGTCACCCAGTTCTGCTCCCCTCTTCAGCTTACCGGTCCCCACTCATGGGGATGAGAGAGACCCTCCATCTGTGAAAAAATTGGGGTTGTGTAGGAAAAAAAGTTATAAGTATGTGGCATGGTCTAATACGTCTTCAGCCAATGAGTCTGCCTGTGCTGGTTTCAGACTCCCGTTACTGGTTATGCACAGGGAGGTCGAGGGGTGAGCAGGAGCTGGGGCTCAGAGGAGCCATCCCCTGCAGATGAGAAGCCATTCTTCCCTGGCCCCTGGTGACAACAGCAGTGTCTTGGGGACAGCGTGCTGCCATGCTGGTGGGGAAGGAGCACTGGATGGGCCCAGCAGCTCTTGTCTTGGCTGCGTAGAGTGGGAACTAACACGGCTCTGGGCAGGACGTTCCCAGGAGGAGATAGAAGCACAAGAGCAGAACTGTGCAGGAGCTGGTGCTGGTGCAGCAGGACAGGGAAGTGCAGAGGAGGGCAGAAATGGATGCAAAAGGAAGGCAAAAGAAAGAAAAGACTACAAGTGAGAGGTGATGATGATCCTGAGCATGAGTCTAGTGAAAATAAGAACAGAGAGCCTTACATACAGTGCAAAGTCAGATGCTACCTGTAGTTCTAGGGCCAGCATCACACATTGAGAAGCCACAGCTCTGCTGTGGACTGGGTGTTCTATACATCCTTATTGTCCTTTCTGTCTGTCTTCCATCATAGCTGGAAGTGGAATCCAGCATCACAGTCTGTTGCAATTGCTGTGACACTGCCACGGGTAAGCTGTGAACTTCAGCTACCACTTCCCTCCCTTTTCTCTTCCTCAGCACATGCCAATACTGAATGAGGTGAAAACAGGTATATGCTGGAGTCCAAAAATTGCAACTGGCAAGGACAACATGATTCATAGGATTTTAATGGCTTTCCAGCCTATTTATTTATTTATTTACGTCTCCATCTGGCTTGAGATCGGTAGCTTCTTCATTTTTTTTGTTCCCATAAGCTTTCTGAAAGTCTGTGTTAGAAATGTAACAGCTAAAAATGTTAATGTGGAAATATGTAAGAACCAAGAGCTGTGGGGAGAGGCAGTGTCTTTTATTAGACACACTGATACTGCTGAAAAAAATAGACAGCTTCCAGATACAGTGGCTCACCTTTAGCTCATAAAACCTCATCTTATGTTTTTTCCCCAGTGATATTGGATAGGACTAATAAAAGACATGACGTCTCCTTCCAGATTCTTTCTTGCTTATATCCTGAGACCATCACCTCTCCAGTAGTGCTTATCAGTAAATACTTGTGGCTGAAGCTGTGCTGCTCGGAGTGTTCCTCCCTTGGACTCCCTCCCTCCCCAGCTGTCGTCTCCTCGCCGCCCCGCTGCTGCCGTCGTGCCGAGCGGCAGCAGCCCAAGGAACAGGGGGATGTCTGGCTCTGATCCACGTCCCTAACGGTGCACCCGCCTGCAGCTCTCTTTGTAGGAGACTTGCTGAAAAGGAAATAAAACAATCGTGCTTAACACAGAGTAAATAGAGCAGATCCTACCAACTTTTCTTTGCGATGTATGGTGAGTTCTGAATATTTTTCCTGCTCTTTTATAGGATTTTTACAGTACATGAATGGATCAGAGCTTTTAAAGGAGACAGTGCTTTAAAATGCTTACAGGTTTTCCTTGTGTTCGTGCTGTCGTTGCCCCCCGAGTATGAAGCACATTAAGAATCTTCTGTGTTATAATCCATTGAATCAGCTAAGGGAGAAAAAAGGAGACACCAAGATAGGGTTTTTTCCAATCTCTGCTTTAATCCTGCAAAGAAAAACCTGACACTTTCTAAAAGAATTCCTAAGTGATAACAACTTTATCGGTATTAGACCCATGCTTTAATTGGGCTGCGCCTGTGTTAAAAGAAAGTTCTGTTGACTCTGGATTTGCAACAGAGCTTGTACTACTTTCATGGGATTAGAAGCCCATATACTTTGGCCTTGTGAAATTGTTTTGCTTTCTCGGCATGTTTGAACTTCTTGAGGAAGTGAAGGACTTCCTCTGTGAAGGCCATGCTTACTTCATTTCTTTGTGCTCCAAGTACTGAGACAGCAAGTTCCTTAGGAGATCTGGTCTTTGTTCACTTTGGGTTTATTTATGACATGCATCTGCCTGCCTTTTCCTCTCTGAAGAAAAAAAAAAGAGAGAAAGGGAAAAAAAAAGAAACCCTGGGTGCTTCTACAAACCATATCCCATAATCTTTATTCAGAGATAGACTAACGCTTTAAGACACAGTTTCACAGTAAATTAACTGCAGGGTACAGTGCCAGGGAGTGTATCTGAACATCAGTAGGGAAAATAACGTACCCATCACCATGCTCCTGGACTTTGAAGGAGCTCCACTACTTTTTTCTTTTCTTTTTTTTTTTTTTTTTTAATTATAAAAAGTAAGCTATGCACCAGTATGGCCAAACGTATTCTAACTTTATAACTGAAAAAGTGGTAAAAGCCTTCTTATCTTGTCTCCTGACAACTCTGCACTTGAAAACCACTTTTTTTTTTGGTGAATTGAAAACATTTTGTGATCCCAGAGTTGGTTGCTCAGGTTAAGGTGTCTCTAGCTCATCCTTTAAGGTACATCTGTGGTCAGGGATGATGGATTCATCCCACTCAAGAGAAATGGTCTAAAGAACCTTCTATGCCTTCATTCAGGGGTAACCATAGCTAGCCAAGCAGTATGCTTAGGCTAGCTGACTATGTGTCAGATACTTACATTTAGACAAGCAGGTTAATACAGAGACACTTGTAACAGTCCCTCAGAACATGCCACAGCACAAAGCCACACATGGGATTTCTTGGAAATCTGGACAGTGCTTCTGGCTTTAATACATGTCACTGTACTTACCAAAGCTGTTTGCTCATTCCCAGCATAACATAAGAAGATGCAATGGAAGGGAGGGGAGAGTGGTGATAGCATTTAAATTTAACCTCCAGAAGGAGAATCATCTGCTTTTCAGGTCCATAAGGGAAAAAAAAAAAAAAAAAAAAAATCATTAAACTGGAGTGGAAGAGAATCTGTCAAAAAGACTTTCTGACATAAAGGGTGACCAAATGCTAAAGTAGACTAGGAGGCCATGGAAATCTACCACTAGAGGTTTGTCAGTAAGGTGTTTAACAAACTTTGGTTTAGTTTGTATAAAGAAACAAGATCAGTTGAAGAAAGATAAACTTGCTCTAAAGTTACAGATGGGATTTCTCAACAGTGACCTCTGGGTGTTGAAGTCTCCTTCCTACTGCTTCTGCAGTTAGGAGGAATTCAAAGTAGGAGGCTGTCTTACACAGCGTTGTGGGGAATGGCTGAACTGATGACTCTGGATTTGGGGGAAAGTTTTGCATTATTCTAAGAATGTGTGAATACAGAGGTTATAACAGAAATCTGAACAGGCACTGCATTACTCAACAATGACTGCTGAAAAGCCACTTGAGTTAATGAGTTGCATGACACAAACCTGGAAACCAGGCAGCCAAGCCCTGTCTGATCCGAATTTACCAACCTGGTAAAATATCTTTCAGAATAATGAAAAATAACTAAATATTTGTAAGAAATTCCAGGAGATGCACTGAATGGAGGTAGCAGGCAGTGTGAGAAAGCAGCGATGGTATGATTATGTGCCTTGCTATGCACATGTTTGTGCATCCCTGCCACTGGAACCTCTACAACCATCTGTGGTTGTTGCCTGCCTTGTTTGGGATCTGGACAGGGGCTGTATTTTTAGCTTGACTTCAAACATTGTCAGTGCTTGGCTCTGAGTTGCACAGACATTTGCCATTTCTAATATTCATTGTTTGGGACTGGAAAGCCTTATATAGCCTTGAGTTGAAAGATAATTTATTCAGCTTCTACAGTCACAGGAACTGACTGACTTACATCCACTTGGTCTTGAGGATTTAGGTAAAGCCTTCAAAAACCTCTCAGTGTTGTTGAGTGGAAACTGGGAAACTTTTCTATCTGGGACTGTTTAATTTTATCTTGTTTCTTTTAGAAGTTCCTTTTTAAAGTGCATCCAACCCAGCATTTTAGATGGGGATGTTGTGGTAAGGGGTGTGGCACTGTCTGGAAACACCAATTCCTCTCCACTTACTGCAGAGGGAGCCTAGAGGGCTAGTTTAGATTACACATTCATCTTTGAGACTGCTGACATTAGATTAGAGGAATCTGTCTCTTTGCCAGGAGTAAAATCAAACCACGAGGAGAGAAAGTGCCAGAAAGCAGATTCACAGAAGATGGTACAGAGTGGAAAAACTTAGCTGACTATAGGAAACACTTATGAGATAGTGCGGTTTAGGCACTACGGAAAGTGAAACACCTACTTTGAGGTTGCAGAGAAATGCTTACTGCTAATTGGGGTTACAGCTATAAAACAACTCCTGGAGCTAGTTACTTTAGTGCATCTATTCTCATTAAGGCCAGCAGAAGATAGGAGCCAGGGTTAAAGCATTCTCTGGCAATGTCAGAAATATCAGGCCTTTCTTCCCTCCTTTGATTCCACTTGTGGGAAATAGCTGGTTGAATAGTCCATGTCCAAGAGAAGGCTCTTGGCCATGAATTTCACATAGAGGGATGCAGATTGCTGCAGTTCAGACTTCAGTGCCTACTGGGCTCATAGTGACTACTTTGCTCTGCCTTCTGTAGAAAGCTACAGCACAGAAATAGCTCCTAGACTAGCCTTTGCAGGTAGAGGAGTTTGTAGTCTGTGATTTGTCTGTCTTCAGATGGGAAAATTCCTTCCCCTCTGTTCTGCCCTACTGAGACCACATCTGGAGTATTGTGTCCAGTTCTGGGCTCCCCAGTTCAAGAGGGACAAGGAAATACTAGACAGAGTCCAACAGAGAGCTATGAGGATGATGAGGGGACTTGAACATCTCTCTTATGAGGATTAGCTGAGAGACCTGGAGCTGTTTAGTCTGGAGAAGACTGAGAGGGGATCTTATTAATGTTTACAAATATCTGAAGGGTGGGTGTCAAGTAGAAGGGGCCAGTCTCTTTTCAGTGGTGCCCTGTGACAGGGTGAGAGGCAACAAACACAAACTGGAACACAGGAAGTTCCACTTCAACATGAGGAAAATCTTCTTTACTGTGAGGGTGACAGAGCCCTGGAACAGGCTGCTCAGAGAGACTGTGGAGTCTCCTTCTCTAGAGACTTTCAAAGCCCACCTGGATCTGTTCCTGTGTGGCCTGCCCTAGGTGATCCTGTTCTGGCAGGGGGGTTGGACTCAGTGTTCTCCAGAGGTCCCTTCCAACCCCTACTATTCTATGATTCTGTGATCCTATCAACTTATGTTGTGTGCATGCTCAGTAGAAAGATATTTAGGTACTGAAAAATGTTTATTGTAGTAACCGTGAGTGGGGTGCCTCCAAGGTGACATGATACCTAAACAGATAATTTGAAAATACACGTTTGGCCTTAAAGACATATAATAACTGTAAGGCAATTCTGAACGGGCCATGTACTGGTAGCTGCTCTGTATGGCCCCACAGAGCTTAGACCAGGGTCACCTTTTGAGTCCTTAACAGAGTTCACTTGTGCTACCTGTCATGAATTCCAGGATGGAGGGGCTAGAGGACTTCTAGTTCCTAAATAGATCACCCTAGATCATCCTAGATCACCCACCAGGTGATCCTATGACAGCTTTGAGGAAGTTACTCACTTCATAGAGTTTTGCTACCTGAGTTATGAATATCTCTGCATATCCTGTAGTGCCAGTTCTAACCGTGCAGGGGATACACCCCATAGATTTTCTAGACCTTGCTTGAAGCCCCCATAGCTCAAAACTTGAGAGACAAAAATCTTGAGAGACTCAAAACTTGGAGCCTAAGTGCACTTTAAATCACAAGAGGTACCTAAGTTTAAGAGCACAGTTGCTTTGCCTGTGTGGGCAATGGAAAGAGCAAGAATCACGTGCAGAAAGGAGGCACCCCCACTCTGGGCTGAGATGTCTAAGACTCCTCAGTAGTGTTTGTGTGAGGATTCTGTCTTGAACCACTACCACAAATGGGACTTCTGCATCAGACTTAGTGGAAATGGATCACCCTTAACTTACAAATATTTATTTTTAGAGAAGACAGAAGCAAAGCAGTGCTCACCTTTCATTAAAAACAAAAACAACAACAAAAAAAACCCAACAAAAAAAAACCCCAAAAAAACCCAAGACCCAAACCAAACAAAAAAAACCCCACAACAAAACAATTAATTTGGAGACAGAGAGACAGAGTGTGAATTTGCATTTGTCCTAGGTACAGATGTTTTTGGAACAAAAGTCTAATCAAGTGTTTTTGCTGAAAGAGTCATTTCATAAATGGTCTTGTGTTACATGATGCTACTGGTCCGATGTGTTTACTTTCAGTTTACATTATTAGCTCTGTTTATTGCCTTTTATTAATGTTCATCAAGCAGATTGTTATGAGAAAGATGAACACCAACATGTGGAATAAGCTAGATAAATAAACTGAAAGTAGATGAAAGCTTCTAGACTCAGGAGTACCTTATTTGAATTTCTTGCGTGGGAGTATTTACTTGCAAAATACAGGATATTGATGGTCAAACATGCAATTAGCTGAAAGGATTCTGTGTTCTTTGTATAAAACAACAGTATATTGCATAAAGGCACTGGCAGTTTATTTTTTAACTCTTTTTTTTGTGTTTTCCACTCACTTTTTAAATGATTGCATGCATATCTTGCAATATGCTTTACCATAAGCTGACTAAATGTAGTCACACATTTGTTAAAGGAAAAAAAAAAAAAAAAAAAAGCTTTCAATGATTTAAAATCTCACAGAATGGCTGATATAAATTACTTCATCTGTGCAAGCTGATCTGTGTCCATTTGTTATATTTTATACTGGTTCATTTCTATATTTTAGTTAGAGGTTCATTATGAACATCCTATCAGATCTCTGGTGTAATCCAGTCCATAGGTGAACTAGCAGTTTTGAGTCAAGTCTATAGTGTATACAGGAACTTGAGAGTCTCTTGAAAGACATCTCATTCACTTATAAAGCCTCATGGTAGGACATTTCTGCCTTAATATTTACCACTCTGTTGTGATTCAGAAATACTTTTATGTTATCGTCCTTTCTCTGTGCCAGCCATTCTAGTGCACCTGTTTCTTTTTTTTTTCTTCTCACTGTATTTTTTTTTTCCCCCAGGCTCCTCACAAGTGTCTGTATTCACAGTTTTTGTGTGTCTGTTTGTATTTTACTCTGCCATCTGACACCCTGTTTTTTTGCTGGGATGTACCTCTACAGCCCTAGTCTTTCACATTTCCTGTTCAGTTGTCATTTTTATCCTACCCTCTACTCTCAGACACAGAGTTACGTTTGTGCTCTTGACATCTCTAGCAGATGTCTTTATCTGACCTGAGTGCTCCCCAGCACCTGTTAGCTTTACCCCAATTCCTTTTTTAAATAACCCCTTCTCCTCCCAGTTCAGTTTTCTTGTTGAGTAACTTAGCCCCACCACACTGAAGTACTCTTTTCCTTGTATGATCCTTTCCCTCCTTATTCCCATTTTATCCAGTATTTAGGAAGAGTAACCCTACTTTTACCTATCTTCTGCAAACACATGTTTTCCCTTGCCAGCTGCTGCAAGGTGTAATGACGAAGAACAGTTCAGGATAGGATTTATGTGGCAATTTCATTTCTAATGGCTTTGTAGTCATACATGTATAAAGAGATTTGTTCTGTACAATGTACTTCTTGCAGAGCTAAACTACATTAGTGCCACACTAATAAAGTTTGGGCATGGCCTAAGATTATAAGGCCGAACTGGTAACATAGAAGTGTAAAGGTTCAAGAGAGGTTTTAATAACCTAGAAGGCTAAAATGTAAACCATATCCTTGATAATCAAAGCATCACTACCGTGATCTCTTAACTCCTCCCCCAGATGTGTGGTACAAGATTGTGGCCATTAGCAGAGAAATGTGGATCCATGGTGAGAAACCCTTCAGTTTTGTGATGCATGGAGTTACCTCTGATAACCAAGGTCTGAGGGCAGAAGATTCTGCATCACCATTGCTGCACCTGAGAGAAGCAACTCCTCTTTTGTAGGCAACACAGCTGAGATACAAAATAGGAATATGATCATTTGCTTATTTTTCCACAGCCTTTCTAAAGCCTATATGAGAGTTACCCAGCTTGATGCACCTCCTAGCAAGACCCAACCTAAACTTGCCTGCTGCTTTTCACCCATTCCCAGACACATGGGAATGTCTCTGAACTATCTGTCCCACACTGCAGATTTTAGAGTGTGGTGCAGAAATATTCAAGCTGGTCCTGCATAAAACTTGCCCACATTCAGTTCATTTGCTTAACTGAACTTAAGCCTTCATGTGCTTGAGTCACATCAGTGAGGAATGGTTCCCTGCTTGGGAACTGCTAGTGTAGGTGTCAGCTTAGCAAATGGAACAAAAGCATTTGCTCTGTTTGAAAGGGAAGAAAACTTTGAACTGTGTAGTGTGAACATCTCTTCTAAGAAATGTTTTTTTCTTAAGGAAGAAGGGAGTACATCATCTGCAAACCCATTGACAAATTCTCCCCATGTGGAAAATATGATCTTTGCTAAAACCTAGCAGGTGTATTTTAATTCAACAGAAGATGTCAAGATTCTTTTTTAAACATATTTCCTATTAATCAGTACTGCCAACGTACAACAAGGTGTAAGATTTTGCATGATGATATCCCTATGTTTCCTGGTCTCTTTCCCTTTTACTTTCCTCCACTCACAGACCTCGTTGCCCTGTCCCTGAGCTGCTCCATTAGCCTGTGGCTATACTTGGCTGTTGATACTTGGTAATACACTGTACAAATGATTTTTATGTTTGCTTTACATAGGGGCTAAGGATGTTTAATAGAGTGCAAAGGAACATGGGTGAAATGTAGGAAAACACACAGGGCAGCTGCTTAATTCATCGCTGAACTGTGGACATTTTAACTGTCTGCATGGCCACATCTCCACATGATGGGCAGCTTACGGTACATCTGTTCGAGACCTGCAACTGCATTAACCTTGGGATTATGACATCAAGAATGGCATTTGTACAATTAAAAACGTTATCTCACAGGGCAGCCCCTGTTGCCCTCGGCCACCTTTGGGTAAATTGTGTTGTAGGAAAGGTTAAAAAAAGCTGCTGGAACTAATCCTTTTGATGAAACCTCTAACAAGTATGTCAGGCTCCTCTGATCTTGGCCCTGGCAGAGTATAGTTGTAGTTAATGTCCTCAACTCTAACTCATCGTCTAAGACCCTCTTTCCTGCCGTGTGTTTTCTTCATCAGTTTGTATTTCTGCCAGTCAGTGTCACAAAGCACTTCCTGCTTCATCCCCGCCTGACGGGGTTAAGCCACGCTGATGGTCTGCAGTTGTGTGCAGCTTCATTTTTCATAGATTCTTTCTGATAACCATAACATGAACTCTGGAGTATGTGTTAGGAACTGAAAACAGGCCAAGTGTTTTGTATTAGAGCCTGTATTCCCACATTCACCAATTCTCCAAGGGTTGAAAATGCAGCAGTGACATGTATGAGAAAAAAAGGCTGGGACTAAAATCAATTTTCTCCCCTCTTGCCTACATGAAACAAAATTAAAAGCACAATGAGCCTTATTCTTTTTTCATTTACTGCTGAAATTCCTCTGCTGCCTGTGAAGCAACTCTTGTTACACCACCGTAACTGGAAGGAGAATCAACCCCAGTGTCTGCTGCAGATGTTTATACCTTAAAAAACAGGAGTACAAACAGCTTCTCTATCTACGCAGTTTTTTAAAAGCCAGTAAACATTTTATCTTTATGGATGGATGTAGACCCCAGAGAACTTCATTAACTGAAACTTGTGACTCACTCTCAATGAACAATTTGATACTCCCTTATACATGACTGGCTTTCAATATTGTAGTACGTATTGTGACCCTAAGCTGTCAGTTTAATGCCTGCCTTAACACAGATCAAAGGAGAACTGAAACAAAATATAAAAATATAGCAATAAATAGCCTAGTGTGCTTTCTTATCTCCAGTGAGAATTTTATATTAGGCTGGTTTATTTGCTTGATATTACCGAGTCTTCTTTACTTCCGTTTAAAAAAAAAACAACTGGGGTGAAAAGCCACAATAATACTTCAGATAAAATGGAAAAAGTTATTTATACCTGTGCTATTAATAGATGTCTCTTCTTAGAAACCAGCCATTTGTGGGGGTTTCTTTGTAACATCAACTTTTATCCTTGAGATCTCACAAGATTTTTATTTTATTTTTTTCTTTTCTTATTTTTTTTACTGTAATGCAGACCCATGTTAACAATTCTGCCTTCCTGGCTGTCAAAGAGATTTCCTGTGGTCTGTTTTTGGCTGTACACTCAGCCAGTTGCAGTGTATATCAGGCATTTCTTTAAAAAGTAAACAGCTACAGTCATCATCGTCAAAAAATTAACCCATGACGTGCAGGAATTTTTCACTTTCTTAGCGTGTATCCAAGAGCTGCCTGAAGACTTGTTGAGAGATGCACAGCCAAGGAGTTGAATGCATTTGAGGGTGATTGTTGCCATGAGAAAGGCAAGACAAGTGTCATCATCTGAATGCTAAACAGGGGTAACCATGGATTTGCTCATGTGATTTGGTCCCTTTGCACTGCACGGAGAAAGAGACAGAGGAAGCACTGCTGGGGCCTTTCCAGCTGGGTACAGAAGGGGACAGTCCCTCCCTTCCTGCCAGCACCAGGCTATGCAGGTCCCACATGCACCCTTAACATACGTCAGGTTTATTTTCTAAGAACAGATCAGCTACTGATGTTTTTCTCGGCATCATCTGAAGAACAGTTGTGGTTTCACAAGTTATTTTTCACAGTAACATGTGAAGGAAAGACTAAATTACTCTACTCTGCTCAGGATGCAGGGGTACCTAGAAATATTTACCAAAAGCAGGTGCCTTTAGGCTTGGAGAATCTAATGACCCTTTTTTTTTCCTCCTCTCTGCTGCAACTTTGAAATAAGGTACCTAATCCTGTTTTAAACATCAGATCATTGTCTGGCTCTGTCTCATAGCTCCTAAGTATTAAATATGTTTTTTGAGGCTTGCCAAGAATGCTATATGAGTAATGCTATTTGACTTACTGAAAGGGTCCTAATGCAACATTAATTCAATGTAACAAACTTCTAGCACAGCAGTAATGCAGCTTCTTTTTTAAAGCTGGTGACATACCATATTGTAATCTGACAGGCATAAAGATTTGCAATGCATTAGTTTTAGGCTGGCTATTTAAATTTGGGTAGTATAGAGATCAATCTGAATAATTACTTGCTTTAAGAATGAATCAGAGTTTATATTTCCTGCACTGGACTGTACTTTTAAAGTAAGTGTCATTGGAGATAAATGCCTCTGTTTGCAGTAGCCATGTATGTTAACACATCTTCCAGAAACCTCCTGTTCTTATCTGATAGAGAAAACAGACTATTTGATAAATAATGCAGAGGTCCATAGGTTTTTACCAACCTTGCAAAAACAAACCTAGGGTTATACAACTAAATTATTTATACACAAACTGATATACTGAGGTGTGGTACATAGTAATTTGGGATAGGTCTCATTTCATCTCACTTTATCTCCCAGAAGGTTAGTCTGCAGCTATATGTGCCTGTAGTGGATTATACACCATCTTTAAGTTGGAGGTCTAAGATAGTTGAAAAGTTTGAAGTTTTTTTTTCTCTCCATCTAAACATGTAACATAAATGAGAGAAATATTTAAATTTTTCTTCTGTCTAGAAATATTGCAAGAAACAGAAAAGTCAATGAGCTCAAACGCCCCAAGTTTTTACTGTGAGTAAACTCCTCAAATACACAGAAGAGTTTCAGAATAGCATGTAAGCATCTCAGGTATGTTTTAGGTAGCAGTAGGTGCCCATGTTTGGAAGAATGGCCATTTACATCTCCTGGAGTAGATCTGTGTAATGAAAGGATGGACAGGCAGGAAGTGAACTCATGTATTGGTTGATCTTGGCAGCTCACTTACACTCTTCCAGGGACTCTTTCCTCTAACATTTGGTAGCCCTCCTCTTCTTGTATCATCACAGTGGTGAGCTCTTAGATTTTACATTCATTCAAGTATACAAGAAGGCAAACCTTTTCCAGATAATTCTAGACTGGGAAACAGAAGACCCACATGACAGTGAAACTCAATGATTTCTGCCATGTCATCAGAAAATGTCCTTATGTGGTGCTCTGAAGCAAGGTCAGGGAGGCAGGAGAGCCTCTGGTCTTCTCTTGAAGCTTGTCTATGTCTACATGAAGACAGCAGGAGTCCTGAGACCCAGGGGAGATCAGGAAAGAAGGGACATGGTTCCTGTGCAGTGACCAGGAAGTGGGTTGAGAAGATGGAAGCTTGGAGAGTGCTTGTCTCTGTGGTTGGAAAGAGATTCCCCTTTCCCATCCCCTCTACCATACAGAAAATACATACAATCCAACCTATGTCACAACTGAGGGACCATCCAGAAAAGAGGATTTCAGTGATTCTCAGACCAAAGGAAGAGCAGAAAAGGGAACCCAGGATTTGGAGTTATCACTGTTCTCAGAACAATGGGAGTGCCTGGCTCCAGGGGCACTTCATGTTTGGAGGACCTTTATGGGATGTGACATGGAATCACTTTCTAAGCTGCAACTGTGTGCTTCCAGTGCTGATGAAGATGCTCTTGCATGCCACTTGTTCCATATATTAAGTGGATCAAGTATTTTGGCTCTCTGACCTTCCAGTTCAGGAATGCCCTGGGCTTTGTTGTTCCCAAGCTGTATTTCTTTTTTGCAGAGATCACGAACTGAATTAATTTCTCTAAGGAACATGAATAAAGTTTGTTTTTCCTAAATTCCTGGCAAACGAGTTGATGAAATCCATATGGATCACAAAGACTGAATGCTTGAGTACAATGTTCCTCATGTAAGCAAACACTTGTCTTTTAAAATAGACGACTTTTAGCTGTGGGGATTATATATATACATATTTGAGATCCATTCTGTGAGCCATCACCTAGATTTCAAAAGCCTAAGACAGGAAGCTGACTGCTTCTGAAGGTGTTTTCCTTCTTCCTCATGTTAAACACACGTACTTTTCAGATAAGGGTTGCTGATTTTAATTTGTCATCATAGCTGATAATTAAAGAAAAATAGTTTAAAAGTGTCTGAAGCTTTCATTTTAAACCCTAATCCTTCTCAGACTGAGCAGTTCTGAGTTTTAACCTTATTTATACCATTGTCAAAATCCCTACAGCGCACACACACACATACATCCTGTGTCTCCTGCCTTGGCCAAGCTGCAGATGATCCAACCTGCTGGGATTTTGAATCAATCCCTTTTTGATATGTCCTGTGCACATCTCCGTGCCCCAGCATGTCTCCAGCCCACACCTTCCTGGCACCAGACTACCTGAGACATGCTCGAGTACAGACTAGGATTGGAAAGCATCTCAGGGGAGAGAGCTTTGAAAGGTTGCAGAGAAGGTGCTTTCTCACACCTCAAGGGAAAGCTAAAGGAGGGAAGCCTTCCCTCCTTTTGGAAAATAAAAGAGGTGAGCAGCTTAGCTGATTAGAAACTTCTTGTTCTCTGTGAAATGAGTAGCAGTATAATTAATTACGTTAGCAGAGCTCATCTGTATAAGCTTAAAATCTGTACAGTGCTTTGTTATCACTGTCTGTACAGCTTCAGAGTTCATAGACCCTATGGCTGGCTGTGTCACCAGCAAGGGACTCCCGAAAACTCTGCATGGGGGCTTTGCGCACCAGCCACATGCTTTGCCATGCACAACCTTCCTTTTTTAAAGCAGGAGTAAAAAAGGCATGTTTAGTCATATTCTCTACTCTGTCTTATCTCCTCGCCTCCTCAAAGGACAGGAGAAGTAGAGACAGTCTTAAAGGTGCATGGGAAGTGTGTGTGATTGATAGAGCTGAGAGCTGAAAGCATTGGTGGGAGAGTGAGCCGTAAAATGGAAGACAACAAAGGATTTGAGTGGCTAGGAGAGGGAGGATGGGGTTGGTGTATCCCTGTAAGGAGGCTGGGTAGGATTGGGCAGCTGCCCTTGCTCCTGGGGGCTTCAGGTGGCTCCTGGACACCCATGGTGGCCCTGCACAGTAGTGCACAATCATCAGTTTATCTGCAAAATAAAACATAAGCTTTTTAGTGTACAGACTCAGAAACCATTAAAATTACTTGAGAGGAGAATAAAAGCAATTAGCAAAATATGTGGTTAGAACCAAGGCAGTTTCCTCTGGTTTCTTTTTTTTCTGAATGTTTATTTTGTAAGTGGAGTGAACAGTGTGCAGTAAAAAAAATTAAATAATTGAGAAAAGTTTTCCTTGGCAAAAAAAAAAGCACTTAAAAAGCATCAGAAGATGAAATGTCAAGGCAGCTGCTTCACTGCAGTCGCTATGGTAATCATAACACAACACTTTGATTAGTTAGGCACGCAGAGGAGACTCTGGGTAAGAGTCTGGGGATGGTGGTGATGAAGGGCAGGTTGTTGGTTTTTAAGGAAGTTTTAAAAACTCAACACAGAGAAGGATCTGTCCTTTTTCAAGGACAATGTATGCCAAGTTTTCTGCTAAAATGTATTTGTAGACACATGGAACTTTAAAAGAAGTCCGCCTTAAAATTTGTCACAGTCAGACACTTTTTGCTAAAATAACGCTTGCCAGGCAGAAGGATGATTCCCTTAGTTTGGGGTCCAAGCATCTTGTGTCTCATGTATTTGTATTCACAACACCCTGTGGAACAAGTAAGTTTTTAATTCACACATTTTCTTGTGGGGACAAGAAACAAGAAAGGCTGTGGTGTTGATTCATGAGAAAAGGCAGGTGTTTGGACACTGCATCACCTAACACAAGCACATCCAAACTACCTGCCTAGTGATTTAGGCTCATCTGCATCTCCATGTGTGCAGATTTTTCACAGTAACATGAAAAGACCATCTTGAAGGCAAGGCAGAGCTTCCTTTCCTTTTCCTCCAGCTCTCCTCCACTTCCCACAAACCAGAACTAAGCCTTAAATACTGTGTTATTGGATAGAAGTGGACAGTCCTTCAAAAGGAACACCTTTCAAAAGGAAGGAAAGAGGATTGTTCAGTTTTGAAGAAAAAACTTGGCTTCCCAACTTCGGTAGTGGCTTGACACCTGGGAAAAGCTCCTGGTGGAGCTGAGCAAGGATATGTCTGGGTGAAGTTCACATCAGCATGTTGCCCTGATGCTGAGCTGCTGCCTTGCTGCGAACAAGGACATCTCAAATCTGTGCTGTTGAGTTCTCTTCATACCTTTTTTCTGTTGTGTTTATATTGACTAGAACTCCTTCATGGGGTGGTGGGGAGGGGCACTGTCTTCTATGGCATGTGGGCACAGCACAGTATGCCTCTGAGGCAAATTGGATGCTGTAAGTACACATCACCAATGCAAACAGTACAAATAATGTTACATATTCTTCCAAAGTGTTGAAATACATGAATTACACAGGATGACACATCACCTGTTTATCCTTCTGTCTTTTTAAAATAGGCAAATCAAGATCAACTTGTTTTTGTTGTTTTGTTGTTTTTTTGGTTTTTTTTTTTTTGCATGGGGAACCTTGAACAGTCATGATGTCCCAAATCTTGTAAAAGGCTTCCTCAGGACAGACTTTCCTACCTCTTTCAGAGCTGCTGCCGATTTTCTGCGGGGCTGCACTGTGCTCCCAAAAGTCAAACGTGTTAAAACCAATCACTTCCCAGTTTCTGTTTGTCAACTAAAAATTCCTCTCACCTTTGTGAATTCAGGGGTTAATCCCTTCTTTTAGCTCCCTTGTCAGCTAAAAGCTCACAGCCAGCTTCCTCTGCCCCCCTATGCCACTACAAACACCCTCACTCCAGGAAGCCTCATCCCCAGCACAGCTCCTCACCTGTGTGCAAACTTCTCTGCTTTGACTGCACAGATCAGTTTGCAGGATGAAGACCTCAGGGCGCAGCCTGAAAAGTCATTTCAGCCTGAAAAGTGTTGGAGTAATACAGTAATGTAAAGTAATATCCAAACAAACCCACAAAACCTAGAAGGGAAGAGATTTCAGTCCTGTAATTACCCTAAGCTTTGCTAATTGTGAGACCACCGTCTGTGATAAAGGAAATTGATTTCATCAGTTGTCAGTCATCCTCCTTTTATTAATGATCAGAAGTTCACATCTCCTCCAGGCAGGGCAAAGTCCTGCTCTGCTCCTGTCTGTGACTCTGAAAGCTCTGGCTGTAGCAAACCCTTGTATGTTAACGTGGGGACTTTTCTCTCTCCTCAGTTGTTTCTCTTGCTAAGATCATGCTGCGACGAGTCCTTGTCCTGACAGTATTGCTTGAAAGTTTCTTGGCAGGCTTGTTCCATCATCCCTTCACTTATTAACTGATATATGTAACTTCTAGGGCAGAATTTGTCTCTGCTGTGGCTAAACTGGTTTCTGTTAAATACAGCCAGGCAGATACATTACCCTGACAGGGTGTTGCTAAGTATAGTGGGTAGTATAGAGATGCAGGACAATGCTGACTGCTGCTAAGGAAAAAAAAAAGGCATGCTTCTTTCAGTTTTACGTGAATTACAAATTAAAATTAGCCACATAGCTAATTAAGTATTTTTGTTTGACAACATAGCAGGTAATGTTCCTTGCCACCTCTCCAGTGAAAAACTAACTCTTAAAAAAGCTGTTGAAAGATGGAATTTTATCAGAAAGGAACTTGGAATTTTGTGGGCTGTGTATCCATCAGTTCCTGCTTTGTTGGCAGTTTCAGGTAGATGTGTATTGACAAGCCTTGGTACTGCTCTCGGAAAAATGAGAGAGCTTTTGGAAAACAAAAAAAAAAAAAGAAAAAGAAAACCAGGACAGGCATGTCTTTCTCCATCTTTATGATAAGCAAATGGTTCTAGCAATGCATTTCCAGCAGTGCTGACTGGATCTGTACAGAGAAGAAAGCTGTACTGGACTTCCAAATTGTCAGCACTGAACTTTATTCTCAGTAGAAATGTCTTATTTTAAAAGTTATTGAAGGACCATGGTGGAAAGAAAATAATGTTTGGAGGTCAGATGATAGGTTTTGCTTTAATGTTGAATTTTGGTTTGCCTCTTTCTGTATTCTGTATTGAGACTTCTCTATCTAAGGTTTAGGCACCTACAGAAGAGTACATGAACCCTACCCCTGTAGTCCAACAGAAGAACTTGTACTGCAGTATACAAGTGCTGCATTTAATCAGTGTTGCCATGGAGAATAACAGGGTCATTCATCTTTAGTGCCTCAAGCAAAAATACTGTGGACTCTGTCACCTGTGAATGACAGGAGGGGAATGAAAGAATAAAGTGGGGCCTTGGGGTCTTGGAGTATCTCAAAATTTTTTAAAGTTGCATTTGCATCATGGCTGTTCAAGTATAAATGTAACTTTTATGAAAAAAAAAAAAAGAACGAAATAGATTATATACTCCAGAAGTGGTAAACGGAATGGGGAGCTAGTGAGCAGGGGTACAAGAGCTGAGGGTTAGTAGGTGGCAAGGAAATTTTGCAGGATAGTAGAAGTGTAATGTGAGGAATGAAAAGGCAGGTGTCTGGGTACAAAATCTCATTGGAGCCCAGCACTGAATGAGAGCTGAATCGGCAGAAAACACCTACACCCTCAATATGCAAAGGAGATTGTGCACAAGCTTCAGCCTTGTGTTTGCTGCAGCAGCAAACATGTGCCTCAAAGGTACCCACCAAACAAAAGAAAAATGGGAATTGAGCACTGTCCTTTACGATGTGCAGAAAGCTTCTCCAGAAAGCCCATGCAATGAGTGCTGCACAGTACCAGGAAGAGTGTTGTGGAAAGAAGGAGAACATTGCTTTTACTTTCTCATCACTCCATGACCTTGGTACATTTTATTATTTTAAACACTTTATTGTGTTATTTAAAACCTCTTATAATTACTCAGTTCTTTGGAGGCATACTTATGGCTTTTGCATAACAGTCCTGGGTAGATCCTAAAGCAATTATTGAGGAAATCCTGTGAAATATTATATTACAGAAGCACTCTCTGGGTTAGTTACAACATAATAGCTATGGGAATGTACATAACTGGCTAGCTTACTGCCTCTTCATACCTGCAGCAGGAAAAGGAAGTTCTGAGTGGACAATATACAGGACAGTATTGCAGTCTCTTTTCAGAACTGTCTTGCTCGACAGTCATTACCTGAGCATTGCTCTCAACCTGAGGTGATGTCTATCAGTACTGGAGTCCATCTAAGATGCAGATGGTCAGAGGTCATGGGACAGAAATGTTGGTTGTTAACATTGCTGGATGACTCTTCGGGTTGAATTAATATTAAATACAATTGAAATAGCTATAGTTTGTTAGATGTGCTAAAAAGTAATAAATCAAAATTACAAGCCATTGTAAACTTGTTGTTTTCATCTCCACTTCAGGCTATGTGGCATCATTTCTTCTCTTGCTAAAGTTCTTGTGGGACTTTCCTCTGTACTGTGCATTTTAAAGGTTTTTCTTTGTTCTGTTGTAAAAACCTGAAGTAGTGCAAAGCAAGTACAGGATGTGAGTGTAGGCTTGCTGAGTCTGCCTCTCTGGAAGTGCCATCTCTGACAGACAAGAAGCCTAGTGTCCATCTGAAGAACGTCCGCAGGGGAAAGCAGATATTTTTATAGGCACCCAGTTTATTGCCAGTTTATCTCTGTGTTTAAATAATAATCAAGCTCTTCCTCTCTCATTTGGTGATTCACAGTAATTTTGTCCTATACAGGCTCTAGATTAGATGAAGGCAGCTGCATACATTTGATCAGACTTTCACATCAGCTGAATTCTGACCGGCTGGCACTGTCCTGTTTTAGCACTGTCCTTCATGAATACAAATATTCTGGCATGAGGGTTTCCTAAACCACATGACTGAGGTTGACCAGCATGGGAACCCTGCTACTGCAGAGAATGAATAAGTGCCTCGCCTATGAGGTTCAGGCTATTTTGTTTCCCATTTAAGTTGCTGCACTGGAAACACGATACATCCAGTTAATCTTCAATGGGCAATCTCAGACGTTATAGATCCACTTATACCTTGTGATGAATTGCTTCAGTGTTTGGCAAATATTAAATAACATTTTTTTGTTGACATGGAAGTGTGTCCTGCAGGCTGCAGCTGGTCCCAGTGTTTGGTGCTGTTTGTATCCTGCCGTCTGTCTCTTCCTCCCTCTGTTCTCTAGCTATTGAGACGCAGCTGGTTTACGTCCATCACAATCAATGGAAGGACATTTCCGAGCTGGTAATTGCTGAGAGGATCTGATGCTGATGGCTTTTAGAGCTGCCAATCCGGGCAGTAGCTTTTGGCTCCTGCTGCATACAGTATGTCTGCAGTTTCACCATTTATCTCACTTTACATACTTGAACTGAAAGAAAGGTTTGTGCAAGCACTTGCTGCTCATTCCCTGGCATGTCTTTCTCCCCCTTGTTCCCTCCCTCCCTCTCTTTCTTGCATGTTATCAGCTATTGCAACAGCACTAGTATGTGTCAAATAAGGTGAATGTTGTTGTCTAGTTTTGAGTACTGTGAGTACATTCAAAAGGTGAGTTTGAAATGATCACTGGTTCACAATTATGGGAAAAGAAATACATTTATACTAGCTACAGTCTGAGTGTTGTAGGCCATAACTCTGAATCTTTAATCTTTAAATACAGTTGAAGAAAATTTATTTAGGCATTTTCAAAAGTGTTTCTAAGTTCAAAAGCTGATGAAGACTGTCTGTTAAGGAGTTACAGAAGGTGGAAGAACAATTGAATCAGTCTGCTACCATAGGTGATTGAATAACTTCATTTAAGATGTCAGATGATAAAATTGTTGAGTGGGATCCGGTCTGTTAAATACTGTTTATGCTGGAACTTAGGATCCTAAAAGCCACTCAGTTTCCAGTTTTGCTTGATCCTGTAAACACTTAAATTCACTAAGCCACCAAGCCTCACTACCTAGTTGAAAGCTCCTTTGGTTCCTGCTTTTATTCACCTGCAAATGCTCAGATTGCTGTTGCTAGGAAATGGGTGTCATTCTGTCATCTAAAGCAGTTTGGGATTCAAACTGAGGAGGACAGCCACTCAAATACTGCCCAAACCCCTTGGAAAAGAAAATGAAAAATGAGATTTTGTCAAACCAATGACTACTTTCACTTGACGTAATGACACTGCCTATGTGTTGCTGATTAGCTGAGTGTCTAGCATGCTGACAGAAGAAGGGAGGCGCTGGGTAGTTAACACACTGACAGAAAACTGACACAGAACAGAGGTGCTATTTAGCATCTTTTTTTCATCCAGAGAGCATGTGGAAGCTTTAGAGCTCTAAGTGGAGCTTAGCTGAACCCAGCTAACTGCAGTGTACACCTCCTTTATATTAGATTATCAGTACATAAACAAGAACATTGCCTTGGAAGCAGGGATCAGAATAGTAGGTGTCTATCCTTTCCCCTTCAATTTCTCTCTCTCTCTTTTTTTTTTTTTTTTTTGTTTTTCATCAGCTACATAGAAGTTATATTGAAGAAAGCTCATAAAATAAAAATGTTAACCTTTTCCCTTCCCTTCCCTTCCCTTCTGCTCATTCTCAGTCCTGTTCTTTCCTTTTGTTTAATCTGCTTTAACTTTAACTGGTTGTTACTCTCCACCACAAATTTCATAGCCCTGCTCTCTCCTCTGCTTCTTGGTGCATGTGTATTTGTACAGGGAGGAATGCTGTCTTCCTGCTTTGGCATTGTCTTTGTTTAGCTCACCTGTTGGTCAAGACTGTTCACATTCGTTTGCTTCTCAGGCTCCATGGAGACTGCATATACATCCAAAGTGAGGTGACAAAGACATCATAAAAAGGTGTGTTTGCTTCAAGACAGATATTGAGAAATATCTGATATGCAGCCACCAGATAAGTGGAAGTAAACATCCGTCTGACTCTATAAGATAAAGAAAGTTCACAATAATCTCTCTCGTTTCTTACCTTGTGCCTTCAATACTCATCTTATTTTTCTCTCACCATTTTCATCACTGGTCTTTCATACCATATTTATATTAGGTGTAGGATGGAGAACAAAACTGTTTTCTATACAGAAGACCAAGTTTAAATAGTTACTATACTAGTCTGCAGAAGCCTTAGTCTATGTATGCCATGCTTCTCTGTCTGTCTGTGTTCTGGTACACATATAAATAGTGTGGCACAGTATTTGTAGGAGGGAAAAAGAGAGTGTCAGTCCATTCCTTGCTTTTATGTTCCCTGCCTGGGTGGGTGTGTATGGCTCAGCTTTGCAAGGATGAGCCCCAGAAGGACGGTGATCAGCTCAGTGCTGCATCTGGTCTGGCTCTGGAAATCCATTCCTGAGTCATTTGCTTGCACATGGACAAAAATAAATCATATTTTGGAATTACTTACTGTCTCAAAACTGCTCAGTTGCTGAAATATGGCAGAGCAATATGGAAAGTTATTGGTGATTAATTTGACAACTGACAGAAATACTTATGTGAAGCAATCAATTTCTAATTATTATTCAAAATACCTCCTAAAACATTTTCTTAAAGGGAAAGCTCTGCAAAGCAAGAGGACAAAAATGTTTGAAAAGAACTTTTGTGCTGGCTTGTTATCAGTGTTTGGCAGCTCTTTATGGCTGCACATCACAACAAATAAAGCATAACAGAGAAAATCAGACCTTAGTAGAGTATTGATGATAACTAAACTTGTAGGCAATAAGGCACACAGATAACTGATAAAAATATTTGCCTTTTAAAAGATTAATGGAAATGTTCTTTATTCCTATTTTCAATAGGACAGAGAAGACTGGAATTCAAGGACCTTGATCTAGGACAGCCTCGTTCCACAATTTTGTTGAATTTTTATAGGAAGTTTTATAGCAGTAGGTGTTTGAGTAGAGAAAACATCACAGAGAGAACGCTTATAGGATTTCCTACTGCCTAGGACTTCCCTGAGGGAATAGAAATACTTGTCTTTATTTTCAAGGTATGAAAAATATTAACTGAATATAAATTTTGAAAAAAATTATTCTAGGGTTCAATTGCAAGAAAGGTGAATAAATACATTTTTAGAAAAGAGACAGATATTCTTCAAGGTTTAAAGACTTCTAAATTGCAACACAAACAGAATTTACTCCAGCCAATGATGTCCTTAAGACAATCTTTGTATATGTGCTCTTATCCTAAATCAATCACCTATACATACACCTCTTAGACACACAGAAGTCTATGGGGCTGGATGGGATCCACCCAAGGGTACTGAGGAAGCTGGTAGAAGTGCTCACCAAGCTGCTTTCAGTCATTTACTAGCAGTCCTGGATAACTAGGGAGGTCCCAGTTGAGTGGAGTGATAATGCCCCTGTACTCAGCACTGCTGAGGCTGGACCTTGGACACCTTGTTCAGTATCACCTCTAATACTGTAGCCCTTCACTACAAAAAAGACATTGAGATGCTGAAGCATGTCCAAGGAAAGGCAATAAAGCTGGTGAGGGCTTTAAAGAACAAGTCTTATGAGGACCATCTGAGGGAACTGGGGTTGTTTAGCCTGGAGAAAAGGAGACTCAAGGGAGACCTTATTGTTGTCTACAATTCCCTGGAAGAAGGTTGGAGCAAGATGGATCTTCTCCCAAGTGAGAAGCAATAGGATAAGAAGAAATGGCTTCAAGATGCATCAGGGAAGATTTAGACTGGACATTAGGTAAAATTTCTTTACCAAAAGGGTTGTAAAGCATTGAAACAGGCTGCCTGCCAGAGTGGTGGAGTCACCATCCCTGGAGGTATTTAAATGATATGCAGATGTGGTGGTTAGGGGTGTGGTTTAGTCTTGGCATTGCTGGATTAACAGTTGGACTCAATGATCTAAAGGTCTGTCCTGGTTTGAGTGAGAACAGAACTAATTCTGTTCAGTGATTTTACTTTTCAACTCAGTTCTAACTAACTGCATTTTCTGAAGTTAACAGTCTGTTTTCACAGGCAGTGTCTGCTTCTAGCAGTGATAACACCTTATGTTTAGAGTGAGTTACCAAGTACTGGTGTGCAGATCAAGGTCACTTCTGGATCTTGCATGGCAACCACATTGAAGGGTGAAGAAAGTAAAAGGCCACATCTATGGGGAGAAGCAGACAGAACAGGTGATCCCAAACTGACCAATGAGATAGTCCATTCCATATGCATCATATTTGGTAAAAAGCTGAGGGATCATGAGGGTCAAGCCCTGCTTGGCTCAGTTCTTCCGGCTTCTTCCTCTCTTCTTCACTGTCCAGCATCTGAGGAGGACTCTGTTCTTTCTGCCTTCGATCCTGATCTGTGTGTTCCTGAACCCTGTACCAGACCACAGCTCCCATCTGCTGCTGGGCCCAGTCTGGGAAAAAGACTTGAAGTGCTTTGACCCATATCTCTGAAGTGTGAGCAGAGAAATAGAAAACTCTAGCTGGGAGGTACTTTTGGTTTGCAAACTTCTTTAAAACTCATCCAGTGAGAAGAGGCCAATTTGCTGACTGCTGCGTTCACCAAGTACTTTTGCATTGCACTGGGTTTTGATGCACTGTCTGAAAATTAATTGAATTGAGAAAGACAAACCCTCATTTCAAATATTTTTATTGTTTAATACAAATAATCACAAATGAGGCTCCAGAATTCACCATTCCACATACTTACTGTTCACACAAGGCTGTATTCTGATTTCAATTTTCATACCAAGCAGTGAAATCTTTGCTGTTCCCTTCACCTATTTTTTTGCTTTGGCTAGTAGGTGCAAAACATGGAGGTTTGAGAAATAAGATTTTTACATTAAGACATATATTACAGATGCTCACAGGTTTGTTAACTTTCCTTCTTATTTTTCTTTCTTTTTTCCACACAAAATTAGCCTTACAAATGCAATTCTCAAAGTTATTATTTCTTACAGTTAGACAGCTTTGCTGGAAAGGGAACATAATGCACCATATACTAAATATTTCGTTTGTTATTCCCTGAAATATAGCATCTCACCTGCTTGACTAAAATAAATCATTAACACCATGAGTTCATAAATACCTTGAATAACATCCTTTCTGAGAGTATTTTTGGTATAGCCCAGTCAGGCTGAATTCAAAACATTCCTATAGCTCTAAAAATATACATACCTATGGTTCCTCCTGTTACAGGTTGGTTATTACACTTGATACTAAAGTCTATACACTAGCAGCTCCGACATGGAATTTTTTAACACATTTGTTTATCCTTGGCTCAGATTTAGACACAATAATACTGGTTAATGACTGCCTAGTTGTACTTGCTCTCTAAAATGCATAGAGCATTTGCTGTCCTGTGCTGTGATAACCAAAAAAATAAATAGTACTAACATTGATTAAATCTGATGGTGACAGGGTTAGACTGTGCAATTCAATGAACCCTTCATGAATATGCTTCTCTACATTTTGGAGGCTTAAATCCATTTTCTTCTTTGTTACTAAGGTCTATTTCATCCAACCTAATTACACACCTACTTCCAGAAAAATTCCTTCAGTATTGTAAGAACTGCCATTTCCATTATTACATTTTAAAAAGGAAATCCAAATAAAAATAGGTGTGAAAGTTTATATTGACTTTGTTTTTTCCCAGCCTCTTTGAAATATCAGAATCATTTTCTGCTTGCAAACAGCATGGACAAATAGAGTTAGAGCCTACCTTTCTTAACAGTGTTTTCTTTTTTGTCAATGTAACAGAATCACAGTGTCAGTCCCTGACAGGTATTACCTAGTATTTTCATTAAGATATTTCTGGTTTTCTTCTAAGAGCACTGAAAACTTTGTGATCTGGAAAAAAAAAAAACAACAAACCAACAACAACAACAACAAAACAAAACAAAAAGAAACGCCAAAACCAAAAAAAACCCAGCCCAAAAAAGTCAAAGTGTTTCTGGTTCTTTGATTACAGGAAGATGCCTGGAAACTTCCAATTCAGCTCCCATTAAAATAATTCAATAAGTATGAAAGCTTTAACTGAATATTTAGGCACTGTTTAAATGGTACAGTGTACGACATATCAATAAAAACAGAGTCACTAGCTGGAGAATAATTGATAATTTAAGCTCTTTGAAAGTGAATTGGTCACTCCTGAGTGAAAAAGGTTTGCCAGCTCTTCCACAGACATTGGAAATGATTATTCTACTGTGTTATAAATGTGTTTCTTAAATCCCTGCACCCTCACAGTTGTTATACCTGGTGTAATACAGAAAAAATAATAACTAGCAATTGTCACTGAGAGTTCAATAAACTTAGAAATTATCACCTCTGGAACAAGAGGCAGACTGTGGTGTGCCTGATTTGGGACTTTTAACACATTCATTGATTAGATAGGAAGTACAAACCAAATAACCAGGTTAACAGTGGCTCTCTGTCATCCTTTACCAGGAAATCCAGATGGAAGATGAGTAGATAAATGGAGTAAAAGGGAGAACTTACAGATCGTCTTTCTCATGGACTCTTGATTTCTGAATGTGGAGGGTTCAGCAATCATTTCTGCAGCACATATCTCATTGTCTATCATGGTTTTATTCTCATATCACTCTCATGGCAGAAAGAAAAGTAGCAGCCACAAACACAAAGAATGTTACCTCTCCCACAGACAGGTTGTGAAAGGGAAACCTACCCAAGCAGTCATGAAGCTACTGTGAGCTCTAGCAGGTCCCATGTCATGACCAAGAAAAATTATGACAAGCATCCATCTGCCATTTGTATTTGTCTTGTTGTGCTGTGAGCTGTAGTGTGGTTTTCCATCAGTGCCAATCTTTTCTGGGCAGTCATAATTACATTAATTCAATTTATGTCATGTCCAGGGGCATGGTTGTCTGAACTTGGAGCTGCTGCCTGTAGGTACCTTACTGGGCAATTAGCTCACTGGTGTTCATGTCCCTCTTTTCTGGGATACAGAGAAAGACTGTTTGTAAAATGGCTTTGAATATATTGCTAAGAAAAAAAAAGGCTAGATCAAGCACAGAAGCCCCTAATGAACCGCTGATTGTCCACACAGCTTAATAGCTTGCTCACTCCCTGTCTGGTTTGGGTCATTTCAAAATGTCACAGAATCACAGAGTGGTTTAGCCTGGATGGGAGCTCTTGAGATCATCTAGTCAACCTCTTCTGCTCAAGCAGAGTCACCTAGAGCAGGTTGTCCAGGTAAATGTCCAGTCATGTTTTTAATACTTCCAAGGAAACTCCAGAACCTCTCTGAACCACTTGTTCCAGTGTTTGATCAGCTTCAAAAAAAGCTTTTCTTGATTTCAGATGGAATTTCAGGTATTTTTACTGGTGTCCATTGCCACTTGTCCTATAACTACGCACTACTGAGAAGAGTCTGCCGCTTCATCATCAATATATCAAGATATATTTTTGTCACATTGATAAGTTCTGCCTCCTTCCCTACCCCGAGCTTTCTCTTCTCCAGGCTGAGCACTGCCATCTCTCTCGTACAGTATTCATATGAAAGGTGCTTCTGTCCCTTAATCATCTTCATGGCCCTTTGCTGGACTACTTAACCACATCTGTATCTTTCCTGTACCAGGGAGCTCAGAACTAGACACAGTTCAGCAGATGCAACCTTATCAGTACTGAGCAGGGAGGAAGGATCACCTCCCTGGACCTGCTGGCAATACTCTTTCTAGTGCAGCCCGGGAAGGTGTTTGGCTCCTTTGCTGCAAGAACATGTTGCTGTATTATGGTCAATTTGGTGTCCATGAGGACCCTGAGTTTTTCGATAAGGCCTCTTCCGAAACAGTTTATCTTCACTCTGTACTATTGGCTCGGGTTGTTCTTCTTCAGATGTAGGATGTTGTATTTCCCTTTATTGAACTTTATGAGATTCTTTTCTGAGCAGTTCCTCAGCCTGTTAAGATCCCTCTGGATGGCAAAACATCCATCTGGTGTGTCAGTTGCTCATCCTTTTTTTGTTTGTTTTTAAATCTGTGAACTCTCTGAGGCTATATTCTGTCCTAATATCAGGTCATTAATGAAGAGATTGAACAATATTTGCCCCAGTACTGACAACTGGTCAAGCATGATGTTGTGGAACAGCGTAAAAACCTTACTGAAGCTGAGGTAATGATGGGTTGGCCCTGGCTGGATACCAGGCATACACCAAAACCTCTCTATCACTTCACTCCTCATCTCGACAGAGCAGAGAAAATATAATAAAAGTCTCATGGATTGAGATAAGGACAGGGAGAGATTACTCACCAATTTCCACCATGGGCAAAACCAGACTCACCTTGGGGAAAATTAATTTAATTTGTCACCAATCAAATCAGAGTAGGATAATGAGAAAATGAGAACTAAATTTTAAATTGCCTTCCCCTCATCCATCTCCTCTTCCTGGGCTTAACTTCACTCCCAAATTCTCTCCCTCCTCCCCACCAGTAGCACCGTGGGATTCAGAATGTGTGTTGTTGTCAGTTTGTTACATGTTGTCTCTGCCACTCCTTCCTCCTCAGGGCGATGACTCCTCACACTTCTCTTCTCCAACATGAGGTCCCTTCCATGGAAGACAGTTCCCCACAAACTTCTCCCACATGAGTCCTTCCTCTGGGCTAGACTTCTTCACAAACTGCTCCAGTGGGGGGTCCCTTCCATGGGGTGTAGTCCTTTGGGAACAGACTTCTCCAGTGTGAGTCCCCTGTGAGTCACAAGTCTTGCCAACAAACCTACTCTAGTATGGGCTTTTCTCTCCACAGGTCCACAGCTGCTTCCAGGAGCCTGGAGTTTGGGCTGCCCATGGAGTCACAGACTCTTTCAGGCATACACCTGCTCTGGCATGGGATCCTCCACAGGCTACAGGTGGATATCTGCTCCACTGCTACATCTCTGCAGGCTGCAGAAGGACAGGTAAACAACATCCATTGCTGGCTCTACCAATGTCAATTCTCCAATATGATTTGGGTAATAGTTCACTCCAGAGCTTGTTTCTGATATGTGTTATGGATAAGGCTGTAGAATGTCTGTCACCCTCTGCTTTCTACGGACATCCAATATTATTCCACCTGGTTTTGTATACATGCCTTCCTACCACATCCCAGGGTATGCACCATACACTCTTGAATTCATCCTGTGAAAACCCCACTTTGATCTGTCTTCAGACACCTCAATCTGTAAAAAGCACTGAACACAGTCATTATGACTTAGGGTAAAGGAATACCACAGTGGGCCGAGAAGAAGATCAAAGCCAGCAGCTACATAGTGGCCGGACTGAGAGGACACATGGTGAGCACCATGGATGTAAGCGAGTCCTTTCTGTGTAGCTTAAAAACCAGAGATCCTTTCCTGTTCTTTTAATTTTTTTGTTTGTTTGGTTTTTTTTGGTTTTTTTTTGTTTTTTTTTTTTGTTTGTGTATAGCAGCAGAGGCACAGCCAATTATTTTCAGCAGGGCTGCCTCTAACTGTTTTTGTTGGAGGTTAGGAAGAGGTTCTCTCATTATCTGATTGATACGTGTATGCTCTGACTGCAAAATCCAGTCTAGTACAGTTTTGTTCAGCAATCTATATTGTACCATTAACATATTTAAGGTACTCAATTTCCAAGTCATACATGCATAACTGAAAAAACCCACAAAAATCCTGTCTGTATTTCTGGGGATTTTTTATGGGTCCCTTTTAACTTGCATGGCAGCTTCAACTACCTGTGGCCTTATCAGGTAAAGTCATGTACATTTTTGTAACATGAACAAAATGACTTGTCTTTTTCTGTGCTTGGCTTTTGGCAGTACATGCACAAACCACTGTGAGAACAAACCACTGTGAGGTGTGGAGGCACCTGTCAAAAACTAAGGACTGGGGCTCCTGCACTACATTTTGTTTAATAACCTTTTCATTGTATCTCATCTGTAGGTTTGGCCTGTAATGGCTACATTCTTGTATCTGTTCCTCCTCTGTTTAGTCAAGCAGTCCATGATGGTCCTGACCTTATGGCAGTCCACTTTCTTTCCCCAAAATGTTGTTCTTACTTGATGGAATTTTTGTTTTGTTTATTAAAAAATGTTAATTTTGTTTAAGAGAATACCTCATCTCCTTCCAAAACTGATCAAATTCATTGATTATGGTCCTCAATTATCTTTCTCTAGTGAAAAAAATACTATTTAAATAGACCTTAGAGGTCTGCTTCCCATCAAAATGTTTATTTCATTGAAAAAAACTTGTTACCAAATACAAGCCAGATGGTGGCTTATTTTTCCAAAAGATAACATTCAATATAGACAAACATGTTGTTATGTCTCCAAGGGTAGAAAAATATTTGCCGTTGATGATATTTCTCAAAAAATTTACTTTGCAGAGACTATATTTTCTATGTTTATTGGCCATTCTGTGTCCATACAAGGGAATATGTCTTCTCTTTTCTCTTTATAGTGTTTCTTTTTCGTCTCCTTTACTTACTGTGTGATTTGTAGAGAAACAAATCTTCCTCTGATATTGCACAAAGGGAATTTCACAATAGCTTGTCTAGATGCTCAGGTTTGGTTGTATGCTGTTGGGATTTTACCATCAAACAGGTAGGAGCTTCCTCTCATAGCAAAAGGAATGATGTTGCTTTTCAAATGTATTGTTCACATCCACTGTATAAACTCCCCTTATGGGTATAAACCCAGGTTTGAAAGGTACCTGTTTCATATATTTTATTTCTTCATCTTGGACTTTTCTTACAGTGTTGATGTTGTCTCTGACTGTACATCTGTCCAGCTTAAAATAATGATATTCTACTTGCTTTCATGATCTACTGATGTTCTGCTGTGACATAAACAAATACTCCACTTAAGAAAGGTCATTTAAGGTAGTGCTTGTTTTGCCATCTTCCTTATCTAAGCAATGAATGTCCTGATGGCATTTGGACAGTTTTGCATGTGCTCCATTGCAATCCTAGCTTTTCTTTTAAGAGCCAGGGATTTTCTGGGCTTATTGGACAACATGTGTTTATCATGTTGTGCTTTAATGACATAGGCAAACTCAAGGGTCTCAGAAGTAACTTACTGAGATTTGACAAGACAACTTCTTCAGAAAGTCTAAAACTGAGTAGTGTGGGTATGCACTACTTGCAGCATTTATATTGTACGTCACTAGGCATAGGCATCACTCTCTGGGAATAATATATTTAACAGTGTTGGGTTTTTATCTACCATGTGAGCTGACGAAGGGCTGACTGCCTTTGGGCTCAGCTCCCCAGCAATCCTCTTTGTAGCCTATCAGCAAGGTAAGTAAAAAGACAGGAACAAACAGTCAGCTTTTGGATGGAAACTTTCAGAATTAGTAGATTCCAAAACCCATGTGTGTTTGTTTACAACTTTGTCAGCGTTGTAGAATTTCTGTGAAATCTTTCACTTTTGATTAATCACCTGTCTCCATCTAACTAAGTTTCACTGAAAGATGTCTAACAATTCATATGCATTACTACAATTTCGAAGAGTCCTACACATAAAATGGGATTTTTTTAAGGCAAGGTCTTCTAGAAACATAGAGTGAAAGTCCATTTCTATCTCACAGAGGACTGTTGGTATGGGAGATTAAAACAAGCTGAAAAGAAGAAAAACAGTAACACAATATTAGTTATTGTGTTAAACTGTTGAATGAGTCCATCAGCCTATGAGGGGACTTCTTATGATTTTTTGGGATATAAATATTTAGAATTAAACTTTTTGATTTTCCATTTTGAAATGATATTTTCATTTAAAGTGGTGACTTTAAACAAATATCAAGAAAAGTATAAAAAAGTTAAAAAGTGGATAGAAAGTTATCTAAACTACAAATTAAATAATATATTTATTTGGGAATTGAAGTATTTTATATTGATCTAATGAGTCTTCTTTCAAAAGTTTGATTGGTTATTTTGCAAAAATGTTTGAATTTGATTAACTTTTGTAATTATTCCCACTTTCCCATTCTTTGTTCTTTTTCTGTTATTCTACTGAACCAAAATATGAATATTCATACTTTTTTTTTCTGAGATGACTTTTATTTCTCTGCATATGTTTTGGTCCTAACCACAAAAGTCCAACTGTATCTTTAATTAGGAAAATACTAGTACTACAAAAAACATAGTAAGAAACCCTTCTTTTTTAATTATTATGTGAATGCATTGAGACGTAATTGAAAGCTACTGAGATAAAATTTAAAAAAATCCAGCAATTACAACCACTCCTTCTTCTCTTACTTGGTAGTAGATTTTCTTAAGGATGCCTTTTTCAGTACAATTCATATGGATACCTCCCACCTTTGCATACCAAAATTGTTAACAAAAGATACACTACTGAATTCCAGTTCCAGACATCAAGGCTTTTGTTGCTTCTCTTTCCAACCTGAAGAAAGATTTCTATAGCTAAAGGCTTATCTAATTCTTCCACTCACATCTGTTGATCAAATAACAGATACTGCCTGAAGATATTGTTCCACATGTATTTATTTTTATTAGTACATCAAAATACTACTTCAGATAGAGATATTTGCTAGACAGTATTTTAGAGATACTCTCTCCTTTGACTATAGGGGAATGCAAGGGACACTAGTCTTCAAATTTAGGTACTTCATTAATTCATTTGAAACTAATCTGTGCAACATATCTACTTAAATCTTGATCCTTGCTGCCTCACCAGGTAACCAACTGTTCAAGCAATTCTAAAGATTTCTATATCACATGATCAGAATGTCAATACATGAAAATCCATGCCATCAGTCAGTCAACCTTGATTTCATTTCAGTTTTTAGACTTAAAACTTTTAGATTGCAGAATACCCTTCAGCAGAAAGGAGTCCAAATGCCTGAAATTTATTTAAGGGCTCCTTGTCACCAGAGACCCTAGTGGGAGGATACCTGATCTGCTGGGGACTTGCAGTCTCACACCTTTGTGTTGCAACTTCCAGGATCACATTCCATTCCAAAGAAGGTGAAATTAGGGCATACTGTGATGCATCCTGTGTGATTTATCATAGTCACCAGGAAATCACTTTCTTGTGATATTTCGGGAAAACTTTCTTGAAGCATGGAAAGAAACTACTGCTACTCAATGGACTGATATTATCTCTGTGACAATGTTGGAAAACTATCTGTTCAGTCTTTCAGGGGCTTTCTTTCTTTTGTACTGGTGACTCTATGAATGCTCGTCGAAGTCAAAGGAAACTGTTAAAGGAAAAGCTGTAGAACTTAACAGGAAAGGTGAGACAATGGCACAGATAAGAGCCTCAGGTTCCCAGCTTCAAAGGAGTTCAGATAACAATAGCTAGGCCATCAAGTGATGGGAAGCATTTGCCTGTCTGGCTCCATCTTTTCTGGCATCAAAAGATATGGAAAAACCTCAAAGACCCTCGAAAGGGAGGAGACTCAGGAGAGTGTCCAGATTGTGTCAGTGAAAAAATGCTGATGGGCTCCATCCTCCCACATTAAAAAAAGGGAGCAGGCCACTTCTTTTGACACTGAAATTGGGAATAAAACAGACTTTCCTTTTGATAGGGTGCAGAAAACTTGGTAAGCAATGCATGTGGGTAACAAATTGAAAAATAATTTTCCCTGTATTGCATTTTTTTCTAACAAAACAAAACAAAACAACCCAAACAAACAAAAAAACCCAACCCCAAACAAAAAAGCTTTTACAGTGGACAAGACTAGTTATGTATGTCTCTTATTCATAGCTATGAGGATGATAAAATGTTGGAGGATGTATTTTGGATACTCCTGTAAGAATGCACTCAATGTAGCATGTCACTTTCAAAGGTGTATTCATAAATGGTTGGTAGTGTCCTACACTATGTCACCCCTTGAATACTGTAAGAAGACCATGTTCAGACCTGAATATTTGTTTTTCCTGCAGGAGACTCCTCTGAACACAGATATTTGGTTGTCCACTCACCCAGCATGCAAAGCTGTCTTCAGGCATTCAGGATTTGCTGATGGACATTTCAGCAATTTTTCACAATCAAAATAGATCACCTTTCTCTAGCACTTTTTTTTAGTCTGTCTGTAAAACACTTCAGTAGGAGTTAGTAAATCTGGACTAATTCTGTTGTCAATGGAAAGAAACAGGTATCTCATCTACCTCTGTCAGCTGCTTTTTGAATGAGGAGTCCATCTCCAGAGCTGTGTATATCTTTACATTGACAATAGAGGGGTAGTCAGTTTATTGACTGAATTTTATTATACTCTATTGTCAATAGGTTGATTTAAATACCTCATATATATATCTGTAAATCATGACCCACCAGAAAATTTCAAATAATGAAGCATTTTTAAACTTAAGAAGAAAACATGGAAACCAGATATTGTCATCCTGAACAATTAGATTGTAGCTGCAAAGAGAAAAGAAACATTCTTTCATTAGTCCACTGGGTTAGGAAAATAATAGCTGCCTGTCATTTCCATGGGGCATATTAGGTTAGATTTGAAGAAAATCAGGTATGTTTATCAATGGAATGAGCAGCCAATGGAGATTATGAGATCTCTGTCCTCGGAGGTTTTTGAGAACTGGATGGACAAACATCTGTCGGGAGCAGTAAGCATTTGTCATGAATGATCTAGCCCATTACAAGAAGAGAATGATCTTACCAGGCTTTCTGTGTCCCTGTTTTCTAAGACTATATCTATAATGACAAGTTAAATCTGCCTAGGATCATCTTCTGACATGATTCCAGTTTATATACAGCAAGGTGTATCTATAATATTAAACTGCCTTGGGCACTTGAAACAAGGTGACCAATTCCATCCCACTCAAGATGGACACTGTCCTGTGCCAGCTGCCAAATCATTCCCAGAAATTGTTTGGTGACCTGCTAATTGAAGTCAGCCAAAGGTGTGTGGAGATCCTTCTATCATTTGAACAGTGCAGATGATCAAAACGAAGTGTTCAGGAGCATTCCCTGGCCCAGTTTAGTTTATTACTCCAGCTATAACCTATAATTCTGTGTCCAAGACTGTCCACACCCTCATCAGAACTATTCTAAAACTGAACAAAATGAAATAAATCTCAATGTTCTTTCCTCCTGAAAACAATAATTCTTTTTCTACTTGTACTACCTAGTGAAGATCCTCTGTAGCTCTCGTATTTAGACTTCTATCCTTTTTTTCTCAGTAGAGGGCATCCTTAGTACAGTCACTTCAGTAGTCTGTATCCACACAGCAAAGATTAGGAGCAAACTTCATATTGCCTCCAAAACTGAATAAACACTTGGTACATGTGCATATTTATGAGAAACACTAGGTCTTGTGGAATAATTTGGGCCAGTGTTCACTTGAACAGGCTTTCTCCTCTTCACCATAATAGGCAAAAAAGGGGAAAGGGACTAGAAGATGAGAAAACAACTTGTGAAAATTTTTTTCTTCACCTTTGTTCTGAGCATAGAAAAAAAGAGCCAGTATGAGGATAGATTGAAAAAGAAAATTTAAGTTCTTTTCAGAAGAAGGAGAGATTTCTCCATTTACTTTAATTAAAGTTCTCCACGAGCTCTTTTTTCCCCCTTAGGTTTGGGAGCTTGGCAGGCTTTATGTTTTTTAAAAAAATCCGGCTTGCTCACTAGGCAAATTTTCCCATGCTTTCAAAGCTGCACTGTTTAAGCAATCAAATGTTAATTCGACCACAGTCTAGCTTTTGCTTGCTTCCCAACAGCTTGATATCTATTGCCATTAACATTATACCCTTAGATGTAGGGGTAGACAGTGATGTCGCTGTCCAGCACATCAGTGGTAATGAACTGCAGCACAGATAATGAATTGATAACATGCATGTGTTCCTCACCCCCAGAGCATGTGCATGGATAAGCCAGCTGCAAATGATTTATTCTACGTACCAAAGCTATACTAAATCAAGCCAAACAATATTGCCTTTTTTTTTTTTTAATAAGAGTGAAGTATTTCCCACGAAGTTGGTAACATCTATCTATTAGCTTATAATCTATATAACCCAAATGCTTTCCTTTATAACGCTCTGCCAGTGGTAAGCATAAAAAAAAAATTAAGACAGTCTCCAGGGCACTGTGTTAGCTTAATAACTGGGAGAGTGAGCATGTAACTGAAATTAAAAAGTCACATCTAAGAAAAGAGAGAGTGTAAAAGTGAAAGTCTAAATAGTTAAGAGATCTCAGCCTTTCAAAAGAGTTATTTTTACTGAGTCTGATCGGTAAAGAGTTACCACCATGAATATTTTGAAAAGCAGACCAATGTAAAACTTGAATTACAGACCTTAAATCTACCTGATCTGTATTGCTCATCATTTTTACACTTTCACATTTTTACACTTTTACATACATTTAATGTTCATCTGTAATTCTGCTTGTATCTGGCAATAGGGAAAAATTATGGAGGAAGTTTTAAAAAATGCATCGTTTCATCTTTTTTTAACATCTTCATTACAGAGGAGGTTTGCAATCAGACTTATGTTAAAAAGTGTAACATTTCTTTATTAGAAGCTAAATTTGAATGACAATAATTTTGCTATGATTGTTTTTGATGATAAACTGGAAACAGCATACAGTGATCACTACCACATGTATTTAGACTTGGGTTGGCTAGACTTGCATTCTCCCAGGGAAACTGGGTACTTCAACTGGATTTCATTTTTTAAAATTTATATCTCACTGAGAAATTTCCAACTTAGTTTCCAATCTATTTATTCACAAGAATTCTTAGGGTTTCCACTAACTGTTGCAGATGTTCTTTGCTAGCTTGGGTTCCGCAATCTTGGAACAAGCTCCAGGGAAAGAAAAGGCCCATTTTACGGGATCAGGCTGTTTATTCACACTGAAGTCAAAAGGACTAGCTGTATCATTTTGCGAACAACAGCAAATTATCTGAACAGATAGATTCCTTTTCATTACAAGGATAAATGTGCACGTACACACACATACACGCACAGATAGGCACACAGGCATATGCATACATATGTATGAACTGTTTGGGAGTAAATCTGAGAAAGAAAATGAGGGAGGGATGAGGTTAGAAAAAGTTAATGTGAAAAAAATAACCCCCTTGGGCTTAACTCTACTCCTGTAGAAGGGTAATAAAGGAGTTCTGTTTATTTTGTTTTGTCTTGTTTTTCCCCCAATGAAAACAGATGACTGAGGCCTGACTCTGTTCTCAGCAAAATTATTGTAAAAGCCAGAGCTGGTAGCTGAGCAAAAAGGGGCATTTGTTGGTGCTTGGCCAGAGAGAGGAGCTTGAAGGTTTAGGGCCTAAAACAGTAGTGTGACATTAATGTCAGAAAGTTTGGACTTCTTTATTTATGAAAAAGTGTCCATGTCTTTTTAGGTGCAGAAGTTAGATGGATGCGGTGGTAACAAAGGACCCAGTTTCTCAGAGATTCTTAAGAGCTGCCAGATAAAATTAGGGTTTCATGAAAGGCTGAGAGAGTACAGACGCTCATAAATAACGATGCTGTCCTCCTTCCTTCAACAGCACTGCAGTGGGGCTCTTCTGGCAGCAGGAACTGTGTTAAGACTTTTAATATGCTTTTAATTTTACTTTTTTTTTTTTTTAATAGAACAGTCTTGCATATTTTGAATGGGACATTATTGTTGTTTCTTTTTGTTGTTGTTGTTTTTTTAATGGAAAAACAAAGGATATTTTTGTCAAAACAATATAGCTATCTCTTCTTCCTCATCCAGAATGGGGAATTTCTCCCTGAAAATTCATAATGAACTACATAAACCACATAGCCATGAACTTCATTGGAGTCAGTGTGTCCCCTAGATGTACATCTCTGAATGTCAGCTGTACCCTAGGTTACACCTTACTCAGTGGGGGTGGGAGCAGAGGTGGGTCACAGTTTGTCACCTGTTATATTTAGAGCAGAGTCTATGCTGTATCATGCTGTCTCTGTACTAGTGGTCACCAGAAAGCTGGAATTGAAGACAGGAGATAGAAAGGTTTCTCCTCTAATCCTTCCTCTCAGCCCATAAATAACACAAATATTTCTCATTATAAACATGAAGGTTTTATTTAATTTAGAATAATGACAATGTGCATACCTTTATCGGGCAGCAAAACTAACTGCTATATGGTAATATTTTGTGCACCAAAAAAAAAGGTGTTTGCACTGGCCTAGGCATTGTCACATGAGTCAGATGCCTCAGTACAGCTCAGTGTAAATGAGAGTCAGGAGAAAACCCCTTTTCAGGTTCGTTCCTTTTTCTTTGTCTGGTAGAAAAAAGCCCCGTTCTACTGACTTTTTTTAAAATAAATGCAAGCATGAGGACAGATCACAAAAGAATTCACACAACCTAAGAAAGCACATAATATTTGGCTGAAATCACCCTTCTATTGGAAGCTAAAAAACCCCAAACAATTGATGCAGCAATAGCAAGCCTTCCCTTACTCTGGAGTGCTGGCATCCTCTATGCACTTTGGTTTTGTTTCAGAAGGATATCCACCTTCCAGCCATCCAGTCCCAGAAACTCCATGGAACAGGTGGTCTGTAAGCTCCAGGGGAACCAGCAGACCAAAAGGGAAAAAGCTCCCAATTGCCTCCTACCACAGCCCAGGAAAATACTACATTTTTTTGTATTTCCTTATTAAAATACAGTCTCTTTTATAGCTGTGTTGATGAAGACAGCTGTTCCATTTATTTCAAATGCTCCCTGTTTCTAGAGTAATCGTTTAGAGCTGGTAGCTGAACCTCTGAGCAGAGCCTGCTTGACTTCTTAAATAGGGATGAAAACCCAGAGAATGGAGATTGACAAGAACTTTTCTGGTAGTTCTGGTCAATTAATTTTATTATTATTATTATTAATCTTGCAGTCGGACAGTCTTCTTGCAATAAATGAGGAAAAATAATAAAACAAACTGTAAAAGCCTGCCTCAAAACAAAATCTGAATGTGTAATGTAATCTCTCCTTAGACAAGGAGTTTGTTTTTCCCTTGATCATACTGCCAGTTCAGTGATTCCAGAATTTGAGAGTCATTTCTTGATCTGTAAAGGAGCTGGGGCACGTGCACCATCGTATACTGCACTTGCCTTCCCTGTTGCTACTGTCAGTGAGTGTTGCCAATTTCATCAGCGTGGCTAACGGTTTTAATTTATTTCTGGCTTATATTGGCTTCAGTGAAAGCAAATATAGTAACCCTTCACTTTTGGTGGCACCAGTAGAACTAGATTTGTCATACCATAGAACAGCCAAAAGAAATACATTTATTTCTGGGAAACAGTCTTATTTACATTTTATATTCTTGTTAGTGCTATATTGTCATACTGTCTGTATATTTAACAGTCTTGGGCACAAAATGTCTGGAGAAGGATTGTAAAAGCGGGGGAAAGTGGAACAAAATAAGTGAAGTGCTGGAAATAACCGATAAATCTATCAATTGATACTTAACTGAAATGCAAAATTGAGACAAGAGAATACTGAAGAGAAAAACTTTGGTAACATGAAAGAAGGATCTGACAGAATCTCAGATTCTGTCCTGCTACATTAAAACAACAACAACAGCCAAACCAAGAATGGTAAGCACAATAAATAGATGCATTCTGCCCACTCCAACTGTGTGTGGACCCTGCTTTTTGCAAGCAGCCAAAGATGGCTTTTGGCATCTATAAAATCCACAGTTGGGCCCCTTGCTTTCTTTGTCACTTGAATGTCTAGGACCATTGTTCATATTATATCTAGGTAATAATTATGTATAAGCAAAAATTACATATAATGTATACATATTTCATGTATTAATGTATTTTATCTTGTCAGGACCAGGAATGGAAAGTACCAGATGAATCTTTTACATCATTGGTGATAGAAAGTCACAGGAGGGCCAAGTGTTTCCAGAGCACACCTGTGTGATATTAATCAAAATATTAGTCCCTAAAAGGGAGAAAGCAAGGGACTGAGCTTAAGACACTTAAGACACTGAGGAAACATTGAAAAGTGTTAGGCGTTGCCAGTCTCAGTAGACACCACAAAAATTGTAATCTTGACTTGCAAGATAGAAGTTATGGGGAAGGCTAAAATATGTAAAGATTGGTAAATAAGCATATATGTTTTTTAAAATTGTCTGAAATAAACACAAATTGCATCCTATACTGAATTCATAAATCTGCAGTGTGCACTGAAGAAGCGTTAAAGGGAAATTATGTTCTTCATTCATTGGCAAACTGGCAGAAGAAGAGATTAATCACTATCATTTTCTTCAGTAATTTCAAGGGGTGTGGAGAAGGCTCTCAGAACAATTCAGATATCTGAATTGCAGAACACTACACAAGAGGAGACAATTGCAGCTGATTTCTGTGAACTATTGCCCAATGGTAAAATATCTTTCCTCTTTAAGGAACACATATTCCAGATATCCGCTGCTGGCATTTTGTCATCTACTTCATCGGATGCTGTGCTTCCTATTTTGGATCATATACTGAGCACATGTGGTAACTAACTTCTATCAAAGCTGACAGCAGAGCACTGTTTGATCGACCAGTTTCTGAAAAATGTGTGGAACTTTTCGGATTTAAACACAAGGAAGTTCAAACCCAGTTGGCCATCCTCCAGCGGGCTTTATGCAAAACTACTCTGGCTGAAGACTGTTAAGTGCATTCTCTTAGAAATATCTCTAAATCAATTTTGAGACATTACAAGTCCATAGCTTGTCTCACTATGGGGAAATTGTCTGGAAAGTTTAATTTCTTGAAAGCAAGTAAAGAAGACTCTTTTTCAGATATCAAGCAGAAGAATCCAGATTGTGACATCTCCATAAATGCTCAGGTCACAGCTGCCAATTTTAAAGCCAAGAAATAGTCTGTGAAAGAGGGGTGACAAAAACTGTCTTAGGAAACTCTGGGTTCAGTGTCTGGCTAGGAGCATATGAATCTTAAAAAGACATGACTGTTTTACACAATTTCCAGTCATCAGAGGAAAACGCCATGGAATTTAAAGAGAATATTAATTTTTCAAACAACTCATCAGTTTCTAAAGCAAAGAGATTTCTGTGTTGAATTTTACTGGCTGGATTACAGATTTTCAGAAAGGATCTAATTCTAAGTTAATTTCTACAGAACATTTATCTACAGCTTTATTGGCTTCATCTCTATTATATTCTATAGGATTTTCCACATGGATGAAGAAAAGCCCTTTGTTACCTGAAACAAGAGAAACCTTTACATTAAAAAAAAAAACATGGGGTGAAGGTATGTGTGTATGGCACAGTTTTGTGTCATGCAGAGATACTGGAAGTTGTCCTGGATAATCTTGCTGGGTTATGGGAAGCATTATAGCTGCATGAACACAGCACTCCATCCAGGTCCAGGTTTATATCGTTTGCTTCCCAGGTGAGCTTGTTAGCCTATAAAAGGTGTTGTACTGATGCAAAGAGTTTTTTGGTGGTTCACAGTAACCTATATAGATTTCATGGCCTTTAGGAGGCATCACATTCTGTTAAGTAGACTCTCCAAAAGTGTCTGGAAGGAAGAAAACACTTCTGTGAGAGAGGAGTCATCCAGTATAGGTTAAATTCACTGCGTTCCCTATGGAAAGTGTCAACAAATGGGAATGCCAAATGAAATTATTTATTGTTGATCCTGATCTTAGCGATTATCTTCCAAGCAATAATGTACAGTGAGGAGGAGGAAAGTGTTTCTAGTGTGGTTGAATAGGTTTGCCACAGGCCTAGTGATCTGATCTAAGGCACTTGAGCTAAAGTTTTCAAATGCCTCCACCTTCCCACTGGTGCACTTTAACACAGTGAGAAATGAATTCTTCTAAAGCACATAGGAATCTGGTCCCAAACTATATCTGAGATTTTAAAATAAAAGGTTAGAGCTTCCTAGAACGTACCTAGAATGAACGCTATGTACCATTATTCACACCATTTTGTGTTTGTTTTTATTATTCTGAGGACAGTCTCCTCATATCATATGGCTTATTGCTTCCAGTAATAAAAAAAACTTGTTCATTTTTTTTGCAAGTGGCCAGCTGTTTTATCTGTACAATGATAACTGCAATTTCAATTTAAAAACTCACTCCCTTTGCAAGAGCCAGGAATTTTGTTCACCACATGTGTCTGGATTCCTTTACATTATCCTAACACACACACAATTGTTAAGCTAAACTTTGACAATGAAATTAGTGTCATACATTAAAAAAAAAAAAAAAAAAAAGGGTTTGGCCCCCTAGGTGCACCTGTTTAGTTAGACCAACTGGGCGGGCTCAGTCGGGGCGGAGGGGGGGGTGGGGGTTGGGGTGTGTGTGAGTGTGTGTGTGTCTCAGTTTGTCACTGCAGCTGTTCCATTACCATAAAACCCATAGTATTTATTAAGTTTTAAGCCTTTCTGAACTCCATAACTTTGGCTTACAAAGGGAGGCTGTAATGCTATGTCTGGACTGTGATAATAGTTCAGATAAAGGTCCAGCATGTGACTCCTAATGACAGCATTAAGTCTATTGAAAGGAACTATATCAAACTATATGCAGTAAAGCAGACAGCAAATATGAACCATGAAGAATTAATGATTAACTACTCACTGCATGCTTCACTGGGAACAGCGCTGCCATTGAAGGAGTCTGCAACCTCTGTGAAAGAAGTTAACTGACAAACTAGAGTTACACAACAAGGTAAAAATCACAAATGCACTGCTTAGATTTTGGGTGTGTGTTTTTCAGTGCGAGAAAGTTATTTCCTTTACAAATAAATGTCAGGTCTTGTTCATGTTCTCAATCTTGCCACTGGTTCTCTATGGCCAGGACACCCCTGTACCTTCAACAGTCTCCCCACACATACCACACTGAATTTAATGGTGGTCTCCAGATGGATTCAGATAAGGTGTAGGAGTTGAGGCATGACAAACAACCAAATTCTTAGACACTGTATTATTACATTTTCAGTATTCTTTAAGGACTATGTGTGGTTTTTCTCTTTCTAGGAGAAAGTTGTGTAGGATTACACTTGTTAATCTGTGCATTCTGTGATTCCAGCAACCTGTAACATTTGAAAACTGACTTTGGTGGTGCTGCCTTCTAAATGACTTCTATGGTAACATCCACAGCTTCAAACTAACATCACTGAGAGAACTGGCTGGAAATGCCATGGCTACTGACAGGCTGTGAAGATGACATGTTTCCCTTCATTCCTGGCAGTGAGGAACTGCTGCCTTGCAACTACTGTCTTACTTCTGTGCAGGGTACAAGTCTTGGTTTCTACTGCCCTTGGAATTCAGTGGGAGCCAGAAAAAGTGGGCAGGAGCACCTGCATCTCCCAGAGATGAAATCCCCCTGTCAGCTAATGTGTTCACCACTGTCCACATCAACAGCTTCAAAGTCAGCCTGCTCTGTTGCAGGGCAGGGTAATGGTGCGCTGGAGACTTGTCTGGCCTGTGAGACTGCATGTCTACACATCCCCAGTGGCACACTGCAACTGAAATCCTGACCTGAGTCCCCATTCTGAGTGCCAGGGATACACAAGTGAAGGGTGGTGCTGTACAAAGCTTTCTGTAATCAATGGAGAAAAGTGGACAATCCCAAAGGTCTATTTGGTCTGCCTCAGTTTAAATCACTTAACTGTAGAAGACTGCATTGACAGTGTGAAACGATGAGTCTCCAACCTTAAGGCTTGCTGGAAATGCATGGTTGTTTACCTAAGTCAAGTGCCAAGTACAGAAATTATGTTTATGCCAATACAGTTCTATTTATGCACTTCTATTTATCTTGCAATCATGAATGGGCCTAATGAAAATGAGGATGAACTCCAGCATATTGAGTAAAGTAGGTTATGATGTTCTTTTCCTAAAACTACAGAAAATTTTCAGTGTTAAACAAGAAGTACTTAATAGTTTGGGTCAGTGTTTTGGCCCAGACTGGTGCAACTCTTCATTGTTCCACCTCCTGGCATTGTGTCCCATCACTTTATAACCAGCACAGCACATGCTGTTTCCATTTATATCCTTGCAATGGCTTTTACATTTGTTTTCTGCTGCTAGATCAGTGGGAATTTGAAGGACTCTGAATTAGGTATGTTTTATGACAGGTATGAACACCTTAATCTTCTGTGGTGGGCTGACGTTGGCTGGCTGCCAGATGCCCACCCTGCTGCTCCCTCGCTCTCCCTCCTCAACAGGACAAGCAGGGGAAAACAGGATGGAAAAGCTTATGGACTGAGATACAGACAGGGAGCTCACTCACCAATTAGTTATGGGCAAAACAGACTCTATACAAAGAAAAATAAATTTAAATCTTTGACAGTCAAAATAGAGTAGGATGGTGAGGACTAAAGCCTAAAAATACTACACCTTCCCTCCCCTGCTTCCCAGGCTCAGCATCAGTCCTTTGTTCCCAGCTCCTCTACCTCCTCTCCCAGGAGTGATGCAGGGAAATAGGGAATGGAGACTGGAGTCAGTCCATAACAGCTCCTCTCTGCCATTCCTTCCTCCTCATAATTTTCCCTTACTCTATCATAGTCTCCTTCAGGACCCAGCTCTGGCATGGTGCAGGGAAATACCTGCTCCATGTTGGTCTCCTCCAGGGGCTGGCTGCAATCTCTGGTCTGGTGCCTGGAGCACCTCCTTCCCTCCTCTGACCTTAGTGATCCCTCTGTTGTTTCTCACTCTTTTTGTTCCCTTCTCCACTCTCTGTCCTGCATTTTTGTTTGACCCTTTTTAAATACATATTCCCTGAGGTGCCACCACCTTGGCCGAGGGGCTCAGCCATGCTCTGTAGTGGTGTCTCAGTACGGGTCAGCCTTGGCATCTCTTCCCAGAGGCTGCCCTGCAGCCATCCACTGCCCGCACCTAAGCACCTGCACCCAGTACAGCCCTGCAAAGGTCCAGATTCGTAGGCAGATTTACTCTTTTCTATCTCTTCTGATCTAAATGTTGCGGCAGTTTTATCAATATGTAAGTCAATAGTCATGACTGGCAACTCCCTCATTTTATTAATCCAAAAGTCATGTCTCTAGCCTACAGTTACTGATTAGTGTCCCTCTGTTCAGTGGAGAGAGATGGACACCTTCAGATGCATGTTCAGTATGTCCTGAACTATGGATGGATTGTTGGGCTAGACATCCCTTCAGCAGGCTTGTCCCTCTCCACTGGCTACTTGAGGCAGGTGGGACAAGATATTATTTCCTTCTTTCTCTTTCCCAGAGCCTGCTGGGTGTCCTATCTAAAACAACATGTTCCTCTATCTTTCTGAGAGCAAACAGACTTTTCTACAGTGCAATCAGCACAATCTGATTTTGAACATCAAACAGTGGATCAAATGTGGATCTAACAGTTTCTAGAATTTCACTATCATGGCAGTTCAGCACCTCTTTATGGAGATAGCACAGGACAGTACCACAGCAGGACTGCATGAAGTTTCATACAAGTTTTGGAATCTTGGGTCTTGTGTATATTCACGGATATATGTGCTTGTGTGTGTGTGCATACACTGCTAAAAGGAAGAGGTTAGAGAATGGACTTGAGTGTAAGACCTGAGATCATCCATCCTAGTCAATGAATTGCTCTTTGACTCTGTTTTGGATTGCTCCACCTAGCTGTCTCCAAGACAAATCTTGTCAGGAGGACCCAAGTCAATTAGTGCCAAATTACTTGATTTAGAGGCAGAAACACAGCTATTGCCTGTGCTGCAGCCACATCAGATTACTCTGGGTTGAATGGGCCTGAGGTACAAAGTACTGGCTTTCAAGGAAGAAGTTAGGAAGTGTTTTTTTAAATAAGTATGTGGCATGATTATGAGAGAGGTCCAATTTCTCAAACAAAGGCATTTAGAGACATCTGAGATACCCCGAGGTACCAAACATGTCCACTTAGTGCTGGGAAACACAGTACAGAGACTACTGGAGATTTGTTTCTGGCATGGAAGCCAGACACCCGCTGGGACCACAGTCACGATCAGACTGTATGTTTAGGCAACCGTGTCATACACTTATACATTAATCATAGGTTTACACACTTTCTTGAAGGCATTGATTTCAAATTATGTTTTTTGTTTTCTTCTTTTCCTATATAGCTATTTAGGGAATTATGATATTCTTACTGAAAAGGAGTAGTACTTGACATTATGAATAGACATTACTTTCAGTATTATTTACCCCAGTGACAACTCTGCTGATGAATGTGAGAATAGCAAAACCAGACCAAAAATGAATCTGTGACAAAGAGGAACTGCTCCTTATATTCACCATTAATTTGAATTCTTTTTATTTTAAAAGGAATCCTTCATTGTATTTTTTAATTTTTTTAATTTATTTTTTTAATGGTTTTGAAATCAGCTAAATTATTCTCCAACCTTCTTTTTAAATGAATCATTGCTTTGGATTCTCCAGTTCTATAAATTAAAAAAAATTACCATCCTTGCATTACAAAACCACATTTTCTTTTCCTTTAGTGGCTGCTTTCCAAAGCAGGAAGTTAAGAAAATAAAGCAACTTTATAGCCAGAGTAAGATAAATAATACCGTCCCGAGAGAAGGCTATTTATACTCCCTTTGTATTTATATTTCCTATTCTGTCCTCCTTCCCATACCACTGACTGTAATTAAAATCAAAGCTTCTGAAGTAATTTTACATTTCATTTCCAGTGCTAATGCAGTTTTACCCCCTACAGAAATTATAATAGTGTGATTGCTAGTGCAGGCAAGCTAAAAAGGATAGCTAACACTTTAATCTGTGCCATGCAAAGGTGGGTCATTATGATGAAATAAGTGATGGTTTCACAAATGTATTATCATGAGTAGGGTCTTGATGTTGCACTTGTTCTAACAATTATATTACTGTGCAAAATTACCCAAATTTCTGAATATTAGTCCTCTTCTCAGAAGAAGGGGAGATTACCTGGATTTCAGATGGGATGGAGTCACACAGCATTTACATTTGCTCTTTTTTCAGCCTGTATAGAGAAATATATATTTACAGTGCCTGTTTTTTTTTCTGGAGCTCTTCATAGGCACATACGCCTCTCCACTGCAAGTAGAGAGAAACGTATCACAACATTTATGAGGACTGTATTGCTCATTTGTGGTGGGTGATACACATCAGGTGTAAACACATATGTCCTAGAGCTGGGTGCTTAAATTAGCCACCCTAGACCTGGTAATAGGCTATTATATAGAAGTGGTGCTATTGCCATCATTGTCACCAACTTAACGAAGAAAAACCTGAAAATAATTCTGTCTTGTAGACTCCAAGTATCCGGGATCATATAAGGGACAAAGAGAGGAAGCATTTCAGGGACACCCTTGTCCTTGGTGGCTCTGTCTATGCAGCAAAATGTGTTTGTTCCAGCTGATGCAAAATAGCCGTATCGCTAAATCTGAGGCTATAGTGATGGTGGTGCTGGAACAGGAGCTGTGGGAAGCCATGTGGTCTGGTGGGAGTGATCCCCAAGTTATGTCTCCTTGGGACAGCTCACAAGTCCGGTGTCTCAGAGAACCAATCGCTTTGTTTCAAAAAAAAAAAAAAAAAAAAAAAAGACAGAGAGCTAATTAGTGCTTATGAATTAGCTTAAGGACATTAGATAAACAGGAGGGTATGGGGGAGTGCCAAGATATCTGGCAATGTAAGAATAACTATTGTTTCCTACATTATTTCTCTGTATGAATAATGTACTGGCTGCGGTGGAATCATCCTGAAACACCTGTCTTGCACTGACTAACTAGGTTAAGCCTAACAGAGGGTCTGTATTTAACTGTAGGTGCACTTTTGACACCATAGTTCTTTAATGAATCTAATTATGAGAGCAATCATAATGTGATCTTGTTTGTATGTGGTGCTGGGCAGGAATTTCATGGGACTGAAATCCATTAGTACAAAATGCACTCGTAAAAAACAGCAATAGAATTATCCTGCTATCATAAACTCATATTTTTTGGGACTTGAGTCACTGTAAGCAAATGGAAAAAACAAACTGAAACAATGCGGTGTTAATGGGCAAGGCTTTCTCAGAATGAATAAATGTTCTTTCATACAAATCCAAACAGTTCGAGTCACAGTAGAGGCTGATCCATATTTAGGATCTACAGGCAATGTAGGGAAACTGCACAGTCTGCAGCTGTCTCATCATACTCCTTTGAAGGTGAAATAGAGGTGTCAAGAGTTAAATCCCTCAGTATACTGGAGCTCCAGTAAGAACAAGCACTGCCCAGTGTGGAACGACAGAAAGAAACGCTGATATAAACCAGCGAAACATATCTTTATCCATCCCTTCTCTAAAGCCAGTGACTGGTTTGAGTAACGCTCAGTCATACCTTAGAGCTTTTCCAAATCAGTAATGTGTGTAAATGCTGTCTGGCAGATGTGGAATACATCCAAGACAAATGCAGGACATACTGGATGGGCTGCACGTGCCGTGAGAGGGGCAGTGCGAGGGCTGTCTGTCTGCTGATGCTCCCTGAAGGTGTTAGGTGAAGGTGTGTGGCCAGACAGGGCACCTCCGAGGAGACGGGACCGAGATGTTATATGGCTGGTGGCCCCAAGTCACCACAGATTTTGCCCTGTGGCAGGGTTACCAGACATCCAGAAATCACAAACAAAAATACAAATTTATCAAAATATGCCTAGAGGGAGCCCCTCAGTAGGAGGAGGTGGGGGCATGGCCAGAAAAATTTGGAAAAGCACCCTGCGTGCTACAGTGACTGCAGATGGTGACATGAAACAGATCTCAACTCTTCTCAGTGTTTTTCAGGCTAGAACAGTTCTCTTTTTAAACATCATTATTTTTGGTGAGCTTATAAATGTTAAAAGGTGATCAAAGTAACAGTTTGTTCTAGACCTGAGCAGTGATTCTTAATTGCAAAATGGGTAGTGCTCGGCCTAGCTTTCTGATTGGTTTTAGGGAGCTTGAATGCATGGCCTTATTTCACTGCAAAGCCCTGGCAGACTTTGCACATTAAAATTCTAAACTGTCTAAGTAGGTGTGAAACTAATTTTGTGTTTATTTTTTAAAAACCACCTATGATCATTTAGGGCCATCCACTTCACTTTGGGAGGCCCTTACCTAGCTGCAGGTGGGCCCTAGGAGACAATAAAGCCCACCTCAGAGAGGATAATTTCTTGAATATCATAACCTGAATATTTATAGCTTCTGGAATCGTTGTAGCTACTTATCCATGTTTCCAGCCACAACTTTTCTTAATAAGAAGGGCTTTGAAAAACTTGCTAAAACTGGACATAAAAGGAAACAGAAGTTTTCCTAGTGCAGTGGAATTTTTTAAAAGTCACATAGTAACTTTATTGATGAAACAAGGAAGAAAGCACTTTTCCACCAGACTTTGCAGAGCTTATTTACAAAACGTAAGGTTTTTTTTTCATTAATGTGTAGGCAAAGCAAAGTCATGACCAGGTTTCCTGTAGAGTGAGGACGCTTATATGGCTAGTCATTTCATCAGTGCGTTATCTTATTCCTTTGCTTGTAGTGTTTTAATATGCTATGAGAGACAAACCTCGGGAGAAAAACACTTTCTGAGAGAGATGAAAGGACTCAGTGATTTTTGTGTTTTCAAGTTTTATTTAACATGTGAAAATGCATGCTAATCTTATTTACTCAAATGAAAAAATGTTTGCAAATCACCCTATGCATCTATCATTTGTATGTTGTCTGATTCTGCTGTGCAGTTCACTTAGTTACTGACAGAGACAAGCTCCAAGTCACCAAAATTGGTCAGTGAACTCAAGAGAGCACTGAAATAATACTGGATGACTGGGGTTCACCCTCAGACACTTAATTTGGGGTGTCTAAATAAATGTCCCTGCATGTAAACCAGTGAGATAAGCTTCTTTTTCTGTCAGTGAAGAAGTGGACAGATAAGGCAGGATTCAGTTACCTAAGTGTGGGTATCTGATGTTGCCTGTGATGCCCAAATGTGTCCCCACCAGGTTCCTTCTGGTGCCCCAGAGGAGTTCGAGTCACCTGATAGGTGGGTCCTACAGCCCCATGTGGATTATCTGGATATCCCAGAATACCTCAGGCAACACGGATATATTAAGCAGCAGAATTGAACTTTTAAGTGTTTGAATCTGAAGCTGCATCCTAGCCTCAATTGGTTTGCATAAGTGCACTGCGGTATGGACTTAACATGTGATCTTTGCTTCTGGCATAGTGTACTCTTTTCTGTGTTATTTCTCAGTGCTGCTGTGCAATGAGTTTTGAGCAGTCAGACCCCTGGCTTTGTTATCTTTCCCACCACCTATGTAATGGCTGCATGTAGCTCTAGGAAGACAGAAACTATGGCTTTGATGACAGTGCCTCAAGTAGAAAAATTGAGGAGTGTATGAATAGTTAGCATGTAATTTAATTTAATATGAAAGCATAAACATGACACATTTACTGTATTGAAGGAGCCATGGCTGCTAAGTAATTTTATTCTTAGTATTTATTTATTTATTTCTCAGACTCCAGAGATCTGAAGATGAAGGAACAGACAGGATATAAGTGTTAAGAAGTTCTGTGTTCCCTCTCAGCATAAATGACAATAGAAATACAGGTAAGAATGCAGATAAAAATAAGTGCCACAAACTAAATTTTCAGAAATTAAGCACATTTTTAATGATCTTACAGCCAATAACTTCATTGTCCTCTGCAGGAATGGTAGAATGCAAAGTGCTCTTGTAAATGGGGCCATTCTTTCTCAGAAGTACAAAAAGACACACACACCCCCCTCAAATGCAGTTACTTTATCTGCTGAATGAGGTTTCAAACTTAGTGCTAGCAGGTTATGAATCATCTGTGGAGGCTGTAATGCCTTATTGTGAATGATAGGAGATAGAAAGCATTATATATCTTTGGAAGTGTTATTACTATGCATGCTTAACATGCTACTGTGTATGTTTGTTTTTATATTACTTTGTATGCTTGTGTTATTGCTACATTTGTAAGTGTAGGTGTAGGTACTAAAAACTAAAGCATCATTTCCCCCTATGTGTTGTCCCTCTAAATCAGGAGTAATGACTGTAAGTGCAAAAAAAGAGAGAGTCAGCAATGTCGTTCTCTGTCCTGTGAGTAAACAATTGCTCTGGAGACTACCAGTTCAACAGCTTTTACCATAAGATACTAAAAGCCAAGAAACTGCTTTTTTCAACCATGAAGATTTCTCTCCTTTAAGGGAAATCTCACAAATAATAGACTATGAGCCAGATCCCTCTGCCTTTGTATGCAGAAGGAGGAGGCTTTGGTTCTTTAATTAAGCAGTCTGCAACCTTTTTTTTTTTCCTCAGAGTCAGGAAAAATGAAATAAAAAACCTGATTGATTATAACAACAAGCTGAACACCAGATGTTTTATGAATATATGGCTTCCCCAGCCCACACCCATGTACATGTAAGAGAAAAAGAAAAACAAAGGACTGTTTATAATTGTCAGAATATTAAAACCTTTGCTTATTCAATGTTCTTTCTTCACTGGCCTGTTCATGCAGCCAAAAAATTGATTTATGACATACCCCATTCATTGCCTGAGTTTTGCCTTCCAAACTTGGTAGAAGTATTTCATGGCCATAGTCAGATGTCTTTCTTTATGTAAATTTTGATAATTTGGAGGCTATCTTTAAACCAGTTCCTGAAACCGCAGGCTGTAATAACTCACTTGGTTTCATGTGCTCTGCTCAGTCCCATCAAGACAAATTGCTGGGTTCAGTGTCCTTTGCCAAAAGACAGGAACATTCCCTTCTCCTGTTACATAACACTGAGACACTTGAGTGGGAGAGAGACGGGAACCAAGGCTTGCTCACTAGCAGGTATTCTGCAGCTTTGGGGCTGTTTGCCGTGTTTTAGATTATCTTTTATGGGAATCCAAATACTGTTCTCCTACAAATTTGCAAATGCTATTACTAGTGCACTAGAATTTCCCAGCCTTTGTGGACCACAGCTTTCTGGCTGTACCCATACAAACACTTCCGTTTGCTTTTAAAGGTGTTTTTGTTTCAGCAATGCAAGAGTTGGTCCAAGAACAGGTTAAAAAAAAAAAAAAAGCTCATCATACTGTCTTATAGTTTCTATAAAAATCTAAGGTTATTTTTCCAGAGTTGCCAAAGAGCAGAATCCTTCCTAGGATTCATTACTACCTTTAACTCCTTGGATGGCAAGGCACCTGAAATTGATTTTTTAATGGCATAACTGGTTTCATGGTTTTATTATTTCATATCACTTGATAGCATTCCAAAACACACTTCAGACTTCACAGGGTGGTTTGAGTCTGGTGCAGCTATGCTTTAAGGACAAACAATAAAACTGGAAAGTAGGTATCAGTGGGAAACAATAGCATCCCTGCGCAAGGCTACTGTTAGCTTGAATTGGGATCTTGAAGTACCTGAATCCACGCTGTTCACGTGCTACACTTTGATGTAACTGAAATGAGAAATGACATGACTGCCTTGTTTAAATTGTGAGATGGCTAAAAAAGTGTCACATAAAATCCCCTGCTTTTCTGTTTGAACTGTTTTTCAGCAGTTTTTATAAGCTGTATATTTAAATTAAGATAACTCCCCTAGTATTTTCCCTAATTTAAATATATACACATATGTGCATGACTTTAGCTTAATTTCTGAGAGGAATGAGGCTTAGGCCATCACATGGTGAAGAGTATGTCCATATGTCTTGCTCATTCCTCTTCCATAATAACTTTTGAAATAGTTGCTATGTGAGAACCAAAACTAACAAGCAGGAGGTCCCAGAAACCCTAACTTCTTACACATTTTGTAGAAACTGATGACTACAGAAGCTAGGGAGACACAAATAAGGGTTACTACTGAGGGAAAAGCCATTATAATTCAGCTTTGTAAGATATGAAGGGAGTGCAGGTGACTGGTTTGCACACACTACTGGATGAAAGAGAGTATGTACTGCTGTGTTCCTGACCAAAGAGATGGGGGACATGGGAGGAATCCCAGGGGACTGTGGAGGCTTGTGTGCAGTGAGAATACATGGGGAAACAATGCTAGTTCATCCCACTGCTCACTGAACATTTTATGTGTATACACATATGTATATAGCATGATTAAAAATCTAAATAGGTTTAATCTGTTCTACTGAGGGCAATGAGAACTGATCTCTCCTGTTATCAAGCTGGCAATGGCCAGCTGAGGATCTTGGGGTTTTCTTAGGCAGCATTTAACCAAAGAAGGAGAAAAAGGGAAAAGGGAAGATTCAGATCATAAGCTAGTTATTTCTGGGACTTAAATATTTTGTTAGTTTACTAGATTTCCCAGACTAGACTCCAAGTCTTCATTCTAATGGACAGATCAAGAGTTTTTTTCTGGTGAAGACACAGAGACAAGATTCTGTCAGCACACTTACTCTCAGTAAGACTATCAAATAGACTATAAAGTTCCTCTACAGTCTATAAGAGGAAACATCCAATAATACATACATGTTTATCACTTTTCCACTTGAAATAGAAGCATCAGGATTGGCTTTTAGAAACATAATTTTAGAATCACTGATATTAAAACACTAAAATGTACACTGAGTTATGCTGCAGCCTATGCTATGTATTTTTAGCCCTTTTACTAATGGTTTTGTTTTCTTGTTGAAATTTTATTTCCATTCAAGAAAGGGTCATTGGAAGACCACCAAAACCAAACTTAGCACATTGAAATTTAACGTAAGGACTGTAAAAAGCCTAATTATCCCTAGTAATCAGTGGAAATCTCCTCCATTTTTTCTTCTGTATTTTCCCTCCTAACATGCAGTCACAGATTTAAAAAAAAAACCCTTGTGAACTAAGGTGTGGATTAATTTGGAGCACGTGATGGCAGAGCATATGGTCTTTCTATACATCTCTGTATTATACAAACCTTACATATTTATAGTACTCTATATATTGTCACTGAAAATGTCGTCCAAATACTTCTGCAGTAGACATATTCTTGGTGGTTAGCACAGGCTCAATTCTTCAGTGTCACCTCTGCCAGAAGTTACTACCTCCTCAATTCTTGTTTAAACATTAATTGAACCCAAAGATTTGCCTGTATGTTTCTTTAAATATATATATATATATCATTTTGGGTGGGGGGGGAAGTAATAAGGGTGGGGAGCATAGTTTTCCTGTAGGATCTTTATATATTCTTTGAAGAAATCAAAGCACCTGCAAAATGCAGTGAAATATTTTTGTGGGTTAAGTCACCCATTCTGTTGAGGAAAGGGTCATGAACAGCTATGTCTGTACCATTGTACCTCTGTGAGTCTGAGGTCCCTGAGCTGTGAGCTCAGAGCTGCTGCAATCCAACCCAGGAGGCTTAAAGGACAATTCTTCCCTAGGCAGCTTCAGAAGACAAACACGAGGCTCAGCATGTCATGGTACATCCAACCCACACTGAAAATATGGGCCTCCATCTCATCAATGACTTACCATTGAAGAGGAGAAAGTGTGTCCAGTGAAGGGTTAAGTCTTGGGAGATTTAGGAGTAGAGCTGATTTTGTACATTCAGATTTCTCTGATTTCTGTGCGAGCTGCTCATAAACCTGTTGCAAAAATCCCTGCAAAACCGTTACTGGAATCTTCTCTTTGCTCAAAATCCTCAAAGCTATTCAGGTGTCAAGCACTCATAACTTACGAGAGTCTGTGCCTCATTTTCCCCTTTGTAAAGAAATATTCTTCCCTGTGACATAGGAGCTAAGGTGTTATTGCAGTGGAGCCCCCACGGCTGCAAGGAGAAGGGGCTCTGAATGCACATTACAGCCTGCATTTTCTGCTTGTATGCTTCAATCTCAAATCAGACATTCTGCTTTACAAAGAGTTATGTTTCCAGAATTTATACTTGATTTTATCTGAACTTACAGTGAAATATATCAAATTTCCTAAAGATTTCCTTTAGTCTATGTAAAATGTTGTACTCAGTAACTAAATGTGGATTTACAGAGCCTACATTTATAGCAACATCTCAAAAACTGAAAGTGCTGAATTCATGAGGATCTAAAAATATTCTATGGAGCATTTCAGCCAGTTGTATCATGACTGAAGAGTGGACAATGCAACTCTGAACAGCTGAGATTTTTTTCAAAAAAGTGAGGAATGGAAAATACATGAAATATCAGACAGTTTGGCAGTTAAAGCAGACAGAAGACAGAAAGAGTAATTGTGATATAATAGATATATGAGGGGAAGAAATAATTCTTTCTCAGCATTTTCCACACGCAAGAACACTTAGATACAACCTTCTTTTTTTAAATGCACCTATGTCAAATGCATGAAGAACCTGATAATGATATTAGTACTAACAAAAGAGGGAATTTGATAGCTCAGAATATGCATACTGTGATCTCAAATTTATTTTACACAAACCAGATAGTATCAGCCGAAGATAATCCTTGTCACAAAACAAAGACAGTTTCTCATTCAAATATGGAACTCTGATATATATATCCTACTTAATAATAAACTTTATTCTTCAGACATGAAATTATCTATCTCCTTATGAGGTATAATAGTGTAGCTGAATGCCAAAAGCACCTTTCAAAGCTGATCACTTTCATTATTTCACTATTCTCATTATGTAACTTGGTAATGAGACAACTATTTTGATTCCACTTGTTAAAGGAAAAGAAGAAAGAAAAATAGCAAAGCAGTTGGAAAACCACCTTTTTGGGAGACGGTCCTATGATGGTTTCAAGAGCCATGAAGTGTAGAGCAGCCACATCCTCTTCCATTCAGAAGCACAGCCTAAGAAAGTGCCCAACTTTTGTGCAACAACCCAGATATCAATGCAATTGGGAGACCTGAGTGCAATTGCATGAGCAGTTCCTGAATGGAGGAAATCTCCATTGCTCCTGTAGAAGCTGGGCTGCCATTCAGTTGAAGTGCATTCAGAGGTAGAATAGTTTACTACCATTTAGATCCAAATTCTAGACATAAATGTATTGGCTAATGGTGAAGGAGGGACACATGGATTCAAATTAGTTTGCATCTAGTTCATCAGATCTGGGCTCTGGGTTAGGACTTTCCACTAGGGAAATTAATTTTAATGGCTAAATAATAGGGTCCCTGAGAGAGGCCTTATTTTTCTGTCCTACTGAAATTGGTGCGCTTGAAATAAATGTGGGTCGGGTGAAGAAAAAGTCTAGAGGTTTATAGTGTGAAGAGTTGGGAGAAAAAGGTCATTCTTTGACTCCCATCCTGGTGGCTCCCATTTGGCATGAAAAGCAGAACAGCTTTCCATGGAAAAGCTCACGTGTTTGCTCGGCTGGTTATTTGCTCTATAATGTCAAAGGGCACATTTTAAGCTCACACACTGGTTAAGGCAAAGAGAAGATTTGAACGTTGGCCTCCTACATTGGACAATATTAGCAAGACATATGCCTCTTCTGATTTGTGAATTGTTCCAAAACTCCATAAATATATCCCCTCTTTACCAGTTTGTTTCAGAATGACTTAGATGAGCCAATCTGTAATTTTTGAATGTTTTCCTCATTTTTTTGTGCCAACACAAATTTGCCAAATCTAGCTCATATTCAAGAGCCTTTTCCAGATCAAACTGCTTTTGAATTATTTTTTTTTTTCCTCCAGAAAATAAATTATTTGTTGAAAATAATTCACTTGACCACCCTATGGTACAGCATTCCTGGCTATCTTATAGGGGAGTAACGTATTCTTCTCAGTACCTGGACTCCTTGTTCAGTGCATTTTCTGAGGCAATCTTGGTAGATTAATTAGCCAAAAAGTGTGATCAGAGGGTCAAATATAGCGGAATATTAATTTTCCATCTGCATAAGCCCCTGAACTGAGAGGTGTGAGCAAGATGGAATTTTCTAACCTTACAGGGCAGAAGCATGAAGGAAGAGACTCAAACAGGCAGCAGAATAAGCTGGCAAGTTTTTGGACAGGAGTAAGAGAGAAGTCTCTGCCTGCTTGTGCTAACCCTGCCAGAGATACAGTTTGCTGATGGTACTGCCAATCATTCTTACTTTTTTTAGTGCACTGCTTCCCCATATGCCTTTATTTTATTTATTTATTTCCTGTAAGATTTAAATCATTAAAAGTTACTTTTTTAGGCTATGGATTTTCCCATTGAAGGTTTGATGTGTTAAACCCTACAGAAGTGCTGTGGTCCAATGTTGCTGTGTTGCTCTGGTTGACTTTTACCTAATGCTAAATAAGAGCATTGCTTTTGAGGGAATCTGTTCAAAGATTGGAAATATGGGAAATTTCACATACCGATAGAATGAATGAGTGAGAAAAGTGTCTTAGTAGAGATTTTTTTTTTTTTTTCTCCTGCATTTTAGAGCAATGCAGGATGTCCGGAACCATGGAGATCCCCAGAAATTAGCTTAAAACAAAACAAAGGTCCCTGTTTCTTTTCAGCTTGAAACCACCTGATCCTCATCTAAACCTGGAAGGCTGTTTTTCTCTTTGTTCTCTGCTTCAATCAATTAAGTGTACGTGCACAGCTTTTTTGTATCTGCTTCCTTATGACACCAGAAGGATGTTCCAAACTGGTGGTCACTGAATTCTTTCACTTAAATCAAAACATTCTGTGGAAATTTGAATTTAACCATCTTTTCTTTCTCTGAGACTGATAATAAGCAGACTCATAAACTAAAGAGATACAGTATCTCTTTCCAATACAGTGTAAAGACAGAACCGCATCATATATTTAGGATAGCTGGTAGAGGCCAAATTCAGTCCTTGGCTGCATTCTTTGGGATCATATTGAGCTCAATGAGAACCACCTGCACACAGAATTTGACCCCAAAATGAAATCCTGGCCACAGATTTGATTTGAATTACTTGGGTTAGAAGTGAGGTAGGCTTTTTTTTTTGTTGGAAGTATTTTTTGAAGTAATTGTAACAACAAACACAGGACAGTTCTCTATGGAATATATAAGAAAATATTTAGAAATACTTTTGGAAAACAGTGATGACCTGATGTGCAGTATCATCTTTTTAAATGTGCCATTTTCCTGTGGTATATTTGAGCTATTGTGTTTGAGATAGCAGGGCTTTTTGGTGCCAGATGACTCACAAATTCACCTGACTGGCCATTTACAAAGGGATTAAGTCTTGTTAAGAGGCAGAACACTGTATGATCTGCTTTGTTTTAAGCAAACCTGTGCACCTATCACACACTGTGACTAGCTTGTTTTTAATGGCTTGTTAAATGACAAAACATGCAGGTTAAGGAATTTTTTTTCTACTTTCTTTACAAGCAGGAAGTTAAAAATTATGCCAATTTAATAATAATGGTCTCAAAAAAGAAAAAAGGAATATTTCTCACTGGCTTAAGCCTGCTGTACTTATATAGCTCTACTGCAGTTAAGAGGATAACCGGAAAGTTGGGTCTAAATTTTCTGTGTTTTCCTTAATTTCCTCAATTCATCATGGTAATAACAAAAACTAAGCATTCAGTTACTTAAGGTACACCTGACTATGTGCCTGTCAGTGAAGCAATGTGAATTCTGAGATTGGAATATCTCTGGTTCATGCTCTTTCTAAATAATAGTCCAGTGGTGGCAGCAATGTCTAGCTGTTAGGAGCTAAAAGAAGTACCCTTGACATATTTCAAATATTCTCATGTACTTGAAGTGAAACACTCATTTAATAGAAGTATAATCTTCAACAATGGAAAGTGTGAGTGATTAAAGCATGTACATTAATCTTTTGAACTAGAATTTCTCTCTCCTTCTCTTTTTCATCCTGTCTGTAACCAGGAAAAAAAAATATCAAAACACAAAAAGAAAAAAAAAAAGAGTAAATTGTACAGGCAGCTCAGAGATGTGTACTTAAATTTGAGTGACTGGATGCCAATGGTATTTTCAAGGACATGGGAGACATTGACTTAAACCAAGGACTGAAACCACTAGAACATATTCTTAGGCATATTCTCACTCCCTTTCTTCTCTTCTGCTCCTTCAATTCCTCCTCTTGTCTAGAAAAGTGTTTGATTAAACAGAAGAGCTCTCTCGCTTTTTGAACAGTTACCAGTTAGGGCCAGATCAGATACCTTTTCTTAGAATAAGTAGTACCCTTCTCCACAAGAGTCCTTAAGATTGCAATAATACTAAGGGCAGCATACAGTGTTCCTTCAAAGTAACAGTATTTTGGCCACTAAAATACACACCTGCTGTAAGGTCACCAATACAAGATGTTTTCTTTATGTATTGCAAGTGTACATTTATCAGAGGTAATTTGACGTGAAAAGCAATGTCACTACCATAAAAAAAGTGATGGTGTGAGCAAAGCAAGCTTTCCCAGGACTCTGAACGTGTTGGACTAGACATTGCAGTGTGGACTGACCTCACAGTATGTGTCTTGGCTACATCTGAGACGATTTGGTCCAAACAGCTTTTAAGTGAAGGTCACAGGCTCTCAAAGCATTACCTTTACTTGATTATGAAAAGATAGTTTTACATCTCCAGATCCACAGTTATCCTGTGGTCTCATACAGAAGGTACTGGGGCAAGCTTTGAGCAACAGGGTGGCATTGTACAGAATGGTACCCACCCTGTGAAGAATTTGGCTTCCTGGACTCAGGACCAGCATAGAGATGATGTAGGTGTCCAGCCATGACATACCTCACTAAGGGTACTTCTCCTTTGCTTGGGAGCTGCTTTCAAGCTCTGGCTCTCACTCTTGGTCTCTGCCTGTGCTATACTAGAGCTCTTCCTGCACCTGGTCTTGTATCTTCCCAAATCTGGACCTTGACCTTGATCCACTGATGACTTTTTTGCTTGTCCTTACACCTGGTTCACCACTATGAATTTGCAGAGTGATTAATGGGCTCTCAGTTGATGTTGATCACCATCCCTGGATCTGCCTTGCCCTGTATGGGTGTTATGGGGCTGGGTCACTTGTCAGGGAGGCTGACCCATGGCTCCCAGGCTACCTTTCCTCCTGCAGCCTGTTCTGCCTGCTCCCTGGTCCAGAGAATGGGATTCATGACACCCAGCTGTGAATTTCAGCAGTATCAACATCGTGTCTGATCTACAAGTGTGTATCACCTTCCTAACATAAAGAGAAAAACAGATACTTCAGAACCCGAGTATTGGGATGCCACTATAATGCAAGTAATATTAACTTCAACATTACATCAAATAAAAATATACTAGTTCTCTGTGGCTAAAATTGTACTGAAATCAAAACCTAATCTCAGAAGAGCAATGCATCTTAGCAAAAATTTGCACTAATACTGGTCTCCCATTTGAGCTATTGAAGCACATTGTACATTCTTATCAAATTTGCCAAATCTGTTTCCAGGGGGGTTGAAGATCTTGGTTAGTGAATCAGAGAATCTGTGACTCAAACAATTCTAGAAATAGATATTAGTATCCTTTTTGATCTCTGTAAATTGTATATTCCATATTCCATATACAAATAGCCTCCTTTGGGTGTAGCTAAACCAATTACTCTTCTACGAGAAGATGATATTAGCATAACCATCACTGTGTCATCTCTGAGTTGACAATGCTCTCTACTATGGACAGTCTAATTTCTAAATCTGAAGGTGGTATTTTCTATCTACAGATGGTCAATACATTAACTCCTTTGTGTTTATTGCATTTGATGACCTGATGGTAGCCTGCCTGAGATATTAATTTAAAAAGTAGTTCAGAATTTTTAAAAGTAGATTTGAAAGATTAGTTCATAGCAAAAACCAGACTGATTTTGGAAATTTCTGAAAGGGTAACAGCTCCCATATAGTTGAGCTACAGGCAGCTTTTTTTTTTCCTTGACCATCCTTGTCTATTAAGCTGTGTTAGATTTTAAGCCCTTGTCCTGGGAGATCATAGATTTCTATTCCAAACAATCTTTGTTTTCATTCTTCTGGGATGTGAACATGGATCCTAAAAGTCCTGTTTGTCTAAAAATTTGTCCAAAACTTGGCTACCAGAGACCTGTGATGTGTTTCTTTGCTTGCTAGTCATATTCAGCATGTGGGTATATTTTGCTTTTGGGAAGTTCTGCACATGAATTAATGAGTTGATCTAAATTAGCAGAGAAAATAATTGTCAGAATTGGCTGCCTCTTGTTAGCCTGAGGGTTAAGACCACATGAATGCACTCAATTCTTCATATCCCACATGGCATCTCATTGCTGTACCCACTTGAGTCAAAGGACTAGAAGCAAGTACTCCTTTGAAGTACTACCTTAAACAAGAGATAAGGAATAGTAAACTTAACTGAAGCCTAACTGATGGCAAACAATTCTGTCTTCTCATGCACAATAAGCAATTGCCGAAACTGTCTTTCAGTCTGTAATCATGTAATGTAATCATGACAGCAATCAACCAAGCCCAGTCTCTTTTTTGCTCTTCCCATGTTATTCTTTTACTTCAGCAGATCTTTCCTTAAAAGCTGAGTGATAAGACTTTGCAATTGCATCCATGTTTCAGAAGAAACAGTGCACAAGGTAATGACAGGTTTCATCACCATAGCGGTGGTTGTAAACAGTTCCCAAGCTTCCTGTTCTTGAATGATATTGCAGTGGCTTCCTGCAATTACACAATATATTGTCATGTAGATTAGCTATGGGTCACTGCATGGGGATAGGAAACTTCAGAGGTTTCTGTTGAACCTGTCAGGTTGGCAGATCTAACATAATGTTGGGATCCCCTCCAGTATTCCTCTCCATAATCCACGCAGCATATTGCAGGCTCCCTCTGAGAAAGGGGTGTAAAAGAACTTGTACTCTTCCCCTGAGGAAATGCACTAACCCCCTGGTTTAGGAAGAGGCATTCAGAGTCTGTGTGTAATTCCCTGAGGGAAGATGAGGCCTGCAGGCTTGCAGGAAAGCCAGCTGAAGGAAACTGTAGGGATAAGGAAAGTTGTCTTTTCATAAGACAAGAGAGTTTGAGATCCTTATGGACTTGCTCTGTCTTCCTCTAAAAAAGGAACACAACATACACCTGTAACTACTGTTCTGGGAATGGAAGGAGAAAGACATTTACTATGTGGCTTTTTCCTTAAGGTGCCAAGGACAAATCTGGGGAAGAGATGTGCTTCCTCATGCTCAGGAGCTGGCATTTAATACTGGTCTTGTTATATATCTAAAGTCAGGGGAAATATTCAATAAACCAAAAAGCCATCAGAAAACACCTGTAAAGTTAAGAGAAAGGAGAAAAGCTAAAAGTTAAGAAAGGGAAATCTGAGAAAAAAGTTAGGGCTAACATGAGCAAGGAAGAAACTAGTCAACCTGTCTGCGATTTAGAAACTCTCACATGTCCAAAGTAAAAGACAATGTATTTGGAATAAAAACCACATACTGATACTATAATATAAGCCATATAGGCTGAGAAGTGCAAATGAATCTTGAATTTAATGCAGAAAAAGCCATGGTTTGGAAATGTTATGACAAAACTAAATTTAACAATTAAGACTAGGATTGGGAACAGACGTGGCATGAACCCTGTCACAAAGCATGATGGTGTGCGATGGTGAGATCAGACCGTGTTTTTGGGATCTAGAAAAGCTGCTGACCTTCACCATGGTGTTTTTGCATATTTATAATCATTTACATTGTGTAGCAAATGTAAGTGATTCCAAAAGATACTACCCATCTTTCCAGATGTGTTTTGTGGATTTTTATTTTTGTCAGAGGACCTTAAACATTTTAAATTAAATGTTTTCTCCTTTTTAATGGGATCATCTCTGATCTTCTGTTTCCCTATCTTTGCAAAAACTGAACTAATTGTCTATGAAAATATCAGCATCTATATTAATCTTTTCCCTGCTTTTCAGACATACTATGAGTCACAGGTGTGTGAACATCTAAAAAACTACAAGAAAGGCAGCAAATAAAAAGGACAGGTCTGGGAATACTTTAGTTTCTCTTCCAACTTCTTTCACTGAAATATTCTGCTGAAGGCAGGAGTTCTGGTCCAGGTACCCTAGAAAGCCTGATTCTACCCAGACTATGGTGGAATAAGGAAGCATATATTTATATTCCTGCCTTGGTTTAAGTGCTCAGTGAAGTCATTGGTGTGAAATTTGTTTTGTTTTGTTTTTTCTCCATTAAACGAGTAAACCTACAGAAATTATTTTTAAAAAACACTCTCCATTCTTGCTCAACAGAGGTCTGTCCCTCCTTCCTGTGTCCCCACTGCTGCAATTATCTTCTTGAAGCCATATGGGGAGGAGCACAGGCCAGACATTCACTGAATTGACTCATTTATTAATCATTCATTACCTTTTGTAAGAATGAACGAATTTACTGGCTTGTGTATGAACAAGAGTTCTCTGAACAGATTCTACAAGTCAGCATTTTCTGAGGCTGAAAAGAGCCTGAAGATGAGAAAAGCACTGTCTTCCTCCACTAGCAGTGCTTCCTCCATAATCTGCTCCTTACTCAGAGTAGTCCGAGTAGCCAAGATGCAGTTTGTGCCCTGGCACAAGCTTTGTGCGTGCAGAACATTTTAACTTCTGTCTGGTAGAGGACTGTGTTCCAACAAGCTGCTTGAAGCTTATGCTTCAGCTTGTCATGGTATGTTTATTTAAAGGCTTAACAGCTTGCTGTGGTTTCACTTGATGTTATTGTTAATAGGAAATGTTGTGTTTTGACGCTCTTTTCTTCCCGACTCAGGGTCCTTTTTGCAGCATGGTCATCTCCAGACATTTAAATGCACTTTCCTTCAGTCTCTTTCCACATGTTCTGCAGTCACATCTGTGCAACCAGGTAGGCAGCACAGGGATCCCAGCAGATAAAATCAAGGTGAAAATGATCACAGCCTGCCTCAGAGTAGGTCTGGCCAGAGCCTCAGTACGCTCTCTGTCCCCCCCCTGAAACAAACTCTGGAGGAGAATCTTTTTTTTCTGAAGCATTGCAGAGAATTCAGGTTTCATCTGTCATTTTCATTACAATAATGTGATATATAATATCTTAAAATGAGACATTTTACAGAAAATTTAAGTTAAATGCCTACATTTCTGGGAAGAAAACAAAATCCACCCCAACCCTTTATATTTCAATGGAATTAAATTTTGGAGAGGAAGAATATGCCTGAACCAAAATCCGTTAAAATGAATGGCATGACTCCTCTTGACCCTAGCGGCTTCTGGGTCAGGCCCTTAGTGACTCAGTTTACCCCAAAAAGGGCCATTTAGTAGGTAGTTGATTGGTGTAACTAAATTATGAAAACAAGTACAGTAGCTGCAGTGGGCTGATGAATATAGCTAAACTGCTGTTCTCTAAACAGTCAAATAGCTAAATATCACTTAAGTGGCTTGGCTTAAATTACCTTGGAACAAGTTACTGTGAAAGGGAAATGAAAGCATATAAATGAGTCTGAGACATTTGTATTCATTTGCAGAGAAGTGAGGGAAACAATTAAGATAAACCAGAAAATGGCAGGCATGGTGAGCCATATGGCCCTTTCCTGTTTCTAACACTTCTTTTGTTTAACTTTTCCAAAGCAATTTTGTCACTATTATTACTGCGCTTGTTTCAGTTTTAAACATGTTTTCCTAGCATTCAATCTTTTCCTCAGCTGTCCCTCTCCTTAAAAGGGAAAAAAAAAAAAAAAAAAAAAAAAAGGAGAGAAAGAGTAAAAGAAAAAAGTCCCAACTCAATTAAAAATAAATGCTGGAAAAGTCTTTAAGATTGTCTTTGACACACATTGCCTTTAAAACTTTGCACTGTATGCTAGTTTCTTTTGTTTTTTCTTTATGCCTGTTTTGCCCAGCTGTTAGGCACTCCTATGTTCTGCTATAGCAAAACAGATGCAGACTACAGATCACATGGACTGCTCCAGCTGAATGAAAGCAGCTTTGGTCATTAATCCTGTCTATAAGCTTT
>JANVCC010000021.1:25937299-25949684 GCA_025345505.1 Todiramphus chloris collaris | reverse complement strand
CTTTTCTTTTCTTTTCTTTTCTTTTCTTTTCTTTTCTTTTCTTTTCTCTTTTTTCTTCCCTTCCCTTCCCTTCCCTTCCCTTCCCTTCCCTTCCCTTCCCTTCCCTTCCCTTCCCTTCCCTTTTTTTCTCTTCTCTTCTCTTCTCTTCTCTTCTCTTCTCTTCTCTTCTCTTCTCTTCTCTTCTCTTCTCTTCTCTTCTCTTCTCTTCTCTTTTCTCTTCTCTTCTCTTCTCTTTCTCCCCCCCTCCTTTTTTTTTTATTCTAGCTTTTAATCATGGTTTACAAAAAATTAAGAAACGAGTCTAAAACAATGTGAGAGACAAGGATCAAGCAGATTTCTGTGAGCTTTGAAGCAGAAAAAATATAGGAAAAAAGAAGTTTTTATTGTCAGGAAATGGCAAATACCTAGCTCCGTTTAACAATTCTGTCTGGCTGCTAGATAGGGAAGTAATGCCTTTGGCAGTACATAAACTCTTGTTTTCTTGCCCTTTGTCTTCCGGTGTAAAACACTGTAGAAAAAAATCACCTGTCCATTGCAAAGTTGAACTACTGGCTTTAACACAGTTGCATGGGAACTTCGGTTTATTAATGAATACAACATACCCTCTTTGATTTGAATGCTTTCAGAGCGCTGAAAAGATTCAAAAGGCATCGCTTCCTGCACCAGCGGCGTGCCTTTATACATCTCAGTGGTTCACCCCTACCCAGCTGCTATATCTCATTAACAAGCGTTTGGCCATTGCAGCAAACTTCGCAGTGTTGACACTTGAAAGGCCCAGGCAGGCGCTGGCAGGCTATCAGCTATGGCAACAGGAAACTGCCCCAAGACAACACTGAGAAAACAGCAGCTGCAAAAGCCAAAAGCAAAAGAGGACGGAGAGAGATAGGTGTTTCCAGGCTGCCCTGTTTTCCATATGGGCTGTTTCTGCAGCAGACCACTGCCAAGGGAGGGGAGGAGAAGAAAAAAGAGAAAAGAAAGGTCTAATAAGGAGGTTGATATAAGCTCAGTACACACTAGGGCATTAAATACTTTTTTGTTACATTTTAATGGCTTCCTAAAGTCTATTTTCATGCAAATTAAAGCCTGTCTGTCTAACGAGTTCACAAAAGCAAGGCCTGGGGCCCATACACGAGTGGGACTGCCTGAGCCATCTCTGGTCTGGGGTGGCTGCAACCTGCCACCCTTCATGAAGGGACATGCTGTCCCTGTCCCCTTCCTTGTACGAAGGTCTCCTTGTTTGTAGGATATCCCCTCTGCAGACAGGCTGGACACTTAACTCCTATTGATAACTTATCATTGTTATACCCTATGCAACTGTGGCTGCAGCCCTCAGCCCCAAATGGTCTCTGTTTCCTAAATGTCACTGGAGTGGTGAGGACCAAGCCCATTAGCCAAAGTGGGATCTTCACCATGCCAAAGACACCCACTCTGCCACTGCCCTGCCCCAGGTAGAGCATATTTTTCACTGACTTTACATCAGACAGAGATCTACAGAGGTCAGAAGGGGAGGAATCCTACAGAAGCCAGTGGGGTGAATGCTTTTATCACTGTACATTGGGATGGATGAAGCTCTTGGCAATTGACAAAGGGATGAAGCAGTAAAAGAATGGTAAAATGTGGAGCATTGAAACTATGATTCTCGCTAAATCATATTGTACTATTATTTTACATATGTAAAGGAAAAGTAAACCCTGGGTGCAGTTTATCCTACCTATTACTCTGTGCTTTCACAGGTGTACCTGAGGATAGCCTTCAAGCAGGCACCAGGTTGACTGGTGCAGGTTAACTAAGAGTCATTCTGCAAACATCTGCAGCAAAGCTTTGAGTAACGACATTCAGCTTCATACAACCGTAGTGAAAGCAGCAGCAAGAGAAAGCAAACTGACATGAGCTCAAGACTCACCACCACCTTAACATTTTCAATGGTCTGGAAAAAACCTCTCAAATAGTTTAATGTTAAGTTTTTAATAAGGATCAGTCATTATTTTTCCAGTGGTTCAAATGTAGTGCTAACTGTTGCCATGTTTCTTCCTTCAGCTCCTTTAGGGGTTTTGCAGCTGTGAGAGGTTTGCAGGCGGATGTTTAGATAATCCAAGTTTGTATTTTACATTTACAGGTAGAAATTGTATACACTATCACTATTACAGAAAATGGAAACTATTTTCTCAAGCCTCATGCACGTCAAGCCCCGTGGTTTATACTAAAAGTGGATTTTATAGCCTGTTGTGTACACTTTGTGTTTCCTGTGCCAAGGAACCACAAGACAGAAAACCTGCAACCTGTGAAGTTCCTCTGCCTCAGACCTTGGTGTAGCATCGTCAGTGATGGTTTTCAGCACAGCAGCACACGCTTCCAGCTCTCTAATATGTGGTTCAGCTGCAGGGTGACTCAGGTGGTGATTCAGTAGGTGGCAAGCTTCCCTCTGTCAATATTGAACTTATGCCCCACTACCCAGTACACAGCACTTTTTAAAGGACTATCCTTATGATGGGATACAAGAGCAAGGCAGTGACCAATTACTGTTGCTCAAGATCCCATGGCAGTTAATTTTGGCACGGGTGGAAATACTAACTCCTGGGCACAAGCTAAGTTTCAGTTTGGAGGAATACATTCTGCTTAAGCTTTCCTTTCCCATCCTTCCACTGCTTGGTAGTCTTGTTCTTCCTGATGGCTTCTTTCCACATGACACAAGGCTGCAGCTCTAGTGTGGTAGAGGATTTCTCAGGATCCAAAGAACAGATGATGGTTCTGGTATCCTGAGTCAAGTCCAAGGAACAAGGGATGGTACTGGAATACTGAGTGTAGCAGAAAGAAAACATAGCAGTGCAACAACCTAGAAATGTTTGAGATTAGTCCTGGATTCCCACCTGATATCTATTGGCAAAAGAGCATGCACGTGACAGGGTACAGCAAATGTAAGCTTACCATACTGCTTATTACTGTGATATGAGTCACTTAGAAATATCAGTTAATTCTAAAAAATGTATCTTGGTAATAGGAGCTTTATGCTGCAAGAAGAACATAAAGCCAGTTTTCCTGAGTTTGTACTGGTTCCATTTTATGTAACCAAATACTATTATTATTTTATATTTCTGACACAATATTAGTGTTGATCCTGATATTCCTAAAAAACCTTCTATACCTCAGATGTTTACTAGTTGAGAAGTGGCACTCTCAACAACTAAAATGAGCAATTCTTACTCTATGGCTGGCACGTCCTTGTAACAGAGCAGTTAGAGACCGCGCTTTCATGCCAGGACTACATGGGTGTGCTGTTCTCAGCATGTAACTCTCTCTTGCTCATTTGTGCAGCTTGATAGGGTTTTTTCACCTCCTGATCAGATACTTTCCTGTTTTGGTATGAGTTATCTGTGCACAGACACAGCCTCTGCTCTCTTCTCTTGCTTGAGGAATTGGAGGATTCCACTTGTGACTTGCAAAACCACATCTAAAATATATAGAGGTATTTCATGATTTACTTGTCATATGTGTCACCCAAATAGGGAATTACTAGTCTGATGAAACAGCAAAGAGAGAATTTGGAAATGTAGTGTTATTTCATCTGGGTGTTACATTAAGACAATAAAACATTTACTGACATCAGAGCTGGTTCTTCACTGTCAAGAATATTTTTCCAATCAAAACAGGATTATAAAAATAAATAAATAAATAAAGTATTTTCTGAGTCATACTAAGAAATATTTATTGTTGATTTTGAGAAGAAACAGAATATATGACAGAATATAGCCTTGCTCTAGAAATGTAGAAAAACCTGTTTATCAATCCTGATAGACAAAACCAGTTCTCTGGCTTGCTTATCAGATAGTGCTATTTTAACTTTATACACATGAAGATATATGCATGAAAAGTAATTACCAGATGAAAATATCACCAAATAGCTAATTTACTGTATAACCGTGATAAACTATGGCTATGTTTGAGAGAGAAAAACACTCTAAAATACTGTTCAAATCTGTGCTCTTGTTTATAAAGTCTTTTTTTTTTCTGTAACTTAATGAGTTCAATGTCACTCATTCTTTGAAAGTTTATATGTCAGATAATGTAAAACACTATGTATGCTGTTAGATCTGTGATGTCCTGCAAGTGTTCATATTAGTGAATCACTTTTTTTCCTCCTTAGAGCTGAAAAAGGTACATCTGACCTTGCATGTATAAAATGGAAGTATAAATTATTTCTGCAAATTGCAACTTTGAGCCTTATACTTAAAAAAGAAAAAAAAAAAAAACCTTACGGATTTTTTTTTTTTTTTGAGAGGCCAGGAGGGAATTAGAGTTTTGAATTTTAAATTCTAGCACTTCAGTATTTCAAGACGTTCAGGAACATCGACAATATAAAACAAAGTTGTGTATCTATCAAACAAAGCTCAATTTCTGCAATGAGATTTTAAAAGAGAAGTTTTGCTTGAAGGTAATTTTTATCTGTCTTTATTAAACCTAGGGTAAGGTGAAACTATACAGAACTGTTAACATTTCCTTAATTACAAGAATACTACTTGGTATTTTTTAAGGAAAATCTTGTCTTACAAAAGTCTTTTAAAGGAAGCAGGTTTTGGGGTAGTAACTTGGCCACATAGGTTGTTTAGGAGTCTTTTGGATTTGTTTCTTCATCTGAGCATCTAAGATTATTTCTGGTAGACAAAACAACTAGGCCACAAAGCATACATTCACACAATTTCCAGTTCCTAAAAAAGTGTCATGAAAAATAATTCATTATGGGCATATTTATTCAAAAGATTTTTCGCTGTTCTGCTTCAAGAAATGATGGCTGATTTGAAATTGAGAAAAGTGACATAAAATAGGTTTCTTGAGCTCGATCAGGTTAAGTGAAGATTGTAAAGGACTGTAAAAGCCTGGATTCATTCATTCTCATGCCTTTGCAAAGCTCCTATGAATGTTTTGTATCATTGCTGTCAGATGTGATTTTCTCTGCCACTGCAGATGTGCACAACAGATTTACTGTTACAAGTAATACACAGTAAATTCCTGACACAGAGGCATTTAGGGCCACTGCCAGATGTCTCATTTTAATAATACATTTGTATATCCTAGTTCTAGAGGGACAATTGAGCTGTGAACAATAAAGATAAAATCAGTGGAGGACAGGTATTACCACTTTATTGTTGTAGTCAATCTACGGTGCTCAATAAAATGAATGAATTCAGTTTTGGTTTTGTGTTGTTACAACAGGATTACTATCATCTAGTACTCATTCAACAAATAGTGGATAGGGACGTGTCTTTATTACAGCTGTCTGCATGGGAAGAAGGTCTCCTGTTGCTACATCTTTTCTCTGACAGTTTGGATGCAGAATTACCGGTGTCAAACTCCAGGATACATTAGGCAAATGCAGTCTCATATCCACCCTCAGCAAATTAGTGATGTTGAAAGATCTGTTGGCTGGGCACTGCCAGTTTGTTATCTGTGCAATTGCCTGGGAAACATTGCTTGTCCTTCTGAAGGGTTTATCTGTTTACTACAGGTACACGGAAACGAAGCAGGAAGGTTTTAATACTTACCCTTTTTCTGTCTTTCCTTTGGATACAGTTCTTGAAGTAGTTTTGCTTATCTGGTACCAGTAATGAGGGCTACTTCCTCAACTAAGGGTGTCTGGGAGTTGCTCAGAATAAAAACCTCAACCTGAAAGAGAGGGGGAAAGCAGGTCTAAATCATACCTTTACTTAAAATTAGTGGGATTTTGCAGACACTGTTCAAAGAAACTTTGAAAAGTCCCCAGTGTTTACTGCAGCATTAGGCAAGTCAAGACTTGACCTTTCCAGAAATTCAATATTGCTTTAATTGAATGAGAAATTCTGATATTAGTAGTCACTGCTCTGTGTTTATCTCCAAGATACACTAGGATTTTATGCTTAGTTCTTATTATTAAGAGGTGGATGGATTATAACAATCAGAACAGAGAAGAAATAAAGGGATTATTGAGGGAAGTCATCCCTACAAAATTCCTGGTTTACATAATGCTCCTTTCTGGCCTTAAATAACCCAGTCTTACCTCACTTAAAGATGTAACAATTTTTCCAATAAACGGCTACACTGAAACCCACAGACTGCTTTAAGAAGAATGTATTCCAGAAGGAGATTCAGTTTTGATTTAAAAGTTTTGAGAGATGAAGGACCCAGCACTTCCCTGGGTAGTTTGTGCCAATGGTTAATCACAGCCATGGTGAAGAAAGAAAAGAGAAAAATCTGTCTTGATGTTTGAAACTGATTGGCTTTGACTCCTCGCCTTCACTTCTCACAGTGCTTAAATGAGCAGGCACATGGGCCCAAACTGCCCTTGTTCTGGCTTGCAGGGGTCTCAAAAATGGTTAACAAAAGGTGGCTGTAGGCAGTGAGCCTTCCAGACTGTTCTTTCCCATGATGGCAGTTGTGTGAAATCAGGATGTGACTCAGCTTGTCTTCCCATTTCCCATTTTCAGGTCTTTCTTTGGCTGTCTCTATGTCCGGCTCCTTCCTTTAGGACTGCGTCCTCTCTCTCCAGGTCACCTGGACCATACACCCGTTGAAGGTTAAGTCAGCTGGGCAGTGTGCCCCGTAGTCACATACCCCAATAACCCTGGGCTGCACATTAGGGTCAGAAGTGGCTGTGCTCTGTCCTCACTTTGGGGAAAAAAACACATGCAGAGGTGAGGAGCAAGCCGTGGCATCTTATAGTACACCCACTGGACTAGAGTGCTGGGAAACCAGGATGGTGGCCTGCATCTGCCTTCACTTTAGACATATCCCATGTGATCCAGAAGAGACAGGAAAGGCATATAAAAATTACACTTTTGAAAGATTTGTTTCCAAGGCTGGTGGTTTGGAGAATCCCTCTCTTTTCAGAGGCATAGTAATATCATTTAGTATACATTATAACATCCCATCACAGGGTCTCACTGAACTCTGGTCTGAAGCAAGCATGCTTGACTACAATCAATCTGGATCACATGCTTTAGTAAATTCAATTTACAAGTGTGCCTCTTCAAACTGCCCCTCCTTTCCTAGTAAAAATGAGACAGCATGTAGACAGACAGTTTTAAGAATTATCCCCTGGGTCCTGTTAAAGAAACCAATTCATAGATATTCATCTGTTAACCACATGTGTGTCACTTTGCCAGAAAGTACTTAGAAGCTAATGGTGATGGGGTAATGAAAATAGCTGAAACCATAGAAGGCCACTCAAAAATGTGCAAACTTTTTGAAAAAAATAATTAACAAGGGCTATCAACATGGCATATCAGAATAAGAATAAAAGCTATTAGCAATCCTGACAAAACATTTTTAGCAGTTTTTAGCTTTTTTTCAGGCACATCCTCCTCTCCCTCGCAACACTTCCCTCCCCTTACATTTTTCCTTGCAAATAGTAGAAGCCGAGTGCCAAATTGCTTCCCTGATTTCAGCAGTCCAGAAAGTCTCCCTAGCACAAATCAACCTGTTCTGGAGACATCTCCCTTCAGCTGGGTCTGGCAGATTAACAATGAAAAGGGAAGAGACAATAGTACAGACAGCTCTCCAAAAAGCACATTAGTTGAGAGCTAATAGCTGATTAGTAAAATCTTCCCATCATTTAAAGATGCATTTTCCTTAGTGATGAAAGCCAGGTCTCCTAGACCTCAAGTCAATGTCTGGTCTTCTAGGTCAGTTCTAGGATAGGTTTACATTTCAATTAGCATGGACTCTGCAGTTTGGGTAGACATATGTGCAAGTCAGCTTTTAATGCCAGAGCTCAATTCAGTACAAGATTCAGAGACGTAGCTGCAGCAAAACTCAAAAAGCACACTCAGACTGAATTGTGTGCTGCTGTTACGCTCCAGACAGGCTAATGAACCACGTAAGGCCTTGAGTGAGCTTGTAGCAGATCATACACTTCACCGTTTCCCTCTGCAGTGATCACAATATTAACATTTGGATTTCAAGGCAAGTAGTGTCATCTTCCTCATAGCATGTGATCTGTGACTTTCTCAAGTCTTGAGAGTGACATTTGTACACTTAATTACAAGTAATTACTGTACCTAGTCTGCTTTAAACTCTGCCAAGTGCCTCTGTGAGCTGTTTTCCTTCTTAGTCTGCTGATACATAAATTCAACTTTTTTTTTTTTAAATGCTAAAATGTAAGGATACATGATTATAAAGGAAGCTGCAGCTAGATGAGTATTCAGGGTCAAATATGTACATTTAAAAAAACATTTACAAATAATGACTTTCCATTTTTAATCCCATTGTACTATCAGATTGTAAATTCTTTATAAAAAGCAAAATTAGATGTTATTACAGAAATACCTTCTTGTTAAAGTGCTCACATTCAAAAAATGTTTTTTAAGATTTTATGATTTTGTGATCTTGATTAATTTGTGGTTGCTGTTTCAATAATATGAATTATAAACTATAAATAATATCTTTTAACTCTATGGTAATCTATTAGAAATCTATTATTGGTGGAAAATATTTTAAGATTCTTTAGTGCATCTATTAAATAGATCAAGAATAAATTGACTGCAATGTGATGCAATTTAACATGAAAATAGCAGGAGATTTATGTGTATGTGTGGTTAAATATACATATAAGAAAATGGAGCTACAGAACAAGACATGTAAACATCCCTCCTTTTCCCGTAAGAACCTATACCAATGACTGCCAGAAAACAATTTCCACACAAGGTGACTATCTTACAACGTTAGAGTTCCAACGTTTCTTTTTACATTTTTTTTCCAAAAGCTTTCCTTGTCAGAGTAATATGATTAAGGAGGAACCTCATCTTTCATTCAAAATCTTCAACACTGTCTCCTATCTGATAGCTTGGATCCTTAGTTTTTCCATATTCCTTAACAACTTTTCCATTCCCTGACCCCATTTTGGGCTGCCCCAATTAGCTGTTGCTATGACAAACCTTGGGAGTGGCTAAGGCACGTTCATTTCAGAGGACCTGACTGTACCAATCTACCCTAAACAATCCTCTGACAGCATCTCAACCCTCAAACACCCATACAAGCCTTCATGGCACCCACTAAGGAAGGCAATATGTAACTTCACTCCTCTCTGGCAGCTGTGACACAGTCCATGTGCTATTTTAGATACTTTTAACAGAAACAAAACATTCAATGGGTAACAGGAACACCTCAGGGACTCATGGTACTGAAGAAGGCTCTGGACAAACTGTTATATAGTGTCGGCATGGTCAGTCTGTTCTAGGTGTCACTAGCCCTGAGATCCCAAGGCCAAAAATCTTTGAGATCAGTACCAGTCTTTAAACAGTAAGGTGGACTTTGGAAAATAAGGCTTCTCTGTTAGTATGCAAATCGAATTAGTACATTATTTTTTGTTATGCCAATTTTCCCCAGCAGCTAAGTGAGCTCTCCATTTACCAGATCATTAATGATTTGCCTGATAATCAGATCTAAGTTGATTTTAACTGTTTGTTTTAAATCCCTGGGGATTAGAATACCTGGATGTTTTAATGCTGTTGGGGACCACTGAAAATCCCATCGACTAAGTAATGCTTGGTATGTTTGCTCAGTTAATCCTAACAGCTCAAGCGTTTTCCATTAATTTTATACCCAGACAACTGTCTGTACTTTTCAGTGTATTCTAACAATTTGCTTATAGATATTTACAGATCATTTTAAAATAGTGTAAAACAAAGCAGTCTGAATCTTATCTTTACTGGATAGAAAAGTTTTAAAGCTTATGATCATTTTTCTCTGTGCACAAAGTAATAGAGCCCTGGCTTGGTTTGTCCTATGAAGCAAGCATTCATGCCTGGGCTTAGCTTCTGCACATGAAGAGTTCTACTGGAACTGTGCTTAAAGCTCAGACTGTATTTATAAGTAGGTTGGCTGGGTCAAGACCTAAGTTTCCCTAGAGTAGTCACTATAGCCATTCTTGCTGAAAGCCTTAAAATCAGGAAGAAAACATTTACCTATAGGCCCATTTTCCCTCCAAGTCTAGTTTGCAGCATGCAGAAACTGCAGCTCCAAAGTGGTTTTTTATACAAACTATCTTGTTCTCTGGGACCAGCTCAGATGAGGTACAGTCTTGCAACAGAAGCAGAGGTAGCCCACCTCCCCCATTCATGGGGCCATCTGGAGTCTCTTTTGGTCCTCTCAGAGTAAATATACCTGGAGGCCATTCCTCCAGCAAATTAAAGAATAGACAGTGAATTTAATATGGAAAATGTTTTAGCTTGGTCCTTAGTAGCATCTGTAGCACCAATGCATTCCTGCTGCAGCCCAGATGACAAATTTTGGGGCTACTAGTTTATTTTTCATTCAGCTCATGTAATTCTATTATGTAAGAGACAAAATTAAGGAACAGTAAAAATAAATCTGCAAAGAAATCTCTCTCAAGTGTTCTCCCATGCTCTCCTGCAGGGTTGCATGCTAGAGACTCCCTTCTCATCTGCCACCTGTTGGTCATCTACCTCCAGACACAGGTGTTCACCATCTTTATTGCTGTTTACCCAGGTGCCCTTTATGGCTTGATCTTTGCAGGCATAGTTTCCTAATTCAGGTCTCCAAGTTTGAGGCTGTGGGAGCCTACAAAAACTGCCAATGTTCAGCTTGTGTAGCTGTCTCCTGCACATTTAAAGGAAGTAAAGTATGACCAAGGCAGAGATGGAATTGCTGAACAAGGTGTGGGGGCTGTGGCATTACCTCTGAAGTTTACAGACCAGTCCATGATTTTAAAATGTTGCTCCACACTACTCACACCTCTGGTTTTACTCCATCGGAAAACATGAGTAGCCCTAACAGCCTGTGGTTGTGATGGACCTACTTGAGCTGCCCAATTGCCCATCTTCCAAAAATACTCCTCCATAGCCTGGGCCCTCTCTGCTGCTGGGTGTTCTGGAAATGATGAAGCATGTTCATCTGCAGGAGAGATGGTGGGTGACAGTACCAGCTACACTACTACCAGCCCTTTTCCAGGACAAGATTACCCCTTGTGCCATTGCAGGTTCAAAAATAGACCATTACTGGGTAAACATAATTTGCTCCTTTAAGCCAAGAGCTCAAACTACAGCAGCCTGTCAAACCCTTAAACCAAAGCTTTCTTTAAGGAAAGGCTGAGGTGTTATTCAAAGCCAAGTATATCCAAGGCCTCATCTGTCTCTCTTGCAGAGGAACAGCTGCCTTCTCCTCTCTGCACAGTCTGTCCTGCTGCCATTGTTCTAGAGAGCCAGAAATGGACTCAGCAACACCCTTCTCACCAGTGCTATTGGTCAGGGAGGGAGGAAAGTCCTTCAACAGTGGTACAAGCTCCTCCTACACTGCATCTCTTAGGCAATTCACCTATTCAAACAGGTGTATCACTATGGGTGACTTCACTGCATGGTTGGTGGCCTGCTGTGTGGTAATGGAGGATGGGCTGCCTGAAGAGCTAGGGGTTTGGCAACTAAGAGAAGGCTGGGAGAACCTGGCTGGGAGGAACTATTGGATTGAACAGTAACATATTCTTATGGAAGAGAGGGCAGCGAGTCATACCAGAGCCACTGAACTGGAGGAGGATACTATGTCTAGCAGTATGAATCTCCAGGAACAAGAATGATGCTAGGAGCCTGGAAATGTATCAGTAGGTCATTCTCAGGCCACTTGGAAAAGTTTTCTGGAGGGTGTTGGGAGAAGTGGGTGCACCTGAAGCATCATTTGCATTCAGAGCACCTTGAAACATCATTCTGAAAACTGTAAGCAGGGAGTTCACCACTCATTCCAGGAGCTAATATCCTGAGACAATTTGTGTATGTGGTCCTCAGAGCAAGTAAGGGGTCCATAGTCTCTTGCTCAGAAATTAAGGCAACTTACTAGATACGTATTATAGGAAAATGTAACAGAGACCAAAACCACTGTCAGTAAGAAGTTAGCACTGACTTTAGCCTGAAGTATTCCTGCTAGTTATTTCTCTTCTGCTTTTTCCACCTTTAGAGCAAGAAACTAAGACAGTGATTTTTGCTGACAGACACAAGAAAAACAAAAGGCTGGGAGAAAGCTTACTACAAGCCCTTCTTACCTTCTCACAGAGGGAAGGATGGAGTGGGGGGAGCTCACAGCAGGGGTGAGGCTGGCGGTTTGGAGAGTGATGGCAGGGCTTGGGGGAAGACGACAGGAAGCAAGAACTGACCGTCTCCCTGCCCGGTGCAAACACATACAGGCTTAACCTACAGCTGAACTTTTGCCCTTGAGTGACCAGTGCCATTAGGACGCAGGTCAAAAGGTTGCAGGGTGACAGAAAATGGAACTTTATTGAATGAAAGAGAAAATGAAAAAATTCCTTTGTTTGCTTAACTCCGTGTGGTTTGTATAGCCACTGTGATCCCATAATGGAGTCCAGAGTGAAAAAGTAACTTGATTTATCACATGCAAAGAAAAAAAAAAAAGG
>JANVCC010000021.1:25916201-25937199 GCA_025345505.1 Todiramphus chloris collaris | reverse complement strand
GGGGGGGGGAGAATTTCACTAAGGGAATAACTAAAAAAACAGTGAAAGAATATAATCCCCAAATCCCTAAAATATTTAAATAAATGTGACTTTAATCAATAAAAGCCCTTTTATAAAAATGGGTCAGAAAAAGAAGGGTTTTTTAGGAACGATTGTATATTAAGAACACCAGTGTATAAATTAGTGTATATTAAGGACATCAGGAGGCATGTTTAAAGGATATTCTTCCTGTTTGAGCCAGGAAAAATATGCATGTATATGAGCATCTGGCTTAAAAATATTTTGGTTTGACACATGTTTGAGTGCCAAAATCATAGTTTTCCATGCATAATCCAGCTGCATTTATATGCAAATGAAAACCCCAGATATTTAAAATCACTCTGAGGAAAGGAAACATCTCTGGATAGGTAGAGAGAAAAATGGTACAAATGGTAGAGCTCTGGCTGAAGTTGGAGATTCCAAATGAGCTCAGATAAAGGTAACCTGAAATCTCAGCACATATGGCATCCTTAATACATGCTGCATTTTTTTCATTTCTTGACAGAGTGCAGTCCATAAGTAAAGATATGATTGGTTAAAATCAGATGCTTTTCAGTATTGGGTTTTTAGTAGAGTGGCATTTTCTAGTTATACAGGATAATGTGTTAATTTTGAGGTGTCTTACTAGTGAGATAGAAACTTGTGGACCTAGAGCACAAGAAATCTAGCAAGTCCAAAGCTATGCCAGGTAGTAATTTTCAGGGCATATAGGTACTCCCAGAAACAGCAAAAATAAATAAATAAATAAAGGCATGCCTTAAAGACAGATCTTTAGTGAATTACATGTTTCATGATCTGTCTTTCAGAGCACTAAAGAGAAGATTTTATCACTTGTGCACATATAAACGTGCTGTGAGTGTGATGAGTGGTACTGTATTTGGTGTGTAGATAAATAGTACTTGAGGGACAGGAGGCTGAAATACTACTTGCAGAGCACCAGAAGCTGCCTTCCTTCTGGGGCTCCTACATCTCTTACTCTTCCTCCTTCCTCTGAAGTGTCTCCTCCTCTCTCCCTACCCTTTTTGTCAGTCAGTCCATGATGTGCATGGATGCAACAATTACATCTATGTCCTCAGTGTGCCCCACAGCCTCTTCTTTTTGATCACTGTGAACAACTAAACCATCTGGTCTGCCACTTAGATGCAGAAAGTGACATGCTCTGCATATCATGCCTCCAAAGGTCCTCATTTCCAGAACACATCTGTGTCTTACTAATTCTATTTCATTGTGTCAAAAGCTTGGGTCTTTTTTTCTCATCCATACAGTTAAAACTCTTATCCCAGACTCATTTTGGGTGTTGCAGTCACATATCTCAGATAAATGAGTATCTGCAGTGCCCTGTGGTTTTGTTCCCGACAAATGCAGCCATGCTTTCTTCATATCTATTTGGACTGCCGCTGTCAAGATCTTTATGACCATCTGTTGCCTTGAGTCTGTCATAACTCTACTTATGTCTTCGCACTGTTTCCTCTTCGACTGTAACAAATGCACTACTTTTCCCTATTCCAATTTACATGACTCTGTAATCATACTAAAAGGGCAACTGTTACCCCCATTTACACTGTATCCATCATGTCGTTTTCAGTTTTCAGATAGGCATTTCCAATTTCTCCATCTTTTTCTCCACCCAGGTGTGTGAGGAAATCCTCAAAAATACATGCAAACCTGCTTTGTTTTATGACCTCAAAAAGTCTATTCCATTGACCAATGCTATTACATAGTTTCCTTCAGTTCTCCCATCAGGCTGTCTGATTCCATCTAGTGTAAGCACTCAGAACTCTGAAATCTTCCTTTTTTGTTCTCATTAGTACAATGCCTAAAGCAATGGGGTCCTCATTCCTGACCAAGGTTTCCGGTTTGCTTGGGTAATACAAATAGTAATTATTAGTAATAACCTTCTCGGTCACACAAAGCTAAATCAAGAGTAACTCCATAAATTCTAAGTATAAATAACCCATGTTTATGTGAGTATAATAGAGAAAAAAAAAAACCACCCTCATTTTAGTTTTTCTATTCACCTACAGAGACTAGGTAATTAACATATGTCTTCTCTTATGCCCCTAAGATTTTAGAAAATGTAGCTTTAAAAAAAATAAAAAAAAACCCCAAACATGTAATGAAGTGTATTTTGCATGCAATATTATGAATGAACTTTGAGGCTGTGAATTAAACGCCTATGAAATTCCTTAAAATGCTGTTTAAAAATAAACTTGTTTCTACATGAAATCTTGAAGGAGCTCTATGTTTCTTTTCTCATTCTCTCTGTTTTCTCTTCACAAGCATAGTTAGACACGTCACAGTTTACTGGCTTGCAACTGTCTCTTTGAAAACAATGAAAGCTGCTTTTAAGGTCATGGAAAGAATCCGAAGGAAGAATTTTGTATTTTGTAAAGCAAACTGGCTTCTGGTCTAAGATCCTTTATGCCAAGTTTCAGTAAATTTTTACAGCCAAGTTATACACTTCCTCTGACAATTTCTTAAGGCTACCAATTTGACTACATGGTATTGTTATCAAAATGCTAAAAAAAGAAAAACTCAGCAACTCGTTATTTTGTGGTACTAGTGACACTAGACAGTTATGATTTTTAGTGTTGTTTCTCTTCAGCAGGTATGAACATGTTTGGAAAAAGGGAAGGAAGAATGGTAATAAAGGCTAGAATTTTTTTGTGGGTGGATGAATGTTTAGGCTTCAGCACACTGCCAGAGACAGAAAGTAGTTTTTGGAAGACATTGTTCAAAGCAGAGATATTTCGGGAGTAGAAGTATTGTGCATTGTATACCATATGCCAACATTTTGGGAGGTCATGTCAGAGTGGTGGGAAAAATTTAGGGGAAAAAAAAAAAAAAGAGCCAACAATAAATCTCACTGTATTTCATAATCTTCACTTAATCACCAGGAATCTGATGCCTGGAAAATATGAATCTAACAATTAAACTTGCCTTTATCAACAATAATGTCTGCTCGACAATATAAATGCATCCTTATAAACAAAGCCAGTATATTCTGTATAGTGATAGAAGGTTTCTGCAGCTATTACAGAAGGCAATTTAAAAAATGTTGATGACTTAAGGAGAGATTCTTCTGTAGCCAATGAATGTCTGTCCTTGGTATGGACAAAACTTCTGTGGATGCATTTTTTAATTGAGAGATTTGGAGTACAGTGGCAGACTAGATGTTTAACTTAAACCAAACAGATGGCATTAGATGTCAGATTTGTAGATTGTTAAAGTTAAAGGATATGAATGCCCCTCACAGAAACTACCTATGCTTGTTGTTTTGCACTCCTCGTTGTGTGTGTAAAGAGACAATCTCTGATCACTGTTGGTAGCATCACAACTGCAGTTGCGAAGATGAATGCAGCAGAATGCATATATACGAAAGCAGCAAGATGATCCCATTTAATATTAAAAAAGCCTCCCATGAGAAAATATGAATCATTTGGAAAAAACCAAAACAAATGTTCTTCTTAAAAAAACCCCAACAAATCAGAACAGAAGTAGGTTAATTACTTTTCAGATATCTGCAAGTGCCATGTGCAATCAGTCCGTAGCTTCTCTGTGAAAACTGCCAGCTTATTCTGGTAGTGCTAGAGAGTGACTACTTCTGGGAAATAGCTGCGATGCTCCCTCATTTAACACAGGCCAGAGAACAGCTGCCGGATATGAATGCCTTTCAGTCACCATTGATCAGGGATCGATTAAAATTAGTGACCTAGAAATAAAAAGCTGCATATTGAAGAACAAATTTCCAATACCATTCTGTCTTCAGTAATGAAAAATGCAACTGTTTGCCACACTTAACTTTCAGCTGTCAAATATAAAAGAGATGACCTTAAACATGACAATATGAAAAAATCTCTATAACTTAGGACATTTTTCCTGTTAAGTGTATTTTGTTTTATTTCTCTTTGTTTGACAGCTTCCTCACTGAGGTTGGTAGTTAGGCATTCACAATATTAGGCAAATGTAGGAAATCACTATTTTGTTTTCTACACTTTCTCATAAAAACTTGCTTTAGAAATGGTTTCTCAATCCTAAACTTCTTATATTACATTAAACCCCGCAGGGACAGTGTGCTTTCGCATGCTAGGCTAGAGCACTCAGGATTTGGATACCAGTCCTTGGCTTTTCAAGGACTCCCTCCACGGCCTTGGCAATCTGCTTATATTTTCTCCATCTCAGATTCCCATTTACAAATGAAGAAAAGTAATGTTTCCCTATCCTGGGAATAATTTGAAACTGAAGTCACAGGTAACTGAAAGACACTCTGCTACACATATACAAATGATCAACTTGACAGACTTATTGGGCTCTTTTGACTAGCTAATGTTTCCTTTCAAGGCTGAGTTGGGAATACAAGGCTGAAATTGAAGATTTATGGATATCATTTTCATGCTTATGGTCCTTAGAGATAAAAACAAACAACACTCCCCTCTCCCCAACCACTGAAGAAAATGGGTCAATCAAAAATTATCACAGTGACAGGTTTTTTCTTTCATTAGGATTACTAAACACTCAGCATTAGTAAGAATTGTAGAGATTTTTCTGACAGAATTAATTATTCTGAATGATTAGTTTGTTATGTTCCTTGCAGGCACCAAGTTTGGAAGAGGAAGTGCTTTGTCTTTCGATTAAAAATATCCAAACAGCTCTGCGGAGTCATGATCTGAGAAACCAAAACAAGTCCTTAACTGTAGATAAATGAAGGTTGGCTGATCCCAGTTTGTAGAAAGCCAGAGGAAGCCCTCTGCTCTGACCCCACGCCCTCTGGCATCACAGCTGGTGCACGAGCACAAAGACAACTTGGATGTAGATGCTACTGTGGGCACTTTACACAGGCTAGATTGTAAATTTGTCCATTTATGAGTGTCCTGCGGGGGTTCCCACCAACTCAGAAGACAAAGCATGAGTTGAAGCGAACAAAGCATATCCATAAAAGCTCCTCTGATTGCTACTATTAATAAAATGAAGGCCATAAACAAATTTACTGTGTACTGTTTCTTGAGTGGGGGAGCAGGAAAGAGGGGGATGCCTGCCTTGAACTGAAGGAGGTGTGTGTGCTACACAGGGTGAGTGCAGAAGGTATTTATGTTCTATGAAAAATAAACCTGGCTGCCAGAAATATTTTCCTTTGAATGTCTTACTATTGAGCTGTGGACATGAATTTCATTCTACCTGAAATTTCAAAATGCCTTAGCAGAAGCTTGCAAATTTTCATTTACAGTATATGTAAAACAGATACACTGGGATTTCTGGAATGGTTTTGTCTTTTCTTTATATAAATTTGGAAAGGGAAGAACAGCTTTGAAATTGTCCTGGCAAGTATCAGCATACTCCAATATACTTCAAGGTCCACCTCCAACTTGCATATTTTTCATTTTCATTCACCCTTTCTATCAATAAAGACAACATGTTTATTTTTTGTGCCAGCATCTGTTATAAAGCATTATATATGATCCAAAAATAACAGCAGTTTTATACAAGTGACTCAATTTTTTGGCAATGATTGACAGAGAAAGCTATATTTCTTTCAAAATACCATGTCTGGTGGTTCCTTGCAGTCCCATGTACAGAGAGACCAGTTCACACAATGGTTTCACTTCTAGGCCATAGATGGTTATACATTTTCCAGGACTCCCTGCTCTGGTTTCCTACTCATGCTAAGGAGTTTTACAAAGGACTGCAGAGGCTGGTGAAGTGGGGAATGAATCACAGAATCACAGAACATTAGGGGTTGGAAGGGACCTTGAAAGGTCATCTATTCCAACCCCCCTGCTAGAGCAGGATCACGTAGATCAGGTCACACAGGAACATGTCCAGGCAGGTTTTGAATGTCTCCAGAGAAGGAGACTCCACAACCTCTCTGGGCAGCCCGTTCCAGTGCTCTGTCACCCTCACCATGAAAATGTTTTTTCTTATGTTTACCCAAAACCTCCTATACTCCAGCTTGAACCTGTTGCCCCTTGTCTTATCACTGGACGTCACTGAGAAGATCCTGGCTTCATCCTCCTGATACTTGTCTTTTACATATTTATAGATATTAATAAGGTCACCCCTCCGTCTCCTTTTCTCCAGGCTAAATAGACCCAGCTCTCTCAGCCTCTCCTCATAAGGGAGATTCTCCACTCCCTTGATCATTTTAGTGGCTCTGCGCTGGACTCTCTACAGTACCTCCCTGTCTTTCTTGAATTGGGGTGCCCAGAACTGGATATGGTACTCCAGGTGGGGCCTCACTAATGCAGAGTAGAGGGGGAGGATAACCTCCCATGACCTGCTGGCCACGCTTTTCTTAATGCATCCCAGGATGCCATTGGCCTTCTTGGCACCGAGGGCACATTGTTGGGTCATGGTCATCCTCTTGTCCACCATGACTCATAGAGCTTTTTCCACAGAGCTGCTCTCCAACAGATCAGCCCCCAGCTTGTACTGATGCATGGGGTTGTTCTTCCCCAGATGCCGTACTTTACACTTGCCCTTGTTGAATTTCATTATTTTTTTTTCCAGTCTGTCCAGGTCATGCTGGATGGCAGCACAGCCTTCTGGCATGTCAGCCACTCCTCCCAGTTTTGTATCATCAGCGGACTTGCTGAGGGTACACTCTATCCCTTTGTCCAGGTCATTGATGAATATATTGAACAGCACTGGACTCAGGACAGAGCCCTGGGGAACACCACTACCCACAGGACTCAATGAAGCTCAGTGAAGCTTAGTGGAGGTGATAATGCAGCAACCTCTTCATTTGTCTTGATGGAAACAGTTTTTGTCTGGCTGTGTGTCAGTCATACACCTACTCTGCCATAGTTCACCTTGGACTGCAGGTACCCATCCAGAAAATGTTACCATGTCCCAAAGCTGCTACTGGGAAGTTAAGTATGTTGATTACTGACTGTGCGATGAAGAATCAAAGCAAGAAACAGTGGATATTCCCAGTGGGTCTGCAAGTCAAGGAGGTGGTAAAGAGTATCTTTGTGGACCAGCAGTGGGATTTCTCATAAGGGGCAAAGATCTTTAACATATCTGGGATTATTCCACTGAGGTTCACAGAGAATGCCCAAGTCACAAGGTATTAGAACATGAAGATATTACTTGTGCTGTAGCTTTCTGTATTGCACTTGGATCCTTTTTCAGATAATTGTTTTTCAGGACTTAGAAGAAACTTTATACTGAAGAAAAATGGATAACTAGTAGGGCACTTAATCTGCACCCCAGGGACTAAGCATCAAACATGGCCAAGCGTTCCCTGTGGATTTTTTTTTTTTTTTTCTTAACTTTAATTACTGCCAGGTAAGTTCTGGGTAGAAACTGGACACCTAGTTGAGCTGGAATTCATGGTCTGGAAACCACTAAGAAAAGCAAGTTCCCGTGTTTTACATCTCAAGACTAACATCACGTGGTCACACTCTGTCATGCAGTAATGTTGACAGCAGAGCAGGAAATAGCTTGGAGAAATGCCCTCATTCTCTTTCACTTGGAGCTCATTTGTTCTGAAACTTTCAGTGACAAAATTATGGGGAAGTTTTAACAGGAGTATGTGTCTAAACTCATACTCATTTTTTTTTCTGCAAATCTGGGTTAGAAGATCTCATTTTTCTCCTCCCACACATGCACTCTCTGCCAACTGTGCAAACAATGACCGGTATTCATCCCCACTGTAATTCTGTTGACATCATCAGGCTGCAAGAGAGATAAATTTGGTCCAGTGTGGCAAAGTGCTGTGAAATAGTATGATTTTTCTTTTTTACACAAGGAAAATGCAGCTGGAAACATATCATACTTTTACGCTGACACACAAGAATGCTTTCATCATCATTAGGTGACTGATTTTCCTGCAGATTCATGAGGGTTTTTTTAGATGCTTGAACTGCAAACACAGTGCATGATATTTTATTTTCTATTGCCATACAAATCCAGAAGTTGGTTATTATTCTCCTTATAAACAACTTTTTAGAATTATCAACATGAAGTGCATTTCAAAATGTTAGGTGTTTCCTACCCTCCTTCTGTTTTTAAGAACATTTGACTTCACTTCCATGAGATCATGATCCAAAGATGGAATGTCCAAGAGTGCTTAAGTGTTTCTGGAGACTAATTTGAATTTTCAATATTAGCTTAAGTAATGACATCAATAGGATTTTGGAAGATAGAATCAGGAAGAACTCAAGACTGATGTCATTCAGTGTAATAGTGTCTTTTAGCTAGTTAAATGAGAGTGGTGCACATAACCCTAAATGAGGAAACTAAGTTGCCTGGTCCATGAATAGGAAGTAGTCATGCCAAAGACTAGGGTTTGCAACACCTAGCACACTGAGCAGAGGTATGTCTAAACAACCCAGAAGTAAAACCTGTGAAAAAGATGTATCTGAGATGTGTCTTTTGCCCAGACACAAGAATTAACTACATCTTTGAGACAGGTGCCTGTGAAATGAAGATCTAGAACCAGAAGTTGCCTTTGGATGCACATAACTGAATTGCAGATTTCATTTAAACTGCAGCTTTGTAAGAGCAAAGTTTCCTTTACTTCAAGGAATGTGAACTTCTTTTTCTATACAGTATAGTGGAACTGGAGAAAGAGAGATTTCCTTATAATGTATTTTATTTTTTAATCTCATATTTATAACAGAAAATATAATCAAAGGTGCTATTCACAGAACAGGAAGCTCTTAGTGTAGCTAATATAAGCAATGAAATGTGTTGCTAATAAAATCATTTTATCAGGTTATTCACAATGAAATCTGAATCACCAATCCCTAAGATTTATTATTTTTCATAGCTCCTCCAAATATGAAATGCTGTTTTCAAATATGTTTCAGGACTAACATCAAATTCAGCTGTAAAACACTTATTACAAGTGGGACTTAAAAATTACTGTGTCTGAGTTTTTTGATTTTTCTTTGACTTTGGTATAACCACATGATGATTACCTTCCTGCAGAATCAGTATAATATATTTAAACACTTGCAAAACACTTAATAAGTTAATTAATATTTATAAAGTAATCAGAGATCTTTGTCCATGAGATATAACGTTAATTTTACTACAAGAAATTTAATTGAAAATTGAATTTAAAAAAAAAATAATACAAGGGTTTAAATTCACAGAATCACAGAATGTTAGGGGTTAGAGGGGGCCTCTGAAGGCCATCGAGTCCAGCTCCAATTCCTTACTGTATTTTAATGTAATATATTAAATTTTGCATTCTTTAATATGAAAATTAAAATTAAATTAGTAGCACACCCTGTCCTCCCTCTCAGAAATAAAAAATTCAGACAAAGCCATGAAAACAAGAGTATGGGAGCAGGGAGATTTTGTGATAAACAAGGAATCATCCAATGAGTTTGGAGAGGAACCAAATCTTTATTCTATGTCCTCTGAAGCTGATTTTCATCTTGCTGCCTGATTTACACATACCACAAATCTCATGCAGACGGCAGTTCTGCACGATGGGAATTGAGCCCCTGGTGCCAGTCCTTCATTTCTGTCCAGTTTTCTAGGCACTACAAGGAGTGAAAAAACCTGTCTGGTTCAAAGTGAAGCTATAGTGTTCTTTGGGACCGCTTGTTCACAGCTCAGATAACTTTTTACAGCTACTTGCTTTCACTGCATGTGCAAGGGCAGAGAACCCTACACTAAAACACTTGTGTAGGTGACTTTGAGGTCCATTTGTGGCAGAGCTGATGACAATGCTGGTTAGCCAATTTGGGCAGTAAATTAAGTACGGCTAGAATCCATGACCTCGTAAGCTGAGGCAGCATGGTACATTGCAGGGGCTCTGAAACTAAACATCTGACATGGTAAATTAAAAATGGAAATGGAGAAGGTTGCCTGGTAGGATGTACTTTCTTTTCCTATCTTCAAGAAAAAAATACCAGAAAAAGAAATCAGTCCTTAGGACATTAGGGAGACTAGCAACTTCTTTTTATTGATATCCACTGGTGAAGAGGCTGACAAAACTCATTGAATGTTTTGTGTTGGAAGGAACCTCAAAGATCATCTAGTTCCAACTTCCTTGCCATAGGCACGGACATCTTCCATTAAATGAGGTTACTGAAAGCCTCATCCAACATGACCTTGAACACTTGAAAAGTCTGTTGTGCCCAGACAAGTAGAAAATGATGTCTGTGATCCATCACCATATCAGGCTGGGCCAGGCAGGCACATATGAGAACACACAGAATACCACGGGCTATTTTAATTCATTTCTAAATCAGACCATTTGTTTCACAGAATAACCTACAATCCTAAGAGGTTTGAGGTTGTTTTGAGACAGTCCAGATATGTCTCACCAGTGCTGAGTACAGGGAAAGGTTCAGCTCTCTTGAACCACCGGCAATACTTCAATGCAGCCAAGGAGACTGCTTGTCTTCTTTGCTGTAAGGACACATTGCTGGCCCATGGTTGAATGTAGTGTCCACCAGGACTCCCAGGTCCTTCACTGGAGAGTTTCTTTACATCTGGTTGGCCCCTCCATGTGTACTGATGACATTGCTCCTACCCAGAAGCAGGACATTATGCTTCCCTTTGTAGAACTTTTTCTTGTCACTCCATTTCTCCAGCCTGTCTGGGTCCCTCTGAGCACATCGATCTGGTATATAATCTACTTGTCCCAATTCTGAATTGCCTGCACACTTGCCAAGGGACAATTTTGTCCCATTACCCCAGTCATTAATAAAGAACCTCCAAAGTTTTCAGTGCAGTGGATGTTGTCTATAAAATTAGTAGATACCTACTCACTGGTGAAGATGATGTGTGTATCACCCTGATGAATGTCTTAAAAGGAACTGGTAGATCCATACTAGTAATTGTCTGACAATGACAGTGGATTTTTCTTCTCTGTTTGTATTATAAAAGTTTGAATGACTATTGTTTGAATTGTGTGATATAGGAAAGAAATGGACTAAGTTCTCTCACCACACAGATTATACGCTTTTTTTTTTCCCACCGCTAGGAAGCTGGTCTGAAGTAAGTTGTTGGTAAAACTTGCACATGATATGCAATGTAATGGATGTCTATAACACACTTGGAAAATCTTAGTGATGCTCCTAGTTGACAAATTCAGCCTTAAAATGTACATTCTTCAAGTACAAAATCTGTTTAGTGAACAAGGAAATCTGTGTAGCTACCCAAAATCCATGCTGTTTTTCTCCACAAGATGGATAACTCTCCAATGACTCATGTCTTGTGAGATTAACTACCAGAACTCTAGGTTTGATAGTTTGAAACCTCAGTAAACTTTTCAGATGCATGAAAATCCCACTTAGCTGCCTTGTACTTCTTCTTCAGACTAATTCTTCAGGGCTGGGCATGTGAACAAAACTGCCATAAGAAGAGAAAGGGGAAGAGCACCAGGTGCTCTCCATGGCTAGAAGCAATCTCTGACAGACAGGAAATTTCAGCACAGCCAGAGAGGAGCATGCTCTGGAAAAGGCAATAAATGTGCCCTGATACTCATTATGATGCCTTTTGAAAATGGTCAAATACAGTGAAAAAGACAAACCTCTGACTTGAGTAATAATCAGCTTCTTCAGTAATCTTTCTGTTGCTCTTTGTGGCTGTAAGGAAATGAAGGTGTTTTCACATCCAGTTCTTTGCATGCCATCTCAAAGGGATGCTGAGTGATGCAATATACAAATCCCATTACTACAGAGTGAATGGATACTTGAAAGCTAAATCTGCCCATCAATACCTGTGAGAAATGTCAGACTTGGAAGGAAACTTCCAAAGGGAGAAAAATTACCCACATGCTGACAGATCAGGCTTTCATTTCCCATTTGCTGATGAGAAATGAGATGAAGGTGATAACTTCTTGAGAGACAGTTGCATACTGATCCACTTCCTGAGGTAAGGAAGATGTGATGCATGATACTTTCTTACCTTCCCCCTGTACTTCTTACATACTGGGAGTGGTAAGCAAGGTTTTCATATGAGCTGATCAGTAACTCTTGAAACCCTGCAGCTCCTTATGATAAACCCCTGTGCGTATACATTTTGTGATCCACTAATCCACCACTGTAACAAATTTCAGAATCAGCAGTATTTTAGTATTTTATTTTAGAATTATATGTGATTTGTTCTAATCAACAGCACTCAGTCATATAAACCAGGTCTTTACTGCCAAGTCAACATTTTCTGAAGGTTTTGACTTTGACCTAATCTCTAAAGAGAGCCTCCCTACTCCTTTCACTTTGTCTCTTGTCTTGGACTATCCTCTGTGTCCACCCAAGCATAGATTTAGATCACCTCTCTCAGTCCTGCAAACCCATCCAAGCCCATTCTTCTGCTTGCTGTGTCACAATCTCACATATTCACAGTGCAGGTCAACAGCTTCTCTTCCACTTGAGGGACTACTCAACTGAACTCTAGAAAAAAAGTGATGGTGTTACATTGGGCTTTTCTGGATGGCATATTTTATTGGTAGTAGCCTGACTTCAAGCCTCCTCCATCATATTTGCCCCCTGTCTCTTGGTTTATTACTCAAACCATGGCAAGAACTTGAACCTCAGCTGCATAACTTAGACATGTCACATGGCTGTGCTGTCACTAAACTGGGAGGTTTGTCATATAAGCGAATTATATTTTTCCCAGTTTTGGTTATGTAGAAATGTTTCCATCTTATGTTTCTTAGCTCAAAATCTGCTCATGCAATTTCACAGAATCATAGAATCATAGAATGGTTTGGGTTGGAAAGGACCTTAAGGATCATCTAGTTCCAACTCCCCTGACATGGGCAGGGACACCTCCTACTAGACCAGGTTCCATGAGGCCCTGTCCAATCTGGCCTTGAATACCTCTAGTGATGGAGCATCCACAACTTCCCTGGGCAACCTGTTCCAGTGTCTTACCACCCTCATAGAGAAGAACTTCTGCCTTATTTCTAATCTAAATCTACCCTCTTCCAGCTCAAAGCCATTACCCCTCATACTATCACTATTATTTTCTTCTTGAAAACTATATTATCATTATTCAGAAAGGAAGTATTAATTTTGAAGATATTTCTGATAATGTTCTTAATCTGGAATAGGCAAAAAAAAAAACAAGTTTTCCCTGCGGTAAACCTTTAAATTAAAAGTTGATGGAAATCTTGATATAGGGAACTGATGACTGAATTTGATCTGTGAAGCTCTGATTCTGGTCCTTTTTTTATTATTATTTTATTTTAAGTCTTGATATGCTTGCCTACATAGATTTTACTCAACAGAGAAGAAAAATGAAATGTTAGCGTATTTCTATATTTCTCCTCTTCACTCTTCATTTTAAATAGCTGACTGTTTTAATGTGTTGGGTTGTTTAAATAAATAATTGAAAAGATTGTAGAAAGATGAGTCAGAATGTTCAGCATATTCTTTTGAATTACATAAAGTTAGATTCTTACCTTCTTCATGTTATGTATCTTTTGACAAATTTGATTTGTAGCATCTAAAAGCCTGGATCACGATGGCAATTCCACTGTGCTATACATGCTGAACCCTGTTTTCAGGGGAGCAGCAAAGAGATTTCATGGCCCATATGCCAACATCTATTATATGCCCAAATGTAAAGAGGTACGTTCCACAAGCATATGTGTATTCCTGTGCACATGGGTGTGAGTGTGTGCAGACACACTTGCTCATGCACGTATGCACTTTGCCCTCGCTTTGAGAGTCTGATGTTCAGTGAGAGAATTTTAATCCCATTTATTGACCTTTCTGAGAAGTGAAGGGAAAGAAGGGAGGGTAAAGCGTACACACCTGCAGTTTATTTCCTTTAAAGAGATGACTTTAAGATAATAGAGATGAGATGGAAGAATACTGCCCATTGCCAGGAGCTTTGTTCACAATGCATACAATACATGACCTCAGAAGCTGACAGGGAACTGTTGCCACTGAAATAAAGAGCAGCATTGCCGGGGGGTCATGGAGCAGCCAGTGCAATTGATTAGAGGTATAAGTCTTAAGATGGCAGCATGGAAAATGTTCAGTGACCAAATCAATCTGCTAAATGACCTTTCCTCCAGATGCTTATAATGTTATTCTTTTAAACTTGAATTTGCATTCAGGTGCTTTAGCTTAGCTGGTTTTGAAGGCACTAGAAGATGAGAGACTGTCTGTGGGAAGATAGTTTAGAACAAAGGGTTCATGAGAGCATTTATTTAGCATGAAAAATACCTGATATTTGAAAATGAAATTACAAGAGAATCCAGAAATAAGGTGCAAGAAGCATAACTTGGTTAATGTTTATTGGTGATAGGTAACTGCCATTTAAAGGACATTCCTAGTCCATGGATGTCAGAAGTACATTTTCAGGAGACATTTGACTGGATGTTTGGTGAACATCATCCTCAGTCTGTGATCATTTAAATAGATGATTGGATACTATTTAAGGCAACAGACTCCTACAAAATCACACTGTTTATGACAAAGCACATTTACAACCATTTAAGTTTTGACATATGCTGTATTTCTCTTATGACCTTCATTGAGAGTTTTGGAATGTAAAAATAAGACTGGGCTATTTTAACCATGTTAGATCTGGAGGACTCTTTTGCCCTGCTTTCTTCTGGCTTTTCTTTGCTCAGTAGGAAAAAAAGTACATGTTGTGGTTCCGTGTATCACAGTATACTTAAATTTAACCCATTTGCGTATTCTTGGCACATATTTCTGTGTACTGCCACTCAATCCTAACCAAAAAAAAAACCAACAAAACCAAACCAATCCAAAACAAAACAAAACCAAAACAACCCTCTCTTTTGGTAATGAAATCTTTTTCAACAACAGAATTCATTTTTTCTTCAAATTCTGTTTATCCCATACTGTGCCCTGATTCCTACTGATGTGGAGAAATTCACAGCTCTTTTTTGATCTAAAGCAGATCTGAACACAACATTCCAAAGATGAAAGCTGCACGAGCAGCAGCATGGAATTCCTGGCAGAAATCTCTGTTCTCAATATCCTCTGTCAGGAGAAATGTTTTCAGCTACAAGACCAATTTATGCTCTTCACAACAGAGTAGTGAAAGTGCCTACTCCCAGACAAACTGCAGTATTCTGCAGATGTGATTACACTGTTGTGAATGACAGGAGAGTTTAACTGGTCATGTTGGTATTTTGTATTTGCATTATAAAAATTTCAGTGTTGATGACAAGTTAAAATTTTCAGAGTCAAATGTTTCTTGATAGACTACTGCATATAAATGTCTTAAATTTTCTCATGTTTTCTATTAGAATTCACTTTACTAAAAGCTATTAATTCAGACTGAGTGAAAACATAGTATTTTGGTATAAAACTGATTGTACAATGTTACATCATTGTTTTTGACATATTTCATAGTTTCAAGATCTTTTTGCAAGACAGCTTTGCATTTCTTTTAAGTCTGACAGCTGAACATGTTCTTTGTTATGACAAAGTATTGATGCTCTTGTCTAAGAAAGATACTAATGTGACGGAAAATGTCAGAAAAGATTTCTATCCCCACACTCTGAAGTATACAGGTCTACCAAAATCTGCTGTGCTCACATGAAAAAATAGTACTTACTCAAATACTTTGAACTCCTGCATTTAATTATTTTTCATCATAAGAATTCTCATGTTAGAATAACAGCTAAACATGTCTTTAAATGGTATTTGTTAAAAATTTGATAGTGCTGATAATGATGGATTTCTCTTAGTTTGAGTACATACATGCAAGTGGAATTCTGTTGTTTTCACATCCTGTCTTATGCGGTGTTTCGGTATCCTACAGCTGGCATCTGAAAAACACAGTAAGTACCCAATATGAGAACCTATCAATCAGCATTGTGCTGTCTTTAACAACTATCCACAGGCACTACTCTCATATATACCTCTGCAATCAAAACCAAATCTCCTATTTCAGCTATGATATACAGCATTGAATTTCCCAGTTGCTGTAACCAGGAGAGAAAAATGTGCTTAGAGCCTTTTTTTTTTTTTTTTTAAGGGTAACACACTTGAACAATCAAAGGGTGAAACCAGCTAAAAAGTCACACAAAACTGTATTTAAAATCACTGGTTTGCAAGTACGGTGTGTATGTCGGAAGGTTATGTGTGGGAGAAATCCCCTTAACTAAACGCATTAGAAAAATGGAATGAATGTAAAATTCAACAGTTTAATTGGATCCCAAGGAATTATCTTGGAACCTGCTAACTGGCTTCCAAGCTCTGCTAACCAACTTACCTTCATCAAATGCTTAAAGGCTTTCCTCACATTGTCAAAAGCATTTTAAGCAAGCACAGCACTCAGCTACATACCATGACAAATTTTGCCTGTAGGCTGTTAAAATGGCTTTAAACTAGTGAGGCATGCTCTTAATATATATATATATACACACACTTTGTACATATTTCATCCCAAACTGGCTCCCTCCTTCCTAGTTGTTTGGTTTTTTTGGTCTTTTGTTTTCCTTTTTTCTTTTTTTATTCCTTTGTTTTTTGATTTGTTTTGTTTTGTTTTTTTTTTTTGTTTTAGGCTTTATATCTTCAGAGTCTAACAGAGTTATTAATTAATGAACTTGTGTATTTTCCCTCTTTAGCTGCTGAAGAGCAAGGAACTGTCAATCAGCGGGGACCCTCCTGAATTAGGTGAATGCTGACATTTGGCAAGTGTCATCACAGTTGCCTGCCCATGCCCTTGTAATGCTCTAAGCCAGTGACCCTTCCCTCTTTGTCACACATTTCAGGTAGCACTCAGAGCTCATTGTGTGCGACTGAGGTCAACCGCCAACCAACCAAGTGCTCTGTCCTGCTCACACAAAGCTTTCCCCGAAGGCAAGAGAAAAGAATAATAAAAGGGGGAAATGGCCTGCTGAGCAAAGGCTCTGAGTCTTTTATAACAGGAGGTCGTTTTTGATTATAGGAAGGAACCTTCAGTGGCCATGGAAACCAAAATGCCACACAAAAGCCAGAGGGTGCTTGGGAGGTAAACAAGATAGATGAAAGGTGATGGTGCTTTTAATCTCCACAATCAATGTGCTTAGGTGGGTGACTTTAATTTAATCCATGTCTGATTAACCCTCTCCCTTTGTTTACACCATTATAGGAGTTTTTCTCCTGTAAAATTTTTAAACAAATGTTAAAAAATTCCAGGAGAGGGCTGGTGACTGCAGTGTTTTCATCCTATTCACCCCCCTGATGTAATCATGGATGTTCTCATTATCCACATAAATGCCTAATCCTTCTTACTCCTGCTAAGCTTATCCTCAGTGCTGTATTTTTGAATGAGGGAGTGAAAGTTCTTATACAAATACAAATTCTTTGACTTTCTTTTTAGGACACCTAGCAAGATGAAATAACTGGAAACAATGGCACTGAGTAAGGAAACCTTTTTCATCAAGAAGACTTGAAGCAGTTTGGTGAAAACTGGTTTTGATTTGGTTGAATTATGAGCCCTTGAAAACTGCACATCATACATGCTTAGATATTTTTAAATAACAGCAGTGGTTTTAATGACAGCTGAATGTTGGGAAGGAAGTTGTGCCATGCATGTGCGTGCAGCTAATTTACCTACTTACTGAAAAATGCTCAGGGGTAGTGCTCTGAATGAACCCTGCCACATTCAGTTTGGGTTGGCTTATGCAACTGAAAATTCTCTCTGATGGCTGCGTAAAGTTTTCCACAAAAATGAGCATTTTATGGATGAGATTTTCAAAAGCCCATCTCTATTTAGGAAAGTAGATCCCATTCAGATAGGAAACAGAAGGGAATAAAAAATAAAAGACTCAGAGGAATTTGTGTTTCTACAGTCCGTTCAATAAAGACAGGCACTTAAGTACTCAGCTCAGTATCAGTGTCATTAGAATATGAGCTTTAAAACCTCTCTGAATCTTATCCTGGCTCCTGAATGAAAATAAAATGCACATTTATTCAGTTAGGTTTCTTAAACACTCTGGAGGAAGAGAAAGATGCTTCAAAAGAGCATTTGCAGGAAGAACTGACTAAGCTCACTGACTTAAGTTACCTTAGTCCTTTCCAGAGCTAAGATGCCTTTGCCATGGCAGCCAACAGCTGTCTCTACACAGCCAAAAACTAGGTCCTCTCCTGAGAGAGGCTGCCTATTTCAATTCTTTGAAAAAGTAAAACAGAGCTTAGTGTTTCCTTGTAAAATACAGGCACTGTAACTGGTGCTGCCCACTCTGTGCAATAACTCTGCAGTAAGAGTGCTTGCCCAGGCAGCAGGAGAGCTGAGCACCACACCTTCTTCAGTGCCAGGAGACTTGAACCTGGTGTCCTGCTGCCCACTCAAACAGGTCAAACCTGGGGAAGAGGACATAGCTGGAGCTGGGCTACTCCTCAGAAATGAACATGATGACTGGAGGCCCAGAAAGAAAAAAACGCATGTGAGCTCCTAAGATCCTAACTCAGTAACCCTGGCAGAAAAAGAAGGTCACTCCAAGATGTCACTTAGCTTTAGCAGGGATCAGTGTGCCTGGTTCCTAGGCCAGAGTAGTTCTTTACTTGAGCTACAGTAAAACTGCAAACACTTCAAGAGCTTCAAGGTAAAATAAGAAATTATAAAAGAAAGACAAAATACAAGCACAGCTTTCAGAGCTACTATTTCAGGCTAATCAAACAAGTGTTTCTAAATCTTTTTTTTTTTTTTTTTTTTTAATCTTGCCCTAATTCCATAAAGGGCCACAGATGTCACAATGCCTGATTTTTAATTGACCTGCTGTTATTCACTTGAGAGAAATGTGGGATGCAGAGAGTTAGGATACTAATTATAAACTTTCCTGTAGTTACTGAGCAAGAGCATGAAGCTGCTTCCACTAGTCAAAAGGAAGTATGAAGGAAAAGATTTAGTCACTGGCTCTAGGCAAAGGAGAGGCTCTTCTTTCAGAGCATTGAGAGCTGTGAGCCCTCCTGTAGATGTAAACAGCACAGTCAGGTAACACTCTTTGAGGAAAAACATGGATGTTAGTTGCTGCCTTCTGCTCACTGTGAGCTCTCTGATATCATTTACAATATTCAGATCCTGCTCTTCTGTCAGGTCCAGGGCTTGACTTTTCCTCCACAGCTCCCCAGTGGGGCTTCTATCCACTAATCTGGAAGATACTCTTGAGACAGACACCAGGGAGAGATCCTCAGCATAAGACAAAGTCTTTTAAACAAGGTAAGAAATATCTTGCTTTTCAGTGAATCCTTGGCTATTTGTTATTAAAGAGACTGGATCCAAGAACCTTACATATGCCTAAGTCTGAGTTATTCTCTCCCTGTAATTCAACTGGCATTTAAATAATTTTTATAAATTGGAGCAGCATAAAAAAACAGCAAGTGAAAGGGACCCAAATAAATTTTTTTAGTAACTTTCACCCTGATAGTAGAAATTTTAGATTGCAGTATCTGTTTGATAAGATTTTGGTCATGGATTGAGAACACAACCAATTCCTCTTTATTCTCTTCTACTTTAATTAGCCACAGTCAGAGATTACCTTCATGAACTCCTTCTTAGCAAGTCCTCACCATACAGCCAAGCAGTGTCAGAAGTTTGAATATTGCACATAAAATCCAAAGAAGAAATACCAGTATATGGAGCCTTCCAGATGGCAAACTGCCAATTATAGTCTGGAGGTGCTTTCAGAATTAGCTATCACATGAACAACAGTTTTTCAAGGCCTTTGTTATGAACACATTTTATAACTCATATTCATAGTCATTTCCATGACTGAAGCTTTTCAAAAGCTTTGAAAAAGCTTTTTTCTTTCGACAGCCCCAACCATAAAATGTTCTCTATCGAATATTTTGAAAAGTTTGTGGTCACTTGGTTGGCACAAGAATTGCCCTTGTGCATATAACTTACACATTAATGCTGTGAGAAGCAAAGAGCTTTCCTTCTCCCTTCATACTTTTATCAATATAAAGGCTGCCTAGAGCTGCAGCCATCCATACTATGAAGATTCAAATTTTAATTAAACCTGCTTTAGACTTCACAAGAGATGGTGGTCAAATTTGAAGGAGTATTAACTTCTGATAAATATCTTCTTTTGCCTAAGTGTGTTCAGGAAAAGTTTCCCAATATTTTCTGCATCAAACAAAATTTGGTTTGCTTCATCTATAAAACCTGAGGATTATTGTTGACAACAGATTGTGTCACACTGAAGCAGTCACAGCACTGTTCTCACAAAGGAGCAAAGGAAAACCAAATACTGCAATCCTTCCCTAATTTTGCCCAAGCAAAACTCAGCTAAATATACTAGTCCATTTAATAAGAACCTTGTGATTGGTAATACCGGTTGGATTTGTAGAGTTCTGGGTTTTGACAAAGTAGACTGAATCAAAAAGCCTGTGAAATATTTCTCAGATAATTATGTAGCAGGGCAAGATTGGCTCAGTAGGATGAAAAAGGAAAGAAGAAGGTTTTTCCAAGATTTTGGCATGTTTCAAAGGACTTTCCACTGGTCTGTCAGGTGGTCACATTCTCATTTTTGCCCTGGTGTTTTTGTTGGTCTCTTAAAGAAGGTAAAGAATGTACAGAAAAAAAAAAAAAAAACCCAAATAAATTAAGTGGTGGAAATATGCCACATAACTGGATCAATATCTCACTTTGTAAAGACAAAAGGAATGTGGTACATCATTTAGATAGCAAATTATAGAACTATTCAAGAAGTAGAGGATAATGACTGAATGGAAGGAAAATAAAAGGCTTTTTACTGACCTGAAGAGAATGTCAACAGTACTAAGACTGAGAATATTGCTATGAAGATGAGGAACTGAAGAGAAAGATGATAAAGTGATATTTTAGATTTTTCCTGTGTTTATACCAGGACTTTTGGGCCATTCACCACCCTTTGTGACTCTTTCCACTTGTCTCCTTTGACTGCTTTAATAACCTTTTACAGATGCAAAGCAATTTTTACCTGCTATTTTGAGATAATCTTCCAACATTTAAGTCAACTTTTCCAATATATTTTAAAATAGTTTATTTAAGAAAAAGAAAAAAAACACAAAAAAAAAAAAAACAAACCAAAAAACAA
>JANVCC010000021.1:25857220-25916101 GCA_025345505.1 Todiramphus chloris collaris | reverse complement strand
ACCTCCACACTCAGTAACTTGAACATATCAGAATGAATGAATTATTTATTACATACTCTGCTTTACTGAAAGAATCCCTAAGCTGAAGTGGACAAACCTGGGATTCTGACAGGCACAGCATCTGAATCCAGACAAATTGCTAGGGTTCTGTGAAGTTACAAGTGTCCATGCTTGCTACACAATAACAGAAATGTTATGTGGCCAATTTAGGCAATCCAGTGACCACCATGAAATCTATTGACATTTTCCTTAGACTTAATGTGGATACTTAGCCAAACCTCTTTGGCTGAGCAATTGAGTTTTATCATACTCCTTTCCCCTTCTCCCAGCTAAAAACATAAATACCCTTATATTTATGCTAGTGCAACACCACCTACTAGGAGGCAAGAGTAAGAAAGCTAGCTCTTTTAAAAATTAATGAGCCTTGGAAGGAAATGAAGCTGAGACAGTATGAAAGCATATGAATTTCTCCTATACAGAAGAACCAGCATTCATTAAACTGTAACTCTGCACTGTTCAAAGCTCCAATCCACTTCAGGAGTAGATTAGTATGAGTAAGGACTATAGAGTTCAGGGTGCGTGTTTTTTCCTTGCCTGGAAAAATATATTACTACATCTGTGGATAGCAAGATTAGCAAAGACATTTGCTTTGTTACAGCAATGTGTGCCTACCTCTGCATTAGATGCAATAAAATTGTGTCTTGTATAGTTCAAGAAAACGAGAGATTTATATTCAGTGTTAGATTTGGGGCCCTTCACAGTGGTGGCAATTATAAACATAATCCTATTTTTAGACTGGCAGATGATGGGAATGGCGTTAACTGAGCATGTTAAGAATGGCATCCTGGAGTTTTTGGTACTAGTTAATATTAGAACTTAGAAGTGAAAAAGAATGGTCTTATAAATAATATTATTAAGCAAGATATCTTTTAATTGTTCCTTTGTTGCTTTTATTTATTTAATTATTTATTATTTACAAGTATTAAAATTTTACTCCCTCACAGCTCTCTTTTAAATGCGAAGAGATGGAAACCTATTGGGGACCAATAGGTTACATTATTCATATATATTTGTTTCCCAGATATGATCTCATAACTTGTACTTTTGTAAAGGAGGAAGTTACTTATTCTTTCTCATCCATCAAGAAATAGTCTCAAAGAACTCCTGTTTTGGGTCAGAATGTTAAGCAAGAGCATATTGGCCTGGATTTGTCTGGATTCCTCTTGAATACTCTGTATTCCTTCCTTTTTCTCATATTCTGTCTTCTACAGAAGGTCATTTCCACACAAAACATTTCTATCAATGTATATATATCAAATGAAAGTTACTGATTTAGTAGTGCTAACATACTGTGTTCATTTACATGGGTATAGATCCTAACACCCTTTTAGAATAAGTTGTACATAGAGCATACAGAAATCATGGTATCTATGCTAATGAACGATTTTACCTGAATTACCAAATATAAATAAAGAAATATAACCTTATAACTCTGAAAGGAAATTACTACCAGACATGATGGATGACTCCATGGTTAGTAAATTTATATTTAGTCTTCATTTGATTATCAGCTATCCATATTGTGTTTATTGCATCATCACTCACTAAGGGATGATCAAAAAACTTCCATGAAGACACAGATCTACAATCAAAAATTGGAGATTTTTGAAGTGAGCCACTTGCTTTTTCTTTGAAAGACTAGCTATATAAAGGGTGATTTATCAAAAATGAGGAAGCCTAAGCCTCTATTGTTTCCACAGAGCTGCTGCCTTGCCATTTTTAAACAACTTTAATAAATGCAAGTAGAGCTGAGCGGATGGAATCCAGATTCTGAAAAAGTTTTGCTTCTTCCTGAAGTATACAGAATGTGTAGTCCCAAAATCAGAATAGTGTTCAGGTGCTAGTCACAAGAGGGAGCTCAGTGCTTCACAGCTATAAAAGAACTAGATCTGGACTGAAAAGCAAAATTTGAATAGTTTCTAAAATGATATAGAATTTATAAATCAATAGCAATTTTCAGTGTTTGGACTATATTAATTCATCTTGGATTTATCCTAGAATATCAGACTTTGGCATCAACACTAATATATAACTCATTTTCTCCATCTTTAGTCTTCCAGTTCCTCATACTTCTGTTTCCTTGTCAAAAGCAAGGTTAAAATGTAATGGAAGCTGACAATTCATGATAGCACTTTAAGGCAAAAATGCAGTCTGTTAGTCTAAATTAGTCTTAGAAGTGAACCAGAATTAAATTTTCTATCATGATTAAAAACATCCATAACTATATGTTCCAAATATCATTATATTTGAAATTATATGATAAATAAAATACATCTTATTGTAAAAAATGGAAATGGGATTTTTAAAAAAAATCTAGTTGCACACCTAAGATATCCTGGCTTGATTACTGCACATTGTAAATAAGCTAAAGATCACCACAGCAACAGGCACCATATTGGTGTGTACCCAAAAAGCCAGCTACACCAATAGCCCGGGAATCAGAGAAAGGATGGTCTGCCACAGAGCTAACCCAATGTTTTTTGGAATTAACACATTTATCTGATAAAATTGTGTTAGTGTAAACTTGAAAGCATAGATGTTAAAGCTAGGAATCACGAAAACTAACAAATTTTCAAGAAATCCAAACTTATTCCAATTTTTGTATGTATATGCAACTTAAATTGTTTTAAGTACACTCCATAAATTATATCATGGGCAAAAGTATGATTTGGGCATTTCAGGGTTTGTTTTTCCAGATTAAACTAGGTTGATTTTTTTAACAATGGTTCTTTTCTTATTTGCCTCACCCACTCCTTATGTTGCCTAGGTGATGAAGCTGTTCAGATGTTGTGGGCTTCTTTGAATGTTTACTTATCTGTAGTGCAAAGCCTGTGGAATGGATTGGCTTGCTGAATGGGATTTACAACTGGTTTTCCACCCCAGAGCAGTGGAAATTAACTGAAATGGTCCTGTATTTCTTCCTTCTTCCAGTATATTCCCTTATATTCACATCTCTTAACATATACTATCTTTGATGATCTTGTCTTTGAATCATAGCATCATAGAATGTTAGGGGTTGGAAGAGACCTCTGGTGATCATTGAGTCAAACCCCCCTGCCAAGGCAATATCACCTAGGAGATGTCACACAGGAACAGATCCAGTTTTGAAAATCTCCAGAGAAGGAGACTCCACAACCTCTCTGGGAAGCCTGTTCCAGGTCTCCATCACCCTTGCAGTAAAGAAGTTTCTCCTCGTGTTGAGGTGGAACTTCCTGTGTTCTAGCTTATACCCATTATTCCTTGTCCTATTACTGGGTACCACAGAATAGATACAGGCCACTTCCACTTGACACCCACCCCTCAGATATTTATAGACATGAATAAGATCCCCACTCAGCCTTCTCTTCTCCAGAGTAAACAGCCCCAGTTCTCTCAGCCTTTCTTCATAGGAGAGATGTTCAAGTTCCTTATTCATCCTTGTAGCTCTCTGTTGGACTTTCTCCAGTAGATCCCTGTCTCTATTTCACCCTCTATATTTCCTGGCATGTTTCTGACTCCTTCTTGCAAAAACTGCATTATACTTACCTTCTTTTGGCCTTCTCTTTTGAAAGTGTCTGCTGAAACAGTTAACTCAAAAATTAGAATCTGTGCATATCTCACCAGAAAAAAGATTTTTGATGGTTGCTAAGTCGAAGTCAAAGCAAATAACCTCTGCAACAGCTTTCTTAGGAATTTCTGGATCCTGAAATAGTAAAAGTACTTAAATCAACTTTAGGTCTAAAAGGTATGGTTTCAGCCTATAGTTATGAACTTTATGTCAGAAGTACTTGTTGATATTCTGTACTCTGTGCTATGTAGCTGTGCAAAGTAATAAGCCTAGTGATCCCTCTGGCCTTATGAACAAAATCTTTTCATTTACAAGGGCCACCATGTCCTATCATTTTTGTAAGCATTAAGTTAAGTGCTTTGTATGTTACTAAGGCAAGTTAGTGTGGAGAAAAAATGTCTGCAATATAATAGCATATTTCTTAAAATCTCCACTTTTATTCAGTCAATTTATGATTTAAGATAAATTTACTTGTAATTTTTAAGAAACTGTTTTCTAAATTTAAAGAGAAAGCATTATTATTGTTTTGAATAGCATAAGCTTGTGCTTGCAAGTAATCAAATCCTTGAATTAAGAAAAAAACAGCCCCAGTTATGAATACAATGAATGATTCCACAATAAGCATGCACACAGTAAGATATAGGATTTACATGTCTGTGTATACATAATGAATATAAAATTTATGAAGAAAGAAAGACCTGATTACAGGTTTCCACTGAAACTGTCTTTATCAGAAGACAGGATTCTAAATAGCCTACTTTTTAATTTTTTATTTTATTATTTTATTTTTAATCTGAAGTACCTTTTACTTATTAAAAGCCTTTTTTTCAAAACCTTTTTTTGGCCAGAATATGTGAACGTCTAGGTTTAGAACCATTTTCTTCCACATATCCCAAAGAAGCAATGTGTATGTTATTACACTATGTAGCCTTCCATCTTTCTATTGTCAGCCCTCCTGAAACTGTAAAACTGTGTTGGCTGCTTTTTGACAGAAATGTCATGACTTAAAGAGACCTCAGTCAGTGTTAACCAACTGTTTGGAAAAGAGAGACCTTGTTAGGGTCCCACTTGAGGGGACTGTATGTCTTTCCTGTATGGATGTTCAGAAACCAAAATGCAGCTACTATCTGAGTACATAGCATTTGTATAAATAACTTTATCAACACATACATGATTCAAAAATAACAAAAGGTGCTCCGTCCTTTCCAGAGGGTCAGAAAGTGGAGGATTTAGGGGAAAAGGGGTATTCCAGTTTATGGAACATAATACACAAATCTGTAGGAAACCAGGTTTCATTAGTTTCTCTTCTCAATAACAAAGGCAATTCACATAACAAAGGAGAGGCCTTGTCATAGCACCATGAAGTGAGTTCAAAATAGGCTAGGTGGCTTATCCTGAGAGAAGAATTGGAAAATCATGCTTTAACCACCTAGATGCTCTTGCCATTAAGGCAACAAAGAAAGTTATAAATTAACACAGGACATTTTGAGTTATTTCCAGTAGCCATTATGGTCAATGTCTTGTTTGCCAGGTTCTGATGACTATGAGACTCTTCAGCCACACTCTTCATCTAATGACATCTCATCCTCAAAGGCTGTTAGCTGGACCACATTGCTCTTCTCTGATGGAAACCTGAGGAGGCACAGATGGTCCAACTCTACAGCTGTCAAGGCACTAAGGACAACAAATTCAAAACTTTATTTCCCTCCAGCACAGCAGGTTTTAAAAGAACAACAACAACAAAAAAAACCCTTCTAAACTGTCTATAGTGCAGGAAGTAATCTCAGCCCAAACTGTCAAGAACTCAGATAACTTCAAAATGGAAAATGTGCAATTAATTTGCTAAATGTAAGGTGACATACCTGAGAGGACGGTTTTGAAAATGGTTTTGGATGGATTTGAATTCACAGAAAGTTGATTAAAAATTGTGTTCTCTACTAAGAAGGGAATAGTTATCCTGAATCTATGATTTAGAGCATGATTTTATAGTACACTCATTCAATTGTGTAATGCCAGGTTGAAAATGAAGCAAATCTAATTAATTAATATTGGCCTCATACTATTGTGCATCTTCATCACTCTTCTTGAATGACAATCCTAACCATCAGAAAAATATAGGACTTTTTATAATGAAGGAAATTATAAACAACAAAATAAAAAAAAACCCTGCAAATCCCCCAACCGTATCCTATTGCTAAGAATAATCTAACGGTATTTTAACCGCCCCACTGAACAGACAGGCCTTACATCGTGCTCTGAATTTCAGCAAACTGGGGCTCTGGCAGAAGGCCAAAGGAAGCAGGTTTCAGTGGTGCGGGCCCTCCACTGAGAACACCCTACCGCTGGTCTCCCCTAGCCAGGGCACTGCACATTCATTTTATGTGTAGTGCTCCTGTCTCTCACAACTGCTATGTCTGATATTTTCTTTATGACTTCAGCTTATTTGCAGATTTGGCTGCAAGATGTATTTTCACACAGTACTCAATGAAAAGTCTAAAACTGAAGCTTAGAAGTGCAGTCTACCAAATTTAACCAAATTTACTTGATCTCTAGAAAATAATAACCATGGAAAGACAGAAGAATCCATTTGCATGCAGGTTTGACAATTTCTGGCATTTATGATGACATCAAAAATTGTTATACCAAAAGTATATACAACCAGAGCTGTCAGTCAGGTGAAATTGCTTTGCAGATACCTGACAGAAACACAGAGAAGCCAGAAAAGTATCATTAAGTTACTAGTAGCAGACACCAACCACAAACGCTTACCATGACTTTTGGACTGTATGTCATAGACTGGGATTCTAATGTGTCTAACTCTTCTCACTGCAGCTTCTCCTTAGAAAGATACTAATGACCAGTATATATATATTTTAATGGATCATTGTGCCTGAAGGAATAGGGTCAGTCTTTTGAGGGGGATGGAGAAAATAAAAAAAAAGAGTACTTTAAAATGTGTAAGGATCAGAGTCACAAGTGCATGATCTGCAAGTACAGTGTCTGTGGTCTTTGCAAAGTTACAGATTGGTGGAGGGAAGAAAGGATATCTGCTAGGTGGCTCTAGATTTTCTTTTTCATCCTTTTTGTATTTCCATGTGTTTCATATTGTAACATAAAGATGAAGTGCCAGTCTTTGCAAACATAAAATAAAAGTCAGACTGCTCACAAACATTGTTTCAGATGTTTATCTTCTCAACTGCTGATCAAACCTCTGTCCAACCTCTGTTCAATTTGCACATAGACTTCAATTATGGAAAAGTAATTTCCTCTTTTTTTTTTTCATAAATACAAAATACATATTTCAACAGTTTTTCTTTCACTGTTTCAAGGGTTGAATAATACTGAGTGAATGAAAATAGGAATATTGCTTGTTTCAGAACAAAATCTCTAAGAAATTAGGAGACTGCTGTGGTTGGATTCTTCTCTGTCCATTCTATTAGGTTTTACGGCTTAAAAAGAAAAACTTATTTATATTTCTCCACAGAAAACTATACCAGTGATCTGACCTCAGTCAGTGAACTCCTAAGAGAACAACACAGGTGTTAAAGACAGCTAAGTAAAGATGGCTGGAGAAAACATTTATTATTTTTATAGTACATTTGACTGATTAATACAAAAGATTTAACTTTTTCCAGCAGCTGGAAAAAATATTGATTTTTATCTCATAATTAACATTCCCATCAAGTGATGAATTATAAAACTTCTGCCTGCAAATTCAAATTGAAAAAAAAAAAAAAAAGTCAGACAATCAATATTTTTTCACATAATAAAATCTTAAAAAACTGTCCAACTGGATATCTTCAGGTCTGCTGTTAATGTTTGGAGTGAGTTCCATGAGCATTTGCCAAAGTACTTAGGCACATGCTTGATTTTAAGGTCTGAATAATCCCATTTGTCTGCAACAGAATTTAAGCAGCCATGCCAAACTAAGAATGGAGTTGGAGCCAGAAGGTAGTTTTTCCACACCCTTTAATTAGCACCTCTAGGATTTTTGCTACCTGGATTCAGGTGGCTTGGCTATTTTGAATTAATTTAGTTTTAGGATACATTTACCTGGAGGACAGAATATAAATGCAGGAAAAGAATTAACAAAACAATATGGTGGAGAAAAAGCAAAAATCTGTTATTATGGGAACTAAGCAGAAAAAATATTGCAGATAATGTAATTATGAGCTTTATGTTATATTTATGGCTGCAGATCTTTCAAGGTTATCATATTGATTACAAAATAATATGGGATTAATATTTCCTGTATTTCCCATTCAAGTGGTGATAATAATTTTATATTTGACCAAGTGTGTAGAAACTTCTAACTGCATGCAAAATGAGCAGTCTGAAGACAAAACAATTATCTAAACATACAGTGGTAACAGTGAGAAATTCTACTGGATTCTTGTTTCACATGTAGTACAGAAAGAACAGGTCTTAAAACAGTTGTGAAGGAACATACTTCTCCAGAGCAGCCATTCTCCCAGCACTAGAACCGAATTATAAATCATTAATATCCCTATTGCCATGAAAATCTATACATCATTTGAATATATATATATGCACATTTTTATAACAGATGACTTAAAGAATTCAAACACGGAGTTCCACATTTGGTTTGTATGCATAAAATACTGCAATAATGGGAAGTAGCAATATAATAACAATAAATGTAATAACAGCCTCAGTTAGAAGGAAGAGACACTTAAAATAAGCTTAATCTTGGCTTTAGAAGCCTAATTTACTCAAAAATTCTATTGGGTGATTATAAAAGAAAACAATTGGATTTGTTCTGATGTCTTAAATTCAAATTCTGTAATCACACTTGTTGGTGAGTCTGTCCCCAAGATTCCTCTGCCACTGTTTTCCTCCTGCCTTCAGAAGGGTAGGAAAAAACTCCTCAGTCTGGATTCATCATGCTAAACGGTTTTGCTGGAAACTCATCACATGTGGTCAGTGTGGGCTGGCGAGTGATGAATTTTGTTAGCAAACTCTATCCACTAACCCTACCACCAAAGTTAAACCTGACAGAGACCACTTTCTCTGATGACACTACTGACAGAGTCTTTGTCAAATCTGGAATGGGCAAACAAGTTTAAATAAAAGAAGAACTGACTTAAACAACTGTATGAAACTCAAAGTGTGTTTCCAACGAATCAATGTTTCAGTTTTAAAAATAAGCTGACATCTTGACTGGTTTTTGTTCTCTAGTCCCTTTTAAAATTCCTGCTTCGATCCAGGCCAGTAAGTAGAAACAGAAAATGCTACAGATCTACCTTCCTTGTGGAGCTTTTTTTACCAACAAAAAATATAAAAATAAGTTGGATAAATCTCTTGATCTCTCAAAAATATCTCTTTTTTTGCAACTTTTACCACCAGGTTTTACACATTCAAGATTAAGCCAATTTAAAACTAACTTTTCTCCTTCCTAAAATTGTAATTGTGAGTGACATTTAATGTCAGAAGTCTGATGTGACTCAGACTGGATTTACACATGGTTACAAGTTCCCTTAATGGATTAATAAATAAAAATATTGCTAGGATTGTGTTATTATGGGAAGCTTAGTTTCACATAAATAGTCTGAGAAATAGTTGTGCATTATATTGATAGTACCCTGATATATCTGGGTTTGAAGGCTGGAAGTTTTCTTCACTAGTCACCAAACCATGACATGATAATGCTTTTATCAGTTTTGTTTTGACACATGATAAAGAGATAATGGAAGTTCCAGTTATAACAGATAGCTTTGAATCCTGATCTAATTTAGTTTAAATTAAATATAAAAGCAAACACAGACTAGACAGAAATGATGAGTCTTTACTTCAAAAAGGCAGGCCTGGACAACTTTATGACAACTATTCCCTGAGATTTAAGAGAAAGAGTTGCATGTGAAGTGTCTCAACAGGGAGAACAGGATTTAGACTGAACACAAAATAAATGAGACACAAAGAGCAAAGTGAGTATCTTGTGTCATCTGGAAAGGATGACATTGACATTACAGCCAATAAACTAAGATAGACTAGGTAAATTAAGAAATATATGTAGCAATTAAAATTATTGCAGACAATAATCTTAATGTACTTGATGATCTTAGTTTAACTTGATGATCTTAGAGTTCTTTTCCAACCTTAATAATTCTATGATAAAATATGGGCAAAACTCAATTATTGCATTTTTATATATTATTTATACATTAATATTGCAAATATTAATGCAGGTGTTCAGACAGTGTCTATCTCATGTTGCTTAAATAACTAATCTATGCACTTGCAAGATCTTGTAGCAAGGACTTAATGATAATCTATCAAGTTGGCTGCACTAATTCATCAGGTAGGTCAGTAGCTTCACAAACTTAAGGAACACATATGTCACATAATCATAGAATCATAAAATATATCAAACCTAAACTTTCCCTGGTGCATCTTGAGACAGTTTCCTCTTGTCCTAATTGCTTGTTACTTGGGAGAATAGATTGGCACCCACCTCGATACAACCTCCTTTCAGGTAGTTGGAGGGAGTGATAAGATTTCCCCTCAGTCTCCTTTTCTCCTGGCTAAGCAACCCCAGTTCCTTTATATACTCCTCAAAAATCTTGTGCTCTAGACCTCTCACCAGCTTAGCTGCTCTTCCTTGGTCAAGCTCCAGCATCTCAATGTCTCTCTTGTAGCAAGAGTCCCAAAATTCAACACATTATTTGAGGTACAGCTTCACCAATGCTGAATAAAGGGTAATGATCACTTCCCTAGTCCTGCTGTCCATGCTATTTCTGATACAAGTCAGGATGCTTTTGGCCTTCTTGGACACCTGGGCACACTTCTGGCTCATGTTCAGGTGGCTGTTGATCAACACCCCCAGGTTCTTTTCAACTGGGCACCTTTCTAGACACTCTTTCCCAAGCCTGTAGCATTGCATGGGGTTATTGTGACCAAAGGGCAGGACCCAGCACTTGGCCTTGTTGAAGCTCATGTTGTTGGCCTCAGCCCATTGATCCAGCCTGTCAGTCACAAAATCACAGAATCACAGAATGCCAGGGACTGTAAGGGACCAAGAAAGATCATCTAGTCCAACCCCCCTGCCAGAGCAGGATCACCTAGACCAGATCACATAGGAACACGTCCGGGCGGGTTTTGAATATCTCCAGAGAGGGAGACTCCACAACCCCCCTGGGCATCCTGTTCCAGTGTTCCGTCACACTCACGGTGAAAAAGTTCCTCCCCATGTTTGCGTGAAACTTCCTGTGCCTCAGCTTCCACACATTGCCCCTTGTCCTCTCATGGGGCATCACCGAGAAGAGCCTGTCTCCATCCTTCTGGAACTTACCCTTTATACATTTGTAAACATTGATGAGGTCACCCCTCAGTCTCCTTTTCTCCAAGCTAAAGAGCCCCAGCTCCCTTAGTCTTTCCTCATAAGAGAGATGCTCCACTCCTTTAATCATATTTGTAGCTCTGTGTTGGACTCTCTCAAGCAATTCTATGTCCCTCTTGAACTGGGGGGCCCAGAACTGGACACAGTATTCCAGATGTGGCCTTACTAGGGCAGAGTAGAGGGGCAGGAGAACCTCTCTCGACCTACTAGCCACACCCCTTTTAATGCACCCCAGAATGGCATTGGCCCTTCTTGGCCATAAGAGCACATTGCTGGCTCTTGCTCAGCCTCCCATCAACTATGACCTCCAGGTCCTTTTTTCCTTTGCTGCCTTCCAACAGGTCAGTCCCCAACCTATACTGGTGCCTGGGGTTGTTCTTTTTCAGGTGCAAGACTCTACACTTGCCCTTGTTGAATTTCATTAAATTTCTTTCTGCCCAACTTTCCAGCCTGTCCAAGTCTTGCTGAATGGCAGCACAGCCTTCTGGTCTGTCAGACACTCCAGGTGGTCCCTCTGAAGGTCAAGGTCCCTGTGAAGAGCCTTCCTACCATCAAGCTTATCTATCCTTCCGCCCAGCTTCTTATCATCCACCAGCTTACTGAGGGTGCACTTGATCCCCTCATCCAGATCATTGATAAAGATATTAAAGAGAGCTAGCTCCAGTACTGAGCCCTGGGGAATACCATTTGTGTCTGACTAGTTGCCAACTATATTTAACTTTGTTCACTCACAACTGTATCTAAGTGACTGCACTCTCCAGACCTAGGAAAGAGAAGAAATATAGCCAGGAGGAGATGACTCCACAGACTTCCTGATGACAATAGCTGAACTGCCTGAATTTCTGACAGTTTGGTCTGCCTTTGCATTTTGTTCTATACTATCTGAATAAATACTGAATACACAGTCTGTGGTGCAAATAAAGATAACCTAAAATATCTTTCTCTTCCTAAAAGACTGAGCTCATCAGTAAATAAGAGAATCAGCTTTTCTTCTTGCTTTTTTTTTATTCCCATCATTTTGCATCATTTTGCTCATCAAAAGTACCTCTGTAAAGGTAATTTCTGAGAATGTGGGGGCTGTGTGACTGCGTTTTCTGAAAGGGAGGGAAAAGTCTTTACACATCTGTTGCTCTAACTACTAAGCAACTGTACAAAAGTCTGAGCACAACTCATTCCTTTGTCCATGTGTTTAAAAAGAAACTTTCCAGATGCATAATGAGGGAAACCTCATTATTACATCCAACTATGGGAGATTTCAATCTGTGAGACCTAGCTGATTGTAGTTTTCTTATCTCAGTTAGGAAAAGTTGCTTCTATGTATGTGAGAGAGACAAGATTTCAAACATGCTTCATTCCTAAATATTGTTATTATCTGGCTCGAGGCTTTGTATCTTCTACTTTAAGCACAGGTATCTCTCAAGTCCAGAGTTTAATGCAGGTGAGCACCTAACTCAGAACTACGAATGTCATTCTTAGTCTGCATGCTGAACTTTATTTGCTGTTATGCTTAGCCAGGCATTGTTTATGTCTCTTTTGAAAGTGTTTTAAAGAAATGAAACAAACAAAACACTTCATCATTTTATGCCTGTCACTCTACCTTCTGTATGAGCAAGCTGCCTTTCTAACATTTCCATATATCTTTTAGACAGCTGAGAATGAAAATAACCCATTAGATTTTACTGTACCTAAGTCCTCTTGGATTGTTCTTTTACAGAATGTGATTGAACCTTTTCTGGAGGTAATATTGCCACGAGTAGCCTAGTCTGAGTGATTTCTTCCTCGATTTTTTTGGAACTGTCAGTAGCATTCCTGGCTTTCAGAGGACATTAAGGATTTGATCTTTTAAAATTAAGCACTCTTAAATGATTTTGTGTGGAAAAGCCCAAACAACTGTCCAGTTTTGAACATACAGATTTTGTCCCATAGTTATAAGCATAACTGAAAAAATGTATTACGGCATTCCTGTGAGGAAAAAAAACCTGCAAAACTAAATGAGTCCCATTTATATGGTTGGTGCAAAGTTGATATAGAGTTTACATACTGAGAAAATGTCTTTTCTGTTTCTTGGTTGTTCTTTTTTTTTGTTTTGGTTTGTTTTTTTTCTTCCTTTGCTGTTATACTACCACTCATAATATTTTTTCTTCATTCTTTAATCGTACTTCTTTCCAAAAATCTTAAGAGTGATTATCAGCTTAGATTGTTTAGAATGTCTTAAAGGGCATAGTTACTAGCAGGTGCATGTTTGACCCATTTTAAAATCAAGAACAAGCAGCTCCTCTGATTTTGTATCTCTGGAAAGAGAGGATAATCTTTTCATAGATCACACTGGAAAGTGCAGAATTTTTTAGGTATAGGTTGACTTCTGTAGGTTTTGTTTCTTTTTCTTTCATTTGAATTTCATCATTTTTACCAGATTTGCAGACACATGAATTTGAAATATTGCAGTGTTAAATCCAGCACATTAAAATAACTTATGTCTAGTGATGTATTGATCCAAATAAATCTACAGTCACCCTTTGCCAGAAACTTTGTTTTTGTCTGTCTTTAATTTGCAATCTTTTGGGAAAAGAAAATGTCAACTATTTCTTTTTGTAAGTTTAAATAAACTGCACTCTTTAGTGAAAGATAAATAATGCATAAAATCTATTCACAATGTTTGAACAAGTTTGAGGAGACTTGCAAAAAGAGACCTGACAATATTTTATATAGATACAATAGTTTGATCAGTCAAAGCACAGATTCCCAACAACTGAATCAGATTTATTCCCAGCAATCACCAGACACTGACTGCATTGTGATTTTGCATTATCATTTGGAAATTGATTTAATGGCATCCCCTGAGCCCTTATCTCTTTCCTAATTGCTTGTGATGCATTTTTCAGGAAAGTGGACAGCTTCAGTAAGGTTTGAGTTGCTCTGTTAAAATATCTGTTTTCTCATCTAGTGGTGTAGACTGACTGGGAATCCATGGATACGGGGCTTTTCTGTAAGTTCCAGACAGATTTAATTATTAGTAATTACATAGCAAAACAAACAAAAAGACTTTTCTGTTTTGCTTTCCGTCATGTCTGTCCCAAAACAAAATGCAAGCATATGCTTCTGGGAGAAAGCAGGAGGCAGAGAAGGAACGTAATACTACCTCCACCTAGTAAAAATTGATTTGCTGAAGGGTCCTGTGGAGAAAAACATATGATTTGTGGTGGATGCCTACACATGAACTAGTTGTCTGAGTCCTTTTTAACAGTGTGAGGAAAAAAAGAATGTTTCCTCTCAGGCAGACAAAGCATGTGAAATGAACTGTTCTTTAAAAGTATTTACATCTTTATATATATCTTTAATAGTCTTTGGCTATGAAAGCAACTTAGTGCAATTAGCTCAGGTGAAGGCTTTTACATTGAAGGTATGTACAGCTAGGATAGGTTAATCATTCCTTGAGGTTTTTATCTCTACAGGTAAATTAAGCAGTGCTAAGGAATGTTCTTGGGTACTGGAATTCAATCATCTGTAATACTCAATAATTTAAACAGCCTATGGTGTGTTTTTGGTCTATTCCATTCAGGACTCCACTAAACAATTCCTTGGCATGTGGTGTGGGAGCACACACAAGCCAGAAGCCATTTCTAGCAGGCGGTGTGAAAGAAGCCACCCTGTCTTTGAAGGCAGAAGAGTTTAAAAACACAAATGCAGCCTGGTGCTTACCAGCTCACATCAGTGCCAGAAAACTGTTTATTAATGTTTCATTTTCTACTATAGATTATCCTGAGTATCTAAGTTTGGGAGTAATGGTAGGGGACAGTAAGCCTTCATAATGAAATATGTCATATATTTTCATCAATGTGCTGTCTACATCATCTTAGTTTATCTGTTAATGACAAATCTCTACACAAAAGAAATGAGGATGAGAAGTCTTAGAGTATTTCCACAGTGTACAGTGCAAGTCACAATGAAACTTGCTTCTGAATTGAATAATTTTTCCAATGCATTGGAAAAACATAACATGGCCTAAGTATCTGTACCTGATCTAATTACTGCAGTATAGTTTCTGCCTAAGGGTCCTGATACAAGGAAAATTATAAGAACAACCAGCACATTTTTTTGAGCGGTCAGTTTACTATATCCTGCCTGACTCCTTTTCTTGTGTAAATGTTAACACAGAAAAGTTCATGAGCCTCATGTGATATACTTTATTTAAACTACTATTATAATATCATTCCTCTACTATGAAAAGCTGTTTTCCTTTTTACAGTTTAATGACAGCTTATTATTCCCTTTGTAGCAAAACAGTATTTTAAACTAGAGGTAGGTTTTTCTGATGTAATCAAGACATTCATGTATGATAGGGAATTATCCACTTGGAAGCTAGACATGTATGTAAAATTTGCATATACAATGGTATAGAGTAATTACACAGGTTGCCTCTGTAATCTTGATTTTTATTTGTGTGGTATTACCAACTATGTGAATATAACACTGAATGTTTTTTGAAAAGTAGAAGAGTCTAAGAGTTGTTCCAAATTCTGGAGTTATTTTTTTCCATGACAATGATGTCTGCAAAATATATACTTTAATGTGAAACATATATCAAGTAAATAAATTATTCCTTTTAAAGACATTAAATTCCTTATATGGAATAGATATTTTACTCTCTGATTCATACAAAAAATTATAGTCAATGAGAAATGAGAGCAGACTGTTTGTAATTGTCTGAGATCATGAGAAACTGCTGAGCCAATTGGTAATTTCAACCCACTTGTTTATTTCTAAATTAAAGCTCCTGTAAAATCAAGAATAAATATGCCTTGTTCCGTCTATCGCTTAATTAGCCATAGCAAAACTTCTGATGTGTGATACCTCAGCAATTGAAGGTATCATGCTTGTAGGCAAGGGCCAAACAACAACATTATGAAAAACTCCTGAATGTTGCCAAGACTGCTCCTCATCAAGGCTGAGGTTTCTCCAAGTTATGCAAACCATTTCCTACAGATGGGTTGGACATTTTCCTTCAACACAACTTTTTAAAATTTGGGTTTTTTTTTTTCATATTCTGGATATCTTCTCTTAACAATATTGTCTTGGGATAGTTTCTGGAAAACCTCAGAAGATTGTAGCTGGGTTCCACGTAGTAAGATTTTTACCTCAGAGCCTCATGTTTCAGTAAATTCCTACAGTTTGTTATACTGTGTACTATAAACCATATTCCCCTGATTTTTCCACAAGCACCTGAGATGAAGGAAAAAAATGTCCATAACATCCTTCATGGATTTGCTGTTGGATGGTGGTTTGATTTATCAAAGTGAAAGAGTCAGGAGCAGAAGAAGTGACATCATTGGTCTGATGAGAGCAGGTGGACCAAGAGCAGGTGGGAAACGGTGGACTGGAAAGGAAGAGGTGAGCATGGCTTTTAATTTTTTACTGACTGTCTAGTGTATCTGAGATAGTGCTGACAGAGAAGTCAATGCTGATATTAAGCCAGCAGTAAATTAGTAGCATTTGTGAGCAAATGGGAAACAGGGAGGAAATTGTGCCTCAGCATCTCAGAAATGCTCTGCCTCCAAAGACTTTTCTTGGGTAAGTGCCACTGATGATGCCATTCTTTGCTCCTGAGAGGAGTTAAGTGAAAACCTGTCTCTTGTGAATGCCTGCCAGCCTCAGGCAGGCAGGAGATGCAACGACATCTGGCCAAAGATATGCACATGTGCCCATGGTTTTCATGGAGGCTTTTTTGTGAGGAGAATTCTGAAACTGTGGCTCTGTGCATAACATACATCTAGCAAATTTGTGCGTGCAGATATGCAAATAACTTTCCTGCGTGGATTCTTGAGGTCCTCCTTGGCTGTAAATTCTTCTTTTGTCAGCCATGCTATTCTAAACACACATTTACCTTGCAACAAAAGCAACAGCAACTGTATCACAAACTTGTCTCAGAAATGCTCCATTTTCTTAAATTAAATTCCTTTCTCCACCTGCATCTATTTCAGGGTTTGATCAACTTTATACTTGTCTTTCATGACTCCTAAAGGTAATGGAAACTCGTGGAGAACATATAGTTTGTGCAGCAATGAAAAAGAGAAAGAAGCCTCTTGAATAAGAGGTTCAGTTAATGTGGCACCTCTAAGGACATTTGGATGAAATGAAATGAAATGAAATGAAATGAAATGAAAGACTTTCTCTTAAGAGACAGGTTAGGAAATGTTGGTGAGAAAATTTGCTAACTAAGCTATGAAAAAACAGTGTGAGGCCTCTCCAGACAAACAATGACTACCTGTAATTTTTTGCAGAACATCCTAGGTACAGTTTCCAAACATTTTAGGTTTTACTAGCATTTGTTCTTCATTTGGTTAGGCTTGTTTGCTCAGTCACTGGAGTTTAATACATGTTACATGATAGAAGATAATCCAAGAAGCCTACCAGCTACTTTGTAAACCAGCAGTGCTGCCCACAACTTCCAAAACAACCATCTAAATGCAATTCATTCTCAGTTAGCATGATCCACTGGCACAGTAGGATGATAGAAATGGGGATGGGAGACATTTTCATCATCTCTCTTTCATGGATAATAGCCTTTGTGGGACTGTCACTCTTTAAGGCTGTCCTTTGGCTAGAATTATTCACTGGAAGAACAGGAGTTCCCAGTACAAAGACTCAGGCTAAATAGGAGTCAGCTTGCATCCGAAAGCAGGATAACCAGTACCAGGCTTAATATACCCTCATTCCCCATCACCATATTCAGCTTTATGCCTGTACTGGTCTCATAGGTGGTCTGGTTTGTGAGTCTGTGGGAAGAGCAGCTCAGGGAATGGTGTGTGTTCATCTATGGCCATAAAAGTATTAAGCTGAAGGGAAGTTGCCAGGCTAGAAATGAGTGGTAGGTAGAGTCTAGGAGAGAGTAATGTTTATAAAGGAAACACTTGTGAAAATCCACCTTTATTTTTGCAGATCCACAGTTCTTTATTCCCTGGGAAAGGTGGGGGCAAATTGGGTGCCAAAGGGAAACCTGAACTGACAGTATTTGGTGCTCATCCTGCAATTCCTTTGGATAATTTTCAGTGAGCATTCATGCAAATAAGGCAATGGGTAATCAGACTCCTCATGTAGGTGGGTATGTATCTTCCACTTCAGAAGTAAAGAGAATAAATTGTGTGATGTGGTTCCTTTGAAGGTGTTATATTTTTCTTTTTTAGCTGGTTCCCTGAAAAATGGGAGAAGTGCCAAGCCTTCTCAAACAGAGAATGAAGGCATGAAGTTCTTATATTGAGATACTTTTCCTTTATGGAAGGGACAGAAATAAAGGATTTCAGAGAGATACAAAAACTAACGAGTAGATTCAAAACCTTAATGTAATTCAAACCTTAATGTAATTTTCAAAAGAGCTTTACTGGGCTAGTACCAGTTCACGTCTCTGTTCTTCTTTTATTCCTTTGAGATTTAAACCTCCCCCCCCCCCCCCCCGATGTTTTCTTTTGTTTGTTTGTTTTAATTATTATTCTTGAAAGAGGCACACCTAAACTTTTTGTTAGTATCATCTCTGTCCATGTTACCATTGCAGCAACATTACCAGTGGATGATGATTTTGATTTTCATGATTGTCTTTACTGTGATTTTGGATAAATCAAATGTTAACTTCTTCATATTACTTGTTATCATGATAGTTCCCAAAACATGAGTGAGCGCTCACATGTAAGGTAAATCAAATCAGCAGCAGAGAGTCTGGGTGATTATTTCTCTTAACACTTCCCAACAGGCACACACTTTTGAGAAGAACAGCAGCCTAGATTGTTTGTACCTTCAAAGGAACTACGTGGGTAAACCTGGGCAGCATGTAACAAAGGCTTTATTTCAAAAAGGCAGAAGCAGGAAGTGGAGAACCAACCTCTGGGCAAAAAATGCCTCTTGGCCTGGGAATTAAAGATGCTGTTGGTAGGATGGGTCTTTATTCTTGCATTTGGTTACTGAAACGGTCCTTCTCTGTGTGTAGGACCCAGGCCAGATGGCAGCCTGATACACCCTGTTCTGGTGCTCTGGAATTTCTGACAGAATTTGTCACTGTCTCTGACAGCAATTAAAAGAGCTTTGGCCTAAAGCTTGAATCTTATTACTGTAAGATACTACAGTAAATATTTCATTAATGTGACTGTCTCCTTTTCAGTCTAGGTCCCATACATTTTATTTCACATCTTAAAATAATTTTGTTTTGTCTACTACAACTTTCAACCACTGATCTCAAAGCAACTGGCAGACTTCAGAAAATGTGTACCAATCCCTGTGGTCCTTTGACTACATCCCTTCAGTGAAATCTTACAATGAATTCAGTTAAGTTTTCCTTGAGAAAGGAAATGAGTAGAGTTGGGTCTGTCAGAGTTGGGATTGCTACAGCTGAAGCTAAAATTGAGTCACTTTTGAGGAAAGGGCAAGGGCTGCATCCATAGTGGCAGGGACAAGGTGGGGAAGCAGAATCATTCAGGTGTGGCACAACAGCCAAGGGCTCAGCATGGCAAATAGGATGCCTACCTTAAGCAGAGGAGGACTTCTATCCGTCTACAAAGATGGCACCTTGGATTGCCCTGGTCAAAAGCGCTCAGCAATTTGGATTAGCAACTTCCTGGAATTCTATGTTCACAACAGGCTGACATTTCCTGACCTCATTGTGTATGAAATGACTGTTCTTCACTTGGTACAAAAGTTTTCCTATGGCATGGTAAACTTAGTACAAATTCTCTAAATCACGAGTAAGGAGGAACTGAAGCAATTATATGGAGTTCCATATGTTGTAAAAATAGTACTGCTTACAAGCACTGAGTGTTATTAGATTGGATTTCCCAGAAGAAAAAATACTTCTCTGAATCTAAGATTTTTTTAATGATTTTAGCCTTTTAAACCCATCATCTTACAAATTTCCAGCTATGTTTTTTTTTAACCTCTGTTTCTACAATGCAGGTGAACAGTTTGTTGTGGATATTTCTGTTACCATTAGTACATATATTTCCTGGTCAAGGCAGCCAGTACCTATCCAATTTCATCTCTTTAAGCAGCTCACTAAAAATCGAGCTTTAAAAGGATATAAAAAAGGATATTTCTGTGTGTAGGGGGATGTGAGTGAGAATGTAGCTCTTTCCCCTAGCCCTGGTAATTTACATGCAGTAACATCATAAACCTGTCTCAGTGTGGGAGGCTCCACGAACATAGCATGAATCTGTCAAATTCAAGTCTCTCTGGTATACTTGGTGCCAGTTTAAAATCTTCTAGAGACTGAAAAAAGAATTCTAAAACCAACATCTCCCAGATATATAAATTAGACACCACAGAGTACAATGATAAGCATTTCACAAGGATATTAGTGGAGATTTGCTAGCAGTTTTGGCCATGTTTCACTTCCTACAGGTTTTTCTCTGATTATAAACCTGTCTGCTCTATCTTCAATAGGCTCTACATCACTATTGTCACCTGCAGACTGAAACTCCTCATAGGACCGCCTCCACTGGAAAGAAACAATAAAACTTTTGTCTGTGTGTTTGGTCAAGTACAATTTGCTGGGACTTGGAAAATCTACATCTGTTTTGTATACAGTTTGTATTGCCATTTTTTACACAGATGTGTAACAAGACAAATACCTGTCGAGGATTACATATGATTCAGAAATGCATATGTTAATCATGCTGGTGGAAGGAGGTGAAGGAAAAGACAATAAATCAGCCTACAAATGGTTTCACTTGGAAAGGTCTAACAGAACAGGGTTATTTTTATCCTAGGATGCTTTTAATTTGAATCAAAAATGCTTTACCACATGTTCTGCCAGCAGTTCAAAAGGATTGGTAACAAACATTTAATCTTTTTTATTCTGGGATTGGCACTAAGCCCTCATCAAAAAGCGTATGCAGTCAAACAGCTTATCTCCACTGAGCTGTTTCCCTTAATGTGTTCCTAATTATAATCCTATATATTGCTCACTGTGGCCGATTGAACAATATGGCAGTAATTTCTTTACAGGCCTTGCTGTTCTTTGAACTGTGAGTACAGAGGGATAGAACGGAACCAGATCAACGGGATTTGAGTGCAGGGGAATCCAGCCAGATGCAATCTCTGGAGAATGCATTTCCAGCTGTTCTCCAGAAAGGGTCTGCAGCAGACAGCTGGTAACTGCACAACCCCTTTCATACAACCTCACGGATCTGTGCTGCAAGGTGTAGTCCTTTTTATCTTTATTGCATTCTGTACCTCTGGGGAGGCACTCACCCAAATTCCACACAAAGGGTGTTTTTTAACAACAGAGATTGCAGTAATGGCCTGCCCACCCCGTCTCTTAAGATTTCTTTAAACTATAAAAAAGTTTCTGAAGGAATATTTTACTAAAACTTGGGAAAATGTTTCCATAAATGAAAGCTGTAATATAAAGCTGAGAGGAAGTAAAAGTATTTGTGATGCAGTTCTATCTATGTTTGTTTGTGGGGGATCTTGGAACACATGAAGACTAAAAAGTTAAGCCTTCTATTCTAAAAGTGCCTGTAGCCTTAGGAATTGCAATCCTCTCTGCCTCCTTTTTCCTGTATGAACGCCTGGTTCATGAAGAATGTGTATAGCTGTAACATCATAGATTCTAAGTAAACTAAAATAGTTATAACTGAACTTACATTAATGCCCAAACTATAGTTTATATTTGCCAGCTTCCAGTTATCTCTGATGTAGTAATAGATAACAAGGATTAAAAAGCAGATGATTAAGGATTTGGTAGTCCTTCGCTTTTGGTAAAGTTTCCACTTCTGCGTCATATTCATTCATTCCTGGTTAACATGTTAACTTCCTTTAATGTCATGTTTTCCCATTACCCACATACCACTCACATACAGGGAGCTCAAGTAAAACAGAGTATAGTGTTTAATTTTGAAAACAAAGACGATCAAAGAGCCAAACACCTCAGACTATCCCTGCATAATTTGCAAACTGGGTAGTCTGGGACTGTGGATCAGCTTTAAGGCAAAAAGGGGCCATTGTACAAAGTGCTTCTCTTGACCCTCCAGTTCCTCTGGAAGGCATTTGGGCAGGTACTGCCAGCCACAACAGCCCCGAGCCTGGAAATTGGGAAGTGGTATGTTTCATACGTGTATGTTGCTGGTGTTAAGAGAGACTGAAAGGTAAATGAACTCATTTTTACCACCCGCACAAGATCCAAATGCAAAGATTTTTTTTTTCTAATGTCTCTCACATGTTGGCAGGTTTATTTACTGAAGCTGTGTAGGGGCAGTACTATCAGAGATGCAGCTGCCAGAGCTGTTTGCCCTCAAGCTATGTGTGTTGTGAAATGGTGCTACATATCCACTGGCATCAACAACAATGAAGAGTACGCAAGGCAGCACCGAGGAGGGCAGAGGTGGATAAAGTTCCCTGCAGGAAGACCTTCTGATCCATAGGCTACTGGAGTAACTAGGAAGACATCTCATGAAGATCAAGCCAATAGCCTTCTTGCATGATCCTTTAACAACTTAGTGATGGTCCTCATGTCATTATAGGCAAGGATCAGGGCCTTTTTGATTCAGTTTCCCATGCCTGCTGAATAGCTTTGCACTGTAGCATTCCTAAGTAGACAGCTTAGGCTGCTAAACTCATTGTTTACATAAATCACAATTTCAAAGAATTTTGTACTAGTTTCACATCTTTGAAGACATGCTAGCTATTGATGGCCTCAACTTTGATGTGACCTGCCTGAACACTTTCTCACATTACTCTCTCATCCACGTATATTATTGTCCTCACGTAGAGTTACATTTCTACTTTTTGAGATTTACCCCACCCGCTTCATCTCTTTCTAAAGCTTCTGGTTATGCTGCACAACTTCTTCCCATAGTTAAACTCATCTTTTGTATCCTCCATACCAGCAGAAAATGTTAACATTTTTCAGTAAAACCCCTCAGGGGCTGGAAACAACCCAAATGGTAGTCTCCAGAAACAATATTTCTCAAAGGGACTGTTGAGTGTGAACAAATATCTTCTGTTTTTCTCAGGGCACCCTGTTGAAAGCTATTTGGCATTATCCATGTTCCCCAATATGTCTTCTGTCATAGGTAGAGGAAAATTGTCCCATTTTATACATCTAATTCTTCAGATCTAAAGGCAGACAGAGATTTTTTCCTCTTCTAGTCTAAAGGGCTAGCAAATATATACACTCTAGTGGTTCTTTTTTGTTACATGACTCACAGAGTAATTCACCTCATAATTTGTCTTAGGGTAAGAAGGTCTTTCCTCTGCATATAGGTTGCCGAATTTTTAACTCTTTCAGCTCTATTCCCAGTTCTGCTGAGACTTTTCCTATTCTTACTCCCCTTTCTTACAGTGGTTTAAAATGCTCCAATGAATTGTCAGACAATGTCCGCCTTTAGTAAATTTCAGTCTCAATTTAGAGCTTTTATCGCCTGTCAAGCTCTGTCTTGGTAATAATGATTTCTAGATTCTTCATATGGACTTTTTCTTTTCTTTCCACCCTCCTTTATTCCAAGTTCCTGTGACCTGTTTTCTATCAGGGAGTTGCCTCTTAATATTGGAAGGATTTTAGCCTCAGATCAGTCACAAATTGCCATGCCGGTTTTGCCCTCCTCTGGCATAATTTCTTAGGTAAGATTCACGTTTCTGCAAATCTTAGATTTCTTATTACATTTTCATGATGAGCCTTAGCTCATCATGAAAATGTAATAAGTGGTGGTTATATAATAAATGGTGGTTATAATCCTTTTCAGAAAACTGAAAAGGATTATAACCACCAAGTGCTTCAGAGACAGTTGTAAAACTAGGCTGTTTTCTGAATTTCATTGTCTTGACTGTCACTTGTATCTCAGAGACACAGTATGAATGGTCTGTTTCAACTTGATCTAGCTACAGGCTTGACACAGGTTCTGACTGCTGCCCTATTCTAACATTCATGTGGTGTATTTTGCTGACTTTTTATTGCTTTAACATATGATAATCAGTGACCAGATTGACAAAGGATGTAGCATTTGATTCAAGACCCAGTCAAACATAAAAAATTCCATTTGCAGGTTATGTGACTTTTAGTTTCATAATTTTACATGTAGGCATTTAGGTCACACTTAGGTATAAACCCTTTTGTTACACGTTATAATTAAAAACAATGTGCAACATGTAAGACACAAGTGGATTGCATGAACAGTTCAGGACATCAATACTTGCAGTCCTAGTGCAAAGGGACTAATTTTCCATTAAAGTCTCATTAAATTTTAGAAAGTATAATGACTATGGCCAGCAAGGCAAGGATGAGAGCTCACAGCTTCTCTTGTAGAGGACTGTTTTAATCACAGAACAATGCAATAACAAGATATCTCTTTATTTTCTCTTTGACCTGTAAACATTGAATTCTTTGAACAATGACATAGTTTCACAAGGAGTAATGTATTGTGGTTTTATCCTGGCTTACTGTAGCCTTTCCTGCTTTGGCTAAAATCATCTTCTGGGAAATAAAAACCAGAAAGTTTGGAATCCCCTCAGGTAGAATTTTATTCCTGTTTTCTCATTTCCCAGATACATGCTTTAAGTGTTGGTGACTGCCTCCTCCTTCTGCTGTTTTCACATTTGTTAGACATTTCATGGCATACTGCAGAATTTGTCTTTCTCCTCCTGCATTTCCTTATAAGATGGCTTGAAAGCAGAGAGGTCATTCATTTAGATTAGATTCAATTTAGGATTAGACTGGATTCATCCCATTGAACCTAAGAATTTAACTGTGGGTGCTAGTTTTCCCTACACTCCATCTATATTTAATAAATCTCCCCATAGAGAAAGAGAAGGATGACAAGGCTCCTATTTTAGGTATGCCTCTGCTAAGTGGTTGAAGGTAGGTGGGTAAATCCAGGCCTGAAGGGTGTCCTCATAGACTTCTAAGGTTTTAGTTCAATACTGAACTTAAGCACTTGCTTAAATACATGTCTGTTTGGAAAAGCATGTAAGCACATGCTTGCAGTTTAACACTTTAAACTTAGACATAGAATCCTGCAATAAATCATCTTTTTCATGACTACTGACTGTGACATATAGTTAAAAAGAGAATTTACTCCCGCACTTCTATTTTTCTGAAGTGATTTTAAACCTCCCCATGGTAATAAAATATTTCCTACTAAGCTAAACCTTATTAACTTTCTCAGATTTCAATGTTGTATTTCCGTCTTGTCTTTCTGGTTTGGAAAATTCCTGAAGTTCACAATTCCATTCACTTTAGTTTGTAAACCTGACATTATATATTGTATTCAGATTACCAGTAACACTTGCAGAGATAATCTGTCTGTATTTGAAAAGATAATCTATAACAGAATGATTATAGGAGTTGCAGCAATATGAAGGAAAAAAATCTGTTTTTGCAGACTGGGAAATCCAGCATCTTACCAGAAGCACAATAAATATTTGGTCTTGTTTGATATTTCAGTGTATCTACTTATTTATCTTATTAGTTAGCACCTAGTCAAGTCTATGTTCTTTATCCAATGAAATTCTAGCTGTCATATTTGGGATTCTCTGAAACAATCTGATTTTTCTAGGCATAAAATATGTACAGGGTTCGATAACTGCAGGGATTACAGTACATTTATTAAATGTATACCTGAGGTAGGATCCACCTATTCTACAAATATTCCCCCTGGTTTTGCACCATCTAAGCTAAAATAAAAAAAAACCCACTTCAGGTATTGGAAAAGCAGATGAGGTGACTGAATAATCTTGTTGCTCTTGACTCCAAAGGGTCAGAATTTCAACCTCCATCACACTTATAATGGCGAGCTTGCAACGAGACAAAACTCTGTGCTTTATTTCCCCATCGTTCCAGGCCAGCAACCTGATGAGCCTGTCCCCTCTCTGGAGCTCTAGGTGCAGTTTATTTTCCAGGTGTGCTCCTGGGTCCTTTTCATTGACTTCCCTTGTGCTAAAAATGTGACTTGTCTCCCCCCTGTCTTTCCTCACCACACAGTGGGCCTCCTTCCAGCCTACATTAGCATCTCTGTAAAGACCTTCTCCAGACCCTTTTTCCAAGCCAGATTAGGCATCTTGTTTTGTAAAGAGAGACCAAAGTATTTCCCTAAAGAGGGAAGTATTAAAGTGAGTATCTACTTTGTTGGTATGATTACTGTTTGGATTATGGTAGAAACCAAAGTTAGATAACTATCTGAGACATAACCATTGAATCTGAAACAATTTTGTATATGACAATAGTTACATTTTAATCTGCGTTGTATCCAGAGATAGTCCACTGACGTTGTTGCGTTCATTGTGATGAAAATGTAAGTAAATGAGATCAAAATGAAACAGCTGAGACAGAGAGTTTTATAACTGGCGCCAAAACAAATCTATGGGACCAGATTTTTTCCACCTAGATTGTTTCAGTCTAAACAGACTCTCTCTAGTAAGAGAGAAGCTATTAAATAAGCAATTTTAATAGCTCAGTCACCCCCAATTTATTTGGTGTCCCTTTGAGATTATCGAGTGAAACAAAAATAGTACCTATAGAAAGTAATGTATACAGAACATACTTTCACACTTTCCAGACTTTCTCTCCATGCTGCTCAGCTTCATTTCCTTATTTTTAATGATAAATAAATTAACATTAATTTTCAGTGTTCACAGCATGCCATACACATCAGCTTAAAAAGAAAAAGAAAAATGGTTAGTAAATTCTTTTAATGGAATGCAACATGTGCTGCCCCTTCTGTGAACTCACCACTTATTCAGGAAATTGATTTGTCAAGATGTAAAATAAAAATGCATCATTTCATCACATTTTTAGAAAATATGGGCCCAGTCTTACAAGGTGCAGGGAAGGCTCAGTTCCCTTAAAGCTTTTCAATGGAAGCACTTAGCACCTCACAGTAACAGTCTGATTTTACATGTCGTTTTAATGATGCCTTTAATAGTTCGTTCTGGAACTAGCAACACTGAGTGTTGCGGTGCCTAATGCCCTTGTTGGGCCTGGATCCCAGCCAGCTTTATGCTTTGCAGCTTATTTGTACCCAACAATCTCACCTTAAAAAATATTTGTTTTCCCCAGGATGCAGGTGTTGATATAGCTGCATTGTAGGTAGGATTCCTGGGTCAGGTTGTAAATCAGGCCATGGTGGTGACTGGGGAACAGACTCCAGGCCTCAGGGCAGATGTGAACAGTTTTTCCCCTCCTCCTCTGCAGTGATCCTGTGTAGCCCAAGAGTGGTCCAAGAAAAGCAGCTTGTATAGGCACTATAATGTCTGAAAAACCATGCTAATGTTGATTTTCTTATAAGAGGGGTAGGTATATCAGACATGGCTTTCAATACCTTAAACAAGTTTAGTACCAATGCAACTGGACTTTATTGAAATTTTGCTGGCATAAAACTGATACTACGAAACAGACAGTATGGCTCGTTCTTTTTTTTTCAGTATGAGAAACAACACACTTAACTCATTTAGAACATGGTTAGTCAGGACACAAGCCTTCATGAACTCCTGATCTATCTCATACCTTAACCTCCAAGTACACAGGGTATACTATCACATTATTTTTCTCCAGTATTAAAAATCAATCACCTCTGAAAACATACCATAGACAGGTATTCCCTTGTTATTTGATCGTATTTTTGATTTGTATTTGAAATGTTGCACTTCAAACTTGGACCTGCCTTCCTGTTAATGTCTCTCCAAAGACTTCCATCAATTCTTTCTGCTAAATGCAAAGCTCTTGAGTTCATAATTTTCTTCTGCAGTGCTTAGACAAAAAAACATTCTCTTTTTTAAGTCTTCATCACCCTCATCCTCATCTCTTTGTGTATCTTTCTCATGTGACACCTCGACACCTGCTAGATGCTGGAGTCCTACCCACTACTTTACTTATTCATTTATCAATTCATTATTATTATGGAATTAATTTAATTTAACAAATGTCTGCAAGCCAACAATTACACATGATATCATCTCCAGTAAAGTGTGAGAAAAGACCAAATGTACTAACTGTGGCATTGGAAAAAATCCCTAGGAAGGATCCCCCTACCTGGTCCCTTTCTCTGGTCATTGTTCAAGTAGGAATGATGAGGAAAAGAACAAATATTTTGGTGTGCCTACCAGATCCTGAAGTTGATAATTGGCAGCTGCTGTTCTCTCTAGCTGCAGATCTTGACCAGCTACCTGCAGCCACCTGGGTTCCTGATACACGCACACCTGCCACAAGGTCAAGAAAATTACAGTTTCAGAAATCCTGAAATACAGAAAATGATAGTGAGCTTGCTTACTCAGTGTTTTTCATCCAAACTGTATTTATCTGAACATTTCTGACCTCTTTTAGGTATAAGTAAGCAAAGTGTCACTTTATCTGATGGATAAGTGTCTTGCGCTGGTCATAAACCAGAGCGAGATTTTGCTTATATTCTTGGTAACAGAATTAAGGGTCAAAACGGAGTCAAGCGCCAACTGACTTTATTTGCCCGACAAAAAAAATTGCAAAACAAAGAGAAAGAAGGAAAGGAAAGAAAGGAAGAAAAGGGTCAGTCACAATACCTACCACCAAGGATCTGCGATGTCCTGTCAGTCCAATTTGTTACCAAGTCCGGTGGGAGAACATTCTGTCCAGTGTTGGTGGTTCCTGCTCTTTTACTGGGAACTGTTCTGCTTATACCACACCAACCACCTGGCAGTGCCACACATGCCCAACACAATCTGTGAGCGGTCTTAGGTGGTCTTCAGGGGTCTCCAGACCCCCCGGTCTTCCAAGCCCTGAGTCTGGGTGCATGTGTAGGGATAAGGTTGCAGTTTTTGGAGTTAATTTGGGAACTTCTAACTTGCGGTCCAACCATTGTCCAGTTTGTGGTTTGAAGTCTGTCCACACTGATACAGCAATGTTGAGACACACACTATACCGCCTCTGTCACCATCTCTGACAATCAGTTAATAGGAATGCTAGTATTTTTATGTAGAATGTGATCTATTCTGTGTGTGATTTAGCACAATGAGGAAGTGGAAACTATGTGAGTAACTTCAGGAAAATACTGCGATCTTCACTCTGATCTAACACAAGCTGTCTAGTTTTTGTCCATTCAAGGGAAATTATCTGAGTTGGGTCTGAGTAAAACCTGAGCAAGATCCCCAGGACTTGGTCCATGGTAACTCAGATTTTCCTTTCTATTATTAGCCCAATGATTTCAGGAAAAGTATCAAGCAGAGACAGGGTGTGTTCTGTGGGATAGTCATATAACTTTGAGATCAAAGACTGTTAGGAATTTTTAAAGATGGGTTTTTCCATGCCTGTGTAATGCATGTTAGGTTCAGGACATTGGGATGATATTTATGTAAAACAATCCATAGTGATCCTTGAAAATATTGCTTTTTTTTTTCCTTTCTTTTCCTTTATTCATAGTTTTCTACAACAGGTAATCTGTCCAGTAAAACAATATTGAGAAGTTTAAAAGGCAAACTGGAAATGGAAAGGGTCTGGTATAGGGTGCAAAAGTGGAACTACATAAATGTTTCAAAGGCATCTACAACCTGTACATACATAACACCTCAACTATTAGTCTATGAGGAATGTTCAGTAAGAGTTGACAGGTAATGTTTTATTTCAGAGTAGGTAGTGGTTGGTATAGTGCATTCAGTACATGGGATGGTGATGGCTGTGGTGTGACTTACACTGTTAGAACAAGGCTGTGGTGTGGCATTTGGCCAGTGGTTGAAGTGAAAACTGAAAAGCGACAACAGTATCCTGCCAAAATCTGGTATTGTCCCACAGGCTTTTCATTTTATTCCAAAGGTCATAACATACTGTATTCAGACAAATCTGCTTCAAGAAATTCCCACTCAAGGAGCAACACTTTTTGACAGAATAAGTGCTATGCTGATTCTTTTATATTTTTCTTTTCTTTTCTTTTCTTTTTTTTTTTTTTAAATTTTCTTTCTACAGAAATAGGTTTTTAAAGTAATGTCTGTGTGCAAGAAGGTAAAATCCCATGAAAAATGTGGAACAGTAAATGGATAAATCTTGTAGCTCAGCAATTTGTGTCAATGTTTTACATAGGAGGAAATTCTCTGTGACATGTATCTGATAATGGAATCATTTCATATAAGGTTGCTTACTGTATGAGGGCTCTACTGTTTGCAGTACCATATAATAGAGTACATTAGCAGCACAGCACCAGTTTAATACCTGGCATTGAAGGCTAAGCCCTGCTTTTAGTTATTGCATCAGCAGGAGTTAAAGAAGCCTTGTTCTAAAAGTAAAGGCCAGAGAGGCAGGGTTGAGAACTAGCAAATACTGGAGAGTGAGGCTTTTTGCATAAGTTGGACCAGATTCCCTTTCCATTGCTGTTTTTACATACTGACTTGTACTTCTTATTTAGAAAAACACACCTCACAAACCACTAGTTTTGAAAATCAGATCTATTTTTCCATCTGTCTAGGTTCTTTTACTTCATTACCTAAGTGCCTCCATCATCCTAAGTACCTAATACCTCTCATTATCTTAGAGAGCCATTTACGGTTTGGCTATTTAATGTCATTAATTCATTATGAATAAATATTAGGACTAAAATCTACATTTACTGTGGGAGATAGAAACCTTTTTTAATTTCTGAGATCTAGGTTACTTAACAGCATATGAAACCATTGAAAAGGTTTTATTAAAAACCCTCAGAGTGAAATAAACAGTAGCTTCACAAAGAGAGATATTATTTTGCCTAATAATAAACAACGTAACTTCTTAATTAAATAAAACAAACAGGTTCTGCTAAGCAGGTAGATTTTAGTTCTGAGGTGGATTTCCTTCCACAATGAACTTTCCAGGGAAATTTTGACCTCAAATGTGAAGAAGAATTCAGTTGTATTTCCTCCTAAAGAGAGCACTTGTGCTGGAACAACAGGGAGGTTGAACAAGAGAAACAAGGTGAAATGTGTTTCTTGTTCTATGCCCAGTCAGTTTTCCTGGACATGCAAAATGGGGTAATACAATGGTCTCACTTTCCCACAATGTCATTTTGATGGCTACTACCTAATGCTATGATATGATGAGGGAGATAACACTGATGGAATTTCTTTTGTAGGATGACAAGGACACCTTTCACCTTCCCCAGCACTAGAGTACTTATGTCTATACTGCCTTGGGAATCTTTTGATCAGAAATGTATGCCAATAATTTTGTTTTATGCACTTTTTATTTGTTTACAATCTTGTGCTTATGCACATTTCTGAGTGTGTCTTCTATAAGCCATTCTAGATGGACACTTCTGACTGTTCTGTCTTGTAGGATGACCCAAGCTCAAGGATGTATCTGCGGTATGTACGGTCAGGGTTGTTCAAAGTCATTCACCCTGTATCTGGTGATGCCTTCTGGTAATGTCAGATGGTCAGAGTGATGTTAGCAAGCCATATAAGTGACTTACTAGAAGGTTCCATATTAAATATTGCAAGGAATTATGGGAAATACATGCAGAGTAAATTTGCAATGGCTCATGCTTTGTGATAGCCCTCACTTAGACTCTTATTCTTTGCAAATATGTAGTCTGTTCATCTTGCATTTTTTTTCTAATATTAAATCTCCTTTCAATATGACCTAAGACTGAAACCACTGCAAAAAGCTGCTTTAAATTTGAGTGTTTGGGTGAATAAAAGACCAGTTGCAGTTATTCACAAAATAGCTATCTAGGCATCCATGTGTCTGCATCTTGCCTTCCTATAAGTCTTACCACTTGCTCAGAACAGTATGTAAAAGGAAAAAAAAATCTTTCTCATTGGCCGTGAGAAACACTGCAGAGCTCAGACAGTGTGGTACTGTATGGGAACACAAGGCATGCTGCGTTCCAGCCTGTACTCTCCTGATTCCCTTCTGACTGTGTAAACACCAGCCTTTCAGACAAGTCTGGTGCCTACTTGGTTCTTCTTCCCACCAAATCTGAGCTTCTTACTTGATCAGGCAGGAACATAGAATCTCAGAAAGCAATTCTGAAAAAATATCTACATTGTGCCTCTAGCAGACCTTTCAGGAATTCTTCTGGTCTGAACGTTACCAAGACCAGCCCTCCCTTTCTCTTCTCCCAGCAGCTTGTTGCTCTTTTTTGATATACAAAGGTAATTTCTTATAACTTTGTTTCTGCTTTTTTTTTTTTTCCTACCATTATTTCTATTACCCTAATTCTTTCTGGCCTTATTTCTGACCACCAGTATATGTCTGTCTTTGATCTCAACATTCTCTACTCATAATATCTCTTGAAATCAACCTTAATGAAATTCAATAAAGTATTGTTTTAAATATAAAATTCTTCTAAGTTTTGTAATGATCAGTAGATAACTAGGGGTTAAACACTCCAGGTGGTCTGATTTTTTCCTCTCCCTTTACTACCTCCACATAGAAAAGCTGTGAAGTGACCTCCACAGTATCTGCTCTGGCATGCCAGCTGCCCAAGCCACATGTGTCTTCTGTTTGGCTTATCTGCACATGTAGCACATGGGTCTATGGTTCTGTCAGCTGGGAAGAAGGCAGGAAAAGAAGCAACATATGGGAAATTCGGAGATTTTACCCATGGGCATGACCTCAGGTGAGTCACAATATGAAAGTTTCTGTAGCTGCTGGAAGAGAGGCAGGTACATATCACAGCCAGTACTAAAGCTCAAGAAACAACTAACTTTCTGTGCTAAAAAAGGACTTAGGACATTTGTTGCCTGTCATTCAGGGCTTCTTTTAGCCATTCTGTCACTAACATTGACATTTTTTAGTTTTGATCTCAATTTTGATACATGCCTGTACCATATTCTGATGACCCTCACTTGATTTCTAGCCATGCTGTGTGGAAGGACTAGGATATATTTTACCTGTCATAAAATATTTGCAGTGCGGATAAGTACTCAAGAAAGAGCCTGGATTTGAGGACTGAAGAAAAAAGCTGTTGAGATTCCTCCTAAACTTATTTTGGATACACAGACACAGTTTTCCCTTTCAAGTTTTATTATTATGATGGTTTTCAAATTGGTTATGCTACAGCTGTACAGGTCAACAGAACATTTAAGAATGCATTTTTGCTTATTATGTATGGAACAGAGATGCCAAAAATAAGTGCAGTGAACCTCTGTGCATATTATTTAATAAAAGTTTGGGTTTTGGGTTTTTTTATCAACATGTTTCGTTTTTTTTTCAGTACATTGCTGATGTATATTTCCAGGAAAATCCTCCCTTTTTGTTTCTTAGCCAGGATCCCTTTAGACTATTTCTTTAAACCAAATTCTTTTCTTTCATGTAGATGCAAAGATTTGAAAAGAATTAAACCAAGTATAGATTCAGCATTTTGAGAATGCATGAAACACTCCTTTTGCCACTTAAACTCCCCAGAGTATTCATACGTGGTAACTACCCTTTTGTCACAAATCTCTAGGGAGTTAGGAAACTGACTATCTTGTGATCACGAGCATGAACCACTGTATTTCTCCCAATAAATGACATCTGAAGTGTTTACTGGAAAGTTGGCTCCTCTTAGGTACTACAGAATGCTGCAGCCTTGCAGTGCCCGTCTTACAGAAAGTAATTCATATATCAAACCTGCACTAATCCCAATGAGGATGTGATGTGCGAAAGTGGTCTGGGAAGACTGCCTCACTGTGCCTAACAATGCCAAAATGTTTTTTCCCTGTCCATTTACTTTAACAATGTGCCATTCTGTACCTCATAAGCACTTAATTTATTCCAACTCTTTGGCCTGACCTGTAATCCCCCCTCTCCTTACCCATCTGACCCATCTGTGTTTCATTTCCCACTCATCAGCATCCAAAGAGCTAGGCCCAGGCCCTGTTTGGAGCCATTAGACAGAGATTGGCACTGTTCCCTCTTCCTGCACCACATCCTCCGCTGAAAAAAATGACCATCAGATCAGAGAACAGAGCCTGCTTTGTCCCCAGCAACCAAGATCTGGAAGCACTTTCAATCATTTGCACTCTATACCCACTCAAACGCATTAATGTGATCAACATTGGGCCTGTTGTGGGCATTTTTTCCAGCAAATAGCTTGCTAACATTCCAGGCATGTACTTCCCTGAAAACAAGACCGAGACAGGGCCCTGAATATTCAATTGGAAAATCACCAAGAGCAAGAGCTTAGCTTGGCACGGCTGGTGTTGATTCTTAATAAGTGACTTCCTAAAGCTGAGGCATGGGGCTTACAGCTTCAATGACTTGTTTGAAAAATATTTTGTAGGTGCCTCATACCACTTTATTTCCTGTGGTATGCGTCATATTGTGAGCTATTCTGAGCCAGGCTATTTAAGCACGCTAACATTTTTTTCCAAGATTGCGGTGTTTAACTAAAAATGTGCTTATACAAGATGAGCTCATAGCTATTAGTGCTGATGTAGTTTTAACTACTTGGATACCAATAGCCTGAGGCCTAAAACCTGCTGAAAAGTGGGGAAAACTTAAGCAAAACCCATCCTTCGCAGTCATTTAAGGCTTTTTGAAGACAAGGTGATGGGGAAAATATTTAAAAGTCAGATTGTGTTCCTATAGGGACTTTGCTATACTAAATATCTTTCAATCTCATTATAAATGATCACTATTGAAAGACTTACTAATATGAACAGCTCAAGACATTTGAGGCATACAGTTAAAATTCATTTCTTGAATGTTTCTACCTCTGCTATGTATATTGCATCCAGCAAAAACATCTTATATGTTGTTCTCTAGTGCAGCTGGACAGACTAGGTACATCCTAATGTTTAATTCATTTGAATGGGTCTTTCGTTGACACGGCTACCATGACAAGGCAAGTGTGACTGTTCTGAAGGGGGTCAGCAAAGATTTTTGTCAAGGCATTCCATTGTGGAGAAGGGTGTTTGGCTGTCACAGCACTATTGTTCAGCTATGTGCTCTTATACAACTCCCCATTCTCCAAGCTAAGAGAAGATGGCAGCATTTTGTGTGTGACACTTGAAATGTCAAGGAGTGGGATTTTTGGTGCTTACCTTGGTGCCAAAAGAGGAATATGAACAAGTCTGTGAGCCCAAGTGCCTTGTTTCAAGACCCTTTTTAGAGGAAATGCACCTGCCTGGATCATATTAGTTTGTGTCAGGTATAAAGGTCTAAGAAAAAGATTAAAAAGGATGGGGCTGGATATCTATATGAAATGTTCAGACTGTTTATTTTCAAGACAAAATCTGCATCCTGGACTTGATCTGCATCTAGACGTTAGATGTAGAAGAGATAAAATGGAAATAATCACAGGAAGGAAAAAGGAAATAATTTACAGTTTCCCAAAATACTCTATGTATGGAACAAGAGGAATAAGAAAGGTGATGACTTGCAAATGACAGATACCATGAGACTTTTTTAACTCAAAGTATTTAAGAGACAGGGATTCAGCTGTAGAATAGCTTATACAAAAGTACATTTGCATGTACTCAATTTAATTTCATCCAGACTCCTTTTTCTGTATTTCAGTGAAAAATAACTGAGACAGGATTTACAACCCAAAATGTCAACAGGAATATTTTACCGTTTGCATTAAAAGGTCTATTTAAAATTTTTGTTGGTGACATTGGTTTTGTTATAAATGCAAACATGTGAGTTGAATTCACACCCTTTCCTAACAGCAAGCCTAGTAGTTTCTTCCTGAATTACCTAAAAAAGTCTCCTGTATATTTCTAGCAATTCTGCTTATCTTTCTCTGTGGATTTGGTGGTAATTTATGCCACTGTGTTAAAGCGGTAGTACTTTTTGACAGATTTCAAGTGTGTATGTTTGTACTTGCACATCTGAGTTCTTAACTATGCAGCTACCTCATAGGAGACACAAACCAGATTCTGTCATAAATTTGCATGATCAGTGATTATGCTGCCACATCTCCCCCCCTCCAACACCCCCCCCCCCCTTTTTAAAAAGAACTTCTGTTTCAAGTGGTCAAGATCTCAGTGGAGTATAGTTACATCTATAGCTATCCACAAGCTCCATGCAAAGGCTTCAAATCCCTTTTATAATACCCTATGTTCATTACAAATTGTTTTGTATTATAGGAAATAAGCTTTCCAATTTAGAAAAGTGATTGGAAGAGAATGCATGTAATAGAACATTGTAATAACAAACTCTGCAATCAATCACTGTATTTCAGGGCAAATCAAGTAATGCTAATGGTGGTGTCTCCTGCAGTGGTAGTGAAGTTCTACCCTCATGATGTTTGAGCTGATTTGTTTTCCCTTTCTTTGGCCCCATAACAGAGCTTTAATGTTTAACATGGGCATAAATTCACTGTAGCCCTCAAGTGAAGACTATATTTGAGAACTGAATAGAATGCTTGAATTTACTCTCCAGATTTTTCTTCCATGATCAAGTAAAGTTCCATGTAACTTTCCTTCCCAGCGTAGTGCACACAAAATCTCAGGAAACAGCAGGGCTTAATTAGGACCCTGGGTTTATAGTTTCACCTGAAAAAATAAATTTAAAAAATCATGTATGTTTGGCTCTGCAGACTTTTTAGTCAATAAATTCTTGCTAATTAATCACATTAACGGCACTTCTTAAAAGTTGAACAAAATCACAAAACAAACCAAATACCCCATAAATATAATGTATAAAGAACCATTCACTAATGCATAAACTGCATGTCTTAAAACATTTACAAATATTTATTTTCTTTCTTTTTTTTTCATTTTTCCTCTTTCTCTTTCTCTTTCTCTTTCTCTTTCTCTTTCTCTTTCTCTCTCTTTCTCCTCTTTCCCTTTCTCCTTCTCTTTAATTTTCTCTTTTTTTTCCTTTTCCTTTTTATGGTTTTTTTTTTTTTTCTTCTTTTTCTCTGTTTTTCTCCTCTCCTCTGTGTCTTTATTTCTTTTCTTATTTCTGTCTCTTTTTCTTTTTGGAAACAAAATGCCATAACAACAGCTTTTTTAGAGGAAAAATTCTGTTTATAAAAAAAAAAACTTTTTTTTTTTTTTAAGAAAATGTATGGTATTTGGTTAGATGATGTAACACTTTTCCATTTCTGTCTTGACTCTAGATGCCCATTTCATAATTTTAAACACAAGTGGGTGCAGTGACCCTCCCCCAGACAAAAAGTAAATTGTAAAGAGAAGTTCCATTCAATGATTGTTTTGTCCTTGGATGCTGAAGGCAGTAATCCTCAGTGCAAACTGTGGCACTGAATGCTGCATTATTATCTGTGACTGTCTGATGTAGAGCTGATGACACAAAGGCAGGATTATATGAAGCCTAACTTATAATGTAAAAAATAAACAAACACACAGAAACAGTCTGCATTTGCTGGATTATCAGTTATGACAGAGCTCCTTGTTTAAAAACATCAGTGCAAAACCACAAAAACCTAACAAAACAGCAGCTTGTGAACTGACAGGCTATAAATGAAGGAATATGTATTTTTTGTCAGACTGTTTTGGATGAAGCAGTGACAGTGAGTGACAGTAAATACTACTTACTGCTCCTTCTCTTAGTAAGGAGCAAATGATTATTACAGTAAAATATTTCCCCTGTTTCTCTTGATTTCAGTGAAACAGCAGTTTCTCCTTTGTGAGCAGATACTGTTCTTTAAGATAGACTTGAGAGATTATCAGTGTCTTTTAACAGTTATTTGTGCATATCAAACATATTCTATTACTGTGTACAAGCATATTAACTGACATTTTCATTGTTATATTTAGAGGATTTATATCGCTTTTCCGATATATGACCTTGGCATATGAAAATGTCTCTTTAAAAATTCACAAAATGATCAGTCTAATTACAGTTCAAAGCAATTAAGAACACAGTGATTTTGGATGCTTGTGGTACTCTGAGTTATTCTTCATTTTCACAGTTATCTCTGAATCATTGTACTTTTGTTTAATATCCATTGCTCTTCAGGTTCACCTCAGTGTTTCTGTATTCTCTTTTAGAATTACCACTCTTCTGATGACAGCCTGGCCCCAGGAAATCTGCCAGACATTCACAGCAAAAGGTCCTTTGGTGATCTCATGCAATGATACCTTTTTCAGCCTATGCACATAAAATACATAAGGCATTACTTTAGCATATGAAGTCATTACACAAAGACAATTCCTTTTCCTTTACATATGTTGTTATTTAACATTTGTTATTATTGTTTACATTTTTTAATATTGTCTAGCTCATCTGAGTACTCATTTCAGTGGAACAGGTAAGAAACTGCTTTAACTTTTGCCGGTCAGAATGTGCCGGTCAGAAAACCAAGACAAATAAGAATCATTTGAATTTCACTGACTTTGATGATGATGATGCATATTGTGTTCCCCACGGGCAAAGACTTTTACAAAGAAAATGTGTGTTGATTGTGAGTTATTTGCCTTGCTGCACACTGCTGGTGTTCATGTGGATAAATGCATCTCTACTGCCAGTGCAGAAAGGGTAACAGTGCTCTGGGTTGCAGAACAGTCCAAGTACAGCTATGGATTTTTACTGTGTGCCCTGGAAAAAATGTCAAACTGAAAAAGATCTGAATCATGCCTGGATCTGTGGCAGAATCTGTCAACATAATAGTTTCAGTTTGTTTGTGATACAGAACTTAGCTACAGTTTGTATCTACAGCTGATTGCTCAAGATTTTCATGCATACCAGAACTTTCTGTTGTCCTTATTTTATCAAACTTTATCTTTCATGCATCTGCTAAAAATGGGCCAGGACTCAGGATGTGAGACAAAACTTGAGTCTGAAGTGAAACAATGGGATCACACATAGCAGTGAGTAGATCATGAACTAGTAAAAAAGTAAGAAAATAAGGTAAGAAGGGTGAGTTGATAGAATATATTTCCTTTCTTGTTGATTATCAAGGCATGGGATATGGATTTCATCCTTTGCTACTTCCCCCATATTAGCATTAGTATAGTCTTTCAATTTTCTTCCTCAACAACTGCATATCTGTCTGAATAACATACAGAAATCAACTAACTAATGCATCTATACACTGTTCTTTCTCTGCCTGTTCTGGTACAGATCACACTTTCTACCACTTTAATTTTACATTGAAGACCATCAGATCCTAGGCAGTGAGTTACATAATCTGAAGATAATTCACGTTTCTGAAAAAATATTTTTTTTTTTTGCATCATGGTAGACACATCAGCAAGACTGACCAGAGATGTTTTAGTATCTGGGCACCTTTCCAATACATATCCTTGAAAAGAGGGCCAGGATGGAACATCAGTAAAAGGTACAGGTCTCCTGCTGTCACTCCCACCTTGAAGACAGTTAAGTCAAAGGCTTCTCTCTACTGAGAAAGATCAAGCACAGTTACCCCAGTGGTCCTCAAAATCCCACTTTTTGCTACATTTGATTGCTTCTAGAGTCAGGTAAAACATGTTTGGCACAACTCTTATTCCATTCTTGCTATGGTCCTACACCTCAGAATGTCTACTAGTCTTCTGCCATGGGCTGCCTGTATTGCATTTTGAAAAGAATTAGTAAGGATGGCAACATTCTTATATGAGAAAATCTAAGCAGACCTTGCCATTCCTGAAGGAAGAAAGCATAGAGTTTGTTGGGTTTTCTTATTTTGTTGTCAGACTTGATATCTCAATGTTCTCTTTCATGACATCAGCTCTTCTGTTATTCAGTTCATTGAAGTGGGCAAATTTCTAGAAAAATAAGAGTGCTACTTATTTTATCTCATACAAATGGATTATGTGATTATTTTAATAATAGTGGTGAACAATTTGTTGTCTAAGAATGACATTAAAAATGTAGTATATGAGCTTCTCCTGAATAAATGTCATCTTTTACTAATATATATATTTTTTGTTGTTATCTTTAAGCTGTGTCATAGTCAGTGTTGCTTTTGATTTGGTAGCACTAATAGGATTGTTAAAATATTGAGTGTTGTAGACTGATGGGGTGTGACTCCACAAGGAAATACAATCTTCTGTGGCTTGACTGTACTCCAAAACCTTTGATTGCTTAAATTTTTTCAGAGTTTAGGGAAACTGAATGACACTTGTGAGATGCCACATGATATCATAATTCAAATCCAAGAGGAATTATCATAGATTATGTAAATCTAAAGTTATTTCTTTTTTTTTTTTCAGTCTGCATTTTCTCAGAAATGAAATGTCATTTATTTGTCCTGGAATAGAAATCATTTAAGTACCCTGAAGTTTAAGATAGTCCCCTGGACTACAGGTCCTAGAGTTTTACTAATAATTATGGTCTTGGAAAAATTTTCCTGAAACATTAAAGAAATTATTTCTAGTTCTGTTTTTCTTCTTCATGTGATTCTTTATAATCTGCACAGTGACAAAGCTACTGGTCAAAAGAACTTGCAGGTGAGAAGCCATATGCAATAGGCAGATGTAGAATATTTTAATTTTTTTTTTTAATCATGACTGCAGAGATACTTAGAAGAGGGTGCCATTATTCAAAAGAACAGAAACATTAAATTACCAGGAAAATGCACTTATTTATAAGGGTAGAAAGATTAAATATATTTAGTTGCTGCTAAAGTTAATAGAGTAACACTTGAGGAAATTTTGCATGAATACAATAACATGTTTCAATCCAAAGTCAAATAATTTTTTCTGCTCTAGCTAAGACAGCCAACACCGGGAGGAAAAGATATAAACATTAGCCAGATGCAGGTAATGTAATACAGAGATATTAATAGGCTCAAGACTAATCCAGTGCAAATTCTGAAAATAGCACTGAAAAGACACAAAACAACATTGGATGTTGGATTTCACTATTATAAAGATGGCAGGTGCTTTTTTGAAACTGTCCCCTTGAAGTCCTCCTATCTTCAGCATCACTTCAGCAGTTGGACACCTTGCTTCCTTTTCCCTTCTGCTGTCTCTGTGCTCTTGTTCGCCATCTTCATTTCCATTATCCCTTTTTAAAATACCACATTCTCCTTCATAAAACCATAAACACTTGTGTAAACACATTCAACTTTCCCTCTTTCCACTTCTCTGTCCACCTTTTGTGGTTCTGTGTAGCTTAATTGTCACTTCTTAGACTGTGTCCAATGGATCATGTGCTGATAGTGTGCAGCAGTGTTGAGTCCTTGGTCTTGTGCCACATTGTTCCCATACGAGGGAGGGCAAGGAACCCTAATACATTTAATAGCACTTACTACCATAACACTCATGTTTGCAGTTTAGAAACACAACCCTCACAAAGTATGGAGATTGTGCACAACTCCCATCCTGGAGCATAGCTGCCGACAGGAGAAGACTCATGAGTTTTTATTAGGAATCATGTAAATAAACGCTCTGAGTAGGAGGAGATATGGGACTATACCTAGGGATGAGAGCTTCCAGGTGGTAATCCATACCTTGTAGATTAGTGGAGTAAAAGAAAACCAAAAACACCCCCAAAAAAAATCCCTCCTCTTGGCATCATTTTCAAGGGAAGAGAGCTATGATGGACATCGAGGCCTATCCCATACCTGTCTATTTGTTTTCATTCCACATGCAGATTTTTTTGTGTGTGTGATTTTGTGTTGTATGATGCTCAGTTTGACTTCATATTAACAAACAGATCTGTTTTGTGTTTAAGAAGCACTATATAAATTCCCCCTTAAAGGCAGATATAGTAACATCTGCATTTTTGTCACACTCTATGTGGTTACAGAACAAGAAAGAAAACAAGAAAAAGTAAAATAATGTTGTCTTCTAAAGTCTTCCTACTGAAAGATACTGAAAGTCTCCACAGACTTTCAGGTATATCTATTTGGATACAATTCAATAAATTACATTAATAAATACATTTTTAAATAATTAGTGTGTTTTTTTGGTTGCTCTTTTTTATTTATCCACATGCTCATGTAAGAAAGGTTTTCAGCCATTGTGGTATCTGGAACAAACTGTATATTAGCAGTATTTGGACACTAAGTGCTTTTGGGAACAGCTTTCTTCCCAGATGCATCATATTATGGGCTCCAGGAGACTGAGGGCCATCACATTAGGGAAAGGTAAAACATGTAATTAATCTTTCAGTAATACTCTTACATGCATTACTGTGTACTGTTCTTCAGTAGTGATGAGCAAAGAGGGGGGTGGCTACTGAGACTTTTTCTCTTAAGGATCTATGAGGACAGGTTTGACAAACACCTATCAGGAATGACATAGGGCAGTAGGTTAGACTACCTGACTCCTTGTGATCTCTTCCAGTTCTGGGATACTGAAATTTTACAATAATTTCAGAAAAAAACCCCACAACCATGGATAGTCTAACTAATGCATTGTAATATAATAATATTAGCGAAGTAAAAGCAGAGCATGATTCAGACTCATATTTCATTTTGACAGTTGTGAAGAAAAAGTAACTTCATAGAAATAAATTACAAAAGGGTAAACTTAATGTAAGAGAGGATCCATCAATAAGCTCATGTATTAATTATTTTGGGGGAAGACTTTGATATTAATATCGATGAAAATTAATATCATTCTTAAATAATGGCAACAAATGATAAGTTACATAGTTACACATGATGAATTATTGTAAAACTGGACATTGCAAAATACAGAAAAAATATGTACATTACTAATTTTTTAATACATATTTTGAGTTTAATAACAATATTCTTCTGAGGCAGTAAAATGCCTTTGCTATACCAAGATAGTTCCCAGGGAAAGCTTAAAGTTTCTTGGGTTCAGATCTCACTTTTTTAATAGCAAATCACATCCATTCCTGTCTTAATACATATTATTCATTTGGAATTGTAGCTAGCATTTCAAAGTAGAATTAGACAAAGTACAATGTTTATTATCCAGGTATGTATATGAAGGACTGGGGAAATTAACAGTCAAGACTTTCTTAGAGGAAACAATCAGAGGAAAGAAAGTATAATATTGCATATTCTTGAGACTAACTGGGAATATTTCCTTGCTGATGAAACTGTTATGGACAAAGTCCATGGTTGGTTTTACATGAATGTATAAATTAAATTGAGTGAATGGATAGATGCTACATATCAGTGAAATATGTGTGGATATATAAATGGAAAATTGAAATAAAGTGCTTTCAGTTTCAGCTTTGTAATTGTGTATATCATATAATTAAAAAGCAAACATTTGTCTTGTCTTTTGACAAGACCTTTAGAAATTTTATGAAATTAGAAATTTTGAAGTAAGCAAACAGTAGAAAAAATAAACATAGAAAAAAAGCTTCAGTTCTTTATTTCAAATACTACTTTTTAAAGAGAAGTAATTAGGGAATTATTTAAAATAGATTTAAAAACAAACAAACAAGCCAATAGGTGATTACCATTTCTAATGACTTTAATATGGACATTTTTATCAATTCTTCAGCTGATAAAATGTACTCTTGCCTGCAAGCTTGGTAAGTTAATTTAGACTCCTATAAAACACTGTTAATAACATTATTAACTGATTTCCACTTCTTATAGAAATAACTAGATAAAAGTACTCCGTTGAAAATATTTGTCCTATGACAATTTCCATAGCTGATTCTATTTGTTCCAAGAGCTGTGGCAGTTGGTCTCTTGTCCCAAAGGCATTGACCTGAACAATGTTCACGGATGTAACATGAAAAGTAGCCCACTTTTTCAGATACATGAGAATATGTGGGAACTAAAGGCTTGCAAAAGAGAGGTTTAAACTGTAAAATAAGATGCTATAAAAATCACACTCTATTTTAAGAAAAATAAAAATTATGATCTTTGGATCACCATATCATTCAGGTATTTTTTTTTTTTTTTTTTTTAGTGACATGGTCTGTAGCTGCGCACAGAAGAAAAAGATTCGGGCAGATTTAGGTAGAGACATGGCCAGATTCTGACAGGTGTAAACTGGTATAACTTTGTAGAAGATTGGCTCAGACTGAGTCTCTGGCTCAGGCTATGCATAATTGAACATACAGACATCATGACTATTTGATTTAACCTTGGTTAATGCATCTGAGCCTGCAGTATTGCTTAGGGGAACAAAATAAGTGGCTTGGATTTAACCATTAGCTTTTGCTTTCTGATTACTCCATTATGTTTGAGCTTTGAATAAGCTTATTTTTTTTCTGCCCAGAAGCCTCAAACCATGAATTGGGAATGACATTTCACTGAGAAAAAGAGTATAGAAACGTAAAAAGCAGAAAGATGTATTAACCTTCTGTACTTTTCTTTGATAAAAAGATATTAAAAAGCTGGAAGATAATGTCATAATTATCTATTGTCTGTTCAGAAAGATCTAGAAAAGATGTAGAAAATACCCTGGTTAGTCATTGCATAAAGGTGATGTAGTGGCACAGTATTATACTGACAGAACCAGTATAATTTTTTTTCTTTATACCAGGGGTACAAGAATGAGTCCTGACTTGCATTCTTCTAACCTTGGGGAAAATATTCCAAGGACAAGAATGCGATCTGTTGATACAGAGGGAAAAAAAAAAAAAAGGACATTTTCCTGCATAGCAAATTCTATGGGTGACTTCTGAAAGAATCTGCTCTTTTTTATTTTGTTGCTTTAGAAGAGTTGTGAGGGAATATGCTGATATGCCCCCAAATTTCTTTGGCAAAAGATGGCTGTCAATCTTTGATCAAAAAATTTCTCTTTAATAAATATTATGCATGGCATTCTCATGTCATATATATACTTTAAATTTTATTAATTAACATCAACCTTTATTAAAATATACACGAGTTCAACAAAATATATATTCCAGAGAAGGTTTCTCTTAGTCTTCTATTATTTGGGGGGGAAGGGAGGAAAAAATACTTTGTTTTGGAACATATTTTATTTTTAAAATTCACAGATAAAAGAGAATTGTTTTCCTTCATGTGTTTTGCATTTTTGTCTGACAAAAAAATAGAATCATAGAATCACCTAGGTTGGAAAAGACCTTCAAGATTATTGAGCGAAACCATTAACTCTGCTCCACATGTCCACTGCTAAACTACGTCCCCAAGCACCATATCTACATGACTTGTAAACACAGCCAGGGATTCAACCACTTCCTGGACAGCCTCTTGTAATGCTTGACAAAACTTTCAATGAAAAAAATCTTCCTAATGTCCAACCTAAACCTCCCCTGGCACAACTTGAGGACGTTTTCTCTCATCCTACCTCTTGTTACCTGAGAGAACAGACCGACCCTCACCTTGCCACAACCTTTCAAGGAGCTGTAGAGAGCAGTAAGGTCTCCCCTCAGACTCCTTTTCTCCAGGATAAATAGCCCCAGTTGCCTCAACCACTCCTCATAAAACACATTCTCTAGACCCTAAAATATCCTATTCATAAAATATTCAAATTATATTTTGTGGAATGTGAATAACTGGCTTTGGACAGGCTCAAGAGGAGAAGAATTACAGAAGAATTAAAAGCAGAAGAGAAAAATTAATCGTTTACTTATCGTAAATAGAAGCTTATGTTTTATTCATATTACATATAACTAATAACTTCCATATTTTACTTATGAAAATTGGAGGGATGATGGATAAAGCTGGTTGAAATTTAATAGTTGTTTCTGCAGAGAAAAATGACTCCTTAATCTAATATTTTTATGATAGCTTGTGTTTCCCTTAACAAATCGGATATTTGAAATCTGAGTTTTCAATGCCAAATTTCTTGTATTTTTCCTCTGATGATTTTTTGGTTTTTTTAAAGAAAGAAGCCACAAAGAATTGTTTGTCTCCCATTTCTTTTTTTTTGTTGTGGTTGTTATTTTCTTGATCACTATATGATGCTGTAATCACAGACACTTTCCCCACGGAATAGTATGGAAAATATGGTGAGTTATAATTAAGTGGTGATAAAATTAGCAAAAATAATCAGCTATTCACAGAGCAAATTAACAGTGGGAAAATGCTACCAGAGAAAATAAGTTCTTATTATATCAGAGATACATCAGGAATACAGGCATGTTTATAATTTCTCAAAACAAAGTGTGTCCTTCTCCCATCTCCCTAGAATTAACATACACAGGTTGTAAAGACATGTTTTAATTTACAGTTTTCCCTGAGATGTTCTTGGGAACATTACCAAACTGAACACAAACCAGAGCAACACTATGTGGCAAGAAAATAACTGATGCACTTAGGTCAACTTAAACTTCCATCTCTTCGCTTTTAATAGAAGACCAACCATATATAATCACAAAGGAAGATAAATTACTTCCTGCCTTCTTTTTCTGGGTTTTTTTTCTTGGTTTTTGGGAATTTGGTTTTTTGTTTTTTTTTTTTTTTTTGGCTTGATTAATTTACTCCAGGAATAGAGCAAAAGAATTTAAAGAATGACCAACATTTTTCCATCCCTGCACACAAAATAATACATTAAAGGTAAAACGCTTCATTTACTGCAGAAGCAGTTGGGAGATTTTTGACACAGCCAGGAAATTGTGAGCTGAGTTTCTCCAGGAACATTTGCTGTGGCTTCTTGTGGATAACATTATTAAAGAGTCCTTCATAAGGGATATTTCGCACTTCAGTTGGTACAATGGCCATCGTTCTTAGAGGCTTTTCATGTCATAAAGGAAGAGGACAAATGGTAGCTATTAGAAGTATAGATGGACCTCAAAAACATAGGTAGCCAGGGACCAGGGTGTGAATATGACAGGGGAAAAAAAGAGAAAACACCATAGATAGATAGATAGATAGACAGACAGACAGACATTTGGATGGGGCAGCAGAAAAAGGGAGGAGTGGGACAATTTATTCTTCATATATTTTTCTCCCAGACTACTTCTTCTGTGATTCACAGTGTCTTAAAAGGAATTACTGTTCTCATTCCTCTTCACTAGTAGATAGAAGATCTTTCTTCTTCAAGGAGTCCTCTAAAAAATGACAAGCCCTTGAAGCAAGCTTTACCTTCAGCCACTGGGACTTCACTTGATTGATCTGAGGCCTCTTCCAGCCTCCTGAAGTTTCTACTCTCTCATAGTGATCACACTAATGGAAACCTGCATCTGTACTTTATAAGCAACAGCAATGGTGGCATCAAAAAGGTGGATTTACTGCATATTTGCATCTGCATGTGTCCCAGTCTCTCTACTCCTTCTACACATCTCCTCAGACTTTTAGGTCTCCCCTTGATGAGGATTTCTTCCTGTAAACCTCCTATAATTATGTTTTTTCTTTGTATGGGCTGCTAAAAGATATGAGCAATTTTTTGCTGCACAATCATCTAGGGCTATATCCATATGTAACTGATGGACACTCCTGCCTGATGAAATTAGCCTCTCTACTAACTTCCTACATGACCCAGTGAATGTGACTGATGTAACATTTTATCCAGCAATATGTAGATCCTAAACAGAAATTATTACTTTGAATTATTTCTACAGTGCCAAGCAGGTATGTCTATGCAAAGAGATTAGATTGATATGTGTTTTGTTTACCGATAAACTCTTCTTAGCCTTACAAGATGAAATCACAGAAGAAATACCTTTTAGGTAAAATTGTTTGCAAACTAGGTCTGTACACTATGTGGTTGAAGGATAGAGGAAGTGAACAAAATTCTACACTTTGCAGGCCAGAATCTGTCCCTAATTTTCTGGTTGCATCGGCTAAGTTGTGGGTACTTGAACTTCAACACTGAGTTTTCTTTAATTAAATGCCTCATTCATATATTCCTGGCATCTAATCACCAATGGGGAAGAACCAGGTCTATTATTTGAAGCCACTATCAATGGTTCTGTCACTGAAGTTAGACTGCTAGCTACCACTTTCTAAGAGTAAGTGTCCAAAACTAGAATTAAAAAAAAAAATTTTGGAAGGCAAGTATGGCATCATACTTGAGGGCAGTAGTCAACCTCTAACTATGGGATATTAAAATAAAACTTTCCCAGGGCAAAGAATATCTTGTAATGATTCTTCTGAGTTTTTTTGTGTCTACCACTGAAGCAGCTGACACCAAACATTGTTAATGATGGAGAGTGGGTATGCATGGCTGCTTCACCAGTGGAAGCTATATTTGTCTCCTAAAAGGAAAAAACTGTATAGACATTTATGTCTACAAATGGTTTGATCTTTATCTAGAGTTGAACATTCCGGACTTTGTTGGGATTCATGTGAGCACTGCATTGAAACAGGTTTTTAGTGGCTGATGCAAATTGTCTTAATCTGTGTCAGCTGAAAAACAGATACCATTGCTTCACAGGTGGTGTACACAGATTATTACTCAGTCTGCAATGGCAAATACCATCAATTATTATATTAAATTCTACATAGAAATGTCATTAGATATATTAGTAACTACAATCATATGTCATCCTTGTGCAAATATTTTTAAAGAGCTGTTGAAAGTAGTATCTATTTTGTATAGAGGATTCATCAAGTGTGCTGGACAACTGGCTGTTTCTTGCAATGGACTTGGACTTGCAATCAGATGAACTGGTATTTGTTGATTAGGAGGACTGAGATAGAGAGAAAAGCATGTATTTGTCTGTAACTGAAATGGTGTAACATCTGCTTGTTTCAAGAGTCTGGAGCCCAAGAAATGTCCTGGTCCAGCTTTGCTAAAATGGAGAAATGGATGGGAAATCATTCAGAAGTAGTGACCATAAGGTTTTGTTCTCTTGTGCATTTGCCAATGCCCCCAAATGCACTAAAAAAAACCCAATAGCATGATGACATAATTTGTATCTAGTTTTGATCACTAAATGATTTTCATAGAAATTTTCATAGAATTACATGTTGTATCTCCTCAGGTTATGTCTCTTCCTGGCTGAGTATATGCCCTCACTAATCTAAGATGCACACAATGGTGAGATCCAGGTGTTCACCAGCACAAAATGTGTATGTACACACAAAATATACACATCATACAAACACTCACATGCACAGATATATATACAGTATGTATACACCACATATATGCCCCATCACCCTTACAAGTGCATGTAAATTTCTGTACAGAGCAAATCCAAATGCATGTCTCCAGTGAGAGCAAAGGCACATGGCAAGAAAGTGGCAGTGAAGATCGCTGAAGGGCAAAGTCCAAAAATGTACTATGGTAGGTAACTAAAGATGAAGTCTACATGTAGGTTCAAAAACTGATCACAGAGCAACTCATTAAGGCATTTGCGAAGGACTAGGTAAATTTTGCTATATGTATGACATCAATAATCTGATGCATCCTGTCCAGTTACTGAATTATGAATAAAGCTTCAGAATTTCTTCTGACATTTAAAACATGTCAGGACATGGTATTTGTCTCAGATGCTGTACACCATACCCAGACAGTGGATCAGAGCTGACTCTCAGAGTGGGGATCGTCACTTGAAGGAGAACTGGGTGAGTTCTCTGAACAAGGAGCCTTGAATAAAGAAATACAGTCCTTTATTCTTCATCTAAAGATCAGAGTAATTTCCTACCTCTCTTAATCTATGCTTCCAGAATTCCTTCCAGTTTAAGGTTAGGGAGAAAAAAAGCGTGGTCAGTCATGCAGCATTAATTAAAAGGCTGAGCTCACTTCTCTGTGTTATTTATGAAGTAAAAAATTGATATTGTCCAAATTAAAGATGGATAATTCTTATTTTTCTGGTTTTATTCTCATAACAGTAAGAATGTTGTTTGTTAACAGCATTGGTCCTTTTATTTTCCAGGAGATGAATTTAGATTTTCATTTTATTTTTGTACATATCTTCTGTTTAGAAAAGTCTACCAAGCATGCCCTGATATAATTTTATTTTAGGCATATAAAATGACCAAGTTTAGAAAGTTCTTACAAGAAACTAATTCTTGTGTTCTTTATGTAGTTTAGCACTTTTTCTAATTGCTTTCAGGCCTGAAAACACACTTGACCTGACTAGCCACACTATTTTCTTGTGCAGTCAAATATACCTCATCAATATATTTGTTGAATGCCTTCATAATAATTTCCCAGTAAATTTTGTGTAAAGATATATGACTATGGTGTGCAAAGCAATAGAAATTAGTGTATCTTCTCTACTGATCTAAGCACCTGATATGAGTATCACTTAAATACCATTTTTCATCAGCCCTTTTGAAATTAACCACCTATACAACACATTTTGTATACAATCCGGAAATGAAAAGGGATAAAAGAAAGGCAACAGTCACATGTTTTCAAGCGTAGATTGGGTATTTGTCATGTTAGCTCTGAGCACAAATAGAAGTACTCCAGTCTTATTCCACTGACATCAATGAGAATTTCCACAGGATATGATTTGAAAAAAAAAAAAAAAAAAAAAAAAAGAAAAAAGTCTCAAGAATGAACTTTTAATACTAGGATGAGTGAGAAAATATAAAAATTTGGCAAAAAAGATGAAAGGAAAAACAATAGTTAACAAAGATAAGACTATAATGGCATGAAATATACACAGTATGGTTTCATCTAACTCACCTTGTTTCAGTCTAGTAAGATTTCATAAAGTTTCCTGAATAACTCTAAAACTGAAACAGGAACATTTTCTTGAAGTGACTTCAATATTACAGAACACCTCAGGAGGTCTATAAACTTGTTAAAATATTAAGAAAGACATAACTGTTAAAAGAGCAGTTTTTCAATCAGCTCCCAGGTAGAATAAGAAAAAAAATGTTCCTAAGGGTTCAAAGTAACACTGTTGCATTGAAAGCTGATGTTGCTCAGTTCATTTAGAAAATACTATAAACTACTTTACTATAGGATTTTGGTAAAGGGATCTGTCAATAATAAGAAGGATTGAATATGCACTGCAAATTAATTGTTTTCATTATTTTGAGAGAATTTTCAAAGATTCAATATCCTTCTGCTGTGGTTTACTCTAAAAGCCATATGAAACTTGCCATTTTTAATCAAATGAAAACGTCATAATTACATAATCACATTGTGGGAAGTATGCTTACACTTTGGACAGATACACAATTTGATCTTTAGTTATTCCTGAGGATTTTTGTTTTAAACAAAAACTTTTGTACTAAACACAACCACAAAGAGTAGCTTTCAACATGCAACAAATTTAGTCTGTGAACAAATTCTGTGAGATTTGTAATAGTTAAATTTTAGGATAGCTAAAGAATTTATTTAATTGCAAACAGAACTCCCCATGTTCATTCATGCCTGAGTAAATTCATGTTAGAGTACAACATGAATACTTCTTTTCAAGGTTCAATTGTTCTCTTGTTTACAGCTTTTAGGTGATTCAATTTTTAGCAACATGTTAAAAGAAAAACTCTCACCCTTTCAAAAAGTTATTCAAGAATAAGTCAAATATACTTCCTCATCATTTCCTCCATTGCTTGATAGGTTGGGATTTTTCTTTGCAGAAACACTGTTGAATTTACTCCTACTATACCACTGCTAGGGTAACAGGAGAGACACAGGCTTTTATGGACACCTTGTTTTTTCACTGAGCCCATAATCTCAGAGGGTTTGACTGTCAGTTATGCTTCTCATATTTATGGAACTAATTCAGATCTTCAAGAACTACACAAAGGGAAATGTGGATTTCTGAACACCTTGTTGCCCCAGCAAGACTTTGTCAGAGATCCTGAAGAGCAATGTGCATGATGAAGACTGTAGGCTTGCTGATGCATTCTGGTAGCTATTGCCAGGCCAACCACCACAGCCACAACTAGAAATATCAAATTCATATGGAATTCTGTAGAAATGCAAAGGGATGTATTCAATATCAGACTTAGTTGAAATAAAATATTTAAATTTAGATATGTATGGGATGTATAAAACATATATAAGTATTTACGGATAGGCTTGGTAGCTCGGATTTTGTGGAGTTTTCTGTTTATATGAAATACATGAAAATGAAGAGATAAAAATAAGTGAATCCCTAATGGAATGGAAACTATTATTGTTATCCAGCTGTAGTAACTACGTCTTGATTAGCAACAATGAAAAGAAACTTTGGAAGTATCAGAAAAAAGATGGCTGAGAGAAAGAAGGAGGGAAAGTTCAGGGAGAAAGGTGAAGAAAGTATATATTCTTGTTTGTAAACAGTAACAAGACTTAAATTTAATCCCCATGAAGGGAGATTTAAGATTCACTATGACAATTTTTCATAGATCTTTTAAGAAAGCATCCTTTGTGCAGCATTATATATCAATCTAATTAATAAATATATTAACAAGATATATCAGCAATTGATTTAAGACATTTATGTCCAGTCTAACCTCTCTTTACTGACATAGTTAAATTGATCTAATATCTGAGGCTTTCTATATATTAGGGATAATACACAGAGTAACCTTGTTCACTTGTGTTGAGTGGAAAACAATTACAGTATGTTTTTGTAACTCAAGTGAATGGACATCTAAGGTTTCTTGCTTTTTAAGCTTTTGTACTGTTTAACAAAATCAAGAGAACAGAATTTGTCTTGAAATTTTGATATACACCTCACAGTACAAGGGCTGCAGCTCATAAAGTAATCCTGATTGAAAGATTTATCTTCTGGAAGAAATCCATGTGGATAAAGTGGCTAGATAAGAGAGGATGGAATAGCATAGAGTCAAAATAGGTTCTTATGCTTTTCCAAATGGCATTCTTTTGTTCATTGTGTAAAATATTCTAATAGAAAGGTTCAGTGTACATATTAATTGATGAGATTTAGGAGCAGCAGATATGAAGCCCATACACATTATCTCTGATTGGCTCAGAAAGCAAGTTTAATGGAGTGTAACAAAATAATAATATAATGCTTTCTTTCTGGGTCAGCTGAGGAACACCTGGATAGCACTCAGTTGAGAATGTGTGCAGAAAAATAAGTTTCTTTCTCTGGGGTCTTGTCCCAAGAGGTAGCACATTAGGAGATAAGTTTGTTGTATAAGAAAAGCAGCAATGGGTCCCATTGCTATTTTTATCCCTGAAACAAAGTTTGTTTATTTACTGTATAATTTAGTATATTATTTAAAGAACAAGTTAGGTTTGGGACAAGAAAGTTCTTTTTAGCTGAAAGTTGTGTCAAACTTGAACAGTTAATCTAATAAAAAACATTATTTCATCCTAGAAAAAAGTGATGAAAACTTTTCTTCTGTTAAACTCTACCTTGGGCTTGATTCAGGAAAATGCTTAGGCCTCCACTGAAACTGTCACTTTCAGACTACCATCTAATATCATGACTGACTTTAAGAACATGTATATTATGTTCACTGATTTCACAAGGAGAAACATTCACTTCAAACTAGGCATCACCTTAAGTACTGTCCTTCAGAGAGATGCTTTCCAGAAGTGGATCAATGATAACCATATTAGATTAATCTGAACATGGCTATCTTGCACACACACAAAATCCTTTATTACTTCATCCCTCTGATTACAAATAGACTAAAAGGTATTACTGCTTTTTATCAGTTTAACTCATATTTCACACATATATAAAGCTTATCATGGTGGTATTGATAACCCTTTTTACAGTCCTTGACAGGGATCACTTGTAAAATTTGGAATAAACAGAAATTTGGGTTAGTACAGGAAAGTTAGGAAGTGTTTACATAGTCTGAAATTGTGGTCATCTATACCTAGCCAAAGGGGAACATCTAATTTTCTAGTTTACATAATTGAATTTTTAACTGGTACACAGTGAAAAGCCTTTTTTTTTTCTTGCCCTGAGAGAAACAAACTCTAATTATACTGTATGCAGGCTGCAGCATTTAAATAAGCAAATAGTAGTCTATTCTTGACATTTCCTCTTCTGGGGAAAACAAAACAAAACAAAACAAAAACCAAAGACAACCCCACCTAAAACTGTAGGAAAGACTTGAATGTTTTAAAAATTACTTCCTAAAGTCAAAATTGCCTTGCTATTTAGTCAAGTAATTTGGGTCTAGTAGGCATACTAATGATTTTAAAAGACAACCAGATGCATGTTTCATTTTACACTTCCGATTTTTTTATCATTTCAGTAATGTTAACATATGCCCTTTTCATATGAACAGCTAATGACTTATAAGCTTCTATGAAACACAAGAGCAATAGGAAGTCCTTACTTGGAATACTGCCATAGAAAAGAAGTGACCCAGGCTGATTGCCTTCTCTTAAACAACACTTCGCCGATGAGTCTCATCTGAAACAAAGGAGAAAGAAAAGCCATTTCTGGTAACATCTATAAAGCATTAAAATCTCTCTGGATACTCACAAAATGAGCTGTGCTTCAAAGATTCTGCAAATCAAAGTCAACCACAGATGAAGAAAAAAATCTAGAAGGTAGGAACAAGGTCTGGGGATAAATTCTGTCTTGCTCAGCACTATAGATAATCAAATGCACTAGGACAAGCAACTTCAATAAGAAATGATATTTTACCTCTAATGTTAAAAAGTAACTGTTCCCAACTCCTTTCCTTCTAAGAAAACATAGCCCCTGCAATGTGAATTAAAGGATGTCATTTTTCCAAACTTCCTGCATTTACATAGGGTGTTTCCATTATGAATTGCTTTTACAGTACCCTGATCTACCATCCCTTAAGCTGTGTGTAGGAGGTCCCTTCAGATGTGTGGAGCCCTCATAGGTCCCTACAGTCCTTCTTTATCGACCTCTCAGGCCTCTGACTATTTTATAGACAGGCTGTTATGGGTTACTTTTTGCTGCAGCAGTAATGTCTAGAAGAAGACTCATGGACATCAGTTTAAGTGTGATTTAGAGGCTGGAATGGTTAATAACACCATCTATACTCCACTTCAAACCCAGTCTAGTTCAATATGAACTTTTGTAATTGGCAAGCCTAAGTCAATCTTACTGAGAGAGACATGATGTAGACGTACTGCTTCCCATCTCTCTCTGTCTTGGCCTTCCTGTGTATGCCTCATTCCCAGCTTCCCTACTGACATTAGGGGAGAGAATCATTGGGCTCTTGTTTTGGGACAGAAGTGTCTGGACATGTATAGAAAGAAACATACCTTTCAATTACCCTCTGTACATGCTGTTGTAAATCTTCATAGCAACACTGGATTCACAGAAGCCAAAAGTTTTCTTACCAACAACCCACAGAATTATGCCATCAGGGGTGAATAAATTTAACAAGTGTACAAAACCATGCATTGGCTCTGCCACAAATAGTATAGGGAACAGAGGAACATAGTTAGAGCTGGCTACCAAATAACCATTCAGACCTAACTTACGGTAGAGAAACTCTGATGAGAAAGTGATTTCACCCATAGAGTCTAAAATGTCATAGTACTCAATTTCAATACCCTCAAACATAGGTGCTTTTTCTTCTTTCAAATAAGGTGAATGCATTTGGATAATTATCTCTTTCTCTATATGCACTGATATGTTGTCACAGCTTTTACGTGAGGACCAATTAATGCAATTCACCACAATTCACTACAATTCACATGGAGACCAATCTGAAGTCCTGTCCTGGTTAGAGTGAGAACAGAACTAATTCTGTTCTGTAATTTTTCTTTTCAGCTCACTTCTTCTAACTAACTTCACTTTCCGAAGTCAGCAGCCTGTTCTCACAGACAGTGTCTGCTTCCAGCAGTGATAACCCCATGTTTAGAGTTACTACCAAGGATTAGTGTGCAGACCAAAGCCAGTGCTGGATCTTGTGTAACACATTGGGGGGTTCAGAAAAGTGAAAGGGAGGAGAGGAGAGGTGACTCTAAGCTGACCAATGAGGTATTCCATCCCATATACATCATATTCAGCATAGAGCTGAGGGATCTGAAGGGTCTTTTGGGCTCTTCTCCCTTCTTGGGCTTTTATCAGCTTTGCTTGTCTTGGCTCAAGTCTTCTTTCAGTTCCTTCCTCGAAGCATCCAAGAAGGCCTCCGTCCATTCTGCCTTCGATCCCTATCTGTGTGTTCCTGAATCCAGCACCAGAACCCAGCTCCTGAGCATATCTCCCATCTGCTATGGGGCCCAGTCTGCGACTCCCCCAGTGCCTGCTCCACAGCATCAGTGGTGATGGTGATGTAATTACCATCAGGGGGGGTTGGGTTTGATACTGGGTTTGTACATATTTGTATATATTCCATTTTTATTATTATTAATTTCATCTTCATTAAAGCTATTCTAGTTTCCTTTTCTAATCACTAATCTCTCTCCCTTATTCCCGTTCTCCTTCCCTTTGGGGAGGGAGGGGGATTAATAGAGAGCATCTGTTATAGGTCTAAGAGGCCACCCTGACCCTAAACCATGACAAGTCCATTAAAATCAAAAAGAGTCTTTGTATTGCTTCCACTGATCTATGAATCAGACCTCCAAAGAATAATAGTGAAATGAATTTTTAAAGTTCTGAACTGTGTCTCACTTTGGACAATCATTTAAAAACATAAATATTTCTCCCAGCTTCACCAAAGTCTGCCTTCTTGTGATGTCAGAAATGATTTTGAGCTTCTGGAAGAAATGGCATGTTTTGGGATTCAATTAATTTTCACTTTGCGTGGACTGACCTATATCAAAGATTCTGTCATTATCCTTCCTTTTATAGCACTTCTGTTTTCAGGTTATCAAACATGCAATTCAAATTATCCTGGGCTCATTTGCAAAATTCTCAGATATTTGATAAGCCTGACCCCATGGGAATCTCTGTGAAGTCTTTTGAATAATTTACTGAAAAAAAGCGCAAGACTGTTTGCATCTTCAGGCTCATTTGCCTGCTATTATAGATGAGAGGGTTTCTGCAGTATATTGATCGGGAAACAAAAGAACTAGTATAAGTAAGTGCACAAAAAAAAGACTAAAAATAAAAAATTAGTAAAATAGTGGAAAATGTCATGCTTTGATCTAATGTAATTGTCAGATAATCTGAAAGAGGAAATAGTTTGAAAATAATCAGGAAGAAACAGGAATCGTGTCTTAGGTCTGCAGAGATACTTAAGCGTCTATGTCAGATGCTCTCTTTACCTTTATATTCACCTGTCTATTTTTCCACCAGTGTTCAAGTAGAGTAAGGTAATAGGCTCCCCAAAGCTCAGAGTCCTACCTTAAAGAAAAGTTTCACTGATTCCGAGTCAGCCTTCTTACAAAAAAAGGAAGTTTAATTAACTGCAATGGTTCCAAGTTCCTTTAAAATACTCAGGCAATTTGGGCTTACTGAATGATTCCTAAACCTTCTTCTGGTGGGGTGTTTATGTCAGCATCCTCAGCTATGGAAAGCTGAGCATCAAGTCCATGCTGCACCACAAGGCTTTGATGTGACTTCCATCTTGTATGGGTAAGGACCACCCTAGATGATGCATCTTTGAGTAAAACAGCCCATATTGTATACAGTTTGAAATACACATTGACACCTACTTCTCATCTATCAGCTTCTAAACCATCAAAATTCCATTCACTTATTTCCCATGTCATAGAATCATAAAATGAATTGAATCCTTTCTTTACTTAACTAGGATTGGGCTACTTATCAGATATGCAACTTCCCTGCTACTGTTGGTGTGGATCCTGGAAATGTAATAAGGTCCAAGAACCTGCCAGTAGGACCGTTGAGATTTAGTTATGGAAATGTCTACACACTTTTAACAAACTCATCTGTTATTTGAAATAAACATCAAGGAAAACAAAACAAAACAAAACAGGAAGATTTGTCTTTTCAAAAGGTTCTAAGATATGAAATAACTCAACCATAAGGAAGGGAAGCATTGAGAATTTACAGAGCTTATAACTTCACAACTCTGTTGTAGAAATCCAAAACAAATGAAACAGTCTGAAGAAGACTGTATAAACCACTACTTGTTCTAATAGTACATTAATAGAAATTAGTAGCATAGTTAATGACATTAACAGATAGAAATTAGACTATGAATGTCCAGGTTAGTTTAGCACTTCAGTTAGTGGAGTAAAATACAACAGGAAGGAATTTGGAGCTCTCTTGATCAAAAGCTGAGAATGAGTAAAACCTGCAGAACAACTTTACAAAAGCAAATGAAAGACTGCAAGATACAACTGGAGGTCACTCTGACTGAAGCTGAAAGGAATTAATTTAATGCAGACATTATTTTTGCATCAAGATATAGAAGAACATACAGTTAAGACACCAGAAAGAAATTGTATCTGCACATATACCAGATTGTATGATAGATAGTTCTGTGGAAGCCATCATCCTTACCATCCTAATCTGTCTGATTGGCTACTGACAGAGGTAGGATGCTCAAGAGTTTTATTTCCCTAAGATGTGGTCTCATCTAATGACTGTCAGGAATGGTTGCTCCCTGGGAGAAGCAGAAAAGCTTGTTCAATGTAAGAAGAGATGTTGGTGAAAACATGACTCTGTATGTGCCTAAAGCATGCTTTTTACTCCCTGTCTTCAAAGCCAAAGTATTATGTTATTTAGCAGCACATTTCAGTGATAAACAGGTCTAATGAACATGACATATTCAGTGGTAAAATTAGTAGGGGGTGGGGAAAGAAGCTAGTGATATTGAGAGTCCACTTCCACTTAAGACTATGTCTCAGCATCAAAAACCATGGATGGCCTTAGACTGAGCAATGTCAGTGAACACCACTGAGGAACCAGTTACATGCAAGGAAGGGTTTAATCCATTACACTCTTACACTTAGAGATATTTTTTGATTGAGTGCTTCCTTATTTTCTTAAGGAAAAAAAGTCTGCTTTTTAAATGAAAGCATATTGCCAATTTTTCTTTGAAGGAACTGGCAATTCAGAAATGCAAAAGAAAACCAACCAACAAATGGAACATCAGTGCTGTGTTGCATCCATACATTAGGTAAAAGGAAGGTATGTCAAAAGGATAACTGTCAAGCTCACCCAATGCACAATCTGGATGAAGGCAAAAGGATTACACCAAGTGTGATTCTGGATTCTTATGATTCTGAGAAATGTCTCCATCTCTGAGATGGTGGTGAGTCTGTGACTGTGACTGTTGATACTCCAGAAATATTACAGATTTCAAAAGTATGACTTCTTCTATCACTGTGCTGGAAGTTCTCTGATTTTTAAAGTCTATTACAAAATAAACTGCATTCATCAGCACTGCATACCTGTTGTTGATCTTTGCATCCTGAAAGAGAGAAAAATAAATAGGGAAAGGAAAAGGGAAAGGGAAAGGGAAAGGGAAAGGGAAAGGGAAAGGGAAAGGGAAAGGGAAGGAAAAAGAAAAGAAAGAAAAGAAGAAAAAAAAAGAGAAGA
>JANVCC010000021.1:25833907-25857120 GCA_025345505.1 Todiramphus chloris collaris | reverse complement strand
AAAAGAAAAGAAAAGAAAAGAAAAGAAAAGAAAAGAAAAGAAAAGAAAAGAAAAGAAAAGAAAAGAAAAGAAAAGAAAAGAAAAGAAAAGAAAAGAAAAGAAAAGAAAAGAAAAGAAAAGAAAAGAAAAGAAAAGAAAAGAAAAGAAAAGAAAAGAAAAGAAAAGAAAAGAAAAGAAAAAAGAGATCTGCTGCTACTTTATCTTTGAAGTGGCCAGGCTGCAAGGGGAAGTAGTTAATTCCCCATGGGTAGGCACAAACATTCCTTCACTTGTGACATGTGTAAAGGTTGCTGTTCAGAGCAGACTCTTTTCAGGACCCATTTCTTCTGGGCACTTACATTTCTAAACCCCTCAAGAGGGCTGTACTTGTGAAAAAGAGTGGAAGCTCTGGTGTTCTGGTCTAAGATTACACCAGCATTTTTATGAACAAACTTTGGATCAATCCAGAGTTGGAAGTGAACATGAAAAGTGTCAGTAACTCTTTTATAAGTCTTTTTGTGGTGTATCTGATTGACCCACATTACGATGTACAATAGCATGAAAGAGTGTTAGTAATCAGTGCTAATGAATACATGTACCTACCTGATTCATATACTGGGCATTACCCCTCACTAATGCTTTTGTTTTGCATTCATTAAAATTCCCATCATGACACAAAATGCTGAACATTTACTATAACAAAAACAAAAGCAAACAAAAAAATGAGACACATTTATTGCAAATTTCAGTCAAAAAACATATAAATAAGGAAATCACATAGCACAGGCACATTGTCCCAATCCTACTCTACTTTAGTTCATTAATTAATGTTTTTAGAAAAGATATTTACAGTGAGACCTCAGGCAAATACTCAAGAGAGAGCTTGTGGCATAATCCTCCTCTGTCTTCCCCTCTTCCCCTTCCCCCACCTGCAAAGAAGACTGGTTACTCATTTCTTTTTTTTTCCTTTAGAGTCCAGGAAAGACTTGAGAAATTCAGTGTTCATGGTTTAGATTATATAAGCTATTACATAAATCTCCTTCTCAAACAAACTTCTTACAGATCTGAAATGGACATTTGCTTGCTGAATTTTGGTAGAATTATTATTATTGAAGTGGTTTCAAGAAATGTAAGATCCTAGTAAAAATCTGTATGTAAGTATGTATGTAAGTTACAAAAAGCTGGTTGGTTTCCCCCCCCCCCCCCCCCCCAATATTTAGCTTGCAGATTTGCCTGGATACAAAAAACACCAGAGGATGTGTTTCCATAACAATTGAATTGTCTATCTGAGATGTTTCTAATACAAGCTATCATAACTGTATTTAACAATTATTTTTATGTTTTGTAAAAACAAATGTGAACTTGAAGACTACATTGTATTCTTTTAATCAAGAAAGTATGTAACAGAACCAATTTCTTACTACATTAAAAAAAATGTTAGATGACGAAGGGTTTACAAGTAGAGCGTTTTCAGATTACAAGAGAAGAAATACATGAGTGTTACTTCTAAGGAGATGTGATTGATGTGATTGTTTGTGTAGAAGTTCAGGAATGGAGGAATCTTGAGTATAAAGAGAAGTGGATGGCCAGCTATGCTCAGAAACGTACAGCTTTGAATCTTTCCCAAGTTTGGACTTCCAGCTACAGCTGCATCTTTCTAACCTGTTAGGGAAAAATGGGAAACTAAAGTTTTTTCTCAGTGTAAAATTATATATATATATATAAAGACAAAACCAACATGTTCTACTTTGCAGCTCAGTACTGTGAAAGCATTAGCACTTGTGTCAGCATGTTCAGGCTAAAGCCAAACTAAGGGGAGATCTTACTTCTCTTTGTTCGACTATCATGGGATCTGCTTGCTGAGGTGAAGTTTATCAGACTGAGCCCTCCGGAGCTTTAGGTAAAGAAATTATTAGTTTGAGGATTAGTCTGAGGATTCCTCATGGGCATAGGTATAGAAGTCAGGCTGCTCACACCTCCCAAGATAGCAGCTATTGCTGCAGTGCACCGAAGCAGGTATAAATGTACTAGAGAAGACACAAATATGGAGAGAACGAGTCTTAAGGCATGAAGGAACAATCCCTTGAGCATGAGCTACAAAACTGGGCCTATGTGTCCCTTCAGGAAACTGGACCTTGGGTCATAACGTAAATGTGGTTTCCCTGTTGGATTGCAGATATGAGCAGCAATCATTCTGCTTTACATATATAAAGTTCCACAATTTAATTAAAACCATCATGTTCTTAATCCAGGTAATCCTGGAATCTTCTCAATTACTCCCCTTTATACAGATTCTTAGCTCCATGAGATGGGGCTCTCGTATAACTGGGATTTTTTTTTTTTTTTTTTTCTATAATGGTTATTCCCGTTCAATTAACAGAAATAATTCTATTCAAATCTCACTTTCCAGACAGTTTGCCACCATGAAAAGCAACTTGTTGGTTTTTTGAGGGTTTTTTGAAGCTTTCTCTATAATTCGTATAATCAGTCATCTGCAACATATGCAACTCATGCAGCCAAGTAAGAAACAGTACAATTCAGCTTCAATCTTATTTGCCTATGTAATGTTATTTGGTACCTTGGTTGTGCTTTTATGCTTCTGTCATAGTGGTATGAATATTTGCCACCCATCATAATCCTTCAGATCCCACATTTCATAGGTGGGGAAAGTGAAGTGCAGAAAGCAAAGTTGCCATTTGCCCAAGCCTATGACAAATAGGTAATATGGGAAAACAGAATCTATGCATTCAGATTCTTTGCACCGTGTTCCAAGTACACATAAATATCCACATAAATCATCTTAATGCTGGAAACACAGTAATAATTACTGTGGGAAGGGAAACGTGTAGAAGGTTTTTGCCAGATTTCCCAAAGCACAGAAGCAGCCAAAAATTCTGGTGCAGTAATTGCCTACTATTTTATGCAACCTAATTCCAGATAAACACTGAGCAATATATTTTATTATATACTTTTTCTAGAAGTACAAATATTGGATTCTGTCTGTTGCAGCAGAAGTGTAGATGTGGTATTGGTGTCAGACCAAAGCTGTCCTTCAGCCTTTGCCATCATGCTGTGCAACTGGGATTTGTTTGATGTTGAAAAAGAAGGAAAACAAACAGAAACCCCAAACCAAGAAACCCCAAACCAAGAAACCCCAAACAAATAAACAAAAAGTTTGTTTCTTGAAGAAGACCAAAAATAGACTGCAGCTGATCCTCACTAAGCAGTCTTCTTGAAAGCTTGGCTTTTTAAAGTTACTTAAAAAAAAAACAGAACAACTTTTCTGAGGGGAAACTACCATATTCTGCATGATGATGGGGAAGCCCAGCCCATATTCAGGCATGCTGCATTTTGGACCTTACCCAAATGATTTTCTTCTCATCCTTATTCACTTCATGATACAACTCAACTCATTAAATATTTCAGAGTCATATTAAATCCAAGACAAAGCTTTTCCATTCTGCCAAGCTGTTCTGAGATGTAATTCTATTATATCCACCCCACTCCTAAGCAGGGATTTCCTCTTACTCAATTCTGAGTAATAATTTGGAAGTGAGACATTGGTATTCCCTCTGAATGACTAGGACAAGCTTGTAGTTCAGGATGAATCACTTGCACAGCAGTTACACTGAGGAGAGGGCAAATTCTGTTGTCATTGATTCTCATTTTGTAGCTGGAGTATATATTTTCCACTCACTTCATTTGCTTCATCAACATCAATTCAGACTTTCAGCAAACCACACTCTTGTCAAAAATTATTGCAGGAAGAAAAGTTTGAGCAAGTATGGTCACTCATTTCCCTCAGGGCAAATTGCCTCCTATCAACCTTCAGAGGATGTTCTTGAAAAGAAAGCTAGAGATTGTGTAATTTTTTTATTCTTTAGTGAGAAAGTCACTGCACCTGCTCTGTGAGGGCAATCATACCAAGATCCTGTAGTTTATAGTCTCCTTCAAGCAACATTTCCATAGACCTTCTGTGGAACTTTTCCATCCATAATCCCTGCATTCCTGCTGCTTCCAGATGGAAGATCAGTAGCTCTTGAAATCATAGAATCATAGAATGGTAGGGCTTGGAAGGGACCTCTGGAGATCTTTGAGTCCAAGTCCCCTGCCATCTCAAGATCACCAAGGACAGGCCACACAGGAACATACCCAGGCAGGCTTTGAAAGTCTCTAGAGAAGGAGACTCCACAACCTGCTGCTGGGCAGCCTCTTCCAGTGCTCTGTCAACCCCACAGTAAAGAAGTTTGTTCTCATGTTCAGGTGGAGCTTCCTGTGTTCCAGTTTGTGACCATTGCCCATTGTCCTATCACAGGGCACCCCTGAAAAGAGTCTGGCCCCTTCTACTTGACACCCACCCATCAGATACTTGTAAACATTAATATGATGCCCTCTCAGTCTTCTCCAGACTAAACAGCCCCAATAACCTGAAAAAACAGTAGCCCAAGAGATTACTTTTCAAAATGAAATTGGCCAAACTGAACTAGCTCAGTCTGACATTCTTTCTGAGCACAATTTCCACTATAGAGGCTGAACTGACGTCTTTGTAGCATACTACAAGGCTGCATTGAAAATTCTCTTATTGTACTGTTTCTGTGTTGCAAGGGCGACAGAACCAGCATTTGGGTCAAAAACTATACTTATAAAATTTACTTTAAGTACTGTATCCAGTAAAAAAGAATTTCATCAAGATGGGGTGTGGAAAGAAATCAGTCACCATTGGCAAAGACCAGTCATCTTTTCCCTTATGAACAATCTGATCAGGCATGTTTCACATGTATAATAGCTTACAAAAAAAAAAAAAAAAAAAGATAGCCACTATATTTACAAGAAGACTCAGAGGAACTGGAGGCCAGTTCATAAGCAAGCATTTAGATTTTTTACAGTTCAAATGTCTGCAAACTGTCACAGAGTGAAAACAAACAAACAAACAAACAAAAACAAACACAAAACCCCAGCTCATATATAACTGCCCACATCTGTGTTTCAAGACAGAAAAAAAAGTTCAAATTGTGATGCTGAGCATAGCAATGCCTACAAATTTCATGAACAGAACTGAAAATACTGAATTAAGAACATGCATCTAAGAACTGTGATAACTGTGACCATCTGAGAGTTAGGTTCTTGGAGTGGAACCCAGGGTACTCATCACATCAAATGATGAGGCACCTTCTCCTATGAAGAGGACCTGGTAAAGGCAATTCAAGAGGTAAGAGGAAAATTCTGCAAGAGGCAATTCAGAGCATCTAAATTCAGATTTACAAGCAATTGTCTCACTTTTTTCTTTACATATATAGGTGAAGGAGGTGTTGAAAGTTGAAAGAAGGTGTTGAGTCATGAAATGAACCTTAGGAAAACAGGCAATGAATCTACTGAATGTGTCTACGTTGCTAAATGAAAGAGGGTCAGGGAGAAGGTTGATCACTGAAACTCTGATTTCTCAATGTTTAAACTATGATTTTTCTCAATGTTCTCTGGCTCTGCTCTAGACCTCTCCATGTAGATTTCTCCAACATCTATATGCGTGAAGGAGCCTAGCTTCTGGCACTGATCCAGCACCTTGGTGTTCTCTTTTATTTACCAGGAGAGCTGCTGTGATTAGCATAAGCAGTTGGTTTAAGTGAAATAGATCACCTCTGAAAGATGTGTGTATATGCTCCACTGAATTTATCAGAACTCGGGCAAGCACCTGGTTTTGAAAAAGATTAGGTCATATCTTCCTCATAAGAGCTAGGTGCCTAAAATTAAGTAAGTTTGCATCTTATTCTGTCACACTAGATGCTGGAGTTAAATACTTCATAGTTTGTATTTCACACACTGAGCACACATCGCAAAAACTACATAATAGCAGTAGGCAAAAGGCATCTGTATGCATCTGGAATAGCATTAGTAAAAATATGACAGAAAGAGGTTAGAGAAAGGGCAAGATATCTTGACGTTGTTCTAGATTTCCAAAGGAAAAGATTTCCAGAGAGATCCTGCTACCTGCAATCCAGTAAGATAGACTGGAGATTGAGTACTGAAACAGCAGGTTTGACAGTCCTGCTCTAGGACACCCAAGGACCAGATTTTTTCCAACTCTGCAGAGTGACTTCAGGGAAATGTTTTTGCAGCTTAGTTTCTCTCTTGAATAGAGGAGATTATAACATTACCTTTATCTGCTCTGCTTGTTTGTTTAGAGCAGAGTCTAATGCTTGTGAATCAAGGTACAGACCTGAACATGCTATGGCCCAGGTCCTGTAAATAGGATAGTTCTTTGCAGCAACATCTTGGCAATGGAGTAGTAGGTATTTCTTCATTCGGAGTCTAATTACACAATACAGGTGAGAATCATTGTCTTTTCACCTGTGCCTGCTATCAAGAACTGTAAACTTCAGCATGTTCAGTGCTTTGAGGTATCACCTGATATCTTGAAAGTTATGTCTTATATCCTTTTCACAGATGACTTTTAAAAATAAATGTGATTTTAATTCTCGAACTCAAAATATTGACATGTCCATATGAAGAATATGCAATAACAGGTGTCAGTACAGCTTCTCTCTTCTTCATGCTGAAGCCAGTTGAAGCTGGAGGCTGCTATACCACCAAAATTTCAGCAAGTCTACACAGAACATTTTCCTTGACTGCAGTACCTCTTATTCATGGGAATCTTTCCAGGGTAAGCAGGGAAACATTTTTTCTACTTTATCTTAGTTTGCTCAAGGAACTGAAATCATCCAGGATTGAGTCACATGCCGTTTGCAGAGCCCCTGAGTACGGCAGAGCAAATTCTAAGAAATCCTTTATTCAGAGTGTCCTCTGGTTCGGCAAGGCCCTGGAATTTGGGTGACCACAGGAAGCAGTTGAGAGGTTTTCCAGCCTGACCGTATCAGCCGTCTCACCACAAGAACTTCCTATTTTGGCTGAGTCCCTTCAATCAATTTGAGGCTGCTCTATATGATCAATAGGACGGAATTTAAGGATGGCTTCTTTGCCTTATGTCTGTGAAGTGGCTCTTGTTCCCTGGCTTTTCTTTCTTAGGGCAGAACGACTCCTGTTTGCTTCAAGGTTTTAAATCATTGCTAATTTTTACAAACAGAGAGTAAAAGTCATATAAAACATTTTATATTAAGTTTCTTGAAAAGTTAACAGTAACATAACCAAAATGAAACAAAAGAGAGACTTATGAAATATATGAAACAGCAAGTGTAAGATAGAGGATGACTTTATAGGTAAACTGCACCTAATAATAACATAACATACAATATCCAAAATACATATATTAAAAATATCTATAAATTCAATTTAAATGGAAATGAAAATGCAACTGCAAAATTTACAATACAGACTGCTAATATAAATATGATATTAAAATATAAGGAAATAAAAATAATACCCCAAAGTACTATTTGCTTTCATGCAGCCCTTGAAAAGTGTCATTATAGGAAGAAGACAACAGTCACAGTACAAAGCCTTTAGTGTCTCATGAAAATAGCTAGTGAAAGCTACCTCAGTACCTGAAAGAGACTTGCGCTCATGGTTTTCTAGAGCTGTGGGTAAATGAGTTATTTCAGTTACTGGAAAATAACATTTGTATTAGATACCCTAACGTTTGAATAGAGTGAAAGGGGTGCATTTCATCTCTATCAGATCACTGCATCCTATCTCAAAATTATTGTGAATTTGTTGTTTTTCTTTCACAGAGAAGCTCTTCTTTTTCAAGTAGGGGTACAGTAGAACAAATGTTTAATTGTTTTGCTTAGACCATGATCTTTTAATCTCAGACTCGGCACAGATATATAACACTGCATAGGGGGAGAAAACAAAGATTTGTTTGATTAAAATAAATGTTTGATCCCTAACAAGACATGTTGACTACCTGGAATACAGTAACTATCTTGTTCAAAAATTATGCACATTAGTATCAAAGTTGATTTGTAAGTTTTCTGAGGTAGGAACTTCTTAGCATTAGCTACTCTTTAGGATATATAGCACTAAAAAGGCTTAATTACAATATTGTTGAAAAAAAATCATTTTATTTTTTCATTAGAGTAGGACATTAAAGCACAACAACTAATATCCTTCCTACAGCACAGACGAAGGATATTAACATGGAGGACCAATGTTGGTTTAGTTATTTTAATATACTTACCCATATATACAGTACTGGAAATTAAAATGTATTTCTTCCTTTCTTGGTTATTGGTTTCCAAAACCTGGAATGAAGATGACCATCCATGAAAGGATATTTGTTTAAACGGTGTTCAGCTGCTTAACGAGTATGAACCAAAGCACGCTTTATGAGACACAACTGATAAGGCCCAGAGGCAAAATCTATAGTTAAGGAAATCCTAATATGCTACTTGATGTGAAGACGCAGACTTCCCAAAGCTAAGATGAGTGAATAGCAGAATCAACCTTCAAACTTAGCCTCCTGGTTTCTATTCACCAGGGGTATGGACCTCTATGAAAATCATTTGATATGATATCATAAAACATACCGTAGATCATAAGAATTACTCTGAAAAATATCATTTAATCTTATAAGCCACACTGATAAACAGTGGATACGGCTTCAGTGATTAAGGTTCCAAAGTTCAAAAATTTTCTACTACTATTCTTGATGCGAAGATCAGTTGTGACTTTTCAAATGGACATAAGTGGAAGATGAAGATGTAAAGAGAGTTTGCAAAAGGTATTAAGCTATCTAGAAAGCACTTTTATTTATTTCTTTTTAATTATTATTTCATGCTTTCTATTTGACTCTCAGATGTGCCAACATACCTTTGGTCAATTTTGATTGTATAACAAGGATATATGTGAATATTTCCATAAGAATGCTTCCAAAAAGGAGATCCTCCTTACATGACTAAAAGTTACATTAAGAGATCTTTTCTTGTTCTGGTCCTACCATACAGCTTCCCAAACTGGTGGAACACGAGCTATGTTCCCAGGACACACCTTGCTAGACAACTTACCACTCTCTCAAGTTTCTCTCACCATCCAATATTCCTCCAGGCTGTCCCCATGGTACAGGTCTTTTGTGTCCCCTACTTTTGTCCAACAAAATTAAACTGATTGGCCAGTGAAAAGATATAAAACAGTAAAAACATTTATGTGAGAACACTTCAGTTTGAACCCTTACATTTTTTTACTTCATTTGCCTTAAACTGACAGGATAATTTTTATTCTGGCATATGATCACACCTGTGGCATTTCAGAAGGATTTGCTTAGGTTTGATGATGTTACTACAGGTTATAATGTAGTTTATAAAAAGAGGTTAAAACTATGGAGCAGATATTCTGTTTCCCACACATAACTATGGACACAAGTTATTCTCCAAAAACAGCTTTACTTCTGAAAGCAAAGTTTGTCATCAAGAAAACAGCTGATGAGAAATGCATCATTACTGTCTGAGTCACTGACATTTGCTGTATTTCCTCAGTGCGGTTCATTATGCAAAACACTGAGTTAGAGTCATAGCTAACACTGAGAATGATAGATAAAGATAAACCCAACAATTTTCCAGAGGGAGAATAGGAAAAGAAATTCTGGAGACTTCACTAGCATAACATGCATTGTTCATTTACTGACTATGAGCATAGGGAAAGATATGGAAAATGTGAAACCATAACAAGGAAATTATTACTCCTCTGTTAGACTTCAAAAAATCAGTTTGATGTGACATTTTAAAATGATACTGACAGAAATCTATTGCACTATAGAAATGGGTCCTGGATAGGTATTCTGTCCATGGTAGAGTTACAAAATTTATTCTTCAAATATTTGCATTGATCTGCAGACCAGTTTTTATTAAAGCTCACGATTGAATTATACATCATGGCTTACTCTGGCTTCCTGAAATAATGTAATTTGGTCCTATATATTTAACACACTTTCTTTCCCTTCTGCATATGTACATGTAAATAGACGGGGTTTTTTTTTTTTTTTTTGTTTTTTAGGGTTTTTTTTAACAACAACAAGAACTCACTATTACAGAGGGAATACTTGTCTCTCTGTCTTGCAGCTTTTCATAGCTATAAGGAAACAAGGCTTTTCCTACAGTTTAATCACGCCTTTATTTTCTTACTTACACTTCAAGACTTCCACATGCTTGCAATTGAGTTTCCAGCTAAAATCAGATGTATAGAATCTCCTTGTCCCCTGGACAGACCATAAGCCTCTTCCAGGGTGTTTCTGGTATTATGACTGCATTCCTTTATTTTAATGTCAAGGCTAAGTGGATCACAGCCAAGAAGCAAAATTATACCAAAGTCCCTGCGTTGCTGTCAGTTCATCTAAGCCAGTGACTGAAATACAATTAAAATTAATTTTCCTTCTTTCTGTGGAACCACAGTGGACATGGAGTGCAGCTGTTGTGATTTGGTTTATGGGCTATCATTCCCACCTCACTGAACTCTTACTGGTGCATTTTCAAAGTGAAATAGTAGACGTTCTTTCCGCCTGTTTAATGGAAGTTGTATGCTCCAGATTTCACATAATAATTTTCCTTCTTTATAGAGTGTCATAATTATTCAGAGTTTTTTTCAAAATGAATAAAAAGTAAGAGGACTGGATTCTGCCCACCATTATAATGGTGTAAATCTGGAATGGTTCAACTGGTTTCATGGGGAGGAGGCTCAGTATGAATCTGCATAATAAAAGAAAATATAAACTAAAATCCATTCACTACTCGCACCCCTGAATATGTTATGTATTATGAAAGATACTTTGCTTCATGGCAGGGCATCCAGATTAATCTGCTGAGAACATAACAGTCATGACACTGAGTGATACCAAAGGCCCGTGTCACACCCTCCATTATTTCCCTGATATTGGCAAAAGGGATCCCCTTCTTGTCCAGAAGAGTGTCAGAATCCCTGTCAGGATTTCTATATAAATACTTCCTCCAGATCCTACCTGTTTCATTTCATGCATTTTCTGCCAGCATTTCTGTGGGCCTCCTTATAGGAGCATTGAGATTTTTCTGCCAAGATGTTGCTACAGTCTGACAAATTATACTCATTTTTCCTGGACAAGAGTTAAGAGAAAAACAAAAGATTTCTAACTACAATTCTGTCTTCTAGTAATGATATATGGAGACCTGGATATAGCATTTCCTCAGGAATTGCTCTTTATAATATAAACAAGATGAATCATCTCAACACTGGAAGAGGTGTCATGTAGTGAATATAAACTGCCAGGGCAGAAACTACTTTTACTTGTTCTATATCAGTTTTTATCAGGTTTCCACACAGAAACATTTGATTACATAGAATAGAAACCATTTTCTGATGGAAGTGTTAAAACTCAGATGGATTTTGATAATGAAGTATTCTTTTTGACCTGGACACAGACTGATTTTGTATCTGCGTATGCACTATATTTATGCACATATGCACTATATATATGTACATGTTTGTTATGTGCATTCTCTGTTGTATGCAAATAATTCACTATGCCATTTTAGAAATTATAGATTTTATATCTATAAATAAGATGATACAATGACAGGTCTGCCTTCAGTTAAGCATGAAAAGCTGTATTATGGAAGGAACATTAATGTATACATTAATGCATGCTGATATTTCAAGAAGTGCTTTTAATTTAGGATTTCTCTTAAAAAAAAAATTAAAAACTATTGAAATCTACTTTTATCCTGATCAGTATCTTATTTAGGCCAATATAAATCACATATTTTTGTTAAGGTGTGATTATATTTTAGATCTCAGGTCTCACTCACACACCAGTTGTACATTCCAAACTCAGAAACTATGCATCAAATCAGAGACACACAAAATATGTTCTATTATGTATTCTGTCACACACAACCTTGGGTGAACAAACACACAAAATTAATATAAATCTTCTCTATTGTACAATTCTGTTATATCGTATCAAGTGAATAAGCAGAAATTGAAATTCTTGCCCATGTAAGCTTCAAACCTTTGGGGATCATTTTGTTTATTTTAACTGAAAACAGTATTTATCATCAGTTCTGAATTTCATACTTTTCTGAGGTTTCATCTGTGAGTAATTTTGAGAATACTTTTTTAACAATGTGCATGCTGAAGGATACTTCTTTTTATGGAAGAATCTGCCTTCACATGTCTGTGAATACAGGTAATTTGTTATGTATTTGGAATTGCAATTCTCAATTTTGTTCAACCAGTCAGGCACCTTTGAATTTCTCAATTTCATAGTATTAATGACCTAGTTAATGAGAAAAGATCCAGGTAGTCAATTTAAACTTGTAATATGCTTATAGATAAAGAACTCCGTGAAGCTGTTTTCAAACACTAAGGGCTACTGTATTTGCTACTGTATTTGTAGGACTTTGAAAGACCTATAGAAGGAACTTCTATCCATTCCCAAAGGACTTACTTCCCTCCACATATTGTTTGAGGATCATAGCCAAATTTTTGTCCTTACTAGCTTAAAGAGTACCAGGAAATGTTCCCAGGCTCTGAAACTCTACCCTGTTCAATAGTTGAAGTTTCAGTTGTGTCAAGAAGAGGCTCCCACATAATCTCTGCACATCATCTGGGAGGTACTACAGAGTAAAATCCCCTCCATTGAGCAGTCTACATACAGGCCCTCTAGTTCTGGCAGGTGAAGAGTTTGGTGGATGTGGGCTATTTGGTGCAAGTTGGACTCTCATGTCAAATGCTACTAAGCAAATGCTGGGTATCAGTGCTAATGACAAAAAATCTGAGGCTGTTAATGGTCTTATTTTTCACAGGATAGCCTTTTAAAAGCAAAGCAAAACTGTCTTGGCTTTATTGCATGACATCCGTATTGCAAAGGTATTTACTCTAGTTATCTTTCACCTTTTGTTTTAGTCTACTTCAACAAACATCTATATTTCAGTGTTTTTCTCAAAAAATACAGCTTTCATGGTGGTTTGTTTCCTTTTTTTTACTTCATATACCATCTGTCTCTGTTCATGGTTCTCATCTTATGAACTGTGCTAGTTCTTTAATTTTATTATGAACACAGGATAATAGAATAAATCCAATGCAGAGAGACCTCTGGAGGTCTCTAGTCCATTACCCTGTAAAATCAGGGGCAGCTCTGAAGTCAGACCAGTTTGAGCAGGCCTTTATCCAGCTGGGCATTGAAAAATTCCAAAGATGGAGATTGTACAAACTCTCCAGTCAACTGGTTAGTACAACTCTTCCCAATTTATATAATATATAATTTTTTATTTCATTCAAAAACCCAGACAGAATCTCAAAAATTCAGAATATTTCTTTGATGGCTGAGGATAAAATTGTTTGCATGATATATTTGTTGCTGTTCAGAAGCATATGCATTTTTGTTTTGTTTAGTATTTAATCCTCTTCAAAACTATGTATCACACACCTATAGGAAAGTACCAGAGGTCATTAAATCTGGATCCACTTCCCCAAGAAAGTAAATTCATTTTTTCTGTCCTGTTCCTTGTAGCTGTGGTAATATCCACTAAAGGACACCCGATAATGTCCTTTTGCACCATTTGAGACTTTCTTACTAGCAGTGAAAGATTTCTTAAGCCATGCTTTTATGACAAAGTGAAGCCATATTCTAGAATCAATAAGCAGTTCAAGTATCTTCTGGTTAGAGCAACAAGAGTTTTTCCAACAATGTCAAATGTCTACCTACTGAAAACCTACATTTTCTGTTGGTCAAAACCAAATACTATGAATTCCAGCAACAAAGGGGTTAAACAAAGTCTTGATTCAGTCTGGAGTTAAAGTATATTTGTAGTTGTCATTTCAGTGATTGGAGTGATATGATGACTCAATGACATATATGGGTTTTTAAATAGGTTTGGGAGAGTTACACGGTTGTGCAGCAGTAGATGCAGAAAGTAATTAAGCAAAGTAGTCAGCAAAACTGGACAGGTTAGAGAACCCATATGGAACTCTGCTACATTTTATTTAAGTTCTGTAGGAAGTTAATCCTGCTCCAACAACTTGACTAAAGACTGTAAAAATATCTTTGCCAGGAAAGGATATCAACATTTTAATCTACTTTGTGCTGATAAAGAGAGGGAGAGAGGAGGGGTTCATTTTCATGGAATAAGATGGAGGTGAAACAAAAACCTCTTTGTCTTGAGAAATATTGCACCTGCATTAAGTTCACTGCTGATTCCTCAGTTGAAATTTGATTTTTTCCCTCTCCTCCCTCCCTTCATTATTTTCAGCACTGAGGAATGTGTGGCATGTAAGCCATCCTTCTTGTCACTGACAAATTTCTTTCTTCAACTGTGAAAAAGAATAGACCTTCCTCACCTAAGTTGCCATCAGCAAGTCATCTCAGTAATGCACCTGTACCATGTAATGCTATATTATACTTTCCAGGGCTTCATATTTGTGTGACAGACTTGAGAAATCCATTTCCTGTTCACCTACAAACCTATATTTAGGGTTCTTATTCTGTCTAGGAAGGTCTTTTAGGAATGTGTTTCAGTTTCCAAGCAATGAATTGATGGAGAAATAAAACTTTTTTTATTTGATGTAGAATACAATTTTTTTTCATGAAAGGAGAAGATGCAACTTCTGTGGTATTCCCCTTCTCCAAATGAACATGTAGTGCCTTCAATACACTGCATAGAAATTAGTTTTTCTTAGATGTACTTTTATCATTGATTTTACACTTTAATACTCAATATTCATTGAGGGTAAGGTCAGCTCAGATAAAGATCTGAGGCCTTCACAGATATACAAAAAGATAAGATCCAACTACTTGATGTGATAGCCCTAAAAATCATTACAAAACATGTAAGCAGGCAGATACATGAAGTTGAGCAGAAAGCCTTTATAAAGGCTATGTGATTATGAAGACTCAGTAGGTTACACAACCTTGAAAAAGGTAATCATGTACTCTATCTTTTCCTAGTTTTTTCAGACCTGCTAGGCAGGTCTTCACTGTGCAATCCCTGGGCTGGCAACAGCTTGGGAAGATTTATCTTCTAGTACCACCCTCTGCTGATGTACCAAGCTGATACTGAAAGAAGCCCAGCAATGTGAGTACAGTTAGCTGTTTCCAATTTGGATCTACTTCAGTCAGTCATGAGTGGGAGAATCTGTGTATCTTGCTTCAAAGAACAATTATCAATATTTTCATCTCAAGCTTGCAGAGTATTTCAAATAGGAATACCCAAAAGTCCTGAGCCTGGTTTTATTCATTCTGTGCAATAACAATTTCAATTATGAAATAGAGTTTCTGTTGATAGCATTCACAGATGACAGCAAGGCCACAAAGGCTGTATGCATTTAAGAGTCTATAAGCAGAATTTAAAATGAAGTAGTGAAACTTGAGAAAATATTCCAATTTGAAATTTTGAAAATACAGTAGCTAGGAAGCAGGAAAATAAGTTTTTGGTTTAGGGAAGCAAAAATTTCAAAATACTGCCTGGCAGGTTACACCAGTAGAATACAGAAAAAAAGGTCCTTCAGTTAAGATGAAAAACAATCTCATTATAAACTAAAAACTTTATGTACTTTGCATAAAATGCTAGAAATAATAATTCCAGTTTTGCTGCACCATAATGTACTCAGCTTGGATTCCTGTGCCTTGCAACCAAACTCTTGAGAGAAAGGCATAGATGGTCTGAATAGAGGCCAGAAGACAATAGTCCAGAGGACAGCAACACAAAACATGAGAGAAATCAAGACAAATGACATAAACTAATAGTGAAAGGTCCCAGTACTCTTCAGAGTAGGAAAGACAAGTACAAAGAGGAATCTTGTTTCCACGTGTTATAAGATGGCAGTGATCAGTTCAGCAAATCTATCAGGGAAATGACAGGACAAAATCCATTTGACTGATAACAAGATTTGAGCAATGTATTAGAGAACTGGCATGTGGTATTGCAGAAATGGAAACACTTAGGGATTATAGTATCTCTAAAATCAAGTTGGAGGAGAACCTTTTAGAGATAGAGTGTATCTGGTCCTGCAGTAACGTAGGATTAGAGGGTGTTGGTTCCACGCTTTCTCAAACTTCTTTTCTCAGTTTAAAAGATAATTGCATAAGTCTAACATTTTATTCCCCATAAACCTGATGCAATTTTTTTATTTTTTCTTTTATATATATATTTTTTTTTTTTTTTTTAATTGAAAAAAATACAGGTTTCTTCAGCCCTCTGGCACTTCCTATTTTCCAAGACTTCTTTGAAACATCACTGAAGTTCTAAAGAGATCCTCTTACAGATGTTTTAAACATCTAAAGTATGAATTTTATAGTCTTATGGCTTAAAGTGTATAGCTTTATGGCCTGCTATTTAACATACTAATGAAATGGAAAGAATTTCATAATTGTTTTTAGTGACAGGAATATATTATCTGTCTTCTCCTTCTGAGTCATTAAGTCCTGTTGGTTTTTGGGTTTTATTTCCCTATATTTACTTCTAATTCTGCTTTTTCTAAGTCAGGGGTGGGGTTTTTAACCAAACTGAAGAAAGAATGTTTAAGCAGAAGAAAAAAACAAGGAAGATTGGTAGCATCTGATAGCTCTTTTTATTCATGATCTCAGCTCCACTCCCACTGAAACACAGAGATCTGTATGGCCAAGATGCGTATAGGAGGAAGGACTTGTTGACCATCTCCTGAGAGGCTAATTGTGGATCCTTCTGAGTGTCTAAGTCACCATAAGCAACCACTATGATTTGAATTACATTACTTTGTATTTAGAGCAGACTAAACTATGTGCATAACCAGCTTTTCTGGGTCAACTGATGGACAATACTTCTTAAGGTGTTGTAACTTGATTGCTTATCTGAGATCTCAGACTCTGTTATTAGAAGAGCTTTGCAGACACTTCTGAATATCATTTGTATCAGAACCAACTGAAATCATGCCCCAGGTTCTCATTTATGTAAAAGATCATTAAGTGTGCTCACATACAAATCTTTTCAAAATCACTTTCAGCACAGGAATAGTCCTAGGCACCAACAAGAAACTTTTACCATAGAGATGCAGCTGATATTGGCAAATGTTTGTGGTTTTTTTCCTGATATATTTTATGCAGATTCTCCAGATGAAATAATGTACACTGATAAATTGTCTGGTTTTGTAAAATAATTAAGCTTTTTCACAGTAATATCTATGTAAATTACAGCCATGAGTCTTTTTGTGCACTGGACTGACATTCAAATGTCAGCAAAAACAGTTCTTTCAGCTTTAGAGTTGGAAACATATGAAAGAGTGTAAGAATTACAGAAATAATCATCTTTGGCATAACTTTCCTATCAGCCAAACATGGAATTTAGATGAAGTATTGTGACCATGAGCATTCCCAGAATATAACCACTACAGACATGAAGTTAACACATTAAATAGCTCCTCTGACTGGAGCTGTAAGAATTTCCTGAAGTACCACTAGGCTTCAACAGTGTTCTCTTGTTGACCAGCTATTAATCTCCAGTATATGCCTTCTATCTTGATTAATTTTCCTCATGAACATTATAACTGGAATACTTTGTAGATCATCAAAGTTGTAGCAAACAGGAAAGGACATATATATACACATGTATTGCCTATACAAACTTGTATAACATTCTGCAATTTGTATTAATGTCAATTGATGCCACACAGCAATGATCTTATCATAGAATTCCTGAAGGCATCATACACTATATGTTCTTCTTCACTCCTTAGTGTGTCATTTGATCATGTTTTATTTTGTAATTTCCAATGTTTCTCTTGCTACTGTATATAGGTTTGTCATTATGTTCACATCAATGTCTCTCTAATTATTTTTCTTTCTGGGTGAAGAAACTAGTAGACTAAATTTCCTAGCTGAGATCAAACCCAATCAACACTCATTAGCAGATCCCATGTTTTTAGTAAGCAGTCAATATTAGAGCAAAAGAAAAGAACCTCCTTTTAAAAACACGACACTCGTTTCTTTTCTGAAATGCAGATGAAAGAAGACTGTGTCCAGAGTGAATGAGAATATCTTCAAAAGGTAGCTACTCCTCTGAAGACCTAAAAGAACCCTAAGTCTTAACTACTGGCAAAGACATGTGTTCAGTACAGAGCTACACAGCAATTATTCCTTTAATCCTAGGAAATTAATAAAGCTTGATGGATTATGAGATTTTGTCCCAATGGATGTAGACCAATTGACGACATTGTTGACACTTTAAAGACCTCTATTAAGGTCAGGGTCACCGAACCTGCATCATTTGTTATTGCTTTATGGCTCTGTGTACTCTGTTCCAAAGAGCACAAACATGTAGCATTTTCCTGGTTGCAGATAACAAAGATGAAAAAATGTTTCCCATTACTTCTCTTGATCTTTTATTCCTCTCTCAGTTCCTCTCTTTCATGGAATTTGAAAGAAGTCCAGGAAATTGTGTAAATGCCCTTCAGTGTAGCCACTAAACTCTTAAGAAATGCAGAACCCAGTCTAACCTCTGAGCTGGCCCTGCTTTGAGCAGAAGGTCAGACAAGTGGACTCCTGGAGTCCTGTCCCACCTGAATTTCCCTGTGATCATGTGGTTTTAAGAATCCTGACAATAATTAAAGACTTGAAGAAGAGCTGAAAGTGCTTAGCATCTTACAGTACCAAATCTCAAGCATACAAAATCTTTGTTTTCTTGCCACATGTACCTACTCTCTCAGAATTTCTATAAAAATCAATCAGATTTAGGAAAAGCATACAATTCAAATACACAAACAATCTCAAAATAAATCTGAAGCTGCCTGGTTAAACACCAGAGGAATCTGTCCATCCTTCACAGAAATCATTACAATTCAGTTTCCCTTCAGCTTCAGTTATTTGGCATTTTATCAAAAATAATAGGTTAACTGCAACACATACTAACCATGTGGTTGACCTTAATGTAATGATGTTAAATTGTCTAAATCTATTCCATACTGATTAATATGAGCAGCACTAATGATTTTCCTCCTTTAAACAACATCTTGTGGGATGTTCCTGGATGAGAGGCCTCAGACAACAGGAATAACATTTTCATATTTTCCATCCTTCATTCCACCTACAGCTACATGAAAAGTAACTGAGATGAATGAGGAATTAACCAATTATGATAGAGAGGTTTGACTCAAACTTAGCTTTTGAGTTATTTAGCATTGTCCACTGCAAATGAATAAGCAATAGAATTTGATACTAATATTTGGGCAAAAAAATGAACAAATAAATAATTCAAGTACATAATTAGACCACTAATTTCTGTCCACTACTAAAACTAGTCTTTGTGAATAGTATTTGACACTTGTTTCTAAATTCTTACTTATTCTCTCATTATAGAAAAATGATAGTGGTACTAAATTTTCTACTTAATCTTCCCTTTTTTTTCAGGAATGTTTTATATTTTTGCAGCCTAAGAGTTCTTAGATGGCCTGCTGGGTTTATCTGACTTGATAGGACAACTGATTCATCCTTCTGCATACCAGTCCCTTTTTTTTGTGAAGAACAGCACCTATAGTAAAAAGTTTTCATGGAGTTCTCTCTGCTCCTCCAAACTGGAGTGGTAAATACTACTTAGGAGCCTTCTAAACTAGCACTCTCCTTCAAATCTCATGTTTGTCCTCACCTATTTATGAGAGTGAATTCACATGTTATGTTATGCATTGTCACTTGACATGACTGGTCATCAAGGGGTGGAAGAAGAACAGAGACTGCTCAGGACCAGACCTGAAGGAAAGAAAGTCTCTGTCTTAAATGCACTAATCTGAACTCAGGCACATTGAAGAAGACAATGTGGAAAGTTAAAGCGAAAAGGCTGTGTTGTGTAATGAGGTAGAAGTAGTGCAGCCTCTACACAGGGCCTCTGCCTGTTTTGAGATGTGGATACCCCAAATCCATGTGCATTGCATGAGGTTCTCCAGAAAGAGTATGTGCCTTCTGTAAAACCTTGATGCTCACTCAGCCTAAATACACTTTATACAGACATTACAAACACCATCCATCCTGTCCACTTTTCTTCCGGAACCATGATTTTTGGGTACCTGGAGATGCATTTTTATCTGTTTAAGAGAAAAGGTGGACATGTTTTTCTCTAGTTCACTCTGGAAGAAGGCTTCCTTATCTCTAATCTCATCTTTTCTTTGAAGAACTCTAAATTCAATTGGATGGTCAAGTTGCACCAGAGAAGTTTAGGTTGGATATTAGGAAAAATTTCTTCACTGAAAGGGTTATCAAGCACTGGAACAGCTGCCCGGGGTCGTGGTGGAATCACCAGCCCTGGATGTATTTAAAAGATGTATAGATGTGGTGCTGAGGGACACAGTTTGTGGTGACCTAGCAGTGACAAGTTAACAGTTGGACTTGATGATCTTAAAAGTCTCTTCCAATGAAAACAATTTCTGTGAGTCTATGATTATATCACTAAAGTTGACAGTCAATAGGGACCATATGTGAAATGTTTCAGAAGAGAAACCTTATGTACTCTATTCTACCTGTTACATTGGATTAAGTATTATCTGCTACCATTGTTAAGGTATGAGGATGTGGCAAGCTGAAGAATTTTGAACAGAACACATGATAAGAACTGCACCAATAAACAGACTTCTCTGTTTTTTGGAACTGTTAGAAAAAGAATATCTTGGGTCCAATGAAGCATTTAATTCTAAATATCAGCAGTTATTTTTATTTCAAAACAAAATTGAAAAACCCAATTGAATAGATTAACAAAGTTTTTAAAGATTAAAAAGATATTTAATATCTTTAACATGAGAACGTAAGATTTATACACAAAGCATGTATTCACAATTCATCCTCCTATTTCTAAACATATATTTTCTGCCAAGAGGACTTTGGCCAAAAATTAATTCAGCTTTATTTGGTATCTTTCATAAAATCATAGAATGTTTTTGATTGGAAGGGACCTTTAAAGGTCATCTGGTCCAACTCACATAACTTTCCTGGTTTTGCTTTTGTCTTTATAGGTCCAAAGAATATTTTGATACAGTGTATTACAGAAAAATATTTTTCCAATCCTTGCTTTTCTGTGTATCATTTATAAATGTCTCTTTTCACTAGATGAGAGTAATCCAACAATGCTGAGGTTACATTCTAGTATGTCCTTAGAAGACTGTTTTTCAAACATGATGAAGAAATATTAAAATTAATGTAAAAGATGTGAGGCATGTGTGAAATGTGGCTTAAAAAGTCTCACAACTTGATTCAATGGAAACCAGCGCTCTTTAGTATGAACTTCATCTTTCTGTTCTTAGACTTGTTGGTTCCTAAAATGGAAATTTTGTGTATTGGGAGATATATGAAACTTTTTATGATTAGAGGTAGAAGAATCAGTTTTGATCAATGTATCTGCAATGTCAGTAGATTCTAAATTACTTTTATTTATTTAGTGGAAATTTCAGACAACTATGCATTTCTATTTCTACATTGCAGAAATAGACATTAGAAATTAAATTATTGCACCAACATATCTTAGAACACCTTGACCAAAATGCTAGTAACATTTTCTGTAAAAAAAATAAAACAATTAAACAAACAAAAACATCAACAACAACAACAACAAAGAAAAAAATAAAAAACCCATCCCTGAAACAAACACAAAAAAAGCCCTGACAAATCCAAAACCAATAGCCACCAAACAAAAAAATCAACAAAAAACCCCACACAGACAAAAGCCCCAACAGAACATAAAACCAAAAACCCCAAAATGTATCATTCAGATTTTTCTTTGATACTGTTGCAGTATCATATTTTTTATATGTTTCATTATGTTTCTTCTGTCTCTATGAATTTCCTTTTCTGCATGGGGAGGACTAGAACATATGATGTAATTTCTGTGCTGTCCAGGATGATGTCAAGCGATCTTCAGGAGCATCTGCTTTTCAGGGATTGGCTCTATAGTTATTGTTTTCACTTGCTTTTGTTGACAAACAAAATTTTTTTTTCTGTCACTTGAAAATGAGTTACATTCAATGTCAAGTCATTGAAACATTAAGGTATAAACATCTCTGTTGCAGGTAAGATACAAGAGAAGTTTTTCATGTGGATAGATTTTCTGAGATTACTATTATTCATAGACAAGATAAAGTCCTTGGAAGTTTTAGGTTAATAAATTGTCAATTCCAGACTCTTAGAAGGTTTGGTGAGTTGACTCTAGGCTAGGGTGATTTGAAACGGCAATGACAAAGCATCCTAAACCATTTGGGGTTTACAGCTCTTCTGCTTCATCCATCATGTTAGAAATAAGAATAAGCCTGTAGACTTAGGTTATCCAATGTAGCATTTGTCCCTGATCCAAAGGCTGGAGTTCAATAAGGCTAGCTGAAGTATTAGGTTTCCAGTTTGATCTTATTCAGAAATTGCAATTTGAGTTGTTTCCAAACCACAACTGAATCACAGATTTCTTCCCAGTTGCTACCATCTTGGAAACATCATGATTTGTTGGTGATAATGAAAAGTATGTGAAATACATGGACTACAGATTAAGTACCTGATTACAAATATAAGAATCCTAGGGTGCAACGTGTCCTTGTTTGTAACATTGTTTGATTATTGCTTGCTTTCTCTTTTTGCTTGGAGTGGTTTTGCAATTAAAATTTTACTGTTTAAAAACATTCTGAGAAAATAATGTGTAATTTTTCCAAGTGCCACAAAGTATAAAAATACTAATATCAAGTCCTTTACATCCTGAAGTGCTAACAGTGGATACTCAGAAAGTTTCTCAAATCTGCTTAAGATTAGGCCTAAAAGTACATTGAAGTAAAAAGAATGTTTTTATGTGCTCAGATATTAGGACCAGCTTGAGCTGCAGATCATCTTGGCAGCCATTGATGGACCTCCCTGGTGTCTAAGGAATTGCAAACTCCTTTCCAAATCCTTTCGGAAATTGCCAGTTTGATAGAATAACATTGCAGGAAACCACTCAAATTTAACATATATTCTGTTTCATGTTCTGCCAAAACAATGACAGGACACCAGTTTAGGTCATACTTTGAAAAAAGCACAGCCAATAGATTTGAATGCTGCATTTTATTATTTCAATAATAATTTTTATTTTTGAAAATGTGGAGTGATAGGAAAGTGTATAGTTCCCTATATTATTCCTTTGTTGCTAGTTTCATAAAATATAGCATGAATGTTTTGTTTCAAGGAATAGATCCTACTGCTTCATTACAGAAAAAAAAAAATTATCATGTATCTGGGAAGGAAGGAAAGGAAAGGAAAGGAAAGGAAAGGAAAGGAAAGGAAAGGAAAGGAAAGGAAAGGAAAGGAAAGGAAAGGAAAGGAAAGGAAAGGAAAGGAAAAGAAAGGAAAGGAA
>JANVCC010000021.1:25771624-25827864 GCA_025345505.1 Todiramphus chloris collaris | reverse complement strand
TCCTTCCTTCCTTCCTTCCTTCCTTCCTTCCTTCCTTCCTTCCTTCCCTCTTCCACCCTTCTCTTCTGTTTTCACAGGAATGGTATAAAATAACAACATTTCAAGATATATTAATATTTACAAATTAATCTATAAATACAGGAAAGTCATGGTGTGGTTCTCTTCAGTGCACATTAGAATAGCATTTGAATTTGACTTGTGAACAAATGCTGTGCTCCAGGAAGGTGAAGTGATTTCCTACTAAAATACCTGAAAAATCTTTTTTTTTTTTTTTAAAAAAAAAAAAAAAAAAAATACAGAGATCAGCAGTTTCTTTTTTCTCTTTGTACATTTAGATCCAGTTGTTCATAAAAGGACTGACCAAAACTTTTGAAATCAATGAAAGTTTCCACTGACTTCCAAAGGCTTTGGACCAAATCCAGTATACACATTGATGACTTCTAAGGAGGAGATCCATTAAAAAAAAAATGCAGTTCTTGGTGTCTAATGCTACAGTCTTTTGTGTTTTCATTATAACAATTCCAACAGAAGATCTATGTGCCAGATGTTGTGTCACTCAGGAGCAACATCTGTTACCCGCACGCAAAACCTGTCTGGATCAGGGCCATTAGGAAAAATAAACAAAAATATATTCTTTGTTTTCATTACAAGAATTATTGTAATGCTCCCAAGAACATGATCTTTCCCCATAAGAGGAAGATTTTGTGAGCCATATACACTAAAACATGAAGACATGAGATCAGTGCCAGCAAGAACTTTACTGGAAATTACTAGACTCGTTTGGATCTGGCCTGAATCTAAGCAGAGAACCAGCTTCTCTCTTCTAAGACACAGTAAATTTTTCTTTTACCTGCTGTATGAGGGTAAGGAACTAGCTTCAGTAGAACTTGTACATAGAATAGGGGCATACATGACTCCTTTTTCCTACTTTTTTGTCTTTTGGTTTTTTTCCACCTTGGTAAGCCATTTGGACTAGGCTTCATTTCAAGCTCTTTAGATTGCTAAAGTGAGAATTTAGGTCTGACTTTTAGGTAAAAGCTGTGTGTCAAGTAAATTTTCAAAGGCTAGTAGCCAAAGTTCACACAAGGTAGTCATGTACTCCAGTGGCAGATGGGAATTAGTCCCAGTGGATTTGCTCTTGGCAGAATGCATTTGGACTAGTTTGTGCTAGCAGGAGAGATGTGGCCTGGGACACAGACTGGAGGTCTTCTCTCTGGGAAGGGTCATGTGCTGAGCTAAAAACTTGGGACCGTGCCCAGCCATTCTTAGTAGCTGAGCTCACATCTGCAGAAGATCTCTGGGAGGAACTCCCAAAAGTATCCAGACTGACCAAGGGAAAAGGGCTAGTTTCCCTGAAAAGGAGCACAGCTATTGTGCTACTAAAGTGGTGAGGGAAGGTGGAAAGTTGAAATATAATTATGATTGCAAAGATATTGTGATTTCAGCAACAAGCCTAGTGACTAAAATAAAATGCACTGGGGACAGTGGTCATGGTGGAACACAGCCAAGGGCTCCAGTAGGATAAGGATTAGACCTAGTCAAGGAAGAGGACAAAAAGAAAAGGATCATCCGGAATTTTCATATTAAATTTTGTGGAGACAGAGGAGTTTGGAGAAAGTGAAAATATCTCTATAGGGTTTTTGCATGAATATATTGGGGTTTTTCAGTGGAAATTGTGGATTTGCAGATCAACAGTTTAATGACAACTCCTTCTTTTTTACCCTTATTTTACCTAACCTATATTTAGACATGACATTTTTCTCAGCTGTGCCCCCATCCCCCTCTTCCTGTTTTTAATAAAGACCTTAGATTTGTTCTGGCACAAAGAAAGGAAAACTGGCTTCATGTGTACCAGCTGCCTGTTACAGTCTTGGTGCTGGCCCTGTACACACAGGTAAGAGATGAATGGAAGTGCAATTGTTGTTGAGAACAGCAGGAGAGAGGGAGTTTAGGGAATATCAGCCCATTCCTCTTCATATGTGCATTTGCCTGCGGAGCATGTAGCACACACTGCCCATTTGGGAGTCTGCAGATGTCAGGCCAATATTTTTCATGACCTGTCTCAATATTATTCTCTGCAAAGACCTCCAGGGTGATACTGTGAATCCCCTTAGTGAATTTTGCTTTTGCTGGCTGACACAGGCTCAGTACAACTTTCCTGCCTGGAAGGTCCTGGTCATATAAGGGAAGGAAATGCGGACGGTCACAAACCTCATCCTCCTGGAATGAAACAAAAACATGCCTCTCTGAGAACACCTGTTACTGGTTTAAATGTCTGTTTACACTTACCCTTAAAACAAGTTGAAACTCAAAGTGGGGTGGAGCTTGGAAGGAAAAAGACAGCTGAGAAAGATCTGTCCTGCACAGGGTGAGGATTTTTAATTTGCAAAAACACAGAACTCAGACACCACTGTCTACTGGTGTCTTGATGGGGCAATAGGAAGACAGTCCATAGAATTTAAATTTTGTCTAATGTCAAGCCAAATGCCCAACAGGTGTAAATTCCAATAAATCAGTGCAGCTTTCCTTCTTCTGTTGTGTTTCTCTGTGTTGTGGGGCATATAAACAAGCCTGCATTTCAGCTTTCTATAGGAGGTTAGAGATTTTTCATATGAACTATCTCCTGTTTTTCACATCTTGCCATCAATGTTTCAGACAAAACTGACAGGTTTGTATCACCTTCTTTAACTTCTTTTGGTCACTCATTACCTCCTGCATGCTCATGCTCATACCATTCACTGCCCTCTCTTGTCCTTATTCCTCCCATTCATAATCAAGTGCAAGAGATACACCTCCTAAAAGAGAAATTGATCTTAACATCAGCTGGTCAATGTGATGACTTGACAGCTGCACAATAAAAAATGTCCCTTCCTTCCTGGACTCACCCTGACAATTCTACATAACCTCCTTGGAAGCAGAGGCAGATGTGTTGACCATAGCCAGCACGTATGCCCTGAGTATAAGTTAACAGGAGTTAGTCATCCAGATTTGGAAACAGAATTATTGTTTACACTTTCAAAATGTTAAATTTACTGTTTTAATTATGTGAGTTTGCAGGGACATGGGCAAGACCCTCTGCTATTGGTGTGTTCTGTTTTGAAAGGATCATCTACGACTAATGATGGAAATACTTAGTTTCTTAATCTTTGCTCAGTTATGATAACCTTTTTTTTTGTTTTATTTTCTCCTAAACATTAACTGATCTGCCTTGAACATATTTTAAGAATTAAAAATTGGAAAAACATGGTTGGCTTTTCTCCACTGTATGAAATTTTCTTGGAATCTTTTGACAGCCTAGGTTTATCAATTTCTATACAGATTAGCTGATTGAGCATAAATTATAATTGTCTTTTCATTACCTGTAGGGTGCATTTTTTCCTGAAACATTCCAGAGTTCAGATACTGAAGGTAGCTTTTGTGCACACTTCATGAAATGGATAGAAATTAATTCTTGCAGGTTTTTGGACCTGTCTTTAAAAAGGACAGGAGCACAGTATGTCTGCTATCCAGTGTGGCTAAAGGCAATACAGAGAGCAAAAATTGAAGACAGTACACTTTACTATGATCATTTCTAGGGGAAAATGGACCTCAGAGCTTTACTTTTCCTTATAGGTCTTGCAAAACATGTTATATGGCATTGCACTGCCCAAACAAGGTTGTTAGAATTTAGTGATGCTCTAGATATTAAAGGTGAGGACAGAAAGCAGAGGTGGGGAAAGAGCATAATTCAGGTTATTGACAGCCTAAATCAGATTTACATTGAATTTACCTTTGACTCTCCACATATATAACACAGTAAAACTGGCATATTAGGACATTGATGTTCTTCAGGTTATAGAACTGCAAAATCTGATTGCCCTACCAACAAGCTACAGGACAAATCTTTACCCATATTGTGTTACACAACATGCAGAGTGGCAGCTGCAATCAGATGACTGCAGAGAATGACTGGGTTTTCTGCATCTAATAACTGAAGAACAAATACTGTGTGAATTTATGGTCTACACAGCACACATCCAGCTGCCTAACATGATACTGTAGGTTAGGGCTTCAACAGAAGGTAAAACTTTAGTTTTCATTACCTAATAACAATACTTATCTTGGCAACAGAAAAGTTGAATCTGTTCAGCTTTCACTTATTGCTGTGATTTCAGGGCATTCATAGCTACAGGCACATTGCTATGGCACACAGAGCACAGGCCGAGACAGAGGTCAAAACTCCGTAATTACAGCTTTTCATTAGCTTTGCCTAGCTTCTTACAGATCTCATGAAAATACCACAGGAAATCTTAAATAAATTAAGAAAAAGGCTCACTCTGAATTTTGTTTTATTCAATGCAGTGGTAGATAATGTCCAAAACCTATTATTTCACAAGCTATGGTCTAGAAGTTTGACGAGAGTTATGTTAACATTGATACAAAAATGGAATCATAGAAAGTAGAGATTTTATCAAGTCAATCTGCAAGTAAGTGCTTTCCTGACAATCAGTCAGTGTCTTAGCAGTTTTGAAGGCTTTTCAAACAGAAACATTGCAGAACCAGGCAGAAAAAGTAGTTTAGTGTTGGAGATCTATTCTAGACAAAACAAAAGTTTACTAATGCTGCAGAAGGTTTTGTTTCAGCATAAGCAAGACAAAAACTTCAGCAGTCATACTGATCTCATAATAATACAGAAAACAAGGTGGTACTGGTGGAAATGTGTAGATGCAGTTTGGGAAACAGATGTTATTCACTGTATAAAGGTGTTGAATAATTATTTAAATGAAAAGCGAGAAGCTAGGATGACAGGTCCTTTGAGTAAGAGCTCGTCATATGGAAATGGTGTCAACAAATAATGTCATAGAAACACAGAATCACAGAATTGTTGGAGTTGGAAGGGACCTCTAGAGATCATCCAGTCCAATCAGCAGATTTGCCTAGAGCACATTACACAGGATTGCATTGAGATGGGTTTGGAATATTTCCAGAGAAGGAGATGCCACAAGCTCCCTGGGCAGCCTATTCCAGGGCTTACTCACTCTCACAGTAAAGAATTTTCTCCTTATATTTAGATGGAACCTCCTGTGTTCCAGCTTGTGCCTGTTTCCATTTATCCTGTCATTGGGCACTACTGTAAAGAGTCTGGCTCCATCATCCTTGTGTCTATCCTTTAGACATTTAAAGACATTGATAAGGTCTCTTCTCAGTCTTTCCCAAGCTAAATAATCCCAGATTTCTCAACCTTTCCTCATAAGAGAGATGGTCCAGTCCTCCAACCATCTTCACTGCCCTCTGCTTGACTCTATTCAGTAGTTCCCTGTCTCTCTTGAACTGGAGAGCGTGGAGCTTGACATAGTATTCCAGAGGCAGCCTCACCAGGGAAGAATAGAGGAGAAGGATGACCTTCCTTGGCCTACTGGCCACACTTTTCTTAATGAGCACCAAAATATATGTCATATATATTACTTTTCCTTTTGATATTCTTCTTTCTGTTAAAATGGTCAGTGAAGCTACCACTGTAGCACTTTGACTATTTAGTTCCAGATGTAACCCAAATGTCAAAGTTCATTACATAGCCTTTCAGACTGTGAAATCATTATTATTTTCACATAAGAAATTAAGGTGGACATACTGTGTAGAACAGAAGATTTATACAGTGGACCATGCCATGTTGTTACCTGAAATGTTTATAAGTCCTCTCATACCAGCCATGTCTCTGCTAAAATCCCCATGTTCAAGCCATGGATACTTTTGAGCATATGATTAAACAAGTAGTAAAAAGTTGAAAGAGAGATACTTAAAAGCATGAAGTTGTTTCTCATCCATATAATCATATAGGCACTTTGCTATGGCATACAGTGAACAGTGAACAATATTAAGCAATGAATTATTTAAATTTCTCTTTTAAACACTAGTGTATGCAGAAAAGCATTTAACAGTTTAAATCAAGTTTATTGCATGATGAGGGCTTTTATTGACACCAATCAGCCCATAGTAAACAAATGTCCCCTCAAGGCTCCATCTCAATCAGGGTATGGAAACTAACTTTCAGACAGATGCTACAAGCAAGTGGGCTACAAGTTTAGTGTTGGGAATTTTGTTGCACTCCTCTCAACTGAAAAAAACACACCTCTCATTGCAAGGCTGCTGTGTCATGTTTTTATGATACAGAGTGATAGTCTCAGATGTTGTTAGCACGAAACAAACACCCATGCCCTTTGGCCTGCCACAATACTCACCAAAGTCAGGAAAAAATCTCCCACTGATTTCAAGTATACCTAGGGGTTTTACCATACTGAATGGCTTTACTTAATTAATGCATGTTAAATATTGTTTTTGTTGTTAGCCCATGTTAATGCCAAGAAAAAACCTGATGCATAGAACTTTTTGATGATCAGTCATTAAGCACTATGAAAGTTTTTAGAGTGACCAGCTAGGAGCAACATACCCACACGACCTATTAAGTAGCATATTTTGGCAAGGCTGATCAGATAAATATTTTATTTTAAAGTATAACAGGTTTACTAGCAGCAAAAAGGTTGAAAGAGTCTTTACATTAATTGAGTTATTAAATATTGCAGAGGTGATGACTCATTACACCCTTTCTGGCACAAAATATGTATCAGGAAAACATATGCTCATGTTTTGAAAGTCTTGCAAAAGCCTTGCTGGATTGTGAATCCTCTTTTGATGAGATCATTTTCTGCATGCTAAGTTTGTAGAAGTATTGAGATCAAGGGAAAGGAGCAAGATACCAGTCCTATAGAGCATTTTGCCAGGGTGCAGCTGGTAAAAACAACTACTTAGTGTACTCTAGTTAAACTTTGTTTTTAAAGTCAAGATGAGGAGTTTAGAAGCATCTCTATAGAAGATAATGAAAGAAAACTTTAATTTTTCATCTTTGATCTGATGAAAAAGCACAGATAAATGTGTTGGTCTGCACAGAGCTGATTACCCTTTACTTCTGTACAACAGCAGTGCCCAAAAATGGTGTTCAAAATCAAGAACCACATTTGGCATCTCTGGGACCCCTTTGGATTTGAGACTATGAAAAAAAAATGGAGTCCCAGCCAGAAAGAGTGTTATTAGTAGAGCTCTTTTTTAACATCTGTAAAAACATACAGAGAAAACTTAGAGAAAAGCTAATATAAACAGAAAAAAACCAAAACCAAAACCAAAACCAAAACCAAAAACAAACAAACTGCCTGTGTTAACCTATTTTTATAAGTGTTGCTGAACAAATATAGCAAAATCTTCATCTAACAAAATCATCTCTGGCCTCCCATCTACTGAAGACTCATTATAATAAGAGCTGTGATCTGCACAATCTAATAACTGCTAATTGACACATGTAAGAGTAGGACAGAGTTCTATTATATGAGTTCACTGGCTGTTTCCATTGTACTTCATTGTCTCTAGCTTTGGTGATCTTGATTATTGCACGTTTTAACAACTCTGTGATTAAGAGACTGGAATTATCTACTAAGCATTGCTCAGAGCATGACAGGATAAAAATGGAAAGATGTGTTTCAGATCAACACTGATGAGTACTTTATGAAAGCATGAACAACTGACTGCTAATAAGAACACAGCCAGTTAAATGAGAAACTCTACTGTAAGTTTATACTTGGCAAGGCTTGTTCATTAGTCTGCAAGCAACTTCTTTTCTGCATTCAATGTAGAAGGTTTGATAAGTTAATAGAAGGGGTGAAAATACCACAGAGTGATTCAGGCAGTGAAAGCTAAATTAGACTCTTGTATCTTTTGAGGTCAAATCTTTTACTCAGTTGCTTGCACCCCGTTCCCATTGACATCAATAGGTATATCTAATACATGTGTTAAAGCAAAACTTAGCACTGGAAGATATATTACGATATGCTGTATGGATGTTTCAGAGCTGTGGATAAAATGCTACAAACTATATATTAAAATACTTGTATTTAAATAGTGAGACAGGTCAGAAGCTGCAAATATGTACTGTTGTTACAGTGAAATATAGGTAATCTTAATATATTAGCGAAGTCTTCTGTAGTTCATGAGAGATGTTTCATGTCTTACTATGTCTCTGAGACACTGCCATATCTCATCTTTTCCAAAACTAGTGCAAAATCCTAACCCTGCTGAAGTCCCTAGGAGAATTTACACTAAACTGTTTACTCAAGAATTACTGAGCTCACAAGGGCGGATCATTTGCTATAATTTATTTGACTTGTCATAAAAACCTGATTCTGATTAGTTTGTAGCCAGATTCTCCAAAAACCAGTGTCAGAAGAGGGATCATATAGTGGTAATGAAAAACCTTTTTCATATAGTGTAGACCCTGGTCTAAGGTCAATGTAAAAGGGTATTGTAGATGAGAAAATGGAGATCCATAGTCTGGGATAGATATATTTCTCAGGATGAAAGGAAGCACCAAGACAAGATGATCAGTGACCACTTCCAAATAGAAAACATTAAGGTGGATCAGCTGGCTCTGAAACAATACCAGCAACAAGATAAGTCTAAGCCTTCTGAAGCTCTGAAAAATAAAGTTGATTAGGCCCTTGAGATTTCAAATAGTCACTGATAATATTTAGGCCAGCAAAAGAGAACAGGTAAGTCAGGAATTTGGTCAAGAACAAAGGGAAACAAATAAAAATCCTGCCAGAAATTTCTTGTTTGTATTTTCTGTTTATCACAATGATTATGAAGGTCACTACTGTTATGATATCTGAAGACATCTTAAGTATTTAATAATAGACATTATAGTTCATCTTCTCTTCTTTTTTCCCATTCTATAAGCAAAGGAGAATAGTTATTCTCCCCCCCAAGAAAGATATAGTTAGGTACAGTAGTGGTGATTAGTGTCTTAGAAGGCTTGTCTTTGTGAAAAAGAAGGGGGGGAGATTTTTCTCGTTTTGTCTTAAGTAATTTTCAAAATGGCATACATTAAGATGGAAAAAGATGTATGTCATCCAGAATACAGTACTGACATTTTTGAAACAACATCAGTTCCTATTCACAACTCACCTTTTGTGATTTAACTAATGCATGTAGATAATCCTTACATCATTAGACTTGGTTTGTTTTTCTTACATGGACACATGGACATTAATATGTTGCAGTTGAAAAGATCGCCATGAAAAACCTGGTCTACATTTGTTAAAACTAAGTACTCATTCATGTTGAAAAGATATTTCAAAATGTCCTAAAATCCTCTTGCTAACTCAGAGTGTCTCTGTATGTGTCATGAGAAAAATGAATTCTCTCTGCCAACACATGAAGCTCATTTGTCCCTTTGAAAAACAGTATCAGAGATGACGTTAAAGGAAGTTGATGACTTTCAAAATAGGGTAAAAGAACAGAACAGCACCTGTGCAGCATGGTCACCATAGATGTGCATACAAAAGTTCTTGTTGCAAGAGAATACAATGAAGTCAGCATCCCTGATTGACACCTAAGTGATAATGCCTGTTCAAATACTACCACTGACAGAGCTGTGAAAATGATGTGTAGGATATATTTCTCTACCAGACAGGGATTACTTGCAGTATGGAAATATCCTTCACAATTTTTATAGCTAAATCAAAAGAGTATCTAACTATATGAGACTGGTAATAACTGCTAATGATTTCTAGAGTTCAGTGAGCATTATTTTTTCCATGTGGGGGAGTCTTACACAGAACAAAACCATTCATTAATCATATAGCAGTGATTAGTCAGATCAACAGTGAAGGCAGTTGGGATAAGTCATTCCTGTTTCCTGAACAGTGGATTTAGATGTTTTTAAGATGAAAATATTCTTGGGGTATATATCCCTATCATGAGGGTCTATAATGTTTTAGATTTTTGCAACTTTTTTGAGCACAAACCTAGAGAGTGGCAGGAGTAGAGGTCAGCAAAGACTAATTTTCACATGTGTTTCTTCATAAGAATCGTATTCTCTCATTTTAAATCAGAGTAGCTGTCATACACACACACACACACACACACAAAATGTTTTGGTTTTCATTAGCTAAGTTTAATGACCTAAGTGACAAGAAATCCAAATGTATTTTTGGAAAATGAAACCTCTATCCCCCTTTCCTAAACTATTCTCTGGGCTCACTGATATAAGGAAAGTTAAGGATTTTTTTTTTTTTTTTAATCTCCCCATCCTCATCCACCTAAATTTTATTTTTAGGTATTTTTGATCCTTTCAGCTTTGTATAAGCTTCACACTCTTGTGTTGCTTTTCCCACTTCCTAGTTGCCTCACTGTTCTTTGTAATGAAATTTCTGTAGTTGCTCTCTACTGTGAGTGATCAACATGCTCAGACTTTCCCATGAGCTGTACTGCTTCTTGGTCATTGCTGATCTACCACCAAAAACATCTTTTAAATACAGCTCATAAAAGTTTACTGAGCTGATGTGGTAGTAGTGAAGGACAGTGTTTTGCAGTTATCCCTCATGTCACAAATAGCCTTCCTCAGGTTTTAGTAAATGAAATATAGGGTGTTCTAGTAGTAACTCAGAAGTCATCCCACTTCATTACACAATTTATTAATATTTGATATTTGATCTATACATTATTTTTTTAAATGAAAAATCTTGTCTAAAGAAGCAGGAAAAAAACCTCACCTTAAATCACTTGAGAGAAATCTTGCATTCCTGACCTTAAATAAGTTTTTTCAAATTATTCTTTTTTTATAACTCCCCAAATAGCTGTATTTAACTACATTTATAGCTAGAAGTGACAAATGTAGTTTATTGAAAAGAAGTTTGTAAAGAGAATGAGATATATATGAGGTGCACTATTAACAATTAAGCAAGGAGATTTCACATGCAAAAAAAAAGTATTTTTGGTTGCTCATTTTGTAAAAAGACAGGTACGAAGGTGATAGCCAAAAAATTGCTTTTGTAGAACACTGAAGTATGTACCTTGAAGTTTTAGATATTGTCTAATTAAGACTTGTAAATCTTTTCCCATTGAAACACTGATATTTATAGTTTGCTGGGAATATTGTTCAACTATGAATATATACTCTTAGGGCCAGATTCAGAAAAGATGGTTAGGTATATAAAGAATGATTTCGTTAGGATCCAGAAAGACTGAACACAGATCTAAAAAGATGGTACTGTTCACTCTTCACAGGTTGTGAAATGAGAGAGCAATTTTACTTGTGTTTAATAGGACGGTTGAAGAAAATCTGTGTACAGCTGTTCTATTACTTTGTAAGTCTGAAATTTAAACATTAGAGTGCTTCATACTCAAACCAGAGATAATTTCCTTACTAGTACCTAACTTCTAAAAATATTAATGTGTTCCAAACCCAACAATTTGAAGGCATAAAAATTCCTAGAAGTTATTATCCTTCTTTCCATAAAAAGTACAAGACAGCAGAAGTGAAGCTAATGGTTTAAAGAAATGAATAAGGCAACATCCCTTTCCTACATATCAAACTGTGGTAAAAAATTTGTAGTTAAGTTTAACATCTTTGCAGCACATAAAGGATGAAACAGTGATACAGTTTTTTTCCTTTCTGGAAAAAAAGATGTCCGTATGGGCAGGTGGATGTAACATGGGGCCAATGAGAGCCCTGAGATCTTCAAAAGGAATACCTGGGTACTAGTCTGGATGCTTTGAAGTGCAAAAAGAAATGACATTAAATGCATGCTTTGTTATCTGAATCCCAATCTCAGATTCAGTGATGAGCAAAACACAAATTCTAAATGATTCTCTAACTTACAACAGGAAAAATAAGGGGACAGTCAGGCTGCAAAATTTGCAATATTTTTCTTCTCTATGTTTAGGTTAGGATCTATGAGACCAGAGACTAATTGATTTGCTGTCTAAATGTGAAATGAGTTTCTTTTATTGTTATTTCCCTGTATGGAAATTGTTCATAATGAGTTTGCAAAAAAACACTTGTTCACATGTTTATGTTCACAAAGGGAGAATTTCTGTAGTCATTAGTAGTAGACTGTAGATTGTAACTATAAAATTCATTAAAAGCAAAAGAATAAACAGTAAGAGTAGCTTTGTTTTGAACTCTTAGAAGTCCATATTCTTTATAAGAATATGATATTTCCTAGAGTTTGATTCAGTCAATAAAAACCATATTGAATACTTAGAATATATCCAAGTAACAGTCAAACTCTATTTTAGATGGCTGTTATGGATAGTGATACAATGATATTTGTAAAAACATCTTAATTTTTTTTTCTTTCAAATAATTCTGTAAATGTGATCACACTGAGAGCTGTGAGCATAGGAACAACACAAAGCTAATATCCTGCATTACTTTGATAGCCAAGGCTATTTAGAGGAGGCAGTCCAGGCAAATGTGCCCATGGTTCAGGATATGTTACTGTGACCCTACCTGAATAACCTTAAATTATTTTCTTCAACATCCATAACTAAACTATGAGTTTGGCAACAGTAAAGTGACAACATTGAGGTCAGGTTGCATTTAAGTAGGAAAAGCATAAGGACAGAAAGAAAAACCACTTCCATTTAAACCATAACATCACGTGCTCTTATCTCATCTTGGTTATTTGTGGTTAATGAATATTTAAAATAATAGTGAAGACTAAGTACATGAGCTCAGGCATTAATTTAGGATAAACCTTCAGAAGAGCTCAGATTAAACCCAGATTGCTTTTACTACTAAATTAGTTCACATTAATTGACTTGAATTATGCACACTCTAAGCTTGAGCACTACAGACAAGGCCTTAATGGGTTCAGTTTTACAACCATTTCTGTCAAATGAGCAATACATACTCCTTTAGTCTTAATTTGCTCATTGCACCTCTATGTGTTAATAAAGTTCACAGAATCAGGATGCCTGTGCTAATACAATATGAGCTAAGAAATGTTCAATATTAAGTATGTTGGAGTTGAGAGATGCCTAACAGTGCCAAATGGGCAAAATTCTCAGAAATGAAATGTGACAAGTACTGCCAGGTCTAATTGCAGATCCATGTTAGTAAGTTGCCTTAAAAGCATATAATTAATAATAGGTGGCTACCCGTGCAGACAAGTATCCAGGGCTTTTAGATTGTTTTGTATACCAAAACTTCTTTATTCATGTAAACTCCAGCCTTACTTCCACAGTACTAAAATGTCACAGCTAAGGGAAGGGTGTCTGTTGCATATTCTGACCAATGGCATTTATGGCATGTCAAAATATGTAGATCAGCAGCATATATGTAACCCGGGACAATGGATTTATTACTTTTTTTTCCACAAATTTTATGACAGTGGTGTGAGAGAAAAGTGGGATAATGTCTTTGTCAAATTGAGCGTCAAGTATCACCCTTTTTGTGGAAGTGCTTGTAAGATACCCTGTACATACAGGTTTTTCTAGATACCTAGCTGATGAGCAGCCATATGTAAGTAAAGGATTAAGTTCAATGAAATGCAGTTATGGTACAGAGTCAGCATTGAAAAATTAATTTTTGGCATGCTTGGGACTTTAAAGCAGCTGTAATGTGGTAGAAGTCTGAATCTAAATGAAATAGATAAGTCAGAATCTGATTTATATTTTCATTGATCTCAGTGGGAATTGAGAATATTCAATGTTTCCAGAATTGATTTCTGACCATAAACACTGCCTAGCATGATAGATACCACATTTAATGTGAGGCTTTCGACTGAATTCAAATTTCTGCACAAACCATAGAACTTCAGTTTCCGAGCTGCAACCCATTCCTCATTTTGGTCCCACATTAGGCAAGCCATTAAACTAATTTTCACTTTAGGCTTTCCTGAAGTCAGTACAACTATTAATGTTTCCTCGTGTATTTAACTGGTCTCCTAATTGAGGGTCATACTAAGGTTGGTTGGTTTACAAATTGTCTTCAACAAGCACAAATTCATGGTATGCACGTTGTTTTTTAACACCTACAAAGAAATGAAGAGCATCAGATTTCCTCTAAAGAAGGGGCTTTCAGATGTTTTCTGGGCAGTTCTTCTGCCACTTTCTCCTCCTCTTTATCTTGTTTTCACATGAACCAACCCCAAGCCACTGCCCCTTCTGCTCTGATCCTGCCCACCAAACTCTTTGCAGCTTTCTCCTTGTGGTAGCATGAACTCCTGAATAAAACATAAACTAATAAACCCAGGATATATTTTGGGATGTCACGATCCATACATTTAATGTTGGATTGTCTTACTAGTGAGAAATCAGTGCTCATGGTTCAAAACTGTTTTACCCTGTGCTCAGAGCTTGACCAATCTCTGCTTTTCCACAGTCAGAATTGAGTCCAGAGACAAATTCTTCTCTCAGCCATGTTCATTACTAGTGGGCAGAAATTAATGTGATTTATTTACTTTCTTCTTCACACATATGTGTCTTTTGCTGATATATCATATTAAGCAAAGCTATCTCAACAGTTTAGTCCGTAATAACCCATTCAATTCAAAGGATGCAAATTCAGGAGAAAGACAGAGTTGAGTTCACATGCTGTTGGTTTGCATAAGCTTAGTTTTCTGATAGGTGGAGAGCCTATGCTGTTTGCTGTGGAGTGGCAGCAGAAAACAATCTCTGTTGTAGTTTCCACCACAGTAAAAAGGACATTCACTTTTTATTTAAGAAGAGGCAGGTCTAATATGTTATCTGTTCATTCTGAAACTCTTTTAATTAAATGCAGGCACAAAGATGTCTATCTCTTCCTCTTCCTGAGCAAAAGGACAGATAACCTCGGAACTAAGCTCACTTAGATCACCTTATTTTGTGCTGCTGGGCTGGAAACATTTTCATTTGTTTACACTTTGGACACACAGCCAATATCATGTTTCACAGGAAAGTCAATGAGATTTACACAGAACAGTGCATAGCTAAAGGGTAAAGCATGTCATTATGTAATATTAAGGAAATGTCACCTTTATTAATTAATTTATGTGTAGTTGAAATTATAAAACAACCTTTCAGTCCATTGTTGCAACAGTTTTTGATTAATATTTTTTCAAACACGCATCTTTCCCAGCCACTGATTTAGCCAGGTAGAATGATACAATTTCCCCAGAAATGACAATCAGGTGAGTTGGAAAGCACTGTGAACAGCTGCTGCTTTAGATTTCTTGATGTTACTGTTTCAGAGTCACCAAGGTAAGCGTAGCATAACTCCTGATGAGTTATCCTTTTATACATCAGTATCATAAAGGAAAGGGATCTGACCCTGCAGATTCTGATGACACTTTATTACTCTTCACTTTACTGGTGTTCTTTTTATAGTTGTGGATATTATTTAATGTACACATTATCAGTCTCATTAAAAAATTACTAAATATAATGGAGTGAAACAAGCTTATTTAGTTTGCACTAGTTTTCTTAAATAAAGTTGTATGTGGAGCTATTGATTCTTCTTGAATTAGCAACTCATTTTTCAATCCCATATCTCAAATAAACTTTAATCTGAATCAGGCTGAAAAACAGAATTTGCTCACGTCTGCTGGAATTGGCTTTAAGCATTGCTGGGTTTTTTTCCTACAAATTCCAGTGAATGAATGATCATTGACCAAATAGTGAGAAGCAATGGAAGTGAATCAGATGTGTGTGTGTTTATCAAGATTTACACTATCCTTTGTGGGACAACATCACCCCTCGGTTTAAATTCACTAAATTCAGTGAAATTCTACCAAAGAATAAATTGATTTATTAATTTTTAACAGACTGAAAAGGAAACTAATTGTATTTTTAAACTGAAGCTCTTTTCTTTCAAAAAGAAAACCAAAAAAAAAAGAAATATTTATACAGAAAGAATATTGAAGCATCACCTAGTTAGTAAACTGTATGCTGGTGCAACATTGGGTATGTTTCCTAGTATAGTTTTAAAGTGTTTGGAGAATGTATACATATTACTGAAGGGGATTTTGGCACTGTCACTAGATATCTGGATTGCAACAAGCATTTCTTTTATTACCGACAAATAGAAAACATGTGTTTGGCATTATTTATTGTTTTCTGTGGAGCATGTGTCAAGATCTGAAAGTGTGTATTTCACTAGTCATGTACTAAGTTTAGTTGTTATAATTAAGTTCCTAGTATCTGGCATGGTAACCAGTCAGCAGGATTTGATTTGATGGTTTAGGGAACTGATTTGACACCTCTGGAAGCTGAGGCCGAGATACTCAGCAGCACACTGAGATAAATACCATCAATTTCTTAATGATGCAGACCACATTTTCCAAAGCAGTCATTAATTTTGATCTTTCAGTTTCTGAGTGAAAAAGCAGAAACTGTCCATCAGTAACTTCACTTGACTAGAGCTGTAAAAAAATATCGCTTGGCTAGAGACCCCAAAATTAGGGGACATTTTCCATGTAGTTCTTTGTGTATGTGTTGCTGCTATTAAGGAAATTTTTGGATTTTTTTTTTTCTTTTGGTTGATTGGGTTTTTTTTAGAGAATAGAAAAAAGATTTCAAAGCTTAGCATACACTTTCCTCCTAAAATGGACATTTCAATATTTTACCCTCTAATTCTGAAATTCCTAGAAGAACTGGTCAAATCAGAGAATTTCTATTCCACAGGAAAATATCACAATTCAAAATTACTTTAACTTTGCATCAGAATTAAAATAAATTACTTTGCCATTTGAAACAAGTGTTTCCAAGTGAATTATGTTTTGTTTCATTTTTTCTTATTATTATCATAACTTTTACAAATGTATGTATGCATATGAATAATTTTTAAAGAGGCATTTTGAAATGTAAAATCAAAATTATTATTGCTAACATTCAAAGTAGTAGTTGGCGTTTAACTGACATTTCAGGTAAGTAAGTGGTCTTCTACAAAACATTTTTATTTTGGGAATTTTATTTCAGTGCAAACAGCATTTCACAGAAATTTTTACTTCTGTCAGTATTTCTTTTCAAAAATTCATATGGTCTATTCTTTCAATGCTAAAGTAACTGGCAGGTTGGAAGTTATAAACACAATGAAAACTATAGTTAAATGCTACAGCTTGGCATCTTTGCGTCTTTGTTTCCTCATAATGTTCTGAAGAATTCAAAGTATTCAAAATACATAGACATGCAAATGGAAAATTGCATTAGCTTGACAAAACAGTCATAGTGGTTGAGATGATCAGAAAGCCCCTATTCAGCCTCTGGGTTTTTCATAAACAAATGACAAACATTTCATGTAAATCAAACTAAACAAATGAAGTATGTAATCCTAGGCTGCATCTATACTACTAAATAAAATGGGCCGGGGAACTAGCCTCTGGCCCTGGGGCTAAGCAGCCTGGCACATCTTGCCTCTGTACAGCTGCATGGCTGGCAGGAGCCAAAACTGCTCAAGGAGTGTTGTATGCAGCATGGATGATTGCAAACCAGTGCTCCAGTCTGTGCTCCAAATCTGTATTATTGACTAGCAGAGACATAGCCTCAGTGACTCTTAAAAGTGTTCCTCTATTAATAAGGACATTGGTACACTGAGCTATATAGACTCTGATAGAATATTTGATAGTTTATGTTAAAAAACAACAGCAACAGCACAAGACTTTAAAGGACTGGAGCCCTATTAGAATCTTTATTAGGAAAGAGCAATTTACTAAAGAAACTAAAGTGATAATGGTTTCTTTAAAGCAGTTCTTGATTGTCCTAATTTGGAGAGGCAGTCATCATTTCAATATACACAGCAATGTAGTTGTGGCTATTAACTTTCCAATAAATATAAAGAGTACATGTCTGTACCCTACACTTCACTAGCATTTTCATTCTTCCTATGAGAGGAGTGACCATGACTGAGGAGCAATGTGATCAAAAACCTCTCTCCTTACCTCTTGCTTCCAGTTACAGTATGTTTTGAGGCATGGGGCAATTTTGTCCACTCATGGCAGTTTTTGCCCATGATGACCATGGCTTGGCTCCTTTTTTGTCTGATCCTTAATTCTGGCTTTTTTTTTTTTTTTTCCTAGGAAAAATATATAGTGAATATGAGAGTGAAAAGTTATCTGGTTAATCATTCCCAGCAAAAAATCTTCTGGATGACTTATCTAGGCTCAAGTAGAGTTAATTTGCCCCAGCACCCCCGTGCATGAAAGGATGGGCAATGTTTCTACCACCGTATTGTTATTCTGGAGACACTATTTCATACACAGATCCAGACCCTAGAGAAGTTTAGGTCCTGCTTCAAGGCAAGCCAGGTAAAGCAGCAGATGAAGTCATGTCAGCGAGCATTCAGTAGAGCTGATCTGAGGACATCACATAAAGCCAGTACTGCACGACACTATGGGGCAAGCTCTGAACAAAATGCAGGACTTGGTCTCCGTTTTTTCAAGTGATGTGTTCCCTTCATTCTAAGACAAAGTACATTTTGTGTGTCTATTTGTTCACACCATATAGGTAGCTGAGTCTTGCATATAAATCTTGTTTCCAAGTAATAACTTTGCATCTGTTACCATTAATAACCACTGGTTTTTTAGCAAATTTTATTACAGCAAGCATCTGCCAAGATCTGTCAAAAGGCGGCAGAAAGAGCTCAAGATACTTGAGTACTCCAAACAAGAGACTTTTCCTTTAAATATTTGTAGTACTATCAGTCACGTTAACATTTCCCAGCCACTCTCACTCCTGGTGCCCCTGGTTTAAGGTGCTCAGTTATCTGAATGAGCAGGGCTTGCACAGGTGTGACGGAGGGCAATAATTAGCCCATTCATTCCACAGTCTCTGCAGCTTTGAGGATCCCTGGAGAACATATTATTGGCAACGAGCATTTGTGGCACTTAGTAGTTTCATGTTCAAAGCTGAATACAATATCTTACTGTGTAAATCTCCCAGGATTAACACTTTGATTAAATCTGAGACTGGACATGCTTGCCCAGGAAGAATGGGGAAGAGTTTGCTTTGTGTCTGACTGAGGTTTATAAGCCTAAGGAAGGCAGAGCGATTTTCCTAGGCTGCTGCTTGATCTGATGGCTACAAACTGTTATCCTCTCTCCCAGAAACATGCAACTGGTTTCATCTGAAAACAAAAAATGCAGAAAATGCAAGCTCTCCACAAAATGCATTGAAATGTGGACTAATCCTTTATGTCTCATTTCTGCTGCTGCAAGTGGAGGGAGCTCCATCTGAGGAAAGACAGTCAAATTTCACCCACCACATGCTGCCAAACTGGAGATGTTGGCCAGAAATATTTTGGCAAGTGTGTTACTTACCACAATCCAGAAGGTGTTATAACACAGTGAAGTTGTGGCTGTTAAACACTGGAGCCTGATTCTGTGGAGCGATGTTGTGAGGCCACCATTCCAGTGTTTAAAAATTCCTGTCACATGTAGCCTTATCAGATGGCCTTATTTACATTCAGCTACAGGTGTCTTTACTCATACTGCATGACTAAGATGGGTGGAGATACCTACAGAAAAGAACTTTTCTTCATTCATTTCCGAGAACTGCAATATACAATTTTAGCTGGACAAAGCAGTCTGGGGTAGGGATTAGAAGCATTTAGCACTGGCATAATTGCTCCTACTGCAGCTGATAGGATTTTTTTAATGCTTTAGACTTGAAAATCCCATTACATCTGCTTTGGTTTTTTTTTTTTTTTTTTATATTCATCACTTAAATCTGCTTGCAGTCTTCACTGTTCTACTTCAGCTAGCCTCCAGATTAAAAATGTAGGTTTTGTGACTGTAAAAACTGAGGAATCCTTCTTTCTTATGAATTTATGTCTTGTCCATTGATTCTTCTATGGTAAGGTGTAAGTCCCTGTACAGATACAATCCTTCCCCATGGATAGACTCACAATGAAGACCGTGGTGTAGGATCTAATGTTTTCATGAAACTTAGGAGACTGTCTTATCTCAACTGATGTCTTCTAATGTGTCAGACCAAAGAACACAGCTGTAACAGTGAAGGCAACATGCCTGAAATTCCCTAGCAAGCCAGCTAAGGAAAAGCATTTAGGGAAGATGGGACACATTTAACATGCTATCCAAGTTTTTGTGAGTTTAAGCAGGGCTTTTTAATTACGTGTGGACCTAATGAGTGCTTGTGAGTTCTGCAGATGGCTTGTATGCAGTGTGGGACACCTGCATAAAAGAATAGTGGGAGAAGGGCCAAAGATATAGTGTACAAATAAAGTGATGTCCTCTGTCCAGACAATGAGTCATTTTTCCTCCAGATCTCATCCTATAGGTCTCTGTAGAACCCTATTGCTTGAGTTTTCCATAGCTGCCCCAAGCGCCTGTTTTTTTCAGCTCTGAATGTTTCCTTTCACTGAAGCAGAACCACAGAAAATTTTCAAACAGAAGAATTTTCTGTAGGGGGGGAGAGGGGAGAAGGAAAGAAAGAAAGAGAAGAAAGAAAAAAAAAAAAATTGAAGCTTCAATTTAAGTTAAACATTGCTTGTCCATTGAAACTGTAGCAATTTCATATACAAGTCCTTGGTCACATTGCCCTTTCTGCTCCCTGTCTTAGCTCTCCTGGCCTGCTCAGAGATGGCATCTCACCCTTTCTGTAATCAGCCTTGGTGAATCCAGCTCATGGCTTTCACTGCCACTGCCAGTTTGTTTGCTGATTTTATTTTTTTCTGGATTGCATGTGAGATATTACTCATCAATATGACTAGTCAAGTGATTTAACAAGTGAAGTATCATCCAATGAACACACGCTTGTACTTCAGCCTGACTAAGCCAACTGTCAGGGACCGTAACAGCTGCTGATTCATGAGAGGAATGGAAACATTTCTTTGTTAAATCGGAGCACAGCCAGCAAAATCTGTCTTAAATGAAAATGACTGACTACAGCTATGCATCAAATAATCCCAAGTGGAAGTCTGGGTGTGGGGAGGAGTTTTGTAATTGCAGAAATCTGTTTTAAACCAAAATTTGTAAAGAAAAGGAGAATTGATCTTCTGTTTTAATTTCCCAAGATTTTTCAAAGTCCAATGAATTCAACACAAATCTCAATACAGGCAGGTGATTCTGCTAGGTGGAAAAGTCTACATAGAGGTCTCCACAGTCTTCTGCATTTATCAGTTTTCACCTTACTCCTTAGTATTTCTCATTTCTTAAGTGCTGTTGTCCCCATCCTTTCTTAAAAGGATGATAATCATACACACCCTAACATACCCTCATTTTCACAACTCTAATTACAGTCAACATAGGTATAAGACCCTACTGAAAGTGGTTTTCCCCAAATCCCCCTTCTTTATCTTCAAACAGGCCCCCAGCTTTGCAAGCCGCAACATCAACAAAAACTTACTGTGGACCAGTGTCCATGCCATGTGAGAGACTTAGTAGCATCTCTATGAACCGCACAGTAAAGGCTCCCAAAACCAGAACCATCAAAAATCTTGGACCTTCTACAAACCCTTGTCATAATGCATCACATTTGTCCCATGAAAACAAATGCTCTTATAGAAACTATAGACATGAAACAAATCAATCATCATGCTCAAGCACCTAGTAAAGGATGGGGACATTCAGTCCCTGAAAGGAGGTCTTTCATGAAATTGCATCACTAAGGTCTCAGTCCTGAACTTAGTGGAAAAATGTATAATAATTTTCTAAGATATGTCTGGATATTGAAATCATGGACTCAGTGGATATATTTCTTTCATCACACATACTGATTTCTCTCCCACAACTACAAAGGTGTTATTTCATGGGTCTAAAGCATCTTTTCTTGACACAGTGGATGGGTTGTGTTTTTTTCTTTGTTTGTTTGCCTTTTTTTGTTGTTGTTGGGGTTTTTGATTTTTGTTGTTGGTATTTTTTGTGGGTTTTTTTTCTTTGTTTCCTTCAGATACCTGATCAATTAGAATAATTGGATTTCTTTTAAAATTTAAATTTGGAGTATTCATTCTGAAATTCTGAAACTGTATTTAACACTGAAATTTGCTTCTTCCTCTTAGAACTGTAGTCCTGTCTGAAAGATAGTGTTTCTTTTCCAACTCTTTCAATTGGTTTTATGAAAAGTATTATCTAACACAATATTATTTTCCTATTCCACATCAAAAATCATCATGACTACAAGTATAATAATACTATTTTATGCATTTCTTTTTCACACAGTAAAAGTTATAAAATGACTTAATATTTCATTCAGAATTATCTACCCTTACAAGTAATGATTACTGAGGTTCCACAAAAAAAACCCCTCTATTTGAAAACCTGGAGGTTCCAGAGATCAACAGTGATTTACAAATTCAGTTCAATTTATGTTTATTCTATGTTGTCATACGGGAGCACAAGTGCATTCAATAAAATTTAAAGATCCTTATGTTTCCTGAAACTGTAAAGCCTTTAAAAACTAACCTAATTTTGCAGTGTCTTGAAAGAGTAGAGACAGTGTTTTCTTCATCTTAATAGTGTGTGTCCTCCTTCCCATATTAGCATTCTCCACAGATTGAATGATATCTAGAAAGATTCTTTCTGCACATCGAAAAGAAGTGTTTTTCTGGTTTTCTGTATTTTATCTTCCCATACAATATTTTATACACACAGAGGTGTGCCAGCATTTACAGAGAAGGATACAGCCCTGAATGAAACCGCTGGGTTACAAAGCTTTAATTCTGCTTTCTGGAAAAAATACATTTCTTGTTGTTGAACTATTGTTTCTAGAGCTAAGAGATCTTCTGTTGTGACAACTCTGTGAACAAATTGAGGGTCTTTTTCTGAAGCTAGATATAATTCTCTACCAGGAGGTATGTTTGCTCTTGATATTTTTAGGTCTGTTTTGATTTTGCAAGGCATTCTCCTTAACAGGTTAGTTAATCTGTCCTACAGAAAATGGACATGTTGCCAAGTTTCTGTTTAAACAAAGAAGGAAGTGAATATGAGTTTACTCTCTGAAAAGTAAATATGGGAAACAGCCTTCCGTAAGAGGAGTGATTGTCTAAACTATTGGTGTCTAAATTCTTTCCAGTGAATGAAAATTATAATTTGTCCTAAAAAGGATAAATGCCTTTTAAAAAGATTAATATATTAATAACTTTTTTCTATTATCCCCTCAATATATGATTGCCCATTATAATGGTGCCCTTACTGTTCAGTTATTAAACTTCAGATAGCAGATAGGTGAATAATGCATTCAATAATAAATCAGCCTTGGAGTAGTAAGCCTTCATCATAATGACCAGACTGTGTAGTTGCTCAGGGCAATCTTTTACATAGGGTTTTAGTAAAATAATTGTAATAGTAGCATTTGAAGAGAGTTAAAATTTTCTGTTGCTTTAAAGAGTCAACACAACTTTCAGGTGTTCTTCAGTGGGAGGAAATGTAGTATTTTTAATATATTAAAAGATAGGTATCTGGTACTATTTGTATAATGGGACCAAAATAAGCTCTAGATCAAAAAAAAATACATACATTATATGTATCAGCTAAGCCTCCTATTAAAAGCAAGGAGTAAAGAATATTCCAGGGATTTGAACTTGCTCTGTGTTGTCAAAGGACAACTTCTCATTGATTTCTAAAGACATGAAGTCAATATTTCAATAAAAACAAAACCTCAAGAAATCTAATTATCTTTTTTTTTTTTGTCTATGTAATGTATACATGAGAGTCTCAAACACCAGCACAAATTTTATAGCTCCGTGGCTATGATATGTGACATGGTGGATAAATATACATATATATATAACAAGAAGCCAAAACCTCAGCACTATTTTTCTGTGAGGCAAACACCCCCTCTTATTACAGATTTCATGATGAGAAACAAAGACAAGGCCTATCTCATGAAAGCTGAAAATCTAGATAATCAGATTTGGGCTGATGTAGCCTGCATAGACCAAAAATATGGTGACCCTCTCTAAAAAGATGTCATGCCAAAGAAACACAGGAATAAGGTCCTATCTTATTTTGGCTTTACTCTTATGATGTTGTCCTACTGTGCAATGTGTGTTCTTCTAGGTAACTACTGATGCTGACTCCCTAAATGCAGTCATTGCCCATTCAGTTCCCATGGACAGGACCAGTGAGTGTAGGTGACTGAATGCAGAAAAAAAAATAGTGAATTATTTCTACTAAAGAAAAAACAAAAAATCAGTGAACTAAAATTATTTTGGGTTTGTTTCATGGTGTTCTGTAGTTTGGGTTCTCCACTTCCACGGAAACTTATCTCTAAGTGCATTCTTTGATCTAATCCAAGCTATCCACATAGAAAGGAAGACATATCATATCCTAGTTGGAATTATTAGCTTTCCTGTTTCACCCATGACAATCAACATTCCTACTTAGGATTGAATTCCTTCATTAAGATGTAGTTATCTTTTTCATGTGTTTCATCCAGTCATTTCACCTCATCTATATCTATCCTTAACAGAAACTTTTACCAATAGATGAAAATATGATTTTTTTTTTTTTTTTTTTTTTTTTTTTCCTTTTAGAATAGACAGAGTTTATGATAGAGTAATTTATTAGACTGGAGAAAAACAGTACTAAATACCCACATGGGTACATTCATCTTATTTATTAACTAACAGAGGAAAAGGCTGTCTATAGGGTAAGGTACCACTGTGGTAGTGGTGCAGAAGTTTTACAAAACTAGATGCTGCACTCCGCCTCACATGACACAAGCGAAGCATTACATTTACATGGCTTTGACACAGGGCTACAGATTCTTCTTCCTTTCCCTTCTCTTTCCCCTTTCCTTTCCCCTTGCCCTTTCTCTGCGGCTGGGGTATAAAGTAGAGAAAGGGGAAAGACAATTACTGAGTGAATAGAAAAAAAGAAAAACATGAAATAAGTTTCTGACTTGGAAAGAAAATGCACAACCAGCAACTGAAAGAGTAATTTCCAAAAAATTGCAGAATTCAGACAGAAAGTAAAGTGAGTTTGCATGTATTTCTAGGGAGGCTTTATAGATTCATTTTTTATTGCTGTGTTTTTAAATGCAATATCATCTTTGGTAAAAGGCAAGCTATAAAATTTGAGCAAAAAAAAAAAAAGAAAAATAACTGTCTTCATATATCTTCTCTACCTTCAACTAAGAGATACTAAGTGAAAGACTGTGACCTTCCCTGACAAAAGCATTTTAGGCATGAAGGGGAATGTACTGCTCAGACTCACCTTCTACCTGACTTAAATCAGGTTTTCTTTCCTGTAGCCCACTTGTTGTGGGGCAGCAAAAGATAGAGCAATTGTCCACGTCTGTACATTTACTCTTAAAGATCAAGTATATTTTAACTTTTATTCTCTCTTCTTTCATTTATATAATATTATTCTTTCTTTCTAATCTATTACAGCCTCTTTTATTCAACACTGATAGTACAGTTTTCACTTCTCCTGGTTTTTTCCGCATGTAGAAAATGTGGGGTGCCTCAATTAGGCATACAATTTTATTAGAATGTCTATGTTTAGCCCATATCTGGAGCTAAATGATGGCAGTTGCTCTATCACTAAATGCCCCCTCCCCAGACAAGAAGGGGATCAATAAGAGGAAAGCAAACTCACGGGTTGAAATTAAAATGGATTTAATAAACAGACGAATAATACCAATGCCAGTGTAAATTAAACAGTTATACTTAGCCCAGCAAATGTGTGGTGGTTGCAATAAGTGGGAAGGCAGTCCTCAGGAGCAAGGAGAGGAGCAGGTCCAGGAGAAACCCAAGCAGGAGGGCTCTTGTCTTCAGTAAAGTTCCCCTTTATACTGAGCATGATATTTATGGGATGGGATATTCCTGTGAGCCAACTCAGGTCAGCTGCTCTGCCTGACTCCAAACTTCTAATGGCCTGCAGGCTATATCAGGCCTATGGTTCTGTCCTGGTAAAACCAGGACACAGATAAATTCCATGATCAATAGTGAGAAGGAGACAGAAATCTCACTAGGGAGACCTGAATTACCCTCTGGAGGTCACAGTCTCCCTCCAGTCATTAAAAAGAGAGCCACAGATGACTCCATGTCATGAGACACTGAAAGGGGGGCTGGAGAGAATAAGCTCTTGATGCCTTGATGTTCACTGAAATCAAGGCGAATAAAAGTTACATAACTTTCTTTAGGGTGACCTGGCTTATTTACATGTATCTTCATGTGAAGAATGGCAACTCTAATTGTCTTTCTGTCATAATCCCAAGAGCAGATTAATATGGTCCAACTATTGTACACAGTAATTAGCTGCTAGATAGATAACACTCATTTACAAGTTACAATTTCTTCTTAAGTGGTTTACAAAAATAAAGTTGAGTAAATAATATATTATAGCTTTCATTTTTGTTGATATCTCATTCTTCCCTTGCCTTTTCCTATTGCTTTTTTGTCCATTTCCTAATGCTTTTTTTTTTGTTCAGACATTTCTTTCTCACCTATCTGTTTTAATGCAATTTCAGAAAATCCAAGTCTTTTTCTTGTTACAATTTAACTAACAACCTTTTCCAATTTTAGCCATATTAGACTTTCACTCTTTCTTGTGTTTTATCAGAATTACAGTAACAGCCATCAGAGACAGAAAAAAACCACAAAATAACTTTCTAGTTGACATTTATCATGCATTTGGTCTTCCAAAAGCATTGCATACTAAAAAGCAAAATATCATTAGTATCATAACCCTTAACATACATCACACTTCCATACAAACCAGAATATTTTTAAAGCATAAATTCAATGACTCTAGGAAGAGTAAACAAAAACATCTGTGTCATGGAATAAGAAGAGGATAAGGAAAAATCAATAAATGCTTTGAAAAAACTGAAAGATTTTAAGGCTAGAAACAGAGAAAATACTTCCTCCACTGTGTAACAAAGTGTTCATATACTGTGAAAGCTGTCATATTCTAAGGAGTCTTTTTGTTAGTTCAGTGCTGGGTGTTTATTGCCTTCTGCAAGACATACTTAATAGACAGCCAAAATGTCTTAAAGATAAACAAATGGCAAGAGTCTGTGAATCTGAGTAATGCTTTAAGAAAGATCAAAATACTGACAGGCAGACATCCTTTCTCACCAAAAAAATACTGAAGTTTAACAAAATATTAGGAGATGACATTTTATCTGAGCATTCAATGCAGAGGAACTGTTTTATTTCATCTGATGTTTATACTGGCTGCGTGAAGGAATCCTTTCATTACCACTGCAAAGTGGGTTCATGCAGCATTTTTAACATCATCAAATACTCTATCTGTAAGCTGAAGTAGTCAGCAGCTTCAGTGCAATGTACTTCTCATACAAATACTCATAGTTTTGTTTTAATTAACAAATAATTCATTTATGTATTGACTATGAAAATGTTTTACAAAACTGTTTTTGATAAACAGGAAACTCTCCTAAGCTTACTCTCTAAGCTGTCTAAATGGTCAAAATCACCAAAAACTTCCTAAAGGTGTTTCCCAATATACTACCACCTAAGTACCACAAGAGTGATAAGAAAAACAAAGGTTAAGATGAGAACCTTCAATCTTTGTTTATAAACTTATCATTTATTTTCTTGAGTTAAATATTTCCTTGCTGTCACTACACTGAAAAGAAAAGCTTCTTCACTGTTGATATGAGTGACTTGATACATTTTGGATCCACTTCAGTTTCTGAAGTGGTGATACATATTTGAATGTGGGCAGCTGAAACTGTTTAAGCAACCATTATAGTCAGAAGAGATATAGTCCATACAGTCAGCAGATTCTAAAGACTGCGCTTTTTTGCTGCTTTTTTTCTTCCTTTTTTTTTTTTTTTCCTTTTTGGGTCAATATCAATTTAATTCAATTTAACAACTCACTCTACTTAAAAAGTCATGTTGATATTTCCAGGCAAACACAGTAGAAAAGGCAATCTAGACAGCAGTTATCTTGTGACAGTGGTCTGTCATTTCCACAGCAAACCATGCATCGTCTTCATTTATTTATTTACAGGACTACATACATATGGATTCAATCAAAGAAAATATGCAGGCTGAAGATTTTTTCACTTAGGGAATTCATTGTTCTGAAAAGTCCTTTATGCATTCAGACCATCTTTTCAACATCCTATTACATCTTTTTTGTCTTATGAAAATCAGTAAGAAAGAGTAATTGTTCTAGATATCAGAGTCACTATACACTTAAAACAGTATTTTGAGAAAAATTTAGAAGAAAGGGGGAAAAGAGGGAAAACTATGATTTTTTGAGAAGTAACAGCTGATTTCAATTTATTTCTATAATTATATTCTTCTGCAATGTTTATTCTCCTTGCAGTAATTTGCAAAATAGAAGTATTTTGCATAAAATTATTTGAACTTAGATGGAAAACCAAATCTTGTAGGCTTAAATGCTATGGAACTTTCTGGGACCATAATGAATGATACCAAAATTAGTGGTAGTTACTTTGGGGGAAACATTTACATTACATCTTAGAATCATTTATTTTTATTTTCCTTGACAGAATGGTTGTAGCATGTATTCCACAAGAACATGCTAGTGATGCTTTATATAGTTTGATGCTGAAGATTTAGGCCATTTTTATACTTGTGCTGGAAGAATCTTGTTACCAGAATGCCAACTAAAGTTTCTCAGTACACTCAATAGCACTGTTCTGTAGAATCATTTATAACACAGACCATCTCTGTATATGCTGGCCAGAGATACATCCTGCTAGTGAAAACACTGTTTAAAAGAGCTCCTTTTAAAATGTTTCCAGGACAAGAATAGACCAAGCATTTTTTCCCCATTCTGCTTATTCAGATTACAACCAGAACTATTTTTTTAAGGAAGTCATTATGCTTTCAGAACATGATTCCCACCTAGATCAGAATATACCAGAATGGAGCAATATTCTGCAGCACTGGATCATCACGCTCCAGGAGTAGAGGTTAATGGGTTGTACTCTACCTGGAGGTAAGTTACAAGAGTGCTGGTACCTGTCCTTTTTAAAGTTCTTATCAGTGGCATGAAGGAAATGACAGGATACACCTATATCAAGCTTGCAGATGACACCGAATGGAAAGGATAAATCAATATACTGAAGGGTAAGGCAGCCTTTCAGAGGGACATAGGCATGCTTCAGAAAAAGGCCAACAGGAACCAGGCTCTTCACAGTGGTGTGTGGTGGGAGGATGGGAGGCAATGGGCACAAACTGAAAGAAAGTGGATATAAGGAGAAACTGGATGTAAGGACAACAGTTGGAGAGTGGAGCAGGTGGTTCTGAGAAGTTGTGTTGTCTCTGTTCTTGGAGTTTTTCAAGACACAACCAGAAAAAGCACTGAAGTACATGGTTTGACCTCTGAGATGCTCCTGTTTTGAGCAGGAGGTTGGATTAGGAGCTCCCAAGATTTCTTCCCACCTGAGCATGTGATTGCATCTCTTGTCTCTTCCATCTATTTCTTCATACTCTGAATTTACATATTGACAGTAATTACAATAAAGATTCTTCCAAAAGCATTTTATAGTATTGTTCCTTAAACTCAATGACAAGAGGGACAGAATAAAAAGGCAAAACACACACAAAAAACATCTATATAGAAGGTATTTAGATCTAATAAATCCATTTCAGACTGAAATAACCCCTTTCATTAGTAAAGTAGACCAAAATGCTGATTATTAAATGTCACTGAATATTCATCATGTTTTTAGGGTCTTTTACTTTAGTTAAATGTCCTTGTGTATTAGTAGAAGATTTAGATTTCTTTCTTGTATATTAGTTGTTTCAGACACTTGTGATTTAATTGTGTCAAACCTTATGTTACCATATTTAGAGAAAATGTCATATATGTCTGGTCAGTTGTTTCCCAAAATAGCCAAAGCATTTAATTTCCTGATAATGGACAAAATGATTTCTTTTTTTTTGGACTGGTAGACTTATCTTTGTTGTCCCAGTCCAACACTGTGTACGAATTCCTCTGCTCATTTTCATGTATTACCAACCAAATTGGACTCATTTACTGAGTTGTTGCTAAAACAGAAAGATAAAAAAATCACAGTGAAAAATGTTCCATCTAATGTTTTCCTTTCATATAGTAAGCATATTAACTTTACATTTTTACCAAATGAGGTTTTTTGTCAGATGAGTTTTTATTCTTCCACTATTATTTTAATTGTCCTAGTTACTGTCTTTTCAAGAAAAAAATCTGACTAATATTCTGTCACCTCTAAAAGTTCATATCATAAACACTTTATTGCTTATTTTGGTAGAAAATAACAGCTTTTGATGCTTGTTTCATTAAGTGCCTCAGCTGCTGTCTCTACTTTTCAATTACAGCATTGTGTCCAGGTGCAACAGGTAAAACAAACATGATGTCAATAAACAGATACACAATCTGTCCTATGAAGCAAAAGCCTCACACTTCCACCATCAATTTGAATACATATTCTGAAATTCTGCCTTTTTAACTAAGGTCAGAATCACAGAATCATTTAGGTTGGAAAAGACCATTTAGGTTGGGATCATTGTGTCCAAACTTCAACCCTACTCTACAAGTTCACCCCTAGACCATATCACCCAACACCACATCTAAGTGATGCTTAAACACTTCCAGGGATGGTGACTCAACCACCTCCCTGGTCAGCCTATTCCAATATTTCAATACTCTTTCCATGAAGGATTTTTTCCTAGTGTCTAGTCTAAACCTACCTTGTTTCAGCTTGAGGCCATTCCCTCTGGTTCTGTCACTAATTACCTGAGAGAAGAGACCAGCACCAACCCCTCTACAATGTCCTTTAATTCTGAACTTTCATTCTGGACCAGTGCTTGATCCAGCAGATCATATTCTCATCCAGGTCACGAGCAGCCAGTTTTTCCATTAGAAATCTATGGAGAACAGTGTCATATGCTTTCCGGAAGTCCAGGTAGACCACATCCACAGCCTTTCCCTCATCCAGTAGTCAGGTCATCTTGTCATAGAAGGAGATCAGGTTCATCAGGCAAGATCTGCCTTTCCTAAACCCATGCTGAATGGCCCTGATCCACTGGTTGCCCTCTATATGGCTTGTAAGAGCACTCAAGATGATCCACTCTATGACCTTCCCTGGTACCGAGGTCAGACTAACAGGTCTATAGTTACTTTAATCCTCAAGTCTTCTTAGAAAAAGAGAATTCAGTAAAGACCTTGTTTCCTACACACAAAGACTGAGCAAAGTCAATGAAGCAATTTTACTGTGATAAAAAATAATAATTTGGGGGTTTTTTTTCATATCCAAGATGGTGACATAAATGTAATTGATTTTTTATCAGATGGGTAGACGGCATTCTTGGAGGTCCAAAGTTTACCTCTGCTATGTTGACACCCCAGAACTTTTTTGAAACTGAATTTACAATATTAATTTTAGTAAGACTTTTTTGTTTGTTTGTTTGGGGTTTTTTTGGTGGCAAAATTGTTCAATTTTTTATATTTTTTCTTTTTTTTTCTTTTTTTTCTTTTTTAATTTGGTCAAAATATTTGCTCTTTGGAGCCTTCTTTGCAGATGAAACTCAACACTTCTCCAACACATCCTAGGATTCATCTTCAAGGTCAAAGTAAAAGTGAGGAAAACAGGGACAGACTCTTTAGCTAGTCAGTTAGGATACTAACCTGAGATGTGAAAGATCCCCATTACAGTTCTTCGTTCTCTAGAATTGGAGTGAATGAGCTGGAAAACATTACCCTGAGTTTGTCAGAGTCTGACTGGCATAAGAAGTTCAAAAGATTTTCTTCTTTGTGCCAAGGTGGAACAAAAACAAGATTCTGGAACTGCAAATTACTGTGGAAGAGAACTGTCATCCCAGGTCAGCTGTCCCTGATTAGAGCTGCTTCCTGACAGCTTGTAAAGGAGGGGTTTAGACAATAGCTGCATCTTCCCCCTGGGATGCCAAAAATTTTCTCATGCTACAGGCTTCACAGTGGACTGATTTGCCCCACTGAGGTCAATTTAACATAAAATTCTAACTCCAGTTGGAAAAAAAGTGACCCTACAATAGCTATACAATCTGAGGGTTGTGTCAACATGACATTAACACTGAAATACTTTAAGGAAAAGGGAGAAAGAAACTTCTTTGCTTCACAAACCTCTTGGTCACTTGGTGACTTCAAGTTGCTCCTGCTAAAGAAGAAGGAAAAAAACCCCAAAAAGACCAAGTATTTGAATCCATCAGCTATTAATGTGAGTTTCTGAGGGATATAAAAGATAGAAAGTAAATAAAATAGGTCAAGGTAGCCAAATGGCCTAGTTTCAAATAATGGTAGATTTATGATACTATTATCAGACAGTGGCTGCTGCACAGAACTCCATATGACTCCCACAGAATGGCATTTTTACTGTCTGGATTTATATATGTGAAGATGTAGCTACTCATTTCAAAACTAGACTTTGCTACACCTGAAAATTAGCTTTATTGCTGCAGAATCTCTCAGTAACTATAAGACAATGGCATATTTCACACACATTTCCTAGACTGATCAATCAGACATTAAAGTGGTCAGAACTGTACTATTGCTTAATGGTATTTGAACAGTTTATCTGAGTTACTGGAGATGCAAAGTACTCATGGATGTGAATAGTACTCTGTGAATTGGAGATCTCAGCTTGGTCTTTTGTCCTTAATTCTTAATTCTGGATGTCTTTGGTGTATACTTGTAATGTTAGGTAAATCACAGAAACATATTGCTATAAAAATGGGAAAAATACTTTCCTATTTTATGTATTTGCTTTGTCCATCAATACAAATTTAGCTATTGAAAAAAGCAAATGCGTTGTAACCCACAGAATACAGATCTCACTGATGCTCTTCTGAAAGACATGATTTCAATCTGCATTGTCCTTACAAGCTGTAGGCAATGAACACAAATTTTTATTATGCATCTCTGTTTATGAGAAAACTTGCTGCACCATATCTTTTGGCCTTATTCATTGTGCATATTCAGCAACTTATTTAAGAGGGTATTAAAAAAGGAGCAGAAACAAAGTACATGTGTAAGTGGTATAGAGTCCACTGTGTCAGCTTGCTGTACAGTGCTGGAGAGTTTAGGCTCTTCTGTATAGGGTCCATTATAGTCAGCATACTGAGTGTGCATCTATCTAGAGTTAGATAATCAAAATACAGAGCCCAGGAATACATCTTCCCTTCATTCCTGAGTTGGAGTGACACCACTTAGGATCCTGGGTGGGGAAAAGGTTCTTGTAGGAAAATACTTCTAACTTTTTATTTAGGGTCTGATTTAATAATCTTGGCTTAATAATTCTCTCTACTAAAGGGAGTCAGACCCTGTATTTTGCTGGAGAATGCCCTAATTTTATCATACTTCATTGTTGGGGAAGAGAATAAGAAAGAGGAGAAAAAAGGCTTTTCACTTAGCATCACCAGATCAGAAATTGAAGCTCCATTCAAATCCCTTTGTAGACATCCATTCTGGGCCTTAAATTTTGGCTTACTGATTTGATGATGCATCTGAGTCCTATAATGCTATGAACCATAAAATCCAAACTGGGTTGTTGCATCCATGTTGTACAGTTCAGGGCTTTGTAGTGGAACTAGCTTAGATCCTGAGAACCAAACAGTTCTGCAGTACAGTCCTACCAGTGTCACCGTGCAGCCTCAATGATACATCCTGCTTCTCAACAGACCTCATCATTACAGAGTCTATGCAAAACTGACACAGATGCTTTGATTTCTGTGCAAAAGTAGTCTGTATTAGACCATCACCTGCTCTTAGATATGCCCTAAGATTCTCATTAGCAAGTGGGATCACTCAAATTAAATACCTTTACATTGAAGTGCCTGTTTCCAAGAAAGGCAGCATATTAAAGGCAGCAATCTCAAACACAGATTGCCATGGAGTGGAATTATAGCAAAAATAAAATTATGAGAGAGGAAAGAGTCATTGCTCATTTATAACAAAATTACCTCTCAAATATGAGTGAATACATTCCAATAAGAAATTCTGTTCCATGGTAGGTCCTGGAATTCTTGATGGCTTTGTAAATAGATTTAGTCCTAGTTTCTCTAATGTCTGGTTAAAATTTGTAGCCTGTATTGCATTAAATATTCTATAGCAAACAAACGTTAACAACAGGTAGAATGGATAGCTGTACATCTCAAAGACTCTGAAGTGAATGATGTTAATCTCTCCTTAAGTCTCTCAGTCACCTCTCCTCTGTATCTTCCAGTTGCTGTACCTTGCAGGAAGGAGGAAAGAATGAGTACTTACCAAGTGAAGCAAGAGGAGTTACTACAAACACCTCATCTGAGACCATTTTGCAAGTTTACCTCAGATGAAAGAAGACATCTCCCTGTTGTGCTACTCTCTCTCCTGGTTAGCTGTTTCAGTTTTTTGTGGGTTTTTTTTTTTTTTTTTTTTTATTTCAAACAAATAAACAGACAGACAGCATCAAGAGGAAATAAATCCCAGTTGTATGAAACAAGATGGGGTCTTTCATGCATCCTGTTTTGCTTGGCAATAGCTGTTTTAAATATTTAAACAACTTTACACAACCATAAACCACCATAATCTCAGGTTTAGTGCGTAGATATAGAACTAGAGTTTTCTGGAGACAATCTGAGAACAAAGAAGGTTTACCTTTCTTCAGTCTGTATCATTACCACTGACAGCATCAGACCTCTTTTCCTTCACAAGTGTAAATCTGCATCTTTGTTGAAATTAATGGCTCTCTCCATCACATTGTTAACCTTCAAGGAGAATCAGATTCTGGATACCTACAGCAATAAAACTTGCAAGGCAGTGGAGAGCTTAATTACCACTTCAGACTCCTTCTGCCTGCTAGGATGCAAATTGAATGATTCTTTGGCACATAGTATGCCAGGTAAGGACGGCTGTAAGAGAGCAGACAACAGCAATCCCTGGTCAGCCTGGTAATCAACAACTTGGCCACGTGCTATTTCATATTATTTAAGGGAATTCAGATGTTACAGATCCGTTTTCTATTAGAGATACAGAGATAAATGACGGGCAGTAAGAAGTGTATGTTTTCTTAATTACACTGTGAATATTCTTTCTTATGGCATCCTGCCAGTAAATGCCATATGAAGCTGATGACATGTGATCCAAGATGAGGCACAGATGCACTTTTATAGAACAGTGGTACATGTGTAGCACTACATATATAGAACACATGCATTTGATTTCATAAATGCTGTACTGCCAGAAGCAATCACTATTTATTTTAACCTTACAGAGTCAGAGAAGTTCTATGTTGGAGGATTCTGGTATTCCCATTGCTAGGAAAACTGTAATTAATGTGCTAGATGCTACATGCAAGTGTGCAACTACTATTGTACAGGCATTCATGCTACAACTGAGACTGCCTTTACACTCAGCAAAGCTAACCACTACATTCTCCACCATCCATAAATCTACCTCTCTTCAGTCTAGGCAGCAAATCTCAGCATAGAACTGGATACATTCAGTGGATTCTCCTCTTGCTCTCCCAGCAGATATTCTGCTTTAAAAGCATGAGTTAGTCTACTTCAAATTGTTGTCCCAAAAGAAATTAGGAATATAAACTGGAATGCATTGAGAAATTCTGCTTCCTTCCGTTTTGCTTCTTCTCAACAATAAGCAAGAGGCATCAAAGAACCCCTCCTGACCAACATCAAAAACTCAACTTTTTACTAAAGAGAACCCAAAATTAGAAGTTTAATTTGTGAACACTGGGAAAAACTCTTTTTAAAGCATTTAATAAGTTTTCTTTATTTTTTTAAAAGCAAACATTTTACACCATAGCAAAGGGTTTAATTCAGTGCTGCAGTAATATTTATTCATCTTAAAAGGGGAAAAATAAAATAGAGTTATAATAACTACAGCGAAGAAAAGAGAAATAGAAAACCTTCACTGCCCCAAGACTGTGGCCTCTGGTCTCTGCTTTTTTGTGGCTTCAGTTGCAGATAAGACAGACAATTATTTCTTGGCTAACAGCAACGGAGAAGAAAATATAAATAAGTATCATGTATAGAGCAAGTTAAGAATGTTTTCTGTGGTAACCTGCATACCAGCAATGAGCAAGTCAATGTAACACAGAAAGAGATGGGGGAACAGAAATAAAAGAAATACAGGTCTTTAAAGAGAAAACACCAAAGGACTCTGTGAATTAGATCCCAGCCCTGAAAGTTTCAATGAGTGCAGTAACCATCCATTCTCCAGATAGCAAACCACCTAATAACTGGTGTTTACAGGGCTATTTTTAACAGAAAGAAGACCATGGTAGGGACCACGCAGGAGGATTTTAGCTTTATAAGATTCCTTACTCATAGTAACAGAGATCTGTTTGCTACTACATCAGAGTTAAAAGAGATTTAAAAGTGTGTGGAGAGGGCCTGAGGAGGTACCCCTTATTTCCAGGCAGCTATTAGTGGGACAATGTGTTATTCATGGCATTCCTTTCCCCAGGTGCCTAGAATCCCTAAGTACTCATTAGCTCACCATACCACCATTGATCTTTCACTTGCCCCAGGCGCATGGTACCATCCACAGGGCACCAGAGCAGCTGGAAGAGGTAGGTGCTAGCAGGGACCCAAATCATTCTGCAAGGAGCTCCTGGAGGGACCACTTCAGGTCTCACGTTTGGCCCTCAAGATGTCTGTCCCTGAACTGTAAAGGGTTAATAAACAAATAATTTGCTAGCACTCTGCATTACTAAAATCCTTGAAACGCAACATAGGAAGCATGAGAGCTTCTGTCTTTCTACAGTCTTATCACCAGGGTAGGGCCAGTTATCCCAGGGGTACTGTGATGTGCTCCTCAGGCTTCTGGTGTAGGGCAGGAGAGTGGCTGGAGCCCACATCTCCACCCTGTGCCAGGGACAGCAAAGTGGAAAAGGCCTTTCTCTAAAACACAGGCTAAGACCCTTGGCAATATTCCTCATCTTAAGCCATTTGTCCTGGTAGGGGAGGGACATGGGATTATAGGCAAAATAAACAAAGGGGCGTCATAGTTATATAACAGAAATAATAAGAAATTGAAATCATTAAATCTGAAGGTGAAAGTGGGGCTGAACAGGAGACTTGGTCAGGGTGCTAGGAAAGCCAACATGCTTACATGGAACTGCAGAAGTCTCCTGTACTCAAACAAGCAATGGCTACTGGCCCCAGAACCTGTCTGGAAGGTCTCATCCCAGCCAGCTGATAGCAAAGGGCAAGCTAGCACAGAGAAAGGTAATGGGGAAAAAATAAACCCACCTCTGCATTTTTTATAAGCCCTTGCTATGTTGCTGTGCAGCAGCAGTTCATCTCTGCAGTGATCGGCAGCCTTCACCTGGGAGGAGCATTGCAAGCTAGTAGGAGTGTTGATACAATGAGTAGTGTCTTCTAAAGAGAAATCAAGCTTCTCAGTATTTCCCAGCCACAATTTTAAGAAGCACGTTGTGAGCTTTTAAGGTAGTTCATCTGAAATTAGAAATGACTGTGTCTTCCTGGCTTCACCAGAATTCTGGATGTGACAGTCAACCCATGTAGTCCTACCTCTTGAATCCTTATGCAGGCTGCAGCTGTACAGTGAGGATGTTGCTTATGGCGTAGAAGTAGTTTCACAGTCAGAATTGCTTTTGCTACTGTCGAACCAGAAGTGGTTCTCTGCTGGTGAGCTTTGAACTCTCTGCAAATACTTCACTGCAAACCGTGCTTCCTTTCAGACCTGCAGATATTTCCAGAAAATATACCTGACTCAGGGGGAGAGAGTAGTAGCCAATAATATCTATGACATTATCCATGAAGAAGCTGTATTCATAATGTATTGCAGCTACTGTGTCAAAGTGTTGCTAAATAGAGTAATGTGTCACTTGTAAACAAGGTAGCTTGTAGTTATGCAGTCCTGTGTGTTTGTATGTGTGTGCACCTAGTTGTGCAGATAAAGCCAGACATTATCTGGCTATCTGCTACTGCAACTTCAGCTCTTGAGCAACAACTGCTATACTAACATCTTCCTAAGATGCTGAAATCCCAGTTTTTGATCATGGAACATTCTAAGTGTTTAAGTAATGGTTGCATGAGAGAAGATAGGTAAACTGAGGTATAAAATCACAAAGGGATGCACCCACAATCTGCCATCAGGGACACAGCAAAACTAGAAACAGAATAAATATTTCTGGAGGGTTGCTGTAGCACTCTGCCAATTAGAGAGGCGATCTCCTTTGTAAGCAGGCATCTCATAGTTACCCTCCAGCTAATCCTTGGTTTTAACTCCTCCTCTAGATAGGTCACAAGGAGGAGTGATTTGGGTTGTGCCAAGACCTGAAATGGGAGATTGGTGTAAATGGCAGATAGCCAGTAGTAAGGAGACATCTGGGATAAGACAAGGCTCTAAGGTGTGTTGTACATAGTTATGAAACTATTCTACCTTTGTTTTCTGTGTAACGTTATATTTTCAAGAACTGTGCCTGCCTGAGGAAACAGTAGTTGTTTTGTTCTCTGAATTGCTGTAGCCTCGGGGTGTCAAAGTCATTTAGCGCAGAGGGTTGAATTCCATGTTAAATTATGGTTTGTGGGTCACAGTATAAATATACGAATTGCATACTTTCCATCACAACAGTATCCCAGTGATGTCAGTGGAAGTTCACAGAGAGATCGGCATCACTCAGCTGAACAATTTGTTCCCTTTTAAGATCACAGCTGTCAAGCTCCATATACCTCGCTTTCCGCCAACTCCTAATTCAGTTCCTTGAGAGATGCACTTCTACCTATTGCCTGCTGCTTGCTGAAAATGTCTAGCAGTGATGCAGGAATGTGTTCAGGGAGATTCATCAGCCTGGAAGCGTTTCAGGCTGCCAGTGGATGTGGGTATGTAACTCCTATCAGCTATGTGGAGTCATTCCTGGAAGCTTTTCTTTGTAGCCAGCAAGTTAAAAAAATGGAACCAAGATTTTATATCCCATGTCCCTGCCTATAGCCGACAGGCTATGTTTTCATCTCCTTAGTGTGCATGAACAGAAAAAAATTCACTGCTCTTAGTAACTGGATGTTTTTCTTCCTCTAGCCCTAGATCTATTTGAACTAAGGACATGTACATGGAAGAAAAATACTTTCCTGAGTACTGTCTGTTTCCTTGTAGATTTGTGCTTTGTGATGGTTTCACTTTGCTATGTAAGAAGGCTCAGTCTTCACTTACTCCTTTCTGACTGAAACTTTCCCAAGCCTCTCCCATGTGGACCCTTGGGTTTCTAATAGTGTGCTGGATCATACTCAGTCTCAGCCTTTATCTCTCTGGTTGCTTATTTCCATAAATTTGTAACATAACTATTTTGAGTCCTTTCTCCCACTTTGCAGTCATTCAGCATATGTAATGGAAGGTGGTTTGTTTGGAAGGGAAATAGGAATGAGAGCAGGAAGGAAGGAAACAAAGAGAAGGCTGTAAAACTCTGTGGCATGAATAGTTAGTGTTCATGCTGCTCTTAAGTCATTCTAAACGCTAATATTAAAGTTGGGCTGCCACTCCCCAGCACAGAGCAGGAGTTGCCTTGCACATAAAAGAAGGGTTGACTTTCCACATGGGGATGTGTGCTTGCATAAATCTCCATATATTGGTGTTCTTAAATCTCAGCTTCAGCCCTCTTGTCTTGTCTACTCATCCCATCCCCTCCTCCCTTTCCTCATGTGGGATGTGGATGTTGTGAGAAGATGTTGAGATTGGAACATTAATTTTTCTCTTATCCCTCACAAACGAGCAGGAGATTGCTTTTAAAGGTATTAAACAGACACAGGTGGGACTGTAAACTTAAGTGCCTCCACATGGAACATCTGCTGCATGTTCTCCAGTTCCTGTTATCTTTATAGCAGAACTTGATCTTTTAACCCCTTCACAACTGTTCCCCTCAGTATTTGTGCGAAGAAGATGTGCAATGGCTTTTCTTTGATGTTCAGAGAAGTCACAATGGATCTCTGTGATGTGACTGGCATATGGTGTAGTGCTTTGAGCCATGGTGTGCTTAGCAATTTGCGCAGGTGGGTGGGAGAGGAAGACAAGTGTTGTCCAGGTGTTCCCAGTCTTGCTAGAGATAGGAGGATTCCAGATGTACCGCAACACATCGAATATCCCCATTCTCCCTCCTTCTCCCCTCCCTCTTGCACTTCCCCACATCCCAGGAAATGTCTGTCTTTGGGGAAGAGCATACTTGAGGGGGTATTCCAAGCTAGCTAATATAATCTTAGTCATTTTTGTTTAAAAGGAATCATTTCTGAATATTTGCTCTGGACCCAAAGCAAGTGATTCTTCCTTTCACCTCCCAAATCCATCCCTTCTCTTTTAACTCCTGCTTCTTCCAAGCCTTCTTCCTTTCAAGTTTAGATACAAAATAATAACCTGGCCTATGTTAGTGTATAATTAACCTCTTCACTGCTGCCTCTCACTACTCCACAGCATTTGTGTAACACAGCTGTGTGGCATTTTCCTTTGAAGTCCTAATGAAGTCACAGTGCATCCTTGTGCTGGAGTTGCAAGCTGGCTGCCAGGTGAAGCATTCACATATCTTTTCCATGTGCTCAGCCTGAAAAGAAAAGGGAAAATTGGCTTAAGGCACACAAAACTTGTACTTCCAAACTGATTTTAATGTAGAATGAAATTGAAAGCTGTAGACTCAGAATGAGGTTTAACACCAGTTGCTAAAACTGTTGATGCCATGTGCATGAGTTCTTTCACAGCTGGAATGGTGGAGACAACATGACATGGAATAAGGAAGAGCCATATCAGTGGAAACCACAGTTTCTTTTAAAGCTGGTAGTTGTACTGTATGGGAGGTGACCCAACATGACAACCTTGTGTAGACAAGATGCAGCCTCAAGCCATGGGAGCAACAATAAGCAGGCTTAATTCTCAGCTATCTGCATGTATGCTAAGTGAATGTAAAATATTACTATCCTTATTAGCAGTCTTATATGTGGTTGTGCAGTTGTTCTTACAGAAGCAACTAGATAAGGCAGTGAACAATCAGAACCAAACAAGTATTCCCAAGCAGAATGAGAAAGACCTCAATTATCTTTTCAAACCTATGTCAGTGCCCCTCATTCTGCTCTTCTTTTGACAGGAATTAGGATTTTGTATTGCTCTGTTTCAGTACCTCCGATACTGTGGTAAGAACTTGTCTTGTTCTTGTTGTTTTTAGAAATGAACTTGCTTTTTAAGGTAGGGATTGGAAAGGTAGCAACAGCACACAGATCACAAAAAAAATGTCTCTTGGCCTCTTGTTCCTTCTTTACCTGACTTGAACAAGAGTAAGTGAAACTCTTTCATAGCAGTAGTGGTTTTGGAATTTTATCAATGCAAATTCTAATTGATCTGCCAATTTCTCTCACAACCTGATAGTGAACTTTTCCAATGGGATGGTTTCAACAAAAGCTATGGAATAAAAATTCATTTGTATTTTTAAGGGATTATTGCTACTTCTATAAAAGGTTTTGGAACAGGACTCAAAATAGTCCACTCAATCCTACCTTCTCACAGCTCTTGAACTGCTATTAGATCTTTTCAACCACACTCTAAGCATTTCCATTGATGCTTGGGATGTGCAGGAGCCTCCTGTAGTCTTTTCTTGCGTGCTCTCTTTGCTTTGGATTCATTCCACTTCTGTTTCAGGCTTCTTCCTCTTGTTCTGTTCCCCTAGTTCCTTTGTCTTTCAGCTTAGTAAAACAGCATCTAAGAAAACTCCACTCCAGTAGTTTAAGAAAGCACCTCTTCCTCTTCTAGAAAAATGAACAAGGAAACAACCAAACGTCCTTAAACCAAGAAGACTTGCACAAAACACCACACAGCTCAGTATGTATTCCATTGCTTCTCTCCAGCCTATTGTCCAACTTGTTTACTTAAATCACAACTCTCTTTTGGAGAATAAATCTCTTGCTATGCCCATACTTACCAGCAATGGCGCACCATGGAACTCTGCACATCCCCGCAACATCCACATCTCTTAGATGCTTCTTAGAGCAGTCTTTGTGTTCACCTGAAGCATGTGCCTGGGCTGAGGTCCACTGGAGAGTGAGGACACAACCAGCACCTGCTTCCAGGGTGAGGACTTGGAAGTGCTCCTGATCTGCAGCCTGGATATTTCCTCTGCTATTCTGCCCAGAACAATGACATTTTTCTTAACTGTTCTCCCTTGGCCACTTGGCAAACTTATCAAACTTGTATCGTTTAAAGAAATAATTCTCTAAGAACATGCGCCTGGTAATCATTTGCAGGATCAGCACTGTTCATGAACAGTTTAGATGTTTAACAGCTACATTTGTTCTTTTAGTTTGGCACTAGGAAAAAAACCCAAACCCATTACTTAAACAACAGTTATGTTTGAAAACAACTTCTGTTCCTGGGGTAATAAATGGGACAGTGTTTCCAGAACTGTACTTAAAACACAAAGAAATGACCATTGCTGTCATGAGAGACAACATTCTCAGAGAGAGTTAATTCAGCATAATTTTGAGTCATATCTTGTAATGAAACAAGTTTTAGTGGGAAGTAAAGAAGCACCTTCCTTACTGTAAACCTTGTGAGAGGTGGTGAAGACTCCTTCACTTTGTGGTAAATGCCTTAGGTCAAAAAAGGCTTAGAATGTACAGAGAGGGATAATTTCTGTTATCCTTCTGTCCTGAATCCTAGCCCTTTTAACTGTAACAAAAATTCTAAGCCAACCCATACTTTTTGGATTACTTTAAACCCCATTGCAGCGCGTTTCTTAAGGCACTTTATTTTGAATAGGAATAGTTCCATGAAAGGACTCTGATATGGGCTGAAACTAAATCAGTTTCAAGGAAATGCAGCTGGAAGAACACTAATCTAAAACCTTCCCAGGCAAAGCAGCACAGACTTCTATTCTGCAGAATGTCTCCGCCCCTAGCTAAAGTGCACCAGGGCTTTCTGAGATCCCTTAACCCTTGCACTGCAGCATTGCTTCACCAGCAATATTCAGGGTGGAAAAAAAAAAGGAGAAAATATGTTTTCCTTTGACATGATCTCAGGATAGCATGCAGTTTTTGTCTAGTCAGCTGGGGAGAGGATGGAGGGTTTTGTTTTGGCTTTCCCAGACCTTATGCATTGAATTTTAATATCAGTTCAATCCCTGGGATGCAAGTTAGGGTTGTTTCTATTATAGGCCATTCCTTTGAGTCCCCGTAGACACTACACATTTCATGTTATTTTTTTATAACACCTCTCATTCCCACCTGCTTTGTATGCAGGGCAATTGTTTATGTGAGTATGCAGCCGAGGCTCACATGTGTCAGATTGAGCTGTGACTGAATTTTTAAGAAGTTTTTCAGCTGTTTACTGAAGGATTAGAAAAACTGTAGCTGACACAGTGTAAGTTTTAATTGGGAGCGAAGCCAACTAATGGTGAGAGGATTGGGAGAGGAGGAAATACCAGTAAATCTATAGAGTAGTTCATCCTTCCCTTTACATAGAAATTCTTTTATTTAAATGAAGGAGTCAAGGGAGTTGATCTGTGTAGATGAGTCTGGGCCTAAGCAGGCTGTGAAGTGGCAGTGGATTCTTCTGCTTTTCTCATGATTTTATCATACCTGATTTATATAACAAAATTTTTCACTCTATACCATCTTCAAATTAGTTACAACCTAGACAGCAATCAAGTCTGCTGCTCTTCATGGACTGTTTCAGGATCCAAGCTATTAACATTTCTATGCAGAAGATGGAACAGAGTTTCTTTTTGGTCTCTTCAGTGGCTTTAAGGTTGCAGGAAGGTTTAGTTCCCGCTAAACTAACAGTTCTCCTGTTACTGTCCACAGCTAAGGCACTTCCCTCATCCCCCATTCATTTCAGCCATTCAAATTTTTTTTTTCCCCAGAGCAATGATCACTTAAGGGAACAGATAAGCCTCCACTGCTTCAGTTTGTAATCTGGTATAGTAACACTAATCAGTGCTCCTGAAGAGTTACTGTGTCTCTCATTGAACAGCTCCTGCCAAGAGCAGCAGTCTTGGGCACAGGGGTGGGGATACCCAGTCATTCAGCTGCCCCAGCAAAATCCACCTGCAGCAACAAGAGTAAACCACCAATCACCACCATGGTCCTGGCAGCTAAAGACAGTGCTGACAAGGTATCTTACAAATCACAGCCCCTTGAACTTGCACTATTTTTGCCCCTGGAAGTCACAGTTTACATTAATGAGTTTACTAAAGTCAATTAATAGTGTGATTCAAAACCATTTTCTAAGGCATTAAAGTCTGTATTGCCCTAGAAATTTCAAAAATAGAGAAAACAAAACTTGACCAGGTGTTTTCATGCTGTTTCAGATGATGCACTTACATTTACTTACATTTACTATACTGTTTGCACATTGTTTGACTTTTAGCTAACAGAGAAAAGTCCACATTCAGGACTGAATATCTAATGGACTTTTCCACATAGTGTTGTAATTCATATCTACATCAAAGATAACAATGGGGACAAGGTTTACTTAAAAAACTACAGCAGTTGCATAATCTGTCTTGAATCTGCTTTTATACTTACATATCTTCACTTGTATGTCTACATATATACCTATATATTTATAAATACAGAAAAAGATGCACTGATATGAAATGCATATATACATAAATAACAACATACTACAGTCTCAAATACTGGCATGTCTGATTTTCTATATTATTCTCTATGTTACAATGCAATTTTTTAGTTTTTATTGCATTCTGAAATAAGACTATCAGTCTCTGTTACCATTTGCAAATTTTTTTCACAAGTTTAGTTAGAAGCATGTGGAGTTTAAAAAAAGATGTGTGCATAGTTAGTGTATTATGAATGATACAGTAAATAACAGCCATGTTAGTCCTGAAAAACAAAAAGAAGAAAAATAAATGTTGCTATTCATACCCATCAGGACCTCTTGCTGTTTAGTCAGAGGCAGAAAATCTTTTTTTTTGGTGCATGAATGGTTTTCCTGCACTCTTACAGTGATGTTGCATACTTTTATGATTGAGAAAACTAGAGTTCAACCTAGAAATGACACTACAGGTATACTGCCATCCGAATAATAATTCTGCCATCCTTCCCCAAGTAGCCTTTTGTGCTTCCATTGATGGGTGTGCAGATGTGAGGTCATGTCCCTTGAGAAGGAGCTGCTGGGGAGGGGGTAAGAGCTTATGGAGAGTGGAGCATGGTTCAGCTCTGCCAACAGCACCCTGTGGTTCTATTGATGCTAACCCAGTGGTGAAACCACACCTTAGCTCCCAACCTAACCATGGGCATGTTGCAACTTCTTCTGTTTCATTTCCACCTCTTTTTGATTCAGTTCTCCTGTGTTTAAATGGCCTGGTTTTTTACATAACTTTTGGAAGGAAAGTCTCTTCCTGATTACCAAAGCTGTTATACTCTCCCTCTGCATTACTTAAATGCCATGAAAAGGAGAAGGAGCATCCAAACCTCTCCCACAAAGAAGCTGGTCTTTGAAACGTGTTTTGCTAAGCTTGCTTCAGCCCAGATGCTCCCTTAATAGCGAGCGCTGCAGCTTTAAGACTATCGTCCCAGATCACCATCACACCCACATATTTGTCCTCTCTTTGCACAGCCAGTGCCAAGCGGTGACATCTACTATAGTCTCTGGGACACGCTGGTCTCTGCAGCAGAGGAAAAAGGGGGCGAGGGGGAGCAGGGAGGGGGGCGGCTGGGGGAGAGCACAAATCCCACTGTGTTCCAGGAGGATGAGTCACTTCCTCACACCAGCTCTGCGATGCTTTATTTATTGCCGCTCCGCTGATATGAAGCCCAGCTCCCTCGTCCCTGGGCTTGGCCTCCCAGCCGGCTGCCCCATTAATCACTCAGGGGCCGTTGGGGAGTGCACACAGAGCGGGAGTCCTGCCCGCCAGTGGCCTTTAGCTGTCTCCAGTTCAATGAAATTACCTTGTGTGAAGACTTGTTTTATGAGAGATTGGTTTATTTGTAACTAAACTACTTCCTCTGTTATTTGATAAGCTCAAATATTTGCTACTGATAGTCGGAGAGTGTCACATTTATTATCCCATTTCAGGCATTTCTTAACTCCTTTGTGTTAGGCTTCTTTAACCCCTTTGAGGACAGAAGAAAAAATACTGGGGAAGTCTTATTCCTCTCATACATACCTTTTACAGTAATTCTTTATACATTTTACACAACATTCAGCAGGGCTGACTCACACTGCTTGTTAGAAATCCAAAATAAAAGGAAAAGAAAACTGAGCAATGCCTTTTTCTTCATTCATATATTGTAGCACCTCAAGGTTGAAACAAATGGCTGCATGTGAGTGTAAAACACCATGATCTCAAGGGTCAGGTAATTATAGAATGGTAGGGGTTGTAAGGGACCTCTAGAGATCATCTAGTTCAACCTCCTTGCTAAAGCAGGTTCACCTAAAGCAGGTCACACAGGAACTCGTCCAGGTGGGTTTTGAAAGTCTCCAGAGAAGGAGATGTCACAACTTCTCTGGATAGTCCGTTCCAGTGCTCCGCCACCCTCAAAGTAAAGAAGTTTTTCCTTACATTGAGGTGGAACTTCCTGTGTTCTAGTTTGTGCCTGTTGCCCCTTCTCCTGTTACTGCTCAGAGCAACCCCTAACCTACACTGGTGTATGAGGTTATTCCACCCCAGGTACAAGACTCTACACTTAAACCTTGTTGAACTTCATTAGGTTTGTCTGCCCAACTGTCCAGCCTGTCCATTTCTCACTCAATGGCAGCACAGCCTTCTGGTGTGTCAGCCACTCCTCCCGGTTTTGTAGCATCAGCAAACTTGCTAAGAGTGCACTCTATTCCTTCATCCAGGTCGTTGATGAATATGCTGAACAAGACTGGACCCAGTACTGACCCCTGGGGAACACTGCTAGTTATAGGCCTCCAACAAGACTCAGCACTGCTGAACACAACCTTCTGAGCTCTCTCATTCAGCCAGTTCTCAATCCACTTCACAGTCCACTCATCTAACTCATACTTCCTTAGCTTCCCTATGAGATTGTCATGGGACACAGTGTCAAAAACCTTGCTGAAGTCAAGGAAGACAACATTCACTGCTCTATCCTCATCTATCCAGACAGTCATACCATCATAGAAGGCTATTAGATTGGTTAAGCATGATTTACCCTTGATGAATCCATGCTGACTACTCCTGATAACTGTTTTTTCCTCCACAAATGGGACATGGGATGGGGCACATATACGATTACTGAGTCCTATTTGCTGTCTTGCTCCCGGTGGCTATGTCACCTGTGACTCATTTGTGCCTCAGTTTGTCTTTTATTAACCCTGGCTGAAAAACAGACTTGCTTAATTTTTAAAAGACATTTGATAGATCTTTGGAAAAATAGGAAACCCTACAGCTTTAAGATGTAGGTAATATTTTTATAATAACCCATACAGTCCTATACACTCTCAAATTTTTCACAGGTTTTTTTGGGTTGGTTTTTTTTTGGGGTTTTTTTGGTTTTTTTTTTTTTTTTTTGTGGAGATCAAGGGGTTATTAATAACTATTTGCTTCTGAGGACTCCATCAGTAAATCACAGTCTAAATACAAAAAGCTACTTGTACATGTTACGAAGAACGAGAGTGCTTGACTGTATCAGAGCGATCTTTAGGAATCCCACCTACCCACTCTGGCTCTGCAGTACTTACAAAACTTTTTGGGGCACTTGATGTTCTAGTAGCATACATGCTGTAATCAGTGCTGCCTTGCCTAACCTGAGCATTTAATCTCCCATATGGCAACACCATAGATTTCTACATTACTATCTTCTAGAAGCTATGCCTAAATGAGGACAGGGCAAAGAAATGAAGAAACAAGTAGTCTGTGTCTAAGAAGAAGAAATAGGAGGTCAAGATCTGGGATTGTGAGATGGAAAAGGTCTCCGATCCTGTTTGGTGCTTTTATAGCATCCCCAGCTCAAGACCTTGAGATACCTGAGGCCAGAGAGAAAACATATAAGAGAAAGCCTGTGCCTGCTACAGCTAGGATATGTGGTCATATTTCTCTAATCATTATTATTCATTATTAGAGAAGGGTCATTATTCTCTAATGATGGTGTCATTCCAGGTCTGCTCATACATTTTGCAGAGAGAGTCTTCAAGGCATTTTGTGTTGGAGCTACCAAGCTTTGGAGAAGGGCTTTGGGCTGAGGAAACATTTTGCCCAGAGCTTGTGATGAGTTTGAACACAGGAATAGCTTGTTGTATTCATGCTTGTCAGGGGCTGCAGTAAGCCAGTCCTGCTGCTTACAATACAGTAAGCTAAATCCTGTCTGAAATTAATGGGAATATTCTTCTTATTAAAAAAAAAAAAAAAAAAAAAAAAAAAACCAAAAAACCACTAAAATCAAAACCAGAAACAACAAAAACAAACAAAGAAAAAAACCTCAAACAAACAAAAAACAAAACCAAACCAAACCAACAAAAAAGCAGTGCTGGAAAAAAAACACAGAAATTCTGATCTACTGAGAGCAGGGTAGACTAGTCAAAAATCTCCCTCATGTGGAGGAAAAGGAGTTTTGTGAAAAATATAGCTAAAGCAGACCTGGATAAAAATAGGCCAGTTTCTCATCACAGGTATTTTTTACCTGAATGCGACTATCTTCTAACAGAATTTCATTTTCTAGAATCATTTTGGAGTACAGAAATTTTTTTAGACACGTGAATATTCAAGTGGAGCTTTTGATCTTACTGGAACATCACAGTCCCTCAAAGTTCAGGGAAATGAGTTTTGTTTCCCTCTGAATTAAAAATGATTGAGGATATATGTGTTCACTGTGTTAGGTAGGAAGGAAGTCATGGTTCATTCTTTCTCTGACAGACATACAGATATATGCAATCACTTGTGTGCTTACAATCAGATACAGCAAGCTCACTGCACATGGCTAGGTGTCTGGTGTGAAGGGAAATATTAAGCCTACCTGAAATGATAAGGATACTAATGCTGACTTAGGACTGTGGCTTCCAGAGTCTCCCCAGGGGAGACCAGGACTTTTCCAGGTGGCTAAGTTGATTTCTAACCAAGAGACTGCTGGTGAGAGTCCAGATTGTCTGTTTCATCTGAGGTCTGCCCTGGAAAACAGGGACTGAGAACTGAGCCTGGAGAGACTGAAGGTTCATTAACTGTGTGTTTGTCTTGGACTTTGACATGAAGATGCAACTATTCCAGATGCAGCTGAACTCTTAAGGCAGTGGACTTTGGAGATATAGGAGAAGCAAATCTTTGAGTGTGATTTCTGTACCACAAGAGGAGCTCACAAAGACAGAATTTTCCTTCAACATAAGAGTTTTAAAAACAAACAAACAAACCCACAACCACAAAAACAAACCAAACCAACAATATAAAATCACAATAAGTTGGACTTTGACAAGAATACATTCTTTAGCTAATTGGAATTTTAAAAGCAGATATGTATTCTAGATTTTACCATGTATTCACTAGAGCACAGTTATGCCCAGATAATTGGTGAATTTATTTTTTAATAAGTTTCAAGGCAAAAACATATAATACTTAATACAGTGTGAAGATACTAACATCCTGTCAGCAATTATAAACCACGATAATATCACAAACTGACATGCCAGTTAAGTGCACAGACTTTTCTGGTTTGCTTTTGATCAGAGAAATGGTGTTCCTCTCTTAAAACACCTAGATTCCTCAGGCAGCACTTGCTTTCTGTAAAGACGTTTAATTCAGTTTGACCAGCAACTTAAAAGTGAGTCTACAAATTGGGTTTCTTGAAAGAATTAGATTCTCTTAAAGAAACTAATCTTTCTTTAACTGCAGCAAAAAAATCCACTAAGTGCCTCATTTTTTCATAGGCGTGAACTGTATCTATTGTTGCAATGATTCTCTTCATGCTTCTTCCAGATACCTTCTATATTTGGAATTTATTGAACTGGAACTGAATTATACCTTCAAAATATGAAAGTATACTTTGTTGGGCAGAAAAAAATCCATGTGAGGTCCTGTGTCCATATAGCTAAATTCATTCTCTTCAAAAAAATAGGATACATCCTAGTTACCTATTGGGTACATCCCTAAGTGTGTACTGTTTATGCTCATCCTTATGAGTTTCAATTTTTTTCTCCTGACCCATGATTGCTACTGGAAACTTATTTATTAACTTGCTTCTCTGAAAATTAGAGATCTTCTATTTTCCCTTCTTGCCCAGACATAGTTTGCATTAGTTTCCACTTGTGCTGTCATTAGCTGTTAGTTTGGGAAAAAAAAAAGCGCTCTTCCATCTATGGTGTTTATCTGCTTGCCTGTTTCTAAATAACATTGTCTGGATATGCACAGGTTTAGCCTTTGTTTTAGTAATCTAAACAGAGCAAGTTCTTCTAGCTACATCTGATTCTCAGGGAGAAATATATTCAACAGATGCTATCTGTTCATCAGGCCTGCATCCTTGCAGGCATGAATACTTGTTTTGACTTCTTCCACTTCACTTCCTGTCTTAGAGCTATTATTTTACAATAATAATAATAATAATATTCCTCAGAGTGGTATGATATGTTCTGCTTCCTTTCACCCTGACGGGATATCTGCTGGAGGGTTGTTCATTGTCACTTAGCTCTGTTTAGATCTAAAAGTCTTTCTGCTTTTAGAGAATAGAGTAGAATACTTACACCAGCACTGTGTCCTGTCTTTCGTGTTTGTAAAATTCAATTCTGATACACTTTCATACTATCAAAAGAGCTACATTTGTCACTAAACCACACAGAAGATTAATATTGTTAGCCACTGTTAGTGTAGCAACTAGATGAGGTTATCTAGGAAAATAAGATAGTTCAGAGTCCACACAGTGGCTGTGTGTTCTGTTGACATTTATTTCAGCTAAAAATGTCTTAAATAGTGTGGGGAGAAATTTTCAGCAATCTGATACTGCAAGTGTCCTGCCAAAAAATGGAGACACAATCTACAAGTACTATGCCACACAAAGTACACTGGCAGCACAAGCTAAATATCAGAAACCAAATGGAAAGAAAAAGTATGGTGAGCTCATGATCCCTTCCAGAAATCATGAAAGAAAAAACTGTAAAGAAAGGGAAAACAGATGTGATTTGATTTAGGAGCTGAAATAAGTGATATCTAAATAGATGAACTCTGAATATATCTTTATAAACAAAACATCTTTAAGGACTAGTTGGATGCACTTGCCTAAGAGAAAGTAGTAAAATGAAAGCAATAGTGAGATCCAACTTTTGTGCAAGGAGGCAAGGAAAATATACTGTAGTATACTGTCAATAGAAATCATATATAAATTCAAATGCAACATTTTATCCATGATTCACCCATGGTTTATTTCAATGGTATTTTTATTTTTTTTCCTTGTGTATGAACTGTGGTAAAATGTGTAATATTTTAACCCTTAGATTGGGATTTATTATGTATGTCAGAAGATACTAGGACATGCTTTACCATCCACTTTCCATAATAGAAGTCCTTCTTGTTCCTTTTAGCACTGACCATAGAATCATAGACTCATAGAATCATTCAGGTTTGAAAAGACCCTTGAGATCATCAAGTCCAACCATTAGCCCTACTCTAAAAAATTCATCCCTAAACCATGTTCCCCAGCACATCTAAACGACCCATAAACACATCTAGGGATGGTGACTCAACCACTTCCCTGGGCAGCCTATTCCAGTATCTGACTACTCTTTCTGTGAAAAATTTTTCCTTAATGTCCAGTGTAAACCTACCCTGTTGCAGCTTGAATCCATTACCTCTTGTTCTATCACTAATTTCCTGTGAGAAGAGACCAGCAACAACCCCTATACAATGTCCTTTCAGGTAGTTGTAGAGAGTGGTGAGGTCTCCCTCAGTCTCCTCTTCCTCAAACTAAACAGTCCCAGATCCTTCAATTGCTCTTCATAAAATTTATTCTCCAGGCCCTTCACCAGCTTCCTTGCTCTCCTCTGCACTTGCTCCAGCACCTCGATATCTATCTTGTATTGAGGTGCCCAAAACTGGACACAATACTAGAGGCACGATCTTCCTAGGGAAGATCTTATTTCACATCTTAATATAGGATTTATGGCAATAACCAGTACAATAAGGAAATTGATTCCGTCTTGGAATATGGATATGCAGTTTCTTTACCAATATCTTGGTGCTACAAATTGCACATGAATTAATCTGCCATAATTTAAGGGAAAAAAAAACCCAAAATCACCAGTTCTGTTAGGACTGTCTTCGTCTTCCACCAGAGTCAATGGGAATTTTGCCATTGACTAAGTGGGAGTAGGATCAGGCCCTTAGTGCTGTGTATTTACTTTATTTAGGCCAAAAGACACACAGACACAGAGAGGAGACTGTTCAATGGTTGCAATTTTATTCAGTAAGCTCGCTGCTTGCTGGCAGTATGGCACCTCTAACGGAGCAAAATATTACAGCGTTAGGGATTGCTTTTGGCAGTATGCATATTATAGCATGAATCAAAACAGTTACGGTTATGTTTTCAAAGATGTAGTGAAATTGTAGCTGCTAGACAGAGAAGCTGGTTGGAAATATTAGACTGAAAGCCTGCATAAGTCTTGTTCGAAAGTGGCTGATTCTTAATTGTTTGTTGGTGGGTTTTTTTATTCTTTATGAATTAAACCTCTCTGGATGACAGACAGGAAGGTGTACCTTGAGATCTGGATTAATTTCCAGGGCTCTGCCCTGGACATCCTCTGTGACCTTCAGCCAATCATTAAATCTCTGTATTGCTGTGCTCTATTTGTAAAATGTGGATAAAAGTTCTTCCTTTCTTCTGTCCCAGCCATGCCTGGTTAGCTGTAAGCCCCTGAGGGAACAGACTGTCATTTCATGTGCCCTTCCTCCCAGATCAGGGCCTTGGGTTTGGCTATGATCACAGTGTTTAAAATAATAAAATAATATTTATTGTTCCTTTCAAAGAAACAACTCTTTTTACATGCATATATTGAGATTTAATACAGTTTAGTTTAAACTGATAGTTTTTCCTTTGGATCAGTCTGTTGATGTTGGTTTGACTGACTCACCCATCTACCATGAGAGTCTGCAGGGCTACAGGCCTCTCTGACTTGTCTTTCACAGCTCGTGCTTTCTACTCTAGCCTCTCCTCTACCTGGGTAGAGTTGCTGTGAACTTCAATTACCCTGAGGTAGCAATTACTTTGCATATATAAATAAACTGAGTACATGCAATAGCTCTGACATATCTTGAACATTTAAGACCATGTATGAACTGAATTATATGTGTCCAGGGAGATCATTTTATGCTGGACATTGAAGGGACCATATGTGAACATATTGACAGGAAGGTGCATACCACAAGCATCTGACACTGCACCAGATCTGGTACACAGACATTGTTTTAATTTGTGGAGCAGTGTGAATCCCATGTGTCCAGGATGCATTGAATTTCCTGTGTCTGCATAACTCAGCTGTGTTTGAGCAGTAAGCCAGAGGCTGGTAACTGGCAAGTTTATAAAAGTGTTTGACAGCTCTGAATCTGATCTCTGATGTACCTTAACACTTCACTTCATATATGTATATGAAACACCTTAGTAAAATCAGTGAGCCATATTTATGACTAAACTTTCAGTTGTAGCTTGGGGTTAATAGGAGCTTTTGTGTGTATTAGATTTGCTCTGAAAATGTTTCTTGGATAAACTCTCAAAGGGTTTTTAAGGAAGGATGAGATGTCTTTTTTTTCTGGATCACAACACAGGATCCTGACAAGATGGGTGGTAAGCTACTTTGCCATGCCAGGAATGGTGCTGTTCAGTATGCTAAGGCATAACTCTGCATGCCAAAGGAAGGAGCATGCAAATTTAAAGTGCTGTTGTTGAATGGTAGTGTTTCTGTGACTTAGGCGATTTGATTTCACTTTAGACTTTTGGGAAGCCAATTTGGTTTTTTGGATATGGCCCTAAATGATTTCCTCAAACATAGATGTAGGGAAAAGATTTGGGTCTAGTGTCACTGAAATAAAAATTCATTTCCTACTAGAGCCTTAGGGAATATTGAGGTCATACTTGGATATGCTTTGGTTCATAGAAGAATATGACATTCATTTTTATTACTCCCTCCATACTTCATGCTGTTACATCTGTTGGCAGAACTGGAAGATCCCATTGTTTATTCCCAGGTCACCCAACTCGTGAATATACAAAATGAGAATCTTTTTTTTAGGAGTCCTTCTATCAGGCATCACAGTCCTTAGGTCAGATGCCAGCTGGGGATAATGGAGAGAGCTCATACAGGTTCCAATTCAACCCAGGAGATTGGTACCAGAAAGAGAGGCAGCACAATATCCACAGGCTGCAGCACAAAGATTTCATTGATGTCTTTGAGCACTGTTCCTTCCATGGATTACTGACTTGATCTGGTGCGAAAGCCAATTTGCTTAATGTATTTTACAGGAAGAACAGAACCAGCCTTTCTTGAAGGAGAAAAAAAATCAATTCTTCCTATCTTTGGTGGTTTTCTTATCTCTGCATGCATGACAAGTGGGGACAGGATGAACACACTGACTTCCATATCACAGGTTACATTAAACAGAATAGAACCTGTGCTCAGAAACATTTTTATTTACTGTAAATTATTTTGGAGGGCTGAAAATGGCTTTGATGGCGCAAAGACTTTCTGTGTTTTGTGGTGCTGCTATGTGATGAAGCCATGCATATAAAGACATGCAGCAAAGCTCAGTAACATATATACCAGAAGCTTTAACAACATTTTTAGTGTTCTCAGAATGATAAAAAAAGATAGAATAAGAGAGTATTGATAGTGGTGTGTTTTTTGGCTGGGAAAATAACAGTGGTTCAACCCCAATAACATACCATTAAATCTTATGTCTCTGCTCATCATGGAGGCCTGTTACTGTAAAACTCCAGATCTCACAGGCTCAAAATGGATGTCCAGATGAGGTGAATTTTACTTGCATGTCATGAAAATAAATTTCTTTATTTATTCATTTTGTACATAAGAGTATTTTATATTCTTGGTATGTTTAGGAAAAAAAACCACTACACATCTCCAAGCATGAGATTGTCCCTAGGTCAAGACGTTGTTATTGACACTTAGTGTGTCATATAACACAATCTTAGAACTCTTTTTTGTACAAAAAAAAAGCTGGTTTTGTGACAAAATAAGCTCATCAACCTTTAGCCTCAGTCTTTTAGTCTGCTAGCTTTGTCAGAAAACAAGATTTGTACTTCAAATTGTGATAAGGACCGAACTCAAATAAATTCACTTGCAAAATCTGTGCCAGAAATATTCTTCTCTCAGTAAGTGCTATAAGTAAAGCTACCATGCACAATGTAAAAAGAAATGAAGTTTCCCACGTTGAGACCTGCTGTGTGACTGACTAGTGATCACTAGTACAGAAAATCACCAAAGTCACCTAATATTCCATTTAGTCCATAATCATTACCAGTACGTGGCAGGAGTCTTGTGAGCAGCCTTCATTTATTTTAGTCAACCTCACTAACACTGCTGTCATTGTGCATCATCAAAATTTTACAAGTAATATAGCTGTCACTCTTTTGGTGACTCTTCTAGAGTAGAAAGTATTTTTCTGTAAAGTACTTTACACTAAGCCTACTTTCCCTGTCCTTATTTTATTCTTCAGTATTCAAAGATGTGTCTGTATTCCTAAATAATTCTTTTCACTCTACAGTGTTTGCACCTTTCAGGAATTTGTATACTTATGTCTCCATGTTTAAGAGTCCTGGCCCTACAGGCAAGATTTTCTGGTTTTGCTACAGAAATTCAGTGAAGCAAAACCTGGCAGCTTTGCACAGATCCATACATGTACAGCACTGTAGGTCTTCTGTATCATAACTGTAGATTGTACCTTGTACAATATCACAGCTTTCACAGTAACTTGCACTGCTTTTGGCATATTCATGTTCAATATTTTTCACAAACTATTTATCTAACCTACCAAGAAATACTTTGTGTGACAAATTACATTTTAGACTGCATTTCTTCCCATAAACAAGTCAAATATGCTGCTTGTTTCATTTTTAAATACTGGCCCTTTATAAAATCATAAAATAAATTATGGTTATCAGTTTCCCTGGATTGTTTTTTAGTCTCCTTAAAGATAAAACTAAGAGGGGAAAAATTAAAAAGGCCTCCTTTTATTCCAGTAAGACATTTCCCAAATTACATTTAAGCACTCACTTGCAAAACCCCCTGTGTTCCTGGAAAGAAGATCCCAGAAAGCGCTGGAGAGCTTTAGATCCCTAAAGTCCACTCATGTCAGCAGGCATGGATTTCAGTGTGCATTTCCATTTTTCATGACATACTGGGTGTCTGCCATCTTTGTACAAAATGAAACTTAAATGTTCACCGGTGTCGTGGTGTTAGTGTGGGCACGTTTCAGCTGTGATGAGGTAATTACCTACCTACATTTTTATTAAGACTGATGGAAAAAAAGTTCTAGATATAATTCTGACACTGTGTGCAAGAAATGCTTTACCCACTCACTGTATGGAACTCTCTTTCCTTATTTTTCACTTAGATGAGCCTGTTCTTATCAATAGGAAAAAAAAAAAAAAAAAAAAA
>JANVCC010000021.1:25744565-25771524 GCA_025345505.1 Todiramphus chloris collaris | reverse complement strand
GGTCTTCCAAGCTTATGTGTTGCACCACATGAGTGCAGAGAGCCTGATTTCATCACTATATTGATTTGTGTACAAGTTACTTGGAGATCACTGAACTACATCTCCACCATATCCAGGTCTGGAATGAACCCAGAGCAGCATCTCTCTGATTCTGGTGGAACCAGGTCCACCAAAACCTGTCCAAAACCACCAAGGAAGGATATCTCCTTTGTCCTTTTCAGGAAGCTCCTTAGGGAAGAAGGCTTATGTTCTTATTTCATGATCTTTCAGGCAGTACTCGAAAGTCCTGAGACACTCAGAAAATTTTACAAGAGGAATGCAACATTTATCGTAATCACCCATGTATGTTCATGAAAATAAAAGCACTTAGCAGTCATCTTTCCATTCTCCAGTTCCCATTTCTCCACCATACTTAGCCCAAATTTAGTTCAATAGAGTATGCATGGAAGATTATTGTTGTTCAGTGAAGGGCTACAAACACCTGAACACAGATATTAATTTGACTTTAAATTGGATATAGATGCTGAACTCCCTAAGGAGCTCTGAGACGCAGGGTTCATTGCCCCTCTTCAGACAATTAGTCAGTCCCATCTTCATCTCATCTATATACTTCAACATCAAGCATAAGAGTGCAGTTGCTTCCTCCTTAAGTAGAAATCAAGTCCTCAAATAGTGATTTCAGTTTAGTTCTAATTGAGCTACACTTGAAGAATTAATTTCTTTCTACTATGTATGTTACTCAGGACAAATGTGATACTAACCTACGTATTTGAATTTTGATTAAGGTTGGATAGGAAGAATATATATCATAACAAGCAATAAAGATAATGCACATTTTTTGAGAGTAAGTAAGGTATGCTACCAATCAAAATGTCAGTCCATTGACGCTTTATTTAAAAACAGAAACAAAGATAAGATTATTTATAAAAAGGGGACTTTTTGATCACTTTTTTTTTTAAATATCCAAATCATATGCTTCTTATTTCCTTAGAGCACCTCATTTGTAGATGTTGAGATCAATGTGCTGCACGTGAACTCATTTGTAAACAGCTAACCTTCTTTAACTATGAAAATCCTTATTTTTCAGTATAACAAAGAAATAATTCTCCAAACGTGTGACTCACCTCAGCTGTAACTCAGATGGTACAGATTATCCTAGGTGTCTTTCTGAAGTCTATAAACTTGAATATCAAATGTCTCAGAAAAGAATTATCAGTACTTCCTTAAATATATATATATGTATATATATACTCACTTGCCATGTGTCCATTAGGAAAAATAACCTATGGTTAGAAAAAAAAGTTATAAGATTCTTATTTTAAGTAAAGTTCTAAAAAAAATATCTGCAGATGTAATTAGTTCAGCAAATTTTGAAATGCTGTCTTTTAAGAGACATTTACTTTTAGCACAAACACTCCAGTATTAACACCTCTGGCATACTAAGCCAATTTACACCCTTTGTAATCTAATGCTTCATCAGGTTTGTATTACATGTAAGTGTAGCATTTAACTCCTTAGAAATTGTCAGAATTAATTAAGGTAATCAGCCAAGGCCAGTATTCTGTCTTAAAGTGTTATTATCATCCTCAATGAATGTGCAAGAGACTCCACCACAGATAGTTATGGAATAACTGGCCTGTAGAGACAATATATTCTGAAACCTCAAATGTAACATGGGTGTCCTATGCTTTTCAACAGGACGGTTTCTATCCCATTTAAATTGTATAGTACCAGATGATATTCTGCCCAGTCCTTTTATAAGTAATGCTGATCTCTTGCTCTCCACAATATCTCGTGCCAGTAACATTCACAGCCTAATTAAGCATCATTTGAAACGGAACTTCCTTTTCTTGATTTTTGTTTTTCATGTAATGACTACTTGCCCTTGTGTTATTAAAAAGAATGAAAAGAAGTGGTTGATTTAATTTCATTCTGAAGTTTATTTATATATTTTTACTCTATCATTCCTCTTTGATGTATCTGCCTTTCCATTCCTAAATTCATTATTCCAGTCTTTTCATAGAGTGTTTTTGCTGTCTATCCTGATGATACAATTTGGCTTTACTGGATTAGGAAAAGTCATCTTCATTTTAAATAATTGCTTTTCACTCATGAATGTCTGAATTCGATTAAATTATTATTTCATTTTACTTAAATTTTTGCAAGAATTAAAGAAACATTTTCTATAGCATAAATAGCATAAATATATTCTTTTTCTATAGCATAAATCTATTGCATTTGAGGATTATTTTTTTATCAGTAGTATAAACTGTCACATTTGCAACTTTGACACTTGCTGTAGACTTTTTAGTTAACCATGCCAAGAGTTACATGTGCAGTGCTGTCTCGGGGAGCTGGAGGTCAAAATTATTTCTGCGCCGTCTCTCCCAAAGTTCATGAGGCTTTTGAGGTGTGTCAGATTAGCTTTCATTTTTGAGTACCTAAGCATACATAAACCAAGTTTTACAATAAATCGAATATTTTTTTTTTCAAGTTTGTAAATCAATCTCTCATTGTGGTTATCCCACTTAACTGTTCACTGATAGAGTGCAAGGTACTGGTAAGGTACTGGTACAAAATTCCAAAGCTTTGTTGGTGTGTAAACCTGGTTCCTGCTGTGGGTGGTGTGTGCACACCCACACATGCATGGTGGACATGGTCTTGAGGCACAGGAGTACTGTTGTGTGGTTCAGAAACAACACTGCTGCAAAACACTGGACTTCAACCACAGCACACTGAGTCTGTGTTCCCACATTTGGGGTCCTCTTTATTCTTTGTGATGAATATTTACACCAAGAGCTCAAATACTTTTGTTTCACCTAAATACTTTTGTTTCCAGGCCTAAGAGAACTGGCTGTTATTATGGTCTGAGTCTTTTTTCAACTTTTTGTCTAGTATAAAATTTCTTTTTTCCACGTTAGTGTTGCTGTCATGTTCAAGTTAAAACATACATTCCTTTTTGTATATAACAAGAAGAAAGTTATTAACAAGTGGAAAATGGGAAAGAGACACTGTTCATCCTGTTATTTTCCATGCTGTGGAAACATACTTTGCTTGGTGTATACAATAGCCGTCCTTATCATCCTGGACTCCAGGGGATGTATGGTGCTGCAGAAGGGTAGTCAGAGAGATGAGGACCCCAGAGGCTTTGTAGCTTTAGAAAGGACAAGCTTACCTAGTCAAAACCATAGTCATGGCCTTCCTGGAGGCATATACATCATAGAGAGTGGGCAAGAGTGAGGAATCTGCATTTCATGATATGAACAGTCTGTCTTGCAGCACATTGGCACACTGGCAATGGGAAAGCCTGCACTACCACTTGCATGTGTTCAGCTACAGCTTCAGCCCTCATCATTTTGCTGGTGATCTGCTTGATCAGCTTGATGCATGAATGTGGGCTTTTTCTCCTTTAGTATAGGAAAATGTCAACTGTGGATCAGACATCTGGCAAATATGCCCTGCTTCTTACTTCTCAGGATCTTTCTCAGGAAGAGATGCATATGGGGTCATAGGTCTGAAAGAGGGTACAGCACCTTCTTACTGGGAACTTTATATGTGGAGAAGTGTGGAAGGTATTAAGAGAACTTCCATCACTGTGATATGATTGGGTTGTCCATAAGCGGGAGGGACACACTGTAATTAGGCTGGAAAGAGTTTACATTGCTTCATCCAGACTCCCTTTAATATCTATTTGTCTCCACCTGCCTTTTTCTGGGGTTTGTTTTTATTGTTTCTTATGGCTAAGTTTCCCACTCTGTATTGGAATTCAGCCAAAGCATGTTTTTACAGGCTAGGAAGAACTTTTCCCACATTACAGACTGGCACCTAGTGGGTGCACATTAGTTGCCATCCTAGGAGCACACAGGAAGCCTGTCTAGGGGGGAATAATACTTTTATCAGAAATTCTTTACTGCAATCTTGCCATGTTGATGTTCCTAGAAGCTAAATGAAGTAGTTATAATTAATGGTGCTTCCCGTCCCTCATAAACATTTTTCCTTTCTTTATGAATAATGACTGTGGGTTTTTTTTTTTTTTTTAATTGCTTTCTGACAATTCCTGGCTATGAACTTTTATTTCATTTAGGTATATCAAAATTATAGCTGTCTATTACTTTCATCACCTTATGGCTTTTGTTGCTGAAGCCAGTATTATCCTGTTCCAGAAACCTCCTGTTACAGTTTATATCACCGCCTATAAAGATGCTCTTAAAATCTTGGCTTTCTGGAAGGCCTTTTCTAAGGCCTCTCTTATTTCTACCAAAACTGAGTCTGTCACGTTGGCTGGCTGGGTTCCTCTTGACTTTTAATGAGCTCAAGCTTTTGTCCTATTGCTAAAACCCCAATGTGAAGTCCAAGTGGACTGTTATATATTCAGTCACCATCCTTTGACCCTTTTGGTTTAAGAAACCTTACAACAAGTTAAAATTTCCCGACAGCACAGCTCCTGAGGTCATTAGTACACCAAAAAACTATCTACAGTGTATCCTTATACAGGAATAATAGTAAAAAACATCCTGTCATGCTGTTCTTCCACTGTGGAGGGTTACTTATTCAGGAGACATTTCAAAAAGTTTTAATAATACTTAGACATTTTTAGTTGCTTATTCATGTTCTTGTTGTTGCCACTGTTTTTCTGTCCCAGGTTAAAAGAAGACATGAAGAAAAGTAACAAAACAAAAAGCATGTGCTGGACACATGAAATCCACTGAATGCACTTCTTTTATTAAAGGTGATAGCACGAAACTATATCATAACTTCCATTGTCTACACAGTAGATTTTTTTCATACTGGTGATTTGACTGGGATTTTCTTTTAATGCTGTGATAAAAGATATGGACAGAGAATTCTCACAAAGATATCTTTTTAGTGAGGAATTATATTGTGTGAGCAATAAGATACAATGGTTATAACTTAGATTTGCACAGCTTCATGTACATTTATAACTAGCAGGTTCTGTAAGAATTGTGCTTTTGTTTTCCATAACCCTTAGTTTTATGTCACTAAGTAACTTTATAACTAAGTAATTTTATAACATGAATTCCATCTGTTGAAAACTTTGGCAGAAAACACACTACCTTAAATCTGATAGAAAAAATGTGATACAGTTAATCCATAGACCTCTTTTACTTTCATCTTCTATACAGAGGAAAAGTCCAATAGCACTGAAGAATGATTTTGCCAGGCTCTATTTTTATTGCTATTCATATTGCACTTGCAGGGAACTAGTACATATTTCTAGGAAGTACTCATTACCAGTTTCAAAGAAGCATTTTTTTTTTCAACCTCAAAGGTTTTGAGTATTGATTCTATAAAGAAAAAAAAAAAAAAAAAAGCACCAGGATATCAGATACTATTAATGTATGCTTTCTGACAGTTAATAATTTGTATGCTAGCTTTAACCCACCTCAGCATCCTTCCTTGTGCAAATGACTTTATTCTCCTAAGCAGTACTTTGTCTAAGAACATTTTTTTACTTTTTCCCAGGTGCGCGTCTTAATGATGGAAACTGTTGGTACTTATCTCTAACATTTATGTGGAAAAGTTGGTAAAAATCTGGCCTTCTTTGTATCTGGAATATTGCTCGTGACTTGATCTGTACGTGCGCGGATTCACATTGCTAGCATTACTGGTGTGTCAAATCAGGGAAAAAGGATGTCATGGGCTTTCAAGTACTCTTCTACCAAAGCCAGCATCTCAAGGTTATAGTGAGGAAAGTACACACTACAATGTCCAGACAACGTAGTATGACTCACTGATGAACCTTTTGCTTCCTTTTTCAGATCCTTGTGTTGGGAAGTGGAGGATGAACTTCTATAAACCTTCTGTCTGAAACCTGCCTTCACCCAAGGCCACATACCTCCTTTTCCCTTTTGCCTACATATAAAATAGAGCTTTCCACAAGCACACAGGATAGAGCTGTACAGAAGATTGTACACAACTTTTGCTCCTATTTTGGGCTAAGAGGTCAGATGCCTCCATTTGTCCTTGACTTTTTAAGAAGTTATTTTTCTTCTCTGTTTGTTTCTAGACAGACCAACTTTATAGAACAATGACAACAATATAAGCAGCACAGGTTTTGAAAAATTAGAAAGGTTGTTCATGATGTTAGGTCCATCTGTAAGCGGAAAACACATTGGTTTGTACCTTTTCAATTAATCTTTTAGTAAGAAAGTTAAAAAATGTGCAAAGCACAGGTTTTGAGGTTTCTGAAACTTGCTGTGAAAATTTTGCACAGCCCTGTGTAATAGTAACTTTAACTTGACACAGCCCAGTTGTTCTGGTTCTTTATTTCAGGCTTCTTTATTACATGCACCTGTTTCAACTAACGCGTAGCTGTTTCTAAAACTCCTGATTGGCCTGCAGCCAGGAAGCACTGTGTGTTCCCACAGTTAATATGATCTAGGTCTTTAGAGGGTTCATGGGGATGTGTGCAATATGAAAGTCCAGACAGATAAAAGCTTTCCCCATACTTCTGCTCAACAGTAGCTTTGCCTGTTTACTTCTTCTGGTCTCACTACCAAAAATTTGGGAGAAGAGGTTGTTCTTTTAAAACGTCTCCCGCATAGGCTGCACATCAAGTTCACAATGAGTTCAGGGGAGTTTTGCACGGTTTTGGATTTCATTACGACCAGTTCATGCAACTCTGGACTAATCCTGTCTGTCCAGTTCCATAGTAAAAAATGTGGGCCCCTAATGACATCAACAAATAAAAATAACCAGCTATTCTAACAATAAGTACATTATGCAGCTGAATGTAAATGTAGAGATGTATTTTCTATTTGTACTTTCATGTTCATTCTGGGTGAGATTAGGTAAAGTAAAGCTTTTAGTAAGAAAATATTATATGCTCACTTTATTTCTGGGAAAAAGAGGCTTTATGTGAGGCTCTGTGGCTGTAAAGTGAGGAATATGGTAACAAGCTCTCTGGAGAATGGTTTGCTCATTGAGTTCCAAGGGACTCATTGTCCACAACTGGTTGCCATAATTTTGTTTACAGTAGCCACATGCAAAAACATACCTTCTTCCGAAGCAGCAACCCACAATTTCAGCATCTCCTCAATATCTAAAAATAGGAAAAAATTTGTGTCAAATTCATTATTAAGCTTTCTTCTCACAATTTAATTTTTAACAGAAAAACATTAAGAATCTGCTTCAACACTTCTTAGAATTTATTTTTTTCCCCAAAGGTCACGAAGGACATACTTTCATCTGTCTTAGAAATATTGTTCAGAAAAATCACCCCATTAGAAAGTAGTGGTGCACAACTTATATGACTTTTTAGTGGATATGCTCTTTGATATCTATGGGGATATCAATCAAGAGAAGCAGACAGACTTTAACTGAAGGCATGAAGGGAAGCACTTAACAAGGTACTTTTCCATTCTGCAGCACTGTGGTTGCATGAAAGCAAAATGTGATATGTGGTGAGATCAGAAAATCAGAACCAGAATCAATAATACTGCAGTTGTTTTGGGGAGGGTCATTTTAAAGAAACAGAAGCAAATTGTGATTTAATGGAGTTAAAAGAGAGACACTGCATTGTAGTTCTGAGAAGAGTTTGTTTTAATGTTACTAAGCATACTTAACTAATCATTCAAGAGAAAGCAGATAAATTCTATGTAAGTGTAAATGCCAAAATATTTCTAAATGCTATAAAATGCTTAGAAAAAAACCCAGGTTTCTATAAAGTCGGTAAAGTAAATTTGCTTTCTGAATTCTAAAGTGATGAGGAATGCACACAGACCAAAAAAAAAAAAAAAAAAAAAAAAAAGAGGGATTGGGCAGAGGAAGAAAACAGAAGTTTCTAGAAGTTAAATTCTATTTCATTTTTACATTAAAAGCCTTATTATCTAATTCTTTAACCAGCTTTATGCAGAAATCAGTCTAGTAGGAAATAGCTATATTGTGAACTGCACAAGCAATCAACTGGACATATGTCTGTCCGGACTGCTGGAAACATCTCTTTCATTGGAGGTACAAATGGTCTTTGACAGAAGAAGCCAGGTGTTTCCTCCATCAGCCTGTCCCACTCCTTGCCATAGGTTACCCTCTGCTAGCTGAGCTGGCGGAACAGAGTTTGCTTTTCTTCCTGTTCTGCACACAGTTTACAATGTTTTAAATGGGAAGGTGGGTTTTATATCAAGACGCTGAGAAGTGGAACAACTTCAGTGTCCCATTTTGGCAGCTCCGGCTGAAGAAGACCAATAATAAACAGCTTCAGAGCAGAGGACCTTTTCAGTGAGTCACTGCTGTTAGGGGATTCGTAAGACCAGCCAAATCAGCCAGAGGACTGCTACCAGTGGTCAGTGGTTTCTGTCCAAGATTTGGTAAAACTAGAATCTTAACCATTAACCTTTTTTTCAGCCTGTGGGCAGGAATGTGTGCAGAAGACAGAATTTTATGCACCATCCCTCCCAGCTATCTTTCTGCCCATGCAATTGTTTACCATTTTGTTACTTTCTGCCTTACCTAGATGGACTAATCCCTCCTCCCACAGTCTCCATGTTCATTTAGTTCCACTATTGCACCAGTGATCCCCTCACCCATACTTTTTTTTTTCTTTTTCTTTTTTCACAAGCCATTTCCATTTTTTCTCTGACAGAGCATCTTTTGTCAACTCATCCTAATTCTCAAACTCACTTGAGGGTTCTCATGACATGTCTGGCTCATATTTTTCTCATTTTCCTTCTGGGTCCCCCTGTCCCCATGGAACTTTGCATGCACGTCTATGTTGCTGTCTGTCCTCTATCTCTGTCATATATTTCACACAGTCAGTCCTAGAATTTCCCAAAACCATCTTCTGCATTTAGATCTCTTTTCGCAGTTTGTATGATTACCATCTTACCTAGTCACTAGGTCTGAATAGCCACATTTCTTTTCACCACTTTCAAACCTAATTTCTACTGAACCAGCTGCTTCTACCATCAAGGATATGTCTACCCATCTGTTTCTCCATCTTTCTGAAGATAGAGATCTCCAAAAGATCTCCAAAAAGCAAGATCCTTTCCCCCATCTAAATGTAGATTATTCTTCCATCTATATATTGTTTGGACATCAGCAAAGGATTCTTTTTGCTCTTGTCCATAATATCCTGGAATAACCAAAAATAGCTATTCCATGGAAATCCATATTCATCCTAGAAACCCTAAACAGACGATTGGGCATTCTGTCAGTCTTCTTTGGATCTTTCAGGCACAGAAACAATGAGGGAATTAGATTATTGCTCCAAGGACCTAAAACATAGGCAATTCACTCAATACCAGTGGCTGTGGGAAGATCAGATATTATTACTTCATCTGCTGAATTTTGGCAGTATCTGTAAGGCAAATTAAATATAACGTCTCTCTCTTTTTTTTTTTTTTTTTTTTTTTTTTTTTTTTTTTTTTTTTTTTTTTCCCCCTACATAGTCTATTACTTCGATTGCATTTTGGATGGATCTAGGTTTTAGTGATTTCATTCCACAGGTATTTCAGTTCTCCCTAAACTAAAAACTTTAAAAAAAAACCCCAAAAAACTTTCTGTATTTTTAGTAGTGGGTTATACACCAGTGTACCTTGGCAGGCAAGAGGACACACTGCATCCTGGGGTGCATCAAACGGTGTAACCAGCTGCTCAGAATAGGTTATTGTCCCTCTGTGTTCAGCATCGGTACAGCCTCACCTTGAATACTGTGTGCAGTTCTGAGTCCCACAATTTAAGGATGAATGCATTCAGAAAAGGGCAATTAAGCTGGTGAAGGGGCTGGAAGGCATGTCCTGTGAGGAGTGGCTAAGGATTTTGGGCTTGTCTACTTTGGAGAAAATGAAGCTGAGGGTTGACCTCATTGATCTCTACAGCCTTCTGAGGAGAGGAAGTGGAGAGGGAGATGCTGATCTTTTTTTCCCTGGTACCCAGTGACAGAGTATGGGGGAAAGGTTCAAAGCTGTGCCTTGTGCAGTTCAGACTTGATATAAGGAAGCATTTCTTTAGTGAGAGGATGGTCAAACACTGAACCAGGATTCCTAGAGAGAAGATCAATGCCCCAAGCCTGTCAGTGTTTAAGAGGCATTTGGACAATGCCTTTAATAACGTCCTTTAACTTTTGCTCAGCCCTGAATTGGTCAGGCAGCTGCACTAGATGATTACTGTAGGTCCCTCCCAACTGCAATATTCTAGTCCATTCTATTTTCAAAACAAAAATAATGACAACAACAAAACCTAAAACAAGCAAAATATCAAATAAATCCTTTAAAATAGTCATTTAAAATATGTATAGTCTTTGGATAATTTTTTTCCCCATCAGGAAGAAAAGTAATGAAGGAGACTCATGAAGAACATTTAATATGCTATATTAACAGCTTACTGTAAGATGGATAAACTACAAGTTCTGATCCTTCCAGGTATGAAAGGTGTGGATGTGTTGTTTTAATCTTTGGCTTGCAAATATCTGAGATCTAGGCTTTAATTTTCTGAAAGTCTGTCTCTATTTTCTGTAATTTTTTTTTCCTAAAAATATATTTAGTTTTACCATTGTGCCTCATTTCTTTTGTTGCACTGAGAGGGACAGATTCTCAAGGTAGGTCAATCCTGTTCAGAGATAAAGTTTACACCCATTCCAGCTCCTGCCATAGACATATATGCGCAGGGAAACAATATTTTAAAACTCTAGTTTGTTTTGTTTTTCAAGTTAGCTGATGTTACTCAGTTTCTAAAATCTAAATGGAATTTCCTCATCCCTAGTGATGTTGAAGTCAACTTCTCAGTGGGACACTAACTTTAAATTTCAATCTATGGAAAAAAAAAATTCTGGGAGCTTCTGGATTAAATTGGGCTACTCTTTATTTTTTTAATCACTCTGGATAATTAAAGTTTTAGTGGTAGTAGTAACTGTTCCTGCCCTAGCTTTGCTGCTCATAAAAAGAGAATGGTGTGCCTAAAATTTTTTAGTTTTCTTTCTTTTGTGAAAAGGACTAAATATTGAAGTCTAGTTTGAATTTCACTTTTCACTTTAGAGGTTGTCTGCTACCATATTAGTGGGCAGTAATACTATCTTTTGGTCTGGAAGCCTAGGCTTATTAGGAGGGGTTAGTTTGTAAAGAACTGCTAATTCTAATTTTTTTTTCACATCACTATAGGGCTTCTAAAGCATTAAAGGTCTGTTTATCACTGGCAGACCGTTAACATTTAGCAACCGATATTTAAGATTATCCTTAAAAACTTACTCATGCTTTTCTCTGTATTTTAGGAGCAGGTCTTTTGCATGGGATGCTGAAGAAATGCAAGAACTGAAGATTCTTTTTTTCCCCTTATTTTAAAGCCACATCTCTTTATTTGTTTACTTACTTGCTTATTCATCATTCTCTAATGGATTCTTTAAAAAAAAAATACTTTAAATCTGAGTATCAGGTTTCATAAGGAAGGGAAGTGTGGATGTTAATCATTTACACTTAGCCAAAGGCTCTTGGGCATGGCTACCTCAGTGCTTACACACAAGTTCACGTCTCCAACAACAAGTGACAGTGTTGGGTTGATCCAGTGTTCAAATATTTTTCCCTGTTCCCACATTAGCAGTATATCTGGACCTGTGAGAAATAAGGATTCAGAATTCAGAAACAATAAAGGGGTAAGAATTCATATACTATCCATCCATATGAAGAACTATATATTATTGTTGTTTCCTTTTCTTTCATAAGCTGTGTTATTTCAGATCAAAATATTATACACATCCAAAACCTGCAAAGAGTAGCATGAGATGACTAGACTGAAAACTATAGAAAATAATATTTAAATAAAATGAAAATTGTCCCAACAATAACAGGACATCAGAATTAGAGAAATACATTTTTTGAATTACAGTTTCATCTTTTTGTTGAATTTTCAGGTGGTTGTTTTTTCTTAATGCCTTGTGAGAGCAATGAGATGCTATCAGGTTTAAAGTGTGAGGAAAAGGAGTTATGTGAACACAGTGATCAGTAAAAAATTACTAAACTCTATTCTAAAGGAGCTGAAATATAAAATGGTTGGTAACTAGCACTGATAGCAATTTGTATTTAGAAAGTGCTGTTTCTGAAAATCAGGTGTTTTGCACACCAAATCTCTAGTGATTTATCTGCATATACTTTGATTCAATTAAGTACTAAGCTTTCAGCTTTCTCATATCCCTTAATATTCTCTGGCCTCTCTAGTTTTCTATTGTCATTTTTCTCTCTCTCTCCAATTTCCAGTAAACCCAAGAAAGAGGTAAAATTTGCTAGCAACTTACTGTTATTTAAGTTACTTAAGACAGGAAGATACTGCAAAAAAAATATAGAGCTCTAATTACACCAATATAAGTAATATGTCTGCAAATTATGTTTCATCATAAATAATTAAATAAATAAATAATCTATCAATGCCCTTTTTGAAGAAGTAAGCCACTGTTAAGACCTTTAAGTTTGTATGCTTCTAGAAGAGTTACTGGTGTCCTAGTAGGCAGCATATGACCACAGCATGCAATGTCTGTTTGATTATATTAAACAAAGGTTAAAAAAAAAAGAAAATAAAAATATTGGGTTGATAGGGTGAAAAAATGAAATAGAAAGAGCTTAGGAAATAGAATATGATATACTACTGAATAGATTACTGTCCAAAAAGGTGACCAAAAAATGGTGCTGTCCATTTAATAAAATTTCTATGGTTCCAGTTACTGCTTTGATGTGGGGTGATGGAATAGTAGTTTGGGGTGGGTTTTTAGTTGGGATTTTTTATATATGGGTGGTTTGGGCTTTTTTATCCAGTAGCAGTTTAAGCTAAATTAAAATATAAACATATTTATTAAGAGGAAGTAGACAGCACAGGACTGCCCTTAAATTTTGCTTCCCCATAAAAGGGTGTTCCAGAGTCAATCTTTTTCCTGGTTGCTCCCTTTATGGTCCCCTGACTTGCACATTCTTGGGAGTACATACCAGCTATAGGAGGGAAGGATGGTCTCACACAAAATCTTGTTAGTTCAAATACTCAGAGAACCTGGGGCACAGATCTGTTTAAATACCTCCTTTCAAACCTCTTCTCTTGGACAGTTATTCAAACCACTAGGATATTCTATATACTCATTCCCTCATCTATGTTTGAGACTCTTTCTGTATCCCAACTCAAAAAAGTTGCCCAAATGTAGAACCAGAATAAACTCCTGTCTTCCAGGGTGATAGGAGGGGCTTGAGACAAACACTTTAACGCCTTGCTCAGTCCTAGCAGTCTATACTAGCTGTTGTAAATACCTCATCCATCCATGGTCAATAGTCTGGAGATGCTAGTGTGCCTAATTCACTGCCCTGACTTCCATTCTGGATACTGGATGACAAAGCTTTGTGCTTACAGCATTCAGGATCTCTTACTGGATCACAGCTGCACTTCCATACAAAGAAAAAAAAATTAAACACAGCTTCTATGGATTCTCAGTCTATAGATAAGGAATTACACCTTTTTATACAGTTCAGATTTCTCTTGCACTGGTAACAGTTCACAAATAATATGCAACTAAGCCTTCCTCTTGACAACTTCTAAACAATAAACTTGCATAAGCTTTTGGTTTTCTTCAATGAAAAAATACCATGTGCAAGTTTTCTTAAAAACAGCAAGGTGCACAGACCCTTCTGTTTGTGTAAACTTAGAATGTTATGTAGTAGAGAAAATCAGAAACAATACACCTCCTTTTGTCTCCAGCCCTCTGACATGCTCAGAGATCTCAGTGACATGCAGTATACATAATTAATCAACAACCACTCTCTGAGTACACTTTCAGCATGTTTGCCAATGGAAGTCTGCAACCTACTAGTAAGCAATTTCTCATGGCAAGGTCAGGGATCAAATAACAAGGAGGCTTAAATGATCCATCAGGCAGATTAGATAAAAAGTGGAAGATTTGCCTCAAAAGGACATGTTACCTTTTCTCCCTCCATCTCTAGCTTTGTCAATAAAGCAGATTATTTCATGAAGAAAGGCTAATAAAGACAGTATGATGAAAACTTTGGTGAGATAATTTTAGGGCAAGAGCTTTATCTGAAAAAAAAATCCTATTTTATTTAACTGTATTTGCTTCTTATATATCTGATGAATTGGTGAGTTTTAAACAGATGTAGTCTGTTTGCTAGCAAAACACAGCCTTAGAAAATGAAAGTTCTGTATCTAAATTATATCCATATTGGAAAGGTTATTTATTGAGATTAAAAGTGTGCTTAGTCTAACATTGTATCTTCAACATTGGCTGATAGATGGGACTTTTAGTGACCTTCTATGAGTTCCTTCACTAGTCAGTCCAGATATGTCTTTCTCTTAGCTCAAAGTTGGTAGGAAGACGTGCTGCATTCAATGGAGCCTGTGGAGAGCCCACACTGGAGCAGGGGAAAAATGTGAGCAACAAGGGGCAGAAGGGAGAAACTGCTAAGGCTGACCTCACCAACCTACATCCTGAGCCCTGTGACACTCAGGGAGGCTAGAGGAATCTTGAGTGAAGGACTGATACTGAGCCTGGGAAAGAGGGGAAGTAGCAGTGGTGTTTAATGTTTGTCTTTTTTTCTCACTACACAAATCCATTTTTGCTGGACCTTGCCACTGTGTGGCTGAGCCTGTGGACAGCTGAGATAGCCAGAGGGAAGACAGCCAGTAAAGGAAGATAAAGATAGCCCTCAGCTCCCTGGGGGCTGGTGCCCAAGGTCCCAGCTGGTGCTCAGCTGGAAAGAAAAGAGCACTGAAAAGGCAGTCTTGCAATAACAGAATCTATGCTGGAGGACTTACTAGGAAATCCTGAGCCTAATTTTTTGACAATTTCTATGAGGTCTGTATTTTCTCCTCCTGGCTCACATACACACTCAGGCTCTGGCCTGGAGCAATGTACAAATGTCCTGTGTAGGAATGGAGAATCAACAGTAACAGTGCTGAGTAAAAGGTTGCTTAAAGGAGAGAGTATAAGGCAACAGGACAATATGCAGTAATAGGATTCTCTTTCTGCAGCTAAGGGATTTCCTGAGTCAGAGGACAAGCTAATAAAGCATCTGTCCTCCAAACTTTTGTCTAATTATTGCATCCAACCGCACATTTGGCTCCTTGTCTTCCTGTGGCAACAAATTATCGCTATGCAATATCATAAAAAGAAAAAGAAAAAGAGGAAAGAAAAGGAAGGAAGGAAGGAAGGAAGGAAGGAAGGAAGGAAGGAAGGAAGGAAGGAAGGAAGGAAGGAAGAAAGAAAGAAAGAAAGAAAGAAAGAAAGAAAGAAAGAAAGAAAGAGAAAGCTTGAATTTATTTTAATTTTCTGACTCCTATTTTTGCTATTGGTCTCTTAGTTCTATTACCAAAATAATAAATAATTGATAACTGTACATTTTATCTACAACATTTATGATTTTAGAAGACTGTATTAGTCATCTCTGTCCTAAAGAACCTACTCAGTTTAATTTCTGCTTACATAAAAGCTATTCTATATCTCTGATTATCTTTGACAGTGTTTTCTAAGCTTTTTCTAGTTTCACTATGGCTTTTTTGAGGGAGGTGACAGAAAAAAATGTCCAGATGGGTCTATGATGTTGATTTATACTGTAACATAAGGATGCTTTTGTTCTGTTTTTTATTATTTTCATAGGATTTTATAACATTCAAATTGCATTTCTATAGCTGCTTTTTAAAAATATACCTGTAATGACTCCAGTTTCTATTTCCTGTGTGATATTACATAGATGAAAGTGTGTATTTAGTTAGGTTTATTTTTCTCCTTCTATGTTTCTTTCTGCTTTTTCAGATTGAATTTCACCTGCTATTTTGTTATGTCACTACCATGTGATCCTGATACATTTCTACATGGTCAGCTCTGACTGTCCTCAACAGTTTTGTGTCATTGGCAGACTTTGTCACCTGTCACATTCTCCCAGTTTTTGTGTTAGTCCTGAATGTATTGAACACACTACATCACTCAGGAGCTAACTAGCAGCCTTCCCATTCTGTGAAAGCTGATCATGTGTTTACACCAAATGTTTCCAAGTTCCTGAATGGTTAGATATCTATGTGATAGAGGTCCGAGTCATGTGAAATGTCTTTCAATTTTCCCATAATCAGTTTCCTAAAAGCTTCTCACCTTTTGTCTGGCAATACTGACAACCTTGGCGTTACTTTCTATGTCCTTAATCCTGTGAATACCATTTTTACAATGAACACTGCCTTCACTGACAACTTTCAAGGAGGAAACCCCACAAGGTATTCTGGCAACATGAGAAGTCCCTTGTGTAGCTTGCCAAAAGTCTAAAGAACAGAATAAATCTAAGAATTTTAATGCACATGTGTGATTATTTTTAGCTGTTTGGGGGTTTCTCTTAAAAAACATATGGCTTATCCTTTTGAGGCAATAAGTTAGTTGGCTGGCGTGACTGTGTCCTCACACCCAAAAAGGACAGAATCCACAATCTTTTCTCTTTAGATGTGCAAAACAATGGAAAAGCAGTATACCTTAAGTTCTTCACAGGGGACAGATTTATTCCCTAGTGAAGGCAGTATATTGGAAATAGGAGAAAAGGGCATTCAATAGTGGCTGGACTGCATCTAAGCAAATTATAGTCACTTTTTTCAAGATACTGCAGCTTTAGTGTATTACTAAGTCAGAGTCTCTAATTTGTGGAAGCTGGCATAAGGAAGTATCTATCCCAGGACTTGTGGCATTCACCCCTCACAGAATTGGGCCCGTAAGTATTAGTGAAAGATTTATTTTTGAACATTTAAAATTAAAGGCCCTGTCTTCCCAGAAAATTATCAGAGTAAGCTATATACTTCCCAGAACATACACATCATAGATACAGATTTTCCTGAAAGGAAATATTCTGCAGTAATTATTACCAAAACTGTAATTCTGTGCTTTCTTGGAACAAGGGAGCACTGGAAAGAAACCAAGTTATGTATTTAGATATTTTACATTCACATCAGGGATGAATATTTTATTTATTTAAATATATATGTGTTTATTAATGCCAGGCACTAACTTTTGAGAAGGTAAGAACCTTCACTGCCTTCTATAAATTAACGAAATCTGGGGCTGCTCACCAATTTGCAGATCTGGATTCCAGTTATATAGGGTATTACATAGCCAGCTACTGAGATGAAAAGCCTTGCTTAGCTGAAAGACCAAGCTGAAAGAAAAGATTTGTTTAGAGTATGCCAAAGATGTAAAATGAGGAGAGGCTTTTGGGAAGAGATTACGGATGGGTATAATTAGGTGAAATATCAGGAAAACACTTTCTAATCGTGAGGATTATTAACTTACAGAACAGTGTCTCAGGGGAACCATTTCAGAGGCAAAGGAATCCACTAGCTGAAATACAAGCCTTACTCTTTGCCTTCCCTATGATACATATCCCTTACCCTTTCATAATGTGTTCTTTGCAGAAACTGTAGTTTCCATGTAAAATATATTTTATACATATACATATATATGAAGATACATATATATATATATACACACCTTTAGTCTCACACACAAATACTTCTCCAACAAATACAGCAGCTACAATATTTAATTTTTGCTCACTGTGTCTGGGCCAAGGTCAGTATTGCTTGGACTTGATCATGCAAACTTTTACTCAACATACCTTACTCTTAGACATTGCCCAAGTAAGTCCATGTGTATGGAAGTAACAACTTCCATGGTAGTGACTGTTAGGAACACTAGGTTATAATATTGCATTTCATGATGATAAATTAAGGAACCTGGCTTGGAACTGCAGTCAGGCTTACTGTTGCATTGCTAGAATAGTTCTGTGACCATGAGGTCTTGTCCTGTGACAGTTGCATCCTCCAGCACAACTTCTGGGCCTAGTTGGACAGTTAGAAAGCTCCCAATACTTTTAAAGAGTAAAATAATTTATTAATATATCAGTGGACTATTCCATCCAGGTGGCCTCAGAGTCACAGAATTATCCTGGTACTTACAATTTATTGAGTTATCCTTTAATTTTGAGAATTTATATAATCAGATTTCACTGTTTCTTAGTATACACAAATGCTTATTTGCTATTCACTGTCTCAAAGATTTTTTGTTTCCTTGGCTACTGGAGGTAATACTTGGGAAAAAGATTACTCCACTAAAATTCTGCCCCTCTTTTCAATACTAAGTAAATTTTCAGGGTGGAATTTTTTTATAATGCTGACCTGTTTTCTCATAATCCACTTGAGGAGTTTCGAAACTAAGTTTGTGTATATGACAAGACCATAAGATTGTGCATTGATAGATTAACAAAATTTATATGAAGCACCTATGACAAAAGACTTAATGAATCTGAACATATTAATTTCAAAAGAATTGCAGCAACTTTCCTTTTCTTTTTTTTTTTTTTCTTTTTTTCTCTTAGTTACTTCAATCATGTGCTTTTATTTTCAGCATTATTTCTTCAGAATTTTTTATCTAGTTTTCCTTCTTTGGGTAATTCAGGGCTCAATGCCAATTCCCACCATTGAATTATAGTTCATGTATCCTGACAGTCATCAGAGCATGCACAGATTGTCAAAGACACATGTTAATGTTGATTTGTCTAGGGGTGGCAGTTTACAGGAAGGATTTTACTCAACTTTTTTTCCATCATCTGTATCATTCTGAGCCTTGTCACTTATCCCTTCTTTTACAGAGGTAAAACCACTGTTCTGTGGTTGTCCCTCCTCTTCTTCTCTGAGTTTTGTTCATTGTTTTCTCTTTGTCATGACCTACATCCTAAGGACCTAAAAGTAAAAACAATTTCTTGTATGGTAGGATTTGTATTCTTTACATTTAGCATTTTAAATTTAAGACATCAATAGTGAGGATCACCTGATAAGATGCATCTATATAAAGGGCAAACTAGTTGTCAAGTCTCCATTTATATAATTCTTGCACATGATTCCTGTTGTTTTAGAGACAGTATCTAAAGCAGATCAGATTAATTGAGTTCAAAAAGTGATTATTTCTCTCTACATTATGGATGGCAGCAGTTGGACTTACATGATTCTTGCTACTTATTTGCACAACTCATTCAAACTTCTGTTTTCTGTGTTAAGACAATATCTGAGTGAATCATTCTTGTCTAGCTTTGATACTTAGCAGGACGGGATAAGTTGCTCTTTTGAGATCCTTGTTCCTCTCCGCTGACTGTCAATGAAGCCCAGACAGTCATCCAAGGTGATTAAAGTTAGTGAAGATCCTGCTTAATATACCTGAGATTCTCAACCCTGTGTCCAGGATGTGGTGCACGTTTTTTTCCATGGGAGGAGTCTTGGTCCTTCAGTCTTTTCACAGGCTATTGCTCTGAGCACATGCACTTAAGCTAGCTGCAGTGGGTTACTGGCCTGTTGTGATAATTCACCTTACCTCTTTAACTGGAGCCATGAGGTCTTTTGAATAGATACATGCTTCAAGAACACTAGCTGTGCTAAGAAAATGGCTAAGTCTTGAGGTACCAGTGTTTTACATTGCAAGTGTTAGTGAGTGTCTCAGTGGATAATTGCCACTGCTTTTAAACACTGTGCTTTATTTCAAGGCTCTCTCTTGTTCACCTTCCACTTTCATACAGTGCTTGAATGCCAGACTGAAAATCCCTCAGCTATTCACATGACCTCATTAAAACTTTATCAATAATGCACATTTTCTGATCCTTTCTTGCCTTGTATTTGTCTCATCTCCCGTGCACGTTTCCTCCAATGTAGTAACACATTCTTCAGGTGTGGGTACTGGGTCTGGACTCAGTGTTGCAGTAATAGTTGTACCAGAGGTAATATGATCCCCTTACACCTACTTCATATTTTCCTGGTCATAAATCCCAGAATCATTTTAGGTCTTTTTAGTCACAGAATAACAGCACTAGCTTAATGGGAGTATTTTTTTTTCCTATAATGTTGCTTTTTTTTAGATATCAGTGATTGAAATAATTCCTTATCCTTAAAGTGTGGCCTGAGTTGTTTGTCCTTACAAAATACACATTATTTCTGTTTAATTTCTCACATGGTGCAAGTGACTCTTTTAGTGAACCATTCTGTTGTGTTGTGGGGTTTTTTCTCACCTACAAACTTCATGTGTAGTTGTTTAACCCCTTCTTACATATTATTATCAAAATATTTAATGATATATTGTGGAGAGTTAAGTTTCTGTGGAACCTCATTTAAAAAATTCTCACATCCATTTAATTATGGAATAAATTATGGGAAAATTTTCCTTTTCTCAGAGAGCTTCCAATTTTTGGAATCACAGTCACTGCAGAAAACTTCAGCCTGCATAAATTGAACAATAAATAATAAATGCTAACCCGACAAGTGACATAAGAATCTTTCTTCCTGAGATTGATATACTGGTTTTATCTATAATTTCTCATATAAAAGAAAGATATGAATAACAAAATCAGAAGGTATACTCATTTTTAGAATTTGGTTAAGTCAGTTCATAGTTGGTACATGATATAGGCTGCCTGGATCTCAGGTAAGTTCTCTACAGTATCTTCCATAGCTTAAGCAGACGACAACTATGTAGAAGTTAAAGAACAGCCATGCTAACATATAGCTGTTCATAATGGGTGCAGCTGTCAAGGCAACCAAGCAGACTCATTTTGGGAAAACTGAGACAGTCCAAAATTATTTTTCAACATACTCTAAGGCCCTGTCACTATCTATTTTGTTTGCAAGAATACTAGCACTTTCTTGACATTGCTGCATTTTCCCACACAATTATGCTGACTTTATAGCATTTGGTTGCAAACGCATGCTAAGAGTTTATTAATATCATTACTAATACTGATGTTAAGAAGGTAACTATAACTCTGAATTTATAGATATGAATTTACATCCTGAGGAAAAAATCTTTTATATATATATATATAATTGCAATTAACAGAAGAAAACTGCACTTCAAACTTCACAGACATTGCTAGCCATAAAACACAGCAGAATAGCTATAGTGTTATCGATCCTCTTACTGCTGCAGATACAAAGTTGTGTGTGAATTTTGAATTCAAAATCTGTCCCCTTTCTTCATTCATTTGAAGATTTCTCACTGTTCTCCTCTAAATATGCAGACATAGTTACTGCATACCAGAACTTGTACAATATGCACATTTCTCTTAAATGGAATTACTTTTCTGTAATTTTATCTAGAAACAAAGTTATCCCCTTTTTTTGATTTTTATTTATTGCTCAATTTGACCTCAGTATTTTGCATGAATCATTCAAGAATATAAAGTGACCAATTTTAGTGTTCATAACATAATTCTCCAAGAATGAAAACAAAACAACAGAGAAAACTGGTCCTATAAACAGAACATTAAAAAATATAACCTCTTGCTGGAAGCTCACATGAATGATTCATTTGGAATCTCTAAGGGATTTTCACAGTATAAATACCATGGTTTTAGTCTAAACTGTAAGTAAGTAAGAAGTGGCAGTGATGCCAAACTTTACTACAAAGAATGTGTTCTTCATGAAGAAATAATTATTCACATTTACTATCTCCCTTCTCAAAAGAGCAAGAAAATAAAGGGGGAAAAAAACCCCCAAAAAACAAAAAAATGCCTTGTGAGAAGTCCAAGGCAGAATGCCAAAAACAGCATTCAAAATTAGAGTTAGTTAAAATGAGAGGGACTGGATTTGTACAAGTAGAGACTTAGCAGCATGACACGTCACCCTACAGGCACATGTACTGCTTTTTTTTTTTTTTTTTTTTCCTAAATATAGAAAAGAAATAAGGAAAGAAATTATGGTTTTGTGGGTTGAGTATTGACCTGGGTTTGGTTCCTGTTCTGCTTCCAGTCTTACTTTGAAGAAATCACTCAGGGTCAAACCACATTTGATGTTAATGCAGCACAGTCAATAAAGTCATGCTGCTTTAATCCTCCTGAAAATCCTGTTGGTAATATTTCTGTGCCTCAGTTCCTTACTTGTGACATTATAGCTAATACTATTTCCTTTCTCCTGCCCTTTGTCAATCTTGACTATTTACACAAAAAAGCCTTGTGTATACTTAATTGTCTTAACAAATGTCTGTTAACTGAGAACGAGCTCTGGACACTCTCTTGTCCTCACAGTAAAGGAAAGGAGTGTGCTCAAGGACACAGGACAGTTTATCCTTCATTTTCTAATTTTGCTAGAAAGCTGTTGTTTCTGTGCTTTTGTTGCTGCTGGCAATGCTCAGGCTAGCACGTATGCAGTAGTACACTACAGCTTCACTATCAGTTGAGCAGATACAGCCTAAATCCAGAAAGGCATGGAAGCTATGTAGGTTATTTTCTATCATCCATATGTCCCATGGTCCAAATTGGACATCTAGATGATCAGTACAGCCATGATTTGCAGTTCTAAGGTTGGTGTAAAGTATCTTGCTCCCTCCTTGGCCTCTAGAGAGACAGACTCAAGTTTATAGATAAGCACTGTGCAGTTCTGGGATTCTGTTTCTCCAGCGACACTGTGATTCAGCATTCAGGGATTTTTCTCATTGCTTTTCTTCACTGAAGTGTAGACTGGTGATGAACAGAACAAATTCTTTAGTGTGAATTTTCTACCCTGTTTTAGTACATTTTGTTTCTTGAATTCTGAGTGTATACGCTATGGGAACAGTTTCCTCAAAATTTTTTTTTTCCCTGTGGCTAGGAAGCAGATGTGCAAAGGCAATAGAAATGAAATGAAGTTTTGTTTAGAGTTTCATTAATGTATCTTACTTCCAGGAGAACAAATATCACTTTCAGGAGGCAGAACTGATGAAGATTAAAGGTACAGAAATATAGTCAAAGTATGAGTAACTGAGTATTCTTCCTTAGCTAATATTATTTGGGGTTTTTTTTGGTTTTTTTTGTAAAATGCAAAAGAACAGAGAGACTGCTTTCTCCAGAGCTAATTGCATTGGACATTAGAAAATTATCTCCTCTGAAAAAGCGAAGATTTCACAGTAACTGGCCTCTTTTGTTTTTTACTTCGTTTGCTTGTTTATTTTAATGCGATGACTTAGAAATTCCTCACCTAGAGAAGGAACAGTGATATTCAAACTCAGTCTTCTAACAAGTGACAAATAAACATACGGAGAAAAGCAGATCTCTGTTCATTAGGAAAACTATAGACTGTACTTCATCACGGTAGTCAGCTGTGCCAGTAATTTTGACATTCCTTTGCAAATTAGCTAGGCTTTGTGAGTACAGGTCTACTTTACTGCACAGGGGGGCTTTCAGCTCTTGGAATCTGGCAGGGGTTCAAGATCAAAGTGTTGCTTTGAACCCACTTGTTAGCCATGCAAAATAAACACAATTCACCTTGTAATAAAAAGCATCAGTGAGAAAATAAAATAAAATTAAAGCCCCTTCAAATGCAAATTCAATACTTACACTATTGCTTCTAAATTAGACCAAGGACAAAAATTATTAAAATGCTGTAAAATATGATGTAGAAGTAAAAGTCTTCTACAAACAGGGAGAATTTTTTTTTTTTTTCCATTATCACTATTGCAGACAATGCTTTAAAACACAGAGAGCATCCTGATGCTGCCATAAAAAGTTCCCTGGCTAATTATTTGCCAGTACAACTGTTCACTTCCTGTGGCGGATTTATGCTAAATCCTGTTATTAGTCTTGCTCTGCAATTGCCATTGTCTGTGACTGGAAGCAAGGCTCAAAGGCTACAGTCAGCCTTTTATTACAAAACATGTGAATGGAGATTTGACCCAATGTTCGACCACTTCCCCTTTTGGTTTTATGTAAGCTACTGAGCCTTTCCCTATAAATCACTATGTAGAAATGAACTTTTACTCTTTTTCTTCTCCTCTTGCAACCCTGTAGACTTTTAAGTTTGGGTTTTGTGTGGTGTTTTTGGTTTTGTTTTGATTTGGTTTTATTTTTATTTCCAATAAGGCATCTTCTTCCCTTTTTATTCTTTTTTTTTTTTTTTTCCCTTTGTTTACAAAAAAAGCTTTTCAGAACCCTTTAATTACAAACTATCACCAAGGCCTCCTACATCATGGCAGACCTAAAAGAAATGTTTGAAGTTTTGAGAATAGTGCAATTCTTGAATTTTTATGTTTAAAAAATAAGCAAATGCTCCCCCTTACAAGTATACTTTCTTTAAAGCATAATTTAAAAATTAAAATACTAACAAGGAAAACTTAAAACTAGTTATTCTACAAATGAAAGACTTTCTGTTACATGCAAACACCATGTATTTCTCTGAAGCATTTTATACTTTATGCATTCAGGAGAAATTTAGCTTTTTTTTTTTTTTTACGGTATAATAAAAACTTACTAATATAAATATATAGAGATATGGGGATGAAAACTATCTGTAAGACTGAAGTATTTCTGAGAGGTTTAGGCTATACAGCTCTAGGAACTAGTCCTGCAGTCATTGGACAGAACAAAATTCTCATTAAAGTGATAGAGCCAAACACTCTGTAAGGGCAAAAGGAGATTTACTTGCATAATTATGTCCAAGCTAGGTGCCTGTTTTTGTTGGCATTTGAGTCACATACCTGTTGTTCTTTTTCATTTAAATTTAAATTAAATTATTTAAATTAAATAAGCCCTTGGAACTAAAACATTATTAAAGTATTATTTATAATCTTTTCCCTCCACATACCAATATAAATTGGAATACTTGAACTTAAACTGGTGTGGCTGAAATCTCTCTTTTTCTTTAGTTAAATTCACTGAGATTTGTCACTGACTGTAAAAAAAAAGTAAAAACTGAACTTGCAAACAAATGAAATAGAGGTGGATGAAAGAAGGTCTCAAATCAGTTCCTTTCACATTTCCTAAGGAGAAAAAGAAATATTCCTATGATATCTAGAATATGTTTGTACTGATCTGATAACTGGCTACTAACAAATACTAGTGTAATAGTTAAAAAAAAAAAAAAGTCGTAACTGTCCAGTGGAAAATCATTAATACTTGGCAGCTACACGTTTCAAAATGGAAAAAGTGAGAGGCTGCAAGCACCTCCTTCCAACTCAATCCCCCTACCAAGTTTAGAGAGATCCACACCTGTTGTTCAGAGAAAGTGAGACTGAAGAGTAGTCAAAATAGCTTCTTTCCTCCAGATCCAAAGTCTGAAGTGCCTTGTCCCTAGTCATACTAAATGTAACATCTTTATAAAGGCTGCAGGATGGACTCCTCTCTGTTTGTTCACCCAGATGACTATTACATATGCCTCTAGACAGGAGACCAGTTCATATTCACCCTCCAAGCTCAAAACACACCTGTACCAAAGAGTTCAAACCACTACAGTAGTGTCCATGAGGAATTTATTAATAGTTGGCTACTACTTGGATTAACAGTTAATTTGTCATGTTAATCCACTCATGCATCTTGTTGAGGCAAATCGTGTTTTCCGTGACCCAAGCCCAAAGAGCTGGACTTTGCTCAGGAGCATGCCTCAGGCATAAGGATAGTTTGCTTGCTTTAATTTTTTTCTCTTCCAGTGCCACAAAGTAGTGAAAATGCTGTGGCTATTGTCACTACAATAACATTTTCACTTGTTTTGCTGAGGGGAAAACAAGATAGCTTCCCAGAAGAAAGAGTATCAAGATTTTTCCCTTCACAGATTATGATTTTAAGATGTTCATGTTTTTAAATTTTTATTGCTAATTTTTTTACTTGTTTTGACTTCTGTTTTCTTTCTAAAGAAAGACAGCTTTTCATTTATTTGTTAAGAAACAATGCCTAAAATCATGCATTATATTGTGTAAATTTCTGACCTAATTTGAGGAGAATGTATTTAAGGAGAATGTTTTACATATGACCTTTCTGAGAAAGTCACAATTTCTTCGTGTAATCTGAAGCGCCCATCATAATTTCTATAGACTTTGTTGACAACTCCTGCTGAGTGTAGAGCTGATCAGCTTCTGACTTCCTGGGAAAGAGCTCCACTAACAAGGCTGCCCCTATTCCTTCGTGTTAGCAAATGTTTCTGCCTTCTGGGCTGAATCCTTCTCACACTGAAGACAGAGGCAACTTGCTCTGTTGCTGTCTGTGGGATGAGGATCAGTGTGCCTTTGTGGGAATCTCACAAAGAGTCTGTACCTCCTCATCCCAAAAGCAATATGAAAATTTGCTAAATCTGACAAATTTGCTTTGCTACTGTGTCCACAAAATTCAACATTTATTTAGACAAAATAATAGTTTGCATATTTTATATGAAAAGAGATGTCAGTCCTTTGTGGAAAGTGAGGTTTAGTTTCTAATTGACATAACATGTCCCATAATTGGAATCAACCTATTAAATCTAAAATTTGCAGAATTAAGTGAGGAAAAGAAACCACTCAGAAGTCAATTAATTCTACACAATTTATCCCTTCCTCAGATTTAGAGATTTGGTTTGCAAGTTTATGTGACTACTTACAATGTTATTAAAATAAAATGTCACGATTTAGTGTGAAATTATTCTGAAAGTTCATCGCATTTTCCCGAGTAACAAGACCATATTTAATAAAAGCTAGTACAAATCAACATTTTCCCATAGTTACTACCAGTAGGTATCTCCAAATATTTTCAAAGAAGTGTTGTATAGCACCAAGTGGTAATTTTGACAAATATTAGCTTTTACAGGAAACTTGGAAAATTTAATTTACAATGGATATATAGGAAATGTATGCTTATATAAACATTGAATTTTTTTTTTTCCTATGAAGGGAAACAGCAATTTTCTTATTTCTTTTTCTTCTTCCCAACTGATGTTTACATTTCATTGAAGAAAAAAAGAAAAAAAAAACCCAAAAAACTATTAAGCAGTTCATTGTAGCTCATTTGGCAAGTTTTGGGAGGTATAGAAAACAAAACAAAACAAAACAAACAAACAAACAAAACACACACACTCAAACAACAACAAACCAAGAACAATGGAAAAAACAACAACCAAACAGAAAACTGAAAGTGTCTAATTTTACTCTGGAAGTTTCAAACAATGACAAGTTATACAGATGCTCCTGGAGAGGAGAGAGGAGAGGAGAGGAGAGGAGAGGAGAGGAGAGGAGAGGAGAGGA
>JANVCC010000021.1:25726648-25744555 GCA_025345505.1 Todiramphus chloris collaris | reverse complement strand
AGGAGAGGAGAGGAGAGGAGAGGAGAGGAGAGGAGAGGAGAGGAGAGAGGACAATAACTATGACACAGAAAAGGATAATGGAAACAGTTTAGTGAATCATAGAATCATAGAATTGTTCTGATTGGAAGAAACCTTCAAGATCATCAAGTCCAACTGTTAACCCAGCACTGTCAGGTCACCTTTAAAGCATGTTCCTAAATGCCACATCTACACACCTTTTAAATACCTCCAAAGATGGTCACTCTAACACTTCCCTAGGCAGCCTGTTTTCAGTGCTTTAGAACCCTTTCAGTGAAGAAATTTTTCCTAATATCTAATCTAAACTTCCCCTCATGCAACATGAGGCTGTTTCTTCTTGTCCTATTGCTTGTTACATTAGAGAACAGACTGGCCCTCACCTTGCTACAACCTCCTTTCAGGTAGTTGTAAAAAAGTGATGTTCAGAATAAGATTGTCTCTTTTAAAGATTAATATATTTGTCATCTTGCTGATGTGGAAAAGAAAGGTAGAAATTGATGGGCTGTTCCACACTGTGCAGTTCTCCTACATCTTGCATAGACTACTTCTTTCCATCAGACATTATCAAGTCTATGTCACCTATATGGAAATCTAAGTTATGTATATGGAAAGTTGGCCCTATTACAAAATCAAGAATCAGTCAGACCAAAAAATCCAGCCTGGTCTCTATTTAGACAAGATTTCATGCAATGTCATTGAGAAGTATTCCTCAAAACAGAGACAGGTCCTAGGGCTGTGGGAAACACAGCTGAAAAAGAAGCTAAAATAGCTCAAGTTAGCACTGGAGGTGGGACTGACATGCTGCTGAAATGAATCATCATTACAGTGTTTTTACCTCAAAATAAATCAGAAGCCAGAGATACCAAAGCAAAACCTTCCCTAAATGATACAGCTTTCCTTTCAAAAAGAACATGTATGACTGATATTCTTGCTAAGAAAATGTAATAGAAAATCAGTGAATGAGGAGGATAATAAAATATTTTGCATCAATATTGAAATCAAATCAAGCCTCAGCTTGACAATAACTTAAATTTGAGACTTCAAAATGGCTTTCATGAACTTGAGAATTTAGTACTGCAGTAGGATATCACGATAGAATATTACATAGAAAGACTGATAACTGAAAAGAACAGCAGCTGAAGTATTTATGGTTTTTATGAGAACCTTGTCAAAGTAAAAGAAAATACAAAAGCTGCAGAGATTAGTACTATTTGGAAAGCATATCTTTTCCACAGAGTTAGTCGTTGTCTGTGAGAATATTTTCATCTATAGGACAGTTTGCAGTGTATTTTCCATGTCATTTTATCTCCTGTATCTGGTAGGCTGTGTCCCACCACCTTTCACAACCAAGTAAAGCTTCATGTCTTCCATGATGCTGCACATGTATATAGTCAAAGGCCTGCCTCTCTTTATTCATTCCTTTTGAGCTTTCAATTCAGTTTGCCTGGACTGTGTTATTCTCCAGGCTGATGGATCTTGGGTTGAAATTTTAATTACTGAAGTGCAGTCATCCTCATCTTGACACCTAGAGGTCTTGTACTTCCTCTTGGATCAATAGAAAAAAAAGGGGCACTTCTAGGATGTGATTCATTGTATCCCAAACCAGATATCTAAAATAAGTCAGATGAATCAAGTCTTCAAACTGTTTCCCCCTGCTTTCTATAAGGGGATCCTGGGGCAGCTAATTCAGATACACGCATGTCAATAGTTACTTCAGTGAGTGCCACTCTTGAGAAAGCAAGTTTGATACACATTTGGACCATATTTTCAAAACCATAGAGTATTCAGTAGCTTCCATTGTTTACTGTATTCCATTGAGAACAACAGGAAGCATTAAAAACTTCTTTGCATCATAAGCTATGTTTACAGTATATATTATGAGCACACACAAGCAAGTTCTGCTTGTGTTCCAAGCTGTAAAAAGCCACATGGCAAAGGTAGCACATTGCCAAATCCCAGCTAATGCACCCTGGAAAGATTTACTAATTTAATTCCCAAAGTGTAAGATTTCTGCTACAGAATAAAAGAAATAGACTTTATGTACTTGAAAATCAAGATAGGATTTGGTGGTTTCTTTCCATTTCTATTTTGCAACAATGTTCTAGTTCTTAGTAGCTCAATTAGGATACTTACATTGTTTCGTAATTGATTTAATGAGGAGGATGATTTAAATGCAATATGTTGAGACAAATAATTACCTACTGTGTTTTTTTTGGAACGATGATTAATGATGCTGTCCTAGATCCAAATGCATGTTCACAATGATGCATTCATAGGGATGTGACAGGTGATAATAAATGTGTTAACATTCAGCTATTGTACTCTAGTATGATCCAAGCAGGATTTCCTCTTATTACCTAGTTTACAATAAACTTTACTACAAAGCTGAAATAAGGACCGCTCCAGTCACTCGTAGACAGCTGTAATATTTTTCTGTCATGAAACCCATAATTTTATAAATTCCATTTTCCACCAAAATAAGTTTTGAGATAATGTTCTTCTCAGAGAACTAAAAGGAGATTTGCCCTGAAGGTCTTTAGCTGGAAGAACAGCACAATATGCATTTGTTAGGCTAACTTTAGGTGTATTTACTGCTCTTGTCACACAACATAGGTAATTATTAATACCATACTCAGTGGAGCCTCTTCCTGTCTTCTGCCTAAAGTCAGTGTTTTCAAGCTGTGCATGGGAGAATTTGAATTACAAGGAAGCCAGTGTGTTATCTTTGTTGGATCAGTGTCTCTCACTTGTCTTGTCTTGAAGAAAAACTCTTCAATTTATTTGAGAGTGACATGGTGATCTAACACAAGAAGTCATTGGGAGTTTTCTTGTTTCAAGAGCTGCATCAGCAGATCCAGGACAAATTTTTGAGGCTATATTCTGACTGTGGAAGGAGATGGGAGATGAGTGTTTCTGCATTGGCTAGGGAGGACAGAAAGTATGGAGAAAATAATACAGATACAGAAGCATCTATTCAATATCTGGTTGCTGTAAACATGGGGATGATTCTATTGTCCGGTAAGAAATTACACTGATTACTAAAACGTAAGGTTTGTTAAGATGCAACATCTTGATAATTTCCTTTAGAATACAAAAGAGGTCAGCCCAAAGATGTTTTCATTAATTAGTATGTGATAATTTTTCTTGCTCTGTGTAGGTTTGTCTTTCACAATAAAATTCAATTTCCCTTTGCATTTATTAACATACCTACATACTGTTTAGTTATATATACTCACAGAAATTTTGTATATATTTGGGGAGCAGGCTCAGGGCCCAGCTTTTTTAAGAATGCACAGTATCCACGTGACTGCAGTTGAATTGTACAATAATGCCTATATACTTTAAAGACTTGCACTGTAGCCAAAACATGTCTGCTTGCATTCCTTATTTCACTTAAGTGGCTTTTCCTATGAAAAGGTTTTGTTTGTATTGCTGCAGTTGGTAAAAAAAGGAGCTGCATGCCAAAAAAAAAAAAAAGCCCTTAAAATGCAGTGGAAAAATATTCTGAAAAGACCACTGCCACCTGTTTTAGTTCAGATATTAAACTAATGTTTAAAATACTTAATGAGCCTTTAGAATTTAACATCACTAGTTCACAGCTCAGGAGGTTTTTTGTTGGTTTTTTTTTTTGGCGGGGGGGAGGGGCGGGAATCACTTTGCACAAGCAAGGGGACTCCAGAAAAGAAACTGCACAGAGCAACTATTTAAAGAACAAACGTCCCAAAGTGACATTTTATGTCTTAACTCAGAAGTTCTGTATAGTCAAACTGAAGCAATATCATCCACTAGAATTTACTCAGTTTATTTACTTGCTACTGTAAAAATCCTGGTGCAGTTCTTGTTGGATTTCCTCAGGAATGTAGAGTTCAAATATACTGGAGAGGCACAAATGCAGTCTTAAGTAACTTGAGTCAGTTTGCTCAGGGTTTTTTAAAGCAACTTTAGTCAGTTGATTTTTTTTTTTTTCTGTAACTCAAAAACCTACTGATTTCAGTTTATCTACATTAAATCTTTGTATTCCCCCTCTGAAATCTCACATACACATCACAATCACTGTAAATGTTTTCACATTGAAATTGAAGATGTAAATGAAGTACTTCGGTTGCTGTCTGGTTTTAGTTACAATGTCTGTTTGTTGACATCTCACATGAAGGCCTGCTGTGTCTCTGGCTCTGTCTACTTCATTTCCCCTCTAATTAGGCTTTGCCCTCAATTAAGTTAATGATGCAACTTTTCCTATAGATCATTTGCCCCTTCAATCAATTAGCAGAATATGAAGGGTGCATCCCTCTTTGGCTTTGGATTTTCTTGCCTCAGGGCAGACTGTTCAGTTCACAGAACTACTTAGGCAAAGCAAGCTGTTTGCTCTGAAATATATAACCTGAATAAATTAGAGCTCACAGAAGTATAATCTTAAATTTTTTAAAACCAAAAACCTAAACCATCAAAACAAACAAACAAAAAACAAGCCAACACCTGAAAACAAAACCGAAAACAAAACCAAAAAAACCCTCCATTTTTTATATAACAGTACTGAAATAGCTAGAGCAATCTGGAACACCAGAGGGATTATAGAAACACAGTAGATATTACATGGCAAACATTTTGTTGAGTGCATGCAATCATGGTCAAAGGCAGAGCAACCCTAAGCAGTGGCTTCCCACATGATCTTTCTTCTACATTGCTGCCTTCCCTATGTCCCACCACAGATTCTAGTTATCCTCTCTTTCTTGAGTCTTCTATTACCTTCTTCCTAAGTGAAACAGCCTAGCTGACCAAAATTACCTCTTCAGAAAGCAGTCCCCCCTGCGCTACCACCTGCTGCTCTGCTGTGAGCTGGGTTCATGACAGTTTACACATCCCATTGGATTTCCTGAGGTCAACATCAGCTGATCCCTAGTGTGGTGTAATCCTGTCTTGCTATCCTAACACAGGCATGTGCTCATTGATCATGCTTGCTCTTTTTACTTTGACATCCAGTGTGCTTCCAAATGCATCCCATCTCATGTTCTTCCCTCCAGATTCCTATTTCTCTAAATCCTACCCCAAAAAAAATGTTTCTGCCTCAACTCTCTTACCATCATTACTCCATCCTTTCTTTCCTTGATTTACCACCTCATTTATCCTCTTTGTTCTCGCTGCCTTATTTATCTAAAGCACTACTGTGAAGTGATTGTACATGCTATTCAATCATACTTAGCATTTCTACTATATCTTCTACCTCATATTTAATTTATAAATTCCCTTTCTCAACTTGAAGAAGTAAAACAAACCCTGCATCTCATCCTTTGATGTCTATATGCTCTATATCAACTCTCATTTCTTCTTATTCCCAGTCTGTTTGCCTCATAGACTTGGCTTTGGTGACAAAAGAAGGTGTGATTTTTACCTTCAGGTAACTAGCAAGCAGGAGCTATCCTGAGGTGAAAATGAAATAAAGATCCAAGCCTATTAGTTTTACCACGAGGTAAACTTGCTGAGGTCAGCCTTACACCTTGATCAGAGGCTGACCTCAGCAAGTTTACCTGGTGGTAAAATGACAGAGCTTGTTCTTCACTGTGTTTTTATATAGGAATCTACTATGCCTTTTAAATATTTAGGGTAAAAAAATTACATCTTTTCAATAGGCAAAGGAAGTCCTTCTTTCTTTCACCTTCTCTTAGCTGTGTCTCTTAAACTGCATAAGACAGCATTCTCCTCACTCACAAAGAACTCATTTATAAACAACACTCTTTCTAAACCTAGGTAACTCCTTTTTCCTAACTAACTGTATCTTCTTTTCTTGACTGTTGGCCTCCAGTTCATTTGGATTCATTGTCTGGTTTAGAAGACAATCTTTGGATGAAGTGATCTGCCTTGCTCTGTGCTTGTTCACACCTATGCATGCAATCCCCCAGATATATATATAACTAACCCTGAGGAAAATTTTCCTGAGTCTTACTTCACCTTTGTGGTAGGTGTCAGGAATGTACATGGTAGCACCAAGCTCAGCAGTGCACCACACCAGAGCAGGAAGCATCTTCCACCTGCCTAACAGTCTTGGCAGGATGCCCCACCAGCTAAAATACATTAGGATTTCCACTGACAGATGTCAGAGTCATGTTTTATGTTTGATTGTATAGCCTTAATACGAAGAAAGAACCTTAGGCTCTATTTCAGCAGAATAAATCAAAGAAGTGGTTTTACAGTATCCACATTATCCAGCTTCCCTCACACCTTCATATCCTCCCTGGACATACATGTGTTCATCTTCCAAATCCAAGCATTGTGCAAATGGCTCGCTTTAAGTACAGAATGACATTCTGACCCTGCAACACTATGTAAGTAAGTAAATCTATATTATGCTCATTTTACTATGGGGGTATAAAAACACAGCACACAAACTAACTTGTCTGAGGCCAAAGGGGAGGTTTTTTTCAGCATCAGAATGAGCCCAGAACTTCTTGTTGCAGAGTTGTATCCAATCCTCCATGCAACGCATATGTGCTTTTTTCAGCTACGTTAATTGCTCAACATGTTAACCAACTTCAGTTTAGGAAGATGATAAAACTCTTTTTTTCTTTTTTTTTTTTTTTTTTGGTGTAAAGTATTCGAAGCATTCCTGAGGGTCTGTATGTATCCTTTTTAGTAGTTTTACATAACATAGTGGCTGATTTTTCTGAACTGTTTAGTTGTTGTATTCACTTGCCGCTTTTGCAGTGCACAATTCAGCATGCTCCTAGGCATACAATGTATGTGCAAAGTTCAGTTTGATATAGCACAACATTCTTACAGTGGTAAGAGTGTTATCACTCTGTTGGCTTAAATCTAATTTGCACATCATGAGACAAGAAAAGTAAGACAATGTTTTACTGTTTTTTGAATAAGCAGATAGCCAAAAGCTTTTTCCAGATAAAAAAGAAAGAGATCACTTGTTTATTTAATATACATAGTCAAACAAGGTCATTTTCATAAAGCAAGGGTATCTTAAAGTGATACCAAACATGCAGTATTTGTTCCTATCATAGTTCATGCTATAGCCTTACAAAGAATGACAAGGACATGTTCTCATTTTCTTAACACAAAAACACTGCCCTTAGAGAGACACTAATTTCTTAAGGAAAACTGCATAAAATGCAGGACAGTGTGAAACTGTGTGTCTTGAATCATCAGTTCAAGGGGAACCAGAGAAAAAACACTACTAAAAGTGAGATTGAAGTATCATGAAACACATATTTGCTATGCCATGTCCTTAGAAACACAGTGTTTTAATAAACAGCCATTTACCAGTTCAGCCACCTGTTGTCTTAATGAGTTCAGTAAACAATAAAGATAAGACAATCACAGAAACCTTCAAACATTTAGAGCAATGTAGTCAGAATGACAAAGAAAAGGATTCATGTCAACCAAAATAAGCTATCAAGTCTGAGTTGGCTTTTTTAGACTCCCTATGTCTACAAAGGGGAATGACAGACATCTCCAAGGGGTAGATCATCCATTCTTATGACCAGTGACAAAGACTAATGGCAAGAATTGCCCACTGGAGGTAGTTATTTTTCTCAAATGACTACTGAGGGCACCTGAGTGACTAGACCTAGATCCTTCTTTCTGCATGCCTTTCAGCAGCAGAAATTCTCTAATCCTGCAAGCACTAAACACACATATAAATTTAAGCACCTGGTTAGTCCTAGCAACATGGAGGATCCTCTCAGAGTATTTACAGACAAACATGCATGACAGATTGCAAGTATAGAGACCAAAATACCTCTTCTTCAACATGTTCTGAATGCCTGGGAATCCATACCTGTCTAGAAACTCAAACATAATTGAGTTTTTCTATGATTATGATGTGAAGTTTATCTGGAAAAAAAAAAAAAAAAAAAAAAAAAAAATCAGCTGCACAGACCTGATCCTTTTAATTCCTAGTAACATAGAAACCTTTGGAGTGAGTAAGAAGTTGTACAAAATAACTTTACAATTGGATTTTTTTAATCTTATTCACTCCACAAAAGCAACAACAAAGTTGAGATCTCACAAGTAGACAAGTACACCTCTTAAAGTACTTTTTGCTTGTAATATGGTACGTCTGTCTTCAGAGAGTGAATAGAAGGACACAGCAGGAAGGATCAACACTGAACCTTTACATTAGTTACATTGTGTCAAAAGTGAAAACCAGATAGTAACACCATGGATGTTACACTGGGCAGAGGTCAACTCAGCTTCCCTCCTCCTTTTATCTAATCTTATGACCTAAGGAAATACGTGCTAGCAACAGAGCACTCTTATTGATTGTACTTGGTGGCATTTTGTATCATTGCATTGTACGGGGTTTAGCTTACATCCAGTAATTAAAAATGTATGTCACATTACAGCTATCAAATGTAAATGGCAAGAAGTATCCACTACTGAAATTTGATGAGAAGGAATACTGAAATCTTTATAAAAAATCCTATTTCAGCCAATTTCTCAAGACCTTCATATTTATGATGCTTCCTTCCATTTCCAAAATGGAAATAGAAAGGAGAAAGGTATTTATAAAGAAATTGGATTCAGTGTGAGGAAGACCTCTAACATGTGTCTTCAGCAAGTTCCCAGCCTGTATGAAAGTTGGAAGCAAGAAAAGAAGGAGTTTTTGAGAACTGAGCTGTAATATATTTGAGATGAATGTGGACAGGACAGTTTTCCTTTCTTTATCTTCTATGGAGAAGTAACCCTTCACCTATCACTTTAAGTCAGTGGTCATGAGGACACAGTTGTAGACTGCAAATGGCAAATGGGTGGAAGGTTTTCTCAACCAAAGACATCTTCTGGGGTCAGGACACAGGACACTGAACCTAGACTTTCTCAATGACATCCTTCACCTTCCCCAGGTAGACTGTACTGAAAAAAAATATATCAGTAAGTGACAGAGTGCACAGCTCACAACAGCTAAGAAAGCCTCTGCATAGAAGAAGAGAGATCAGTAATGGGTATCTGGAAGCAATAATGAGTACAAGAGGAAGAAAAGGTTGAAAATCACTTTGATGTTATGAAGAGGTAATGTTTGTGGCTTCTTTTTTCTCTCTCTCTCTCTCTCTCACTTTTTTTTTTTGTTTTTTTTTTTGTTTGTTTTGTTGTTGTTGTTGTTGTTGTTGTTGTTGTTTTTTACATTTTCCTCTTCCCACCACATCCATACGTGTCTTGTCTGGAATTTGTTTCAGCCAGCTGCTCTGAACTCATGTGCTCATTTCAGAAGCTTACATTACAGCTGTATTCCTTTCTGTAGCCTTGCTCCGTGAGGCTGATGTCCGAGACCTGAACTGTCTAAGGATTCTTGTGTCAGTGATTCTGGAATGACTTTTGGGATGCCGAGACCATGCTACACTTTTTATTCTAGCACAAAAAATTCAGAAAGGCACCATTTAAAATGGAAAATAAGAACTAGATACATATTTCCCAGCAGTTACAAGTAGATAGTAGAAAACTATTCTTTTACGTATGTGTGAATCTTAGGAAGAGATTAGTCATAAAAGGGCCAAAGTGAGGAAAAACTGGAACAGTCTCAGTGTCGAGAGCCTCAGACAGGTGTTTGTCCATGATAGCGCTGCTTTCTAAAAAGATTCATGCCCCAACCAGTGTAATCCTTAGCCACCACCTCCCTTTTAAAAAGACTATAAGCTTGTAGGTCTGCACGGGAATTATCTGCTTTTTTCAAGATGGCTGGCAAGCAAGGGCAAAATATAACAATTCACTTTAAAAATGGTCATTGAGTTTATGAGCTATCTGTGGGGATATTTGAAAGCATAATTTATATAGTTGTTTAAGAGAGCAAAGTCCACTTACAAGGGCAAATTATAATGTATTAATTTGGAAGTAGTCTATAGCCAAGTTTATTGAATACATCATATTTAACACTGTCTGAGTACATTAATTCTGACATTTACATGAAGATTTTTCTCTTGAACCAGAAAAAAATATTTCTTGGGTTTTTTTTTTTCATTGTCAAGTTGCCAGTAGTCCTGTTCTACTCACATAATTGTGGTTGCATACTAAAGAGACATAAATATGCTTCAATTGACAACAGAAAAAGAGAACTTTCTGAATAGTTCTGTTTCACCTTACAGAAATGACACCAGGAAAAATGAAGCACACATCTTTTCAGAAAACTACATACAAACTTGAAATCCAGATTGAAAACCAAAAAGAAAACAAAAATAATAATAAAAAACCCCACACCAAAAAAAAAAAAACCCACAACAACAACAAAAAAACAAAACACAAACTCAACAAACAAAAGCCCAACAGCTACAAACTATATGGAGAATGCAATACTTTTTAATATTCTATGTAGAAATTATTTAAGCACTTGTTGAAGAAAACTATTTTATTTAGGTTTATACAGGCCTACTAAAGAGAAATCAATGCCAGTATAAATATCACCTTAAGTATTGTTCATTACAGTTCAGGACAGTTGAAGTATCACTGAGGAAAAGCATAGCTTTAGTTCAGTAAGAGTCATGATGGTAACCTTTGATCTTTATTTCCTACAGTTAATACTATAATAATTCTTTTTTATCTCATCATGTACATACATATTCCTAGGACTTAAAGACAGTGGTTGTGCAAGAAGTTATTTGTAGTTTAAATGAAGTACTTGGATGATAAATGAAGAGGTTTTTACAATACTAACTTGTGATAAATCATTTTTATGCTATTTTGATCTCTCCAGTACTGCACCACCTCCAGCTCATACCAACATATAATAAACAATGTATGAACTTTTGTCTGCTTTTTTATTTAAATAAATCACAACCTTTTGGGGGAAGAAGGCAATTTCTTGTGTGTTTGTATTACACTAAGCACAATGTGAGTTAAGAAAATGAACAAAAATGAAATAAAAGAAAGATTGTCCATTCTTGGTTTAAAAAAACCACAATTTTCCCTAAGCTGGAGGGATACAGGTGCGATCAACCTTTAAATAATTATGTCTAAAACAGGTCAGCAAAATCACCATCTGGAAATGTTTGATTTTTGACAATAAAGGGAATGTAAAATGACTAGGTCAGATGTTGACATTAATACTATAGATAGGGAGAGATCTCCTAGTCAAAATTATTACCTAGAGACTGCAAAAAAGTTTTAATTTTACACTGCTGAAATTAAAATAATTTCTTCATGGTACCTGTAGCCCACCAAGCTCTATTATCAAAAATGCTGAATGTTCACAATTACTGCATATTTCAAAATTTAACTGTGTACATCTGTGTAAATATCAGACTTATTAGGGCACTTCTTGAATAAGATGCAACAAGTGCTCAAGGGCAGCCTGAAGCCAAAAACTGCAGTCAGGAATGATCCAGGTACATGACAGTAGGTTGTCCCAACACTGATCAGGAGGAGGAAAGGGACATGAAAAGGGTCTGTGTAGCTGCGTGGCCACAGCTCTGCCATGAGTCATGGACAATTCTTCATCATGATAATGGCACAGTGTAATTATAATGGTATATTTCCTCCCCTTCTACTCTTCCCTTCCCCCTTCCCTCACAAGTGGTGAATTCCCCCCTGCATAGGTCAGTATCAGTCATTTTGTTAATGGCAGTGGACTTTAGATAATTTCCATCATTATTCATTTAAATAGGTCCTAAACTACAGAGGAAAGTAAAATTAAACACACGTACAGATGGGGTTGTCTCTAGAAAGCGTTTGCCCTTATGAAAAGCACATAGAAATAGCCCTTAGAATGTGAGAAACATATAATCACAGTTTGTGAACATAATTTATCTTCTCTGTTGCACTTTGATAACTTATTATAGTCAATAAAGCCATTATGCCTTTCTGTGAATGCATGTTGTCTTGTTCAAAAATGTCTTATGTATAATAGTGAATTATCCTTCCAGAATAAGAATGCTATCAAAATCAATGTAATGCCTGATTAATACCACAGAAAGTTGTCCTGCAGCCAAAATAGTCTCAAGGAGTCCATATGCTTCATGTATATATAGATATATGTATATTCACATACATGCCTATTACTCTTATCATATTTGTTCCTGTTAAAAATTTTATGAGTCAGTACAGGAACAAATAGGCAAGCAGAAGAAATAATTCAAATCATAGAACAAAATGGGGTTTTGTACAGCTAACTATTCACAGTTAGGAATTACACATATTTCTCAGAAGGGGCCATACACGATCCATGTCACACATAGCATTGACATCCATGTGAGTTTGGAACAAAAAGTAGGAGTAGACAACAACTAGTGTGAACCACATTTGTCCTTGGTTATATTTACAGTGCCATTTTGATTTATCTCTGACTATAAACTGTGTGTAAAGGATTGTTTTAAATAACTATGGACCAAAGGTTTAGTCTTGCAAGGTTTCACATATTAGAATAGTGATACTGATAAACATCTGATCCTGGTTAACTCAAAGTGCAAGAGAAGTTCCATGTCCACAGCAGTTTTCTTACAACGGTAGATTTAGGCATCCTAAATTTAAATCAAAGGTGAAAAGGTGATTTGAAAAAATTCTTCCCTCAGTGTGTTTCTCTCTCATGTCAAAATAATATTAAATACAAGACTAATTTGTTGTGATTTTCTGCTGTAATATTCCCTTTGGTTTGTGTCCCTTATTATCTAATTAAATGTCAGCAAAGATATAATTGACCAACTGAAACTTTTTTTTTTCCCTTTTCTTTTTTTTTTTTTTCCCTTTTCTTTTTTTTTTTTTTTTTTGTATTGTAATGGAGCCAGTGAAGAAATAAGAAACAGAAACACCATAAGGAGTACTTTCTTCCAAACATTTTGTAAATATGGACTGTTGGTAGCTAATTTAATACACTTTTTGCCTTTCTCAGTATATTATGTACTAAAAGATCAACAAGATTGATTTAGATTCAGATGAAATATTGGATCCAAACCCATTTTTGTTTTTCTATTTCTATTCCCTGTGTTATATTATTACCTTGTGCATTACTGATTTGCACATAAACTAATGTATTTCAAATTAACTCCACTGTCTTAATGGAGGCACAAAGGGAGGAGGCATTAACTTAGATGCAAAATCTGGTTTTTTTTAATCCAATCCAGGATTCATAGAAGCTAAAGCAAGGTTTGCAGAGCACAAAGAAAAACAGCCTATGCTTCCTCATATCTTGCTGGCGTGTTTTAACTCAGGGGTAGCACTCCTAGCATTGAGATCACTGTTTTCTTGCTGTGGCTGTCTGTTGAGACCAGCAAAAAGAATGCCAAGTAAACATCCGTTGTCCCACTACATAGACACCTGTCTACTGAGAATCAGTATGACACTACTGCCTTTCATTATTTCATAAAGCCAGCTAAACAGCTGTCTTACAAGAGTCATGTTCAGCCCAGGCTGGATTTGAACTGGTTAACTAGGGCTAAAACATTTCTTGTACACCATTACTGATCTCACAGTCACTGGTGTCATTGCATGTTACAAAATGGCTTTAAATTGCACAGTTGAGTACCATGAGAAGATTTTTAACTGCTTCACTCAGTTGAGACAAGACAATACTCTAGAGCATTTAATGGTGTGACTGTCCTTGTGATACAAGGACTTGTAAGTATTGAGGAAAGAAGGAAAAATTCACCTTCATGAATCTAACACTATTCCTAGCCCATGTTCATGTTATGAGATCAGATGCCTTCAGATGAGCTCTTCTTATCTGACATGAGTTCAGGAAAAATGGGGAAAAACAAACAAAGAAAAAACCAACCAACCAAAAAACCACACAAACACATACACATACACACACACACACAACCCCAACAACAACAACAACAAAACAAAACCAAACAAAAAACCCAAACAAAAACAAACAAACAAACAAAAATGTTTACAAACATGTAAAGAAAAAAAAATGAGACTTTCCTGGTGATGGGCAAGGAAGCAAACTAGGAGACCAGAATTCATGGCAACCTCAAGTAGGGTAAAGGAGTAGACATGGAGGGCAGGGAATGGGAAGCAGTAAGGAAGAAGTATCACTGGCCACAAAGAAAGCTGTAAAATGAATGGGGAGAAGTGTAGACATGCTCTTTTTTCAAAAAGAGTGAAAAAGAAAGACAAGTAAGAATTACTAAGTTGCATCAGACAGATTAGATGTCGGTGAAATAGGTGAACAATGACCTAGCATTTGTGTTTGGAATATCTGCTGATTCAGTTTACCTGGTGCTTTTTAACAAAAATCATCTACACGGAGAAACAAATTCACATGAATATTGCTTAAAGCCTCAGTATTCATAAAACATGAAAATGAGCAAAGGCACAGACTGTGCTGCATTTTGTGTGAAATGCTTAGTGTCTATATCAATGATACAACACAGAGTGATGTAATTAACATTAGATTTATTGTGAGAAATATTTAAATCTGTCTACCTTTTAACAACAGCTTGCACAACATTGAGGTTTTTGTAAACATTACAGGACTTAGCCAGGCCTATACTTTCCATATCTGTCACATTATTCATGGGCACGGTGTCATAGTCTATTTACTTAACCAAATGTACATATGTGCATAAGCATTTAGAGAACAGAAGCCATTACCACCTACCATCAAAGTTTCCAGCAAGAGGATTTTCATACTTCTGGAGAAACTTAGTCAAACAAAACAGCACACTTCAGTTCAGACATACCAGTAATTCAGAGCATCTTTTATTTATTTATTTTATCCTTAGGTATTCAGTAAATATAGCTGTGCAATTAGTGTTAAAGAGCTGCGACATTACCAGCACTGAATAATTTACTAATTGGCAGAACAATTCCCATCTCCTTCATTTGACTGGATATTTGTTTTATGTGTGGGCTTGATATGCAATATTTATTCCTGATAAATTAGGGGAGGCAAGTGTATTTGTTATTGCTAAATCAGGAATAGAAAAACCCGTGGCTGAAGCTATGATTATGAATATGACATTGAAAATGGGAATAGAAAAACACTTTCATACTTTTTTTTTTTTACTTTCCTTTTTTTCCAGGGTAAGACATTATTCATGCTCTTTATTTCTCAGTGAAAGAAGTTTAAAAAAAGTTATAAAAACTTCTCAAAAACCTTTTTATAAGCAGAGATAAAAATGTTACAGTCAAATTACAAAAAAAAAAAAAAAAGGGTGAAATTATGATCTCTTTGTTACTCTACTTTCATGATAAAATTTCTGCTGTTTTTATAACACGGGCAACCTATATTCTACTCATATGGTGTTCAGAGAGGAAACTTTCAGTTTCCTCATTTGGTATGAAAACAGTATCAAAGTGAACATGGTTTGTTCTCAATTTCTTTGCACTATCTGATCTTTGTAAGTAATCTATAAAGATTTAAACCATAGGATATGCAGGATACTCAAGTTACAAGTGCCCCAAGGTCTTAAGAGATCTTGTCTGTGTCATACTTGAGAGTTAGAAGGAGTTATTGCCCTAAAACAAGGAACATGTGAAGCTTAGCGATTTAAGTCTTTAAATTCTGGCATTTAAAGGTAGCAATGCCACTATGAGTAGGACCAACACTTCATCTGTCTTCTTGCATTCAGATTTATTTGCCATCACTATATATCTCCTCTATTGCCAGTCACACTAAGAATACTAAATAGATAGAGTTCCATATAATTCAACACTTGATGGAGTTCTAGCTGAATAAATGGATCCTTGTTCTTTTTTTAACATTTAAACATAATCCCAACAATCAGGAAAAAGTTTGTTTGATTGGTTGGTTTGGGTTTTTTTTTGAAGTATAAATTTAAAAAACAAAATAGATCTGTCAGTGATGTAAGGTTGTTCTGAGAGAAGCAGCAAGCACAACTTTATTTTAAAATAATACCTTGGAAATATATTTGTTTCAATGGAAGAAAATCAGAGACTCTATTTCTCCACTTGCAGATATATATGTGTGTGTGTGTGTGTGTGTGTGTGAGAAGCTTGAAAATGTAAGTTGCAGAGCAGAAGGTCAGCTGGTACAAATCAGCATGGTTACAGGAGTCAGTGGAATGATAGGAGGGCTTCACCTTCTCAGCATCTGGCCCTCACACAATGTGAACAGCTGATGTTTTAAAAGGTAAAGTACGTATGTACAAGCGAGAGAGACATGCTGAACTGTCTGTGTATGCCTTGTTAGAAGTTTGTGGCTTTGATTAAAGTGAATTCAGTGTCTGTCTGACGGGCAAGATTGACAGAACAGGAAACCGATGTCTTCCATTAGTCCCAGAGTAGATAAAAGCAAAGGCCGGTAGATGCAACTCCCCCAGCTTGGGAAGGGTTTCCTTTAGGACAGAGCAAGCCATTAGCTTTCAAAGGCTTTCACTCCTTGTGATGAGAACACTGAAAATCAGACTAGTCATATATGAATGTCTGTTGATCCAAATATGCCTCTTTTTTTTTTCCTGGTGGGAGATGTTTAAAAAAAAGAAGTAAGGAATGCAAATAGACAGAAAGCCTTCCCCTTGTGCCCTCCTGGCTTCTGACAATCTGCAGTTTACAGACTTGCTTTGCTAGCCTAGACACAGCATCTACACTGCCAGTAACATATGGGACTATCCCACATTTGAAATGCATCCATCTTGTAAACATGTGAATTTAGAATATTTCAGAGTATAAACAAACACAACTGGACCAATCAACACTTTATAGCACATGAATGAGTCCCATTTTTAGCAGGATTTTATTTCCTGATCACTATTACTCAATTCTGAATCCATCAAAAGGATTCCTTGCAAAGTCTATTCTTGTCAATAAGGAGCTCTGGTTATCTAGGGGCTTTGGCAACACAGAAGTCCTCTATAAATAGAAGACTTATTGGTTTCCAAATGAGGACAGGACTCACTTCTGCCTGATTTCTTAAATCCATCTTTCCAGAGTACATACAAGATAGCAGAGGTAAGCCAATCTGGTCTGAAAAATTTGGTGTATTTCCAAGTGTAAGAAAAAGAATTTTTCATTTTGAAATGTTGTTTACCATTGCTTCTGGGTTTTTTTTATGCATAGCAAGAATTCTGCAATCACTTAGGAGAAAAATGGGAAACACTGTTAACAGCAATAGAATTCTGTTATTACCTTTTAAACATTTAGGAAAAAAAAAAACTTAATACTAATCAGATCTTTTCTACATGTTCCCATGGGTTAGGGTATTTTTTTACATGCCTAGTAGGTTAGAGGATAGCACATGCCATTCTAAGGAGGCATTATAAGTGTGAAAGCTAATAGATCTTTGAAAGTTCAACAGTCATTTTAGTGACTATCTTCTTCTGAGTCCTTCAGCCAGTTTCTGTGGGTTTATCACTGCTTTCATCTAGCGTGTTCTCTGTGGGTTTTTTTCCCCTATTCTTTGCCATTGTATTCAAGACTAGCACAACCACGGCAAAGAAACAAGGACTTTTGCCCATGAAATGCAGTCTAGGTTGGACACAATATCATAAATAAATAAAGCAGGACCAGTAACTGAGGAACAGAGGAAATAAATGATAGAAAAGGGAAAACAGACCTTTTCTTCTTGCATGTGCACTGTAAATATTTATTTTGGTCTTTTTTTCCTGATACAATCACAGGTGCAAGGAGAAGTGGTTTGTGCCAACCTAGAGCATATTGAAGAAAGCTAGCTGATGAAAGTCGGGGCTTAAGGAAGAATCTTAAGGAGGCAAGCCAACACCATGGGGGCTGTTTGCTGAGCCAGATTTGATTTGCAACGTTAACCACAGGAGTTAAAATAACGACAGTGTCACTGCATTGAAGTTGTGCTGAAGTCATTGGGCCAGGAAGCAAAGTCTTGTGCCATCAAACAGCCCGCTTCCATAAGCACACCATTGCACTGGCCACCTCCCAGCACACATCCACCTGTGCCACAGTGCCCTGGAAGAGGAAACAGTAATGGTACAAGGAGGAAAAAGTCAACTCTGTGGGTCTTAGTGATGATATCCAGAGGGG
>JANVCC010000021.1:25715282-25726638 GCA_025345505.1 Todiramphus chloris collaris | reverse complement strand
GGAAGGAAGGAAGGAAGGAAGGAAGGAAGGAAGGAAGGAAGGAAGGAGCGAGCTTAACATGTCTGGCTTAGCCATTCTATAATACTTGGATGTCTCAGACATGCATTTGTTGGATTTTCTGTTGCTAACAATACAATGTTGCTAACAATATATTATAACACACACACACACACTTACAGACACACAAAATCCAACCCACACCCCCCCCCCCAAAACAAAAACAAACAAACCAAAAGAAAAACCCAAAACCCAATCCTACAAAAAAGCCCCCAACCAAAAAAAACTTTAGAAGGCTCATATTCTCACTGATACATGAGGGCTATAGAAGATATAAGATATGTGTCAATGTTAAAACACAGATCTGGAAGGTTGCAAAGTATGGATGTGAGAAGCTTTCCAAGGATATCAGCTGATGAAAAGAGAGTGGGCAGTAAGAGTAAGTTATTTGTCCTTAGTGTTTTTTGAAGATCTTTTTATAAAATAAAACATAAACATAATAAAATATTGCTCCTGAAGCATTAAATAAATAACTTCAAATTGATCATCAGTACTGTGGGACATAATAATTATTTTCTTTTGTATGGCAGATTATATGTTCTTTTTTATTTTCATAAATATGCAAACATGCACCACCAAATACACATGCTTTTAAAATAGCAATACTAGTCTTCTTTTAGTAACCACCTGCTTCTCAAAACAGAAGTTTTCAAGAAAATAAGTGAAACTAGGACTCTTCATATCATAAGTGATTGATCTTTCTAGCTTGTTTCATTTATATATTTATTTTATACATTTATATATATCTCTAAATACAACTCACATCACACGAATGTAGGACTTTCTTTGTTTACTGTAATACAAATGCAAGACATAAATTTCCCTGCAGTCATCAAATAATTTCTGGTTTGACATCTATGTCAGTGAAGCTAGAAGAGCTTCTTCTTCTGCATTCTCCTCTTTAAAAAATTCCAAATGACATCCCACACTACATGTCTGCCTCCATAAACAATTAAATTATACATTCACATATATTCGTAGCTCTCTGTTGAAAGAAAACATCTCACTAATGGAAGAAGACACCATCGGACTTACTTCTAGTATTTCAAGTACATTACCAATCCAATCAATCAGTCTCCAAGTAAACCATAACAGGCACCTGATTAGACATTATTTACTTCTTATTTTTCAGTGTCTGTTGCATAAGATATAAGGCATTCCCCTAAATGCACCTTTTCATTGTGCTTAATTGAAAAACAACAAAAGTCAATATGACTGGGATTAATCTGACTAAATATAGACATCAGTATCTTAATCACCTTAAATTATAGTGTAGATATAGTTAACATCTGAAGTAAACTCTCTGTGCTCTCATCTATGTTCAATGAAACGAAATAAGCACTTCTAGAGTATGATTCATCTCATCCTAAAATAAACGATGAAAATAGGTCAAATGAATCTTATCCTTAATGTACCTATTTCTCTCTGTTGGCTATAAAGGGAGCCATAGGTGATTGCCTCATACAGACACATGAAGTTTGTGAGTCCTACCTTGCAAAGCTTACCAGTGATATTTATGACTCTGAATAAGGCTCATATATTTAAATCTTGAAAACTGTAAAAAGTGTCATATTTCTTGAAGATGTCTATGTACTTATATATCTGGGTCTCTCAGTATAATTAATTTATGATCTTCCTATTGTATCTCTGTTCCTCTGAGTCTGTTGTGATTACAGCTCTGCTGTAAAAACAGTTGTCTAGAAAATAAGAAAAGTGTGCCTGTGGTGAATCTCCTATTACATCTCAAACTGAATATTTCAGAACTAACAGATAAAATTAAGCTGAGGTGCGATTCCTTTCTTTTTCTTTCATATGATAATTGTACAACATTTCTCCAAACTCTGTGACCAACAAGCTGTTTTACATTTACAGAGGCAAAGAATTAAGATCTTTATCGATGTTATGATGTATTTTTTACTACAATGCCAGTGAGGTTATACAAATGGCTTATGTCACTTTAGCACAAGATTATCACTTTTAATAATGTTCAGCATCTCTTTATCTCTGTACTTGCAAGCCACACCCTTAATTATATGTAAATGTTAGAACATTTGCCCAGCTGGGGGATACTTACATTTCATATTGTATTTGTTTGTCCCAGCATGTCCCTGGAACAAGTTGAGGGAAAAGGCCCTGTGTCTTCTGCAACAGATGAACCTGAATTCCACTGCAAAGCTATGAGGTTTCAGCCTGTTCTTGTGTTCTGAAGGCTGGCCATCTGGAAGTGTTTTACAGCTTTCATTAATACAGAGATTTATTGAATGCAGTAATATAAAATACAAATAACTGAATCAGAGAAGCATTCTTTATGTTACTAACGTAGACATTAAATTCAAATAACTGTATATTTTCATACTTTACATCTGAGTTTCCATATTTTTGCAGTGACAATGCACTTATCATCTAGCTTTACTTGATGCATGGGGTTCCATACATGTGCTGTGTGAAGGGCAAGGATGGGCACCCTTAGCAGGATGTCAAAGGAGGTGAATATCCCCACTGGAACTGACTGTGAAGGGACAACACCATAAAACAGGGATGTTTTACAACACACTCTGTATGCAGTGGCTGATGCAATCCTTCTCTGGGGTGCTTCTGAGAGAAAATCAATATGTCTCGGGAGCAAAAGAGAAACCTTGTCACCCCTAGCAAGAATATGCATGAGACAGCAGTAGACCCATGTCTGCAAGCCTCACACTTGGCAGGCCTGACAATAAGTGCCCTGGAGAGGTTGCTGGGGGAAATTGGTGTGTTTTGGAAGCTGGTCAGTGGACACTTGGAGCTTTTAGCATTTTTGAAAAGGATTTTGGTTTTTACGTCATCTATGGAAAGACTCCAAACAACCTGAACGTCTATATAGCTCTTTTTATCCACATCCTTGACAAAACAAACTCCTTGCCAGACCTTTTTACTTCATTATCTGCTCTGCAGCTATGATTGATAAGGTTGATATCTTTTTACTCGTCAAATTGATAAGCAACATGACATCCCATACACATAACTGGGGGAGCTAGTTTGAGCCAAGCATTAAGATCCCTAGGGATTAATTGCCCCTAATGACCAGGTTCCTTGTATCAGAGAGTCACACAGAATCACAGAATGTTAGGCCTTGGAAGGGACCTCTAAAGATCATCTAGTCCAATCTCCCTGCCAGAGCAGGGTAGCCTAGAGTAGATCACAAAGGAATTGCACTGTAAAAGGTCTTTGAAGATGCTTAAACTGTAGGTACAAATTTGGAGTCAAAAGGAGTTGGACTGGACTGTAGCCTAGATTGACATTTGTACTGCTGGTTTTACAACTCTTAAAATCATTAAAACTGCATCAGCAAGGGACTATATCTGCCTGGCTGTAATGCATATTTCAGATCTAGGAAAGCAAAACTATAGTGGTTTACATACATTTCAGTTTGGAAGCTTTTTGCCTGCAGTAAGATCATGAGCCCAATTGATGTTAATGCAGTTCACAAAGTAACACATGAATATAATTTAATTTCTTTTGATGTACAGTGTATTTATCTCAGAGATCAATAAGGGAGCTAGAAGTAATATACCTCCTATGTTAGCACTGGCATATTATTCACTCTTGGCTATTGATCTATAGTAGAGATGAACTTTCTTTCTCTTTTTAATTCTCCTGAGCTTTGTTATAACACTGCCTACTCTGAAGCACATTATCTGAGACATGTGAGTACCAATGTCTGTTATCATTAGCAACAGTAACCAGATGAAAATTCTTATGATTATTTTTTACACTGTTAATCTTCAATCAAATCCCTCAGCTACTTTGGACTATGAGAGACATTTCCTATTCCACTTGCACATACATTAAATCTCCAGTGCCCTTCTTCACCTTATTATGAATTCTTTACATTTAAATTGTGAGGCTTATGAAGAAATAAAGCTGTGAAAGAGCCACAAGGATGAGGTCCAAACTGACTCCCATTTTTATTCACCCTTTCTCATATCTTATGTGTTATTCTGCCCTAGAGTTAGGTTTCATGGAGTTCAGTTCCTTAGCATCAAACCACTCTAATTTTGAGACTCTTTGTGGGAAACTCAATTTTTTTTTTTTTTTTTTTTTTTTTTTAATTATTTTTTATTGTAACCAACCTAAAAGTTACAAATGTATAGCTTTTGGTACTTGATACATGCCTGCTTTGCTCACTAAGGCTACAGATGAAGCTAGCTTCAAGAGAGTGAAGAGAGTCAGTTCTTTCATTGTCCACATTTGCCCTACTTTGGATCCCATTTTTGGAGAGCTATCAGCACAATGCCTTTGCTAGGTGCATCTATCAGGTCAGCTGAATGTAACACACCTAGGCTTGACACAGATCAGTGCAGAATAAGTCACTCCATAGTGTAAACAAGTATGCCTGTGCTTTCTGCATATTAAAGTAAATACGTTAGTTGGGAGGAAAAGTGTCTCACTCTCTGAACTGGGTTATATTCATTTCCACATTCTTGGAGCGTGCTGTCATTCCTAAGAAAAAAAAAAGGTAGTCCAAGTTTGTGCTAAGTTTGTGCGTCTGTCTGTGAACTCTCGCAGCAATCCTAGTTTTAAGCAGCTGTCCCAATTGCCTGTACATCCCCTCTTCATGATTGTGTGGCATCAAGTACCCAAACACCACTTTTCTGCAGATGTCAGAGATTTTTATGTTGTGGGCCAAAAGCAAATTAGATTGATAACTATGCATGACTGTCTGGCCCTGTAATGCTGGACATGATTGATGTTTTCTTTAGCATTGCTCTTCTGTATGGTAACATTCTGCATTTTACGTGATTCACATGTGTAAGCTAAAGAAGTGCAGGAATGATCAATAACAGATGCTAAAGGATCTAATTACAGAAACTGACATAGTCACATTTTTTAATGCAAACACGCTAGTTTATTTAGAGACACACATGCTCTTTATATTCATTAGTCTTGAATATGCACCAACATGGATTAGAAAAATAAAACAGTGTGTTCCTTGTGATCTGTTTTCAGTGGTACTATCTTATATTGTGTTTTGGCCAGACAACTCCATAAGGAAGTTTTTTGTAGCAATACTTTGTGCATGTCCACTTGGTAAAACTTTCTGCATTATATGTGGACTCAGTTTTGTAGGGCCATAAACTGAATTTATATTTAAACCTTCTACCCATCTATTGATTACCACTTGGGGGCGGGGGGGGAAGGTATTTCTGGCCTCATGACACTTTTAGCAGTATTAAAAAAAAAACCAAACTTTCCTTGTGATGTCATTTTGAAAACTTGTCTTCCAGACAGTTCAGGAGAGGTTCCAGTTCATCTAATGCAAGCACGCAACTGATAGTTTTAGCTGTCTGCTGGCGTGCTCCAAAAACTAAGTGCTAAAGTCTCTATATAATATATTTGAAGATAGCCAGATTGAGAACCTGCCTGCCCCTACATTAAGTTCCCAAATTGGGTACCTAAGCCTCAGCAGCTAAAACCTTTGATAGGCACTCAGAGCCATCTATTCCTTTCTGTTGACTGTGTTCTTACAAAGTATGCACTAACTTTTGTGGAACTGCTTCACTGGTTACCTAAAGTAGAGTCAAATCAGGTGTCCCATTGGACTTTTAGGATGTTACCATGTATTTCTAGCCTGGGAATCCCAACATATTCTATGACTGGATTTTAAAATATACTTTATATTGCACATATGTACTTTTTTTTTTTTTTTTTACAAATGCTGCAGGCCAACACTTGCAAGGAACTTCGGACTGTACTTGAGTTTTGATGCATGGTTTTGATGAATTCTAGGAGGGCTAAACTTTCTTAGGGTGCATTGTCACTTCTATATTCAGACCTTCATAGTTTTTCAAGCTTAACATCATAGTGGTGACACCCACTGAAAGCAGAGCTAAAATCATTGTCTTCTCTTATCTGAACTTGCCTCATGTCTCTTTTCATATGAACATCTCAATCAATACTGATCAGAGTTTATTAAACTAAAAGTAGGATTTTATTTCTGTGCATATTACAGGGAATCAGAAAATTCATCATAAGCTACTAAGTGGACAGAAACAGGCCTCTCCACTGTGTATCATAAAACATACATTCTTAAGAAGGGTCCTCTTAATTCAAGTGAAAGGATATAATATTTTGGGTAGGAGAAACAGAGTGCCCTCCTGCTGTCATTATAAAAGTCCTAGTCAGAAATGGGAGAATCTTATAACCAGAGTAAGTTCCACAGAGATTACAGAAATATTTTTATCTTCCTAGGCACCTCCTTTTCATATTTTTCAACTGATTCAAACTCAGTCTTCCCAAGCACACATTTTAATACAATTTACCATTCCATTCCCTCACAAACAAGAAGTACTGTTTTCCAACTCAAAGTTTCTTCTGTTTTCTCCAGTCAAACTCATACTTCTCAACTTTCTGTTGTTAATGATTACTTTAATTACAGTCAAATGCTGCTATACCTATGAGATTTAAACTTGAGTGATGAAAATCAGCAAAAAGAAATGCATAGCATATTAAGTTGACAAGATGATAACTTGGAACAGAATTTTTACACGAGGATTCAGTAATAGACTTACTTTAACTGAAGATGTTTCCTAAAAATGCTTACTTTAGCAAAGGAAGTCTCCTGAAAGATTGCATATAAATGTCAAGTCTCAGAATTTTTTGCTGATACATCAAGATTGTTGCTGAAACATCATTACTTTTGCTAACACATTTGCTTCCACTAGCATTAAAAAAAGAAAAAAAAAAAAAAAGAAAAAGTTTACTCTCTGTTCAATTCCTCCTTACACAGATTATGCTTCTTTTTTTCCCCAGGGAATGAATTTGCAATGTAATTGTGACGAAGTTTCACTTTTTGTTCAGACAAAAACAAAATAAAAAAAAGGTTCTGCAGTAAAAACAGGACATTGCAAGGTGTCCTGTCCCTCAAGTGTTTTTAATGATGCTTGTTGCTAAACACAGACAGGAAGCAAAAATAGGTAGTGTTGCATAGCATTTATTCATAAGAGCTGACCATACTTCAAATGCAGTTTTTTTCTACCATCTTGATTAGATTCATTAGTAGCCAATCTAAATGTCTGATTGAAGAGTAGCTTTCTGAAGAGTCTGTAACTGTCGCTTGGCTTCATCCTTCTCTGTTTGTTCCTAAGGTTTCTTTCCTCTCTTGTTTTCCTTCTGAAACAACAATGCACTCTATTTTGGGGTTGCTAGTCATGATTCCAGGAATGGGAATCCAACTTTTGAGTACAACAGGCTTTACATAGTAACTTCTTGGCAGAAATTCAGAAATGCTTTGACCAAAGGGAATTAAAAAAAGACCCAGAATAAGGGTAACTTGAAATGAAAGACACTCACAGAAAAAAAAAAAAGAAAAAAAAAAGTGTGAAAAAAAACCCCAACAAACCAACATAAAAAATACCTTTAGGACATGAAAGACTAAAGAATTGAGATAAATTGTGATATTTGTTTTTCATGCTTAATTGAAAGCTTTTTGCTACTGTATCACCAAGTATCATGAATACTAAGATACTTCTCTTCTAAATGTGTATGTATGTGTATATGGGAACATTCTACCTCCAAGCTTGCCAAACATCAAGTCCTTCTGTTTGCTCTCTTTTTAAAATTAACTCTTGATGGAGGAATGGTTTCATTCAGACAGGGAAGGAGTTTAAGGTTTCCTTAAGTCTGAGGAATTAGCATAAGAATGGTCCTGGAAATGATGAACTATCTAAAAGATTATTCTGCTCACAAACAAATGGTCCACTGTGCAAGGGTACCTGTGTGGACACTGTTTCTCTCTCCAGCCCCCCCACCTCCACCCCCTGCAACACTGGAAAGATGCTTTTGGAGGCAGAGCCACAACAGATTTGAGATTTTGGCACCTAAATGTGTCCCTTTATATGTTTTCCCTCACTAATTCCTTTCCCTCTTTCTAGTTATTTCTGGCTATGCTTTGCCTCACTAATCATCTACTCTTCTTGAAATTACTGTCCCAGCTGGCAGGATGTGGACAGCCAATACAGTGCTTCTCTCACACCTCATAAGTCTTCAAGAAGTAGGCGCTCATTCCAGTTCTGTCTCATAACAGTCCCTTAAGAGTTTTAAAACCCCCAAATCCCTGTGTTATTTTATTCTACCTTCTTGCTTTCATGTTTATCTTTGTCTTGTCCCATCCATCCTCAAATGAGTTAAGTGAAAGAAAAGGAATGCACAGGTAACAAGAAAATACACTTTTCAAAAGAAATTACACTCCCAGTTATTGCCAAGGTGAATTGCCTCTCTTCTTTCAACATTTATTTATCTGTTGCTAAACACACCAAAGCAGCTGTCATATTTTAAATACAGCCTTTTAAAAACTATTTAATAAAGTGTACAGTGTATTTATGATTCCTTAACCAGAAAACCATACCCTAATGGATATATTTCAAGTTCCTGACCCAAACCCCTTAATTAACTGTAAAACCAACATTCTTATTCTTCTTCAGAGGAGTATTATGTTAGCAGATTTGGAAGTTAGTTCTGAAGGGGACTGTTTTTATAGTACCACAGATCCTGAAGGGTGGAAGTGATTTTCTATTCCAAGAAAACATCCACCACTAGCCCTAGTGAGAAGCAGAGCTCTGGTTTGGTTTGGTTGTTTTGTTTTGTTTTGTTTTTAAATCTGTAATGACTAGTTTTTATTCTATAATCACAGAGCGCTTCTTTCACCTGATGATTTTCATTCAGTCTTCAGCACACTTCCTTTCCTCCTTCATCATTCATCAGCTATGAGGTCATTAATTTCAAATGGGATACTCTCAGTAACCAACAGAGAATTTTCAAATCAAAACTTCTCCATCTGATAAGTTAATTCATCAGTAAGGCGGCTTGGCAGCCCTTTTGTTTTGTATAGAATTTTCCAGATAGTCCTCTAGGCTGACACCACAGAAATCGGCATCACCATTTACTACGGGCCTTCAGTCTTGAGGGAGATTCTAAAAGAAAACAGAGATGACATATTTTCCCCTGTGCTCCCAAGGTCTCTATACCTACAACTATCTCTGTTCTACTGTCTGCTGGGATATGTTTGATCATACTGCCAATGTATGGATGCATGCCAAAAAAATGTGTATGGCCATTAAGGAACACTTGTTCTCTGGCTGAAAGGGCCCCTTTACACATGTCTGTCCTGAAAAAAAACTTGCACAAAAGCTTAATCTCCAAGATATGACAGCTAACAAACTCATTACAATGTATATGGGGGAGGGGACAAGCAGAATACAACAAGGAGACCAAGTAGCTGAGAGGTCCACTACGTCTTCACAGCAAAATAACAATCAAAGAAAGCTTTGGAGGCAGTAATGGAACCATTTTTTTCTCAAACTAGGTATAGAAAGCTGTGCTGAGGAGAGTCCATAACACAAAGCAGGATCTGATATGTGGAGCTTCTGTTAAAAATCATGTGGAGCCAGGTGAAAGTGAGCAAACTGAAATATGCTAAATTATCACAAACTTCTCTGTCCAAAGAAATTTTACAGGCCAGATCATCTCCTCTGTTATGACCTGGGTTTGTCCTATGCAAACTGTGAGGTCAAGGAAAGGGAGAGGAGCAAGCACATGCCTGTTTCGTCAGTCCTCTAACCACATATTGGCTGTGCCAGTTAGGCCAGCTGAGCTTCAGTCTAAAGTGGTCTGGGTCTGGACAGAGGAATCAAGAACTTGATGCTCTCTTCATTCCTCCTGTGCTATGCAGAGCTTTGGTGTAGAGAGGTGCTCCACCTGACATGCATGCTCCAGAAACGTGATTCTTTTAAAGTGAGGGTCACATCCCATATCAGTGTATATGGACAAGTGAAATAACAGTAAGTCATTTTTCTATTTGGGACATTATGCTATGACAGCTGTCCAGTGCAGCATTCTCTAATGGTCTTAAAACCAACTCTTGCTCTAATTCCTGTTGCTTTATATGCAAAAGGGACTGGCAGGACTTGTCAAGAGAGAGAATGGATGGATATAGGACTTTGGAGAGATTCTGCATATTTGGTTTTTCACTCTGAACTTCCAAGGAGAAGGAAGAGCAGGGTATGTGCCTGTGCATTTACTCCGGGGAGAGGTCACTGGTGATGTAATGTGTTTGGAAGAGCAGCACTGACTATGCTGCAAATTGGATTTGCTTCTTTCTATTACTGCTCCCTCACTGTTGCTCTCTCTCTTTTTGATCATGGTATCCCCACCGCTCTCCTTTTTCTTTGTCTTTTTCACTGTGGAAACAAATTGGTTCCCTTTTCCAGGTAATGTTTGAGACCACCTCTTCAATTCTGACTGCCCTGCCCCTGCTCCTCGTGGCCTGGACCATCAGGATCGCAGCCAAAGCAGACAAGGATTAATTACAGAGCTGTGCATGAAAGGAGACCCTTGGTACTGGAATTATTGCTGATATCACAAAATATTTTGACTGCTTTTAGCCACAGGGCCTGATTCTGTCAGCAAGCTGCATGCAGACCTCCCATTAGCTATATGGGTGTTCCAGAGGCAGGCGGCTGGGGGCTATCAGCCCCTCTCAGAAGTGTCTAACAGATCTGCATAGGACTACAAGTGACGCTTACCAACATGCAATTCTCCACATGTAACGCAAACTCAGCCTTACTCCTGAAGTGTTGCAGTAGTTGGAGGAATACACTTCTCAGATCCTTTCCCAGACTTTTACGATTCAGGGTAGTTAACTGGAAATGCAAAAGCCAGTTGAGTCGCTGGGTGGCTGCTCATATGGAATTTTGATGCATCTGTAAAGGGGAGAGAAGTCGGCTCATAGCATACTTTCTGCTATCAAAGGCATGCTGGGCAGTAAAGCTAATTGCATTATGCTGTGTTCAAACAAAAACGCTTGAAAGCAGTTCTGTCTAGCTATGTGAATATGTGCACAGAGCTTGTGTATGTGACTGTTGCAGTAAAGTGAAAATGTCTGTCAATAGACAAAAAAATAAACAAAAAAAAGTTAGTACTACCTCATGGGGAATTTTCCCTCCAGTTGCTAACCAATAATACCCTCCACTCATATGGCCTTTAAGACATTTTCAAAGAAATGGTTTCTTGATCATAAAACAAATCACAACATGAAAAAAACCCTACCAGAACAAGACACTCCATTGCACATGCTGCATCTCAAGGGAAAGGATGAGACAATAAAAAACATGTAACAGATGTTATTCACGTTGCTTCATTTACTGTTGGAAGGCTCTCAGACACCGCGGTTCTGAACATGGTGAAAGAGCCCATAGACAAAAAGTAGGGTCACTAATGATTTCTCTTATTTAGGACTAGATTAAAAAAAAAAAAAAAAAAAAAA